>OY813002.1:85333473-86533473 GCA_963681545.1 Germaria angustata
TTTTTATTTATAGAACTACAGTGGTGACAGAATGAAAAAAGTGAAAACGACACGTACATATATAATTTAATTTAAATGATTGGTTTATAAAAAAAAAATCTTTTATACAAGACGTACTTTTATACAAAAAGTGCATTTTATACAAAAAGTGCCTTTCGTACAAAAAGTCATTTTATACGAAAAGTACCTTTTATAAAAAAATTGCCGTGTATACAAAAAGTACCCTTTATGCAAAGTGCCGATGGTACAAAAAGTACCTTTTATACAAAAAGAAACTTTTATACAAAAAGTACCTTTTATACAAAAAGTACCTTTTATACAAAAAGTACCTTTTATACAAAAAGTACCTTTTATACAAAAAGTACCTTTTATACAAAAAGTACCTTTTATACAAAGGGCCCATTCAACTCTCTGGAATAACGGAACCATGGGAATCAATACAAAAATTCTATGGGGAGATACAGACGAGAGAAGAACGAGGGAGCTACTAAGACTTAGCAAGCCCGAACTAAGTAGAATAATGGGAGTTGTCACAGGGCACTCTCAACTACTGGCACATCTTAAATGCATGGGAATAGCGGGAGGAGATGAATGTAGAGCATATGGGGAGGAGAGCGAAACATTGGAACACTATTTGTGCCAATGCCCCGCCTTCTCACAAATAAGGTCCCGATATCTTGGGGGTGACATCTTACCGGACATAAACCGATTACGGGGAATATGCTGGAGGAAATTAAGGAACTTTGTGAGTGACACGGAGTTTCTCTAGACCTTTGGGTCAATATGTCATGGTTAAACCCAAGGGAGCGCACAACAAGCCTTCACTGGCTTAGGTGTCTGTCGTACGACATGGGCTATCGCACCCCTCCTGTCAACCGAACCTAACCCTAACCTTTATACAAAACGTACCTTTTATACAAAAAGTACCTTTCATACAAAAAGTACGTTTTATACAAGAAGTACCTTTAATACAAAATGTATTTTTTATACAAAAAATACATTTTATACAAAAAGTATCTTATACAAAAAATATATTTTATACAAAAAGTACCTTTTATACAAAAAATATCTTTTATACAAAGAGTACCTACCTTTTATACAAAAAGTACCTTTTATACAAAATATAATTTTTTACAAAATAGCATTTTTTAATGATGTTATACGCAATTTCTCCTTAAAAAAAACTCATTTTGTCAATTAATCTTTATAATCCGCTACCAAATCGATATTAGAAGGATTGTTTTCCGAAAACACGTCTTTTGGAAACATCAAAAAGTGGTAATTCATTTAGATAAAGAGCATTGGTGGCATTTGCCATTTTCTTTCGCCTGTCTGAGATTTGAAAAGGCAGACTACAGAAAAAGTTCATTTCTATCGAAAGAGTTAAATTTTCAAGAGTCCCATGATTATAAATCGATTTTTATGAATTTTTTCCAGTAGTCTTTTAAAAAATTTTAGCAACTGAAAATTTTGCTTCTCCAAACAACTGTTTACCAAATTTTCCATTGACAATATCTGTTGGCTTGCATATCGTGTACGTATTTCCTGACCAACTTGTACGAGCATGTATATTTTGGCCAGCAATTATTCAATGTTTTTTTTTTTGTTACTTCTGCTTGTCGTTGCCAGTTTTATTATGGTGCTGCCTTTCCATTACTTTGGCCATTACAATATGCCATCAACCAAACCAGGTGCAATTTGGACATTTTTTTGTTGTTGCTAATTTAACTTAATGAAATTTGCAAAATAAAGCATAATTGGTTATAAAGTTTATTTTAATTGTATTAAATGTGTATACAGTGAAAACTCTCATAACCGGACACTCACCGTCGCGGCATTTTTGTCCGGTTATAAGAGGTGTCCGCTTAAAAGAGGTACAACTTTTTTTTTAATACATCTTTTTATTTTATAATTCTTAGCTTTCTACTGCGGTCGAAAAAATTGATTCAGGTTTGACTGCTTTAATTTAGACCGGCTCAATTTGAGTTGTTGAGTTTCAAAATGACTTTCAATATTTTTTATCTGTTGGAACGCGGCAAAGTCGTCTTTTGCAAAATGCTTTAAATGAACAATTTGTTTTAATGCTTTATCATAAGAGTTTATGGGATCAGGTATTTCTACATGCACCTCGTCTTCAGAATCTTCAGACTCGTTTATCTCCATAACAGCGATTGGATATAATGTTTCTATACAGTCATCTTCAGTGAATACGATTTCATCTACTTTTAAGAACTCGTCAAATCCATTTGATTGAGGGAACAGTTCTCCTAAATTTGCGTACGGCATCAAAATCCGGAAGGTCATCAATAGATTCTGAAAATCCTGCTTTCCGAAAGCAGTTTTTTATTGTTGCTGATTCAACTTTATCCCAGGAGGATTGAATGAAGTATAAAGCCTCAAGAATGTCAATAGATTTTGCAAAATCTGCGTTCTAAAGCAATCAAAACAAGTTAATCAAACAATTTGTTCAAATCATAAACTAGAACTAGACTCGACAACTTTGTAAACATGCATAAAGTTTGTGTGAAAGGGAGAGCCAATCTAGTTGTTTTTATATAGATATCTCTTCACACAAACTTTATGCACGTTATACAGTTTATGCAAAATATGATTCGGACCCTTTTTATACGTCAAAGTTGGGTATTCTGTGTATATTCTGTGGTTCAAATAAATAGAAATTTCTTTGTCATTGGTGTTAAAATGGGAATCACAAAATTGAATGGCATTAACACAAATATGAAACAGAGTTGGAAAAAATAGTAACTTAACAAGAGTTGTATTTATTTGGTATATTTTTTTTGGCGTTTTTTCTGATAAATTCGTCTTGATTTTAACGCTATTGTCCGCTTATGAGGGATTTTTAGATCATTATTTTAAAATTTTGGTGTCCGCGTCCGGTTATTAGAATGTCCGGTTATGGGAATACATTTTGTATAAAAAAACAGTTGAAAATCACGGTTCTGCAAAGTTTGTCCGGTTATAGGAGGTGTCCGGTTATGGAAGGTGTCCGTTAGGAGAGTTTTCACTGTATATCTTTTAATTGCACATTTAAAATGGAAATGTGTAGCAATTCCTGTAAATATATGTATAATTAAATTAATTAAAAATTATATGATACCAATTTAAAAAAGTGCAACAAAATATACGTTGTTACAACAAATCGGGTGGCTTATTGTATGACTCGATATACCCTTGTATTGTATTGCAATTTCCAATTTTTCGGAAATTTCAAATACTTTTTATTATTTAAATTTAAAAGCACAATATTATTATTTTTTGCCACGAGCCACTTCCTTTAATTTGCATACAAACAAACATTTTCTTTTAAAATATAAAAATTTAAAGTGACACTTATTTCAATAGAATTTCTATTTAAATTTGATTTCTGTTTGCTTTTTTTGTTTTTTTTTTTTTTGTTTTTTTATCTAAACAAATGAATGTGTCCTACTGAAAGGCTTCAGAATCTGTTATTCTTGTGCCTGAATTTGCACAAAAAGAAGTGTTGAAAAAAAAAACAGAATGGCATGAGCGAAAGTATGTCAGGGATTACGATGTATGAGTCACAGATCACAAGAGACATGAGGCACATAGATACTTTTGCTTTTCTACTTCGACATTAGAAAACGTAATTCTCATCATTATACGAGAAATTTTGTTTTCCATTCCAAATTAAAATCACACATATTTTATACATCTTTTGTTTTTCGCTTTAATCACCAGCAGCAGCAACATCATCGTTTTTCCTTTCATTCTTTGCTTAATAGAAATAAAAGAAAAACCACACCAAGAAGTGGAAAATCTTTGCATTGGTCACATTACAGTTTGAATATTTATAAAGAAAAAGTATCGTACACTCAATAAAAAACAGTCACAACTCAAAATTGTTCGAAATCGCTTTGTTTCCACAAATCAATTAACATAACAAATCTTCAACGACCATTAGATTATTCTTTAGTTGGAAAACTGCAGTTTTGCCTGTTTTATTTTACTTGTGTCGCTTGTAGAGCATCAACAGTTTTTTGTTTCCTCTGAACATTTTAGATTTTTTGTAGCTGTGACCCTTTTGCATTTAGTTTGCGATATGGACATGGCTCATACATAATACATAAAAAGTACCTTTTATAAAAAGTACTTTGCATAAAAAGTACCTTTTATTAAAGCTACTTTGTATAAAAAGTACCTTTTATAAGAAATACCTTTTATGAAAAGTGCTTTTCATAAAAAGTACATTTAAAAAAAGTACGTTTTATAAAAAGTACCTTTAAAAAAATTACCTTTTATGAAAAGTACATTTTATAAAAAAGTACCCATCGTGTTCAATTAGCAATTGACAGCTGACAATTTTTTAACCAAAAAAATTTCACTCAATGTTTTTAATAAGAATTTATACAAAATATATTTTAGCAATTTTCTTTTTCTCTACTCTAAGGACGGTTGTGGGTTCAATTCCCATCAAAAACTCTGGACGGTTCTGCAGGCAAGCCAAAATGAATTTGCAGTTTGTGTCTGTATTAAAAGTATTTAAAAATCAATTCTCATTATCCCTTTTTCCCCTGCAGCATTTTTTTATCATAAATGATGACACCGCTCAAAATTTCGCAGGACGCATGGCGTTTTCCCATGGAGACATTAGAGTATTCAATGAGAAAAGAAAATTCATGCCGTTGGTTTAGGATATATATCTTGGTGTAATCATAGTTCATCGAATTTCTTCATGTGAAGCCTGAGATTCCTTAATAGGAATTATATTACTGCACAATTAATTTCGTACCAATTTTCGAAGTTTCCACAATCAAAGCTAAAATAAACCAATATTTCTTATCGAATAGAGCCAAACTTATGACACCATTCTATGAACATGTTTATTGTTCGTCCCACATTTTGCCGAAGAGCCTTTACCATGGATTTAGTATCCATATACGTCAGCAGAGGACTCTTGAGTAAAATTTATTTAGTGGTTCAGCTTAGGCACAAATTTATGATCAATCCCATTTATGTTATATAGAGTTTCGATCACAGTTCATTGTATAACCTGAACTACGACCCAGGGCTCCACTCGGTTCGGAGTATGGAAAATTTGTTTAATAATGCAAATATTTTAATAATCCCACTTAAGTAACTCGTCAATTATCCAAAACTTTTGATCTCTTTGAACTCAATTTGAATTGATTTTTATGCTGATTTATCTCAAATATTTTGAATTTTTTTTCAATAACCCTGCCAAACAAATCCAATCAAACTTTTTTCGGTACGTGTAATAAAATGTAACCCACTAAAGTTTTTATTAGTGACATTTGTAAACAAATTGAACGAAGAAAAGTTTCTAATTCAACTAATAACTTTTGACATCTCTCTCTCTCATACCGCACAATGGGTCTTTAGTAACACTTACTCATAAACAACTTCCTTTTTTTAATAATAAAGAAAATTCATTCACAAACTGTAAAACCACTAAACCAAATATGTACATAAAAACAACAATGACAACAACCACGAAAAGCACAAAAATTTTTTTAAAGTTTCTGTAGTTGTCATTGTAAATCTTCAGATACCGTCAACAAAGTTTTGTTTGGAAAATAGGCGAACAACAATAAAGACTACGTATGAATAGGAGGTTGGTATATGTATCAGTTGCAGCAACTGCAACAACATTTTGTCTTTTAAAAACTATCAATGAATATTTTGGCACACATACTTACTATATTAGAGGAAAACAATTTTAATAAATCCTTGTTTGGAAGCAAACAAGTTTTTGACACTTTAAGTCAAAAATAAGTAACAACAAAAAAAATATTAAAGTGCGACACTCTGAAATCATTGCAACAACTCGTACTACCAAAAAGTTGAAGGCAATACTTCTTGGTTTGTCATTTCATGTAAAACTCTTGTTGAAATATTCCAAAGCCCGTCAGTTTGTTGTGAAAAAAATATTGGGGCAATATGATAATAAGGACTCGATTATGGATGATATTGCGGCAATTGAAAATTTAGTTGCTTATTTGTGATTTTCTGGCAATGGCAGATTTCTTTCGGCCATTATTCATAATGTACCCATAAGTTTTAAAATAGATTAATAAATAAATGGAGCAGCTTCGAAGCGAAATACTGCCCAATCGATTGTGATTATATTATTATTTTTTAAGAAGATCTTTAATATCGATATTTAATTAGGGAAATAATAAAAGAAATTTTATCGAAAATTTCATTTGTGCATCAATTTTGTTTATAAGAAATCGCTGTGATTGATAAATTTCTAAGATTAAATTTCCAAAAAAATATATATATATATAAATTTTTAATAGAATAGTTTTCTACCGATTAATTTTCTTTAAAAAATTTTCGTTATCGAAAAATATTTCTATACAATTTTATCTGTGCATCAATTTTGTTTATAAGAAATCGCTGTGATTGATAAATTTCTAAGATTAAATTTCCAAAAAAATATATATAAATTTTTAATAGAATAGTTTTCTACCGATTAATTTTCTTTAAAAAATTTTCGTTATCGAAAAATATTTCTATATAATTTTATTTGTGCATCAATTTTGTTTATAAGAAATCGCTGTGATTATTGAATTTCTAAGATAAAATTTCCAAATAAAATATATATATAAATTTTTAATAGAATAGTTTTCTACCGATTAATTTTCTTTAGAAAATTTTCGTTATCGAAAATATTTCTATAGAATTTTTTTGCTATCATTCCAGAAAATAGCACTTTTTTATACAATTTTCTCTATCAATAAGTTTTTATACAAAATCCTCTGATAATCCTCTTTAGAAGATTTTTATCTTCGAAAAATTTTCTTTACGAAATTTTTGCTATCGGTAATTATTTTTTTTATGAGAAATTTTTTTCAAACTTTTCTGTCAACTAAAAAATTTGCTATTATTTGTGGTGGACTTCCACTGACGCTAACCAAATCATCAGTACACTGCAGTCACATTTTTCTATGAATTTTCAATACGCAGCAATTTATTAAATAATTAATTTGGAGAATATCCCAAACAATAATTTTGATGAATATTAATTTTGTCATCGATAAATTTATTATCATCAATAAATTTACTTCTTTTCGCGGCGAATATAGATGAATTTGGTAATATTCAAATGACAGTAATTTTCCGAAAGCTTTTGAATGATATTAATAACAATTTCTATTTAAGAAGGGAAAGTAGAATGAGTTTTTCTTTTGAAGGACAGCCAAGATAAGCTGATTAAGCATGCCAAGTCTAAGAAAGGCTTTACGATGTCTAGCAACGCAGTTAAAGTGATTAAGTGTTAAAATGTTATTTACTTGTGGAATTCCATAAAAGGGCAGAGGTTAGTGAACCTTTAAGAGTTAATTCCTGTAATTAAAATGTTATAACAGTTTGGATCAGTCAATGTCCATTCCTTGGCCAATACTTAATAATGTGCTCTAATAAATTGTCTAGTCAAGTTTAAATTTAAAAGCGAATTTCAAATGTTTCTACATTTTTAAATTTAACAATCAGCATATTTAAAGAATAATGTGCAAAAAATTCGTTTTGGCTAAACAAGACACTGTTACTTATTTATTGTATCATTTGCAAAATTAAATATTGCATGCAAAAAACATACTGTCGCAGCCCACTTGCTGTCAAATTTGAACAACATCAACAATAATAACGAAAATATTGCCAAATGGGCAAAAAATGCCAATTTACTCGTATATATACTTATTTATTTAATTTTTTTTTTGCATTAAACCAAAAATGTTTAATAAATAAAAATTAAAAACAAAATAACATTTCAGTTGAAAGCTTGTGCGGGCATGAAGGCATTTTAAATTTATGAATTTCTAAACGCAATAACGAGTTTTCGTTCTCGTTGTCGTACAAACCAGCAACAATGTCACTTAACGTTTTGATAGTGAACCCGCATTAGAGATGAACAAGGGTGCACTTTGGAGTTGCAAGTATGTAATGAGCCGGTCTGTAGGTGAAGTAATTTGTTAATAATTTTTTATCAAAATTTTTATCGAATTCTCCGTGTTTTTCATACAAAACTGAAGTGCTTTGAAACTTTGTGTTTTAACAAATTTCTTTAATAATAACTTTTTGTAAAAATTCTTAAAGTAGTTCTCAATTTTTGTTATTCTTTCATTTCCATTTAAAATTTTTTTTTTTAAATTCCAAAAGTGTTATAGAACAACAAATATCATTGCATGTAGTCATATTTTTGCAAACATTTTGTACAATCTTACTAGACAGATGGACGTTAAATTTAACCGACAAAGTGTACAAAACACAGACACACACACGCAAACTGCATTCTATGCACTCGTATTGAGCCAGACAGTCAGACAGACAAATAGTACAAATCTCTAGACTTTATGTCTTGTTAATTTTTGTTTGT
This sequence comes from Germaria angustata, assembly GCA_963681545.1. Classification (NCBI taxonomy): domain Eukaryota; kingdom Metazoa; phylum Arthropoda; class Insecta; order Diptera; family Tachinidae; genus Germaria; species Germaria angustata. The sequence goes on from OY813002.1 coordinate 85,341,854, forward strand.
TTTTAATTCAGTTTTTTTTTTTTTTTTTCTTTTTATTTATGCATGATAAGTATGTATCTTATAACAAATGACAGAAAAAAACTAGAAATAAAAAAATTAAACCAGTCTTAAATAAGATACTATTTACAGGCTACCCTCGTATAAAGCGGAAGTTATATTTCAAAATAAATTATATTTTAAAATAGTGAACGTTTTCCTCTACTTGCTAAATATGAATATAATTCTTCATAAAAGTTAACGTATGGCGCTTTATTTCTAGAAAAAAATTACATTTTATTGTTGAATTTATAAAAAATTCCATTTATTTTTCTAATTAAAAAATTTAATCCCTTAGAGAATTGCATGCTATTTCTTGGTAAAAAATATTGCGCTTATTAAAGAACACTAAATTCCTACTCTTCTTTTTAAAAGTGCAAAATAATTTACACTTTTTTTAAGTAGAAAAGAACATGCCAGTAGTCACAAGAACGGCAATGTATGCAGGTATCACTCATTTTACGAGTATTTTAAATAAAAATAAAAAAACCATTCGTTACAAATTATTTTGATTAATAGTATTCTCAGCACAGACTTAAAAATAATTCATTTATTACATTCGCCTCTAAATTACATGTAATTCAGACAGTTTAAGACTCGGGAAAATTTTTTTCTAAAAAAAGAACTTAAATAAAGATTTTTTCATAAAAAGTTTGTAATTAATAAAAAAAAAACAATGACAAGCAACAAAAACTATTATAAGTGTAAAAATGTTGCACTCGGCAATTGCGTGACACTATTTATCGGTTCAAAGCACAGTTTCTGGACTATAACTGTGCCAGCAACATGGAATACGAAATATAATGCGAAATCATTCGCGTTATATTTTCCATATGAATTTCATTGGAACTTAAGGTGTTTTCTTGTGGCAAGAAAAAGTGCAACATTTTTGCCCTTTCAACGAGGAATCAGGGAACTTAGTGTTTTACTTAGCGCAAACTTATTAGAAAAGAACAAGTATTCCTATAAGGAATTTAAATCTTCAAGGGTTAGCGTTTTGTAACTAAATTGAGGAACAAAATGTCACATTTTTTTTTTTATAAAATAAAGCAGCATTGAACATAATGCTGGTCTTTTGCACTTTTGCACAAGCTTGACCAGCTGTTGGGCTGGATCTGGACTGCGGGGACTATTTATTGTTGTAGCTAAAACATCGCCAGGACCAGTATAAACGACCATAAACAAGTTTTAATCGATAATTGCAATGTTGTCTATAACTCAGCTGCCGTGAGTCGGAACATCATCAAGCGAAATAATGTATGAAAAAAACGTCAAAGCGTAATACTTCACTCCTTCTTTTCCAAAATAAGTCTTTGAAAAAAAGCTGTAAAAATTACATTACAGTTTGAAAAGAAAAATAAAATCTAGTATAAGTGCTTTCAACGTATTTGGGCGTTAATTTATCGTGTTCCATAACTGAGTGTTGTTTTAAGTTTTCCTTCTTGTTTTTTTTTCTATGTCGAAAAATATTTGTGTTTGTTTTTTGCAAAAATATTTGATATAAATGTCATTTTTATTCAGTGAATTATCTGAAGAAAACCAACCAACAACGACACAACCCGTTCATCTGGAAAAATGCTGAAGTTCTGTGTTGAAGTTGTCAGTCGCTTTGCGAAGAGGTGCAGCCAGCGCTCATATAGAGTATAATTTTACAGTCACACATGTGCTCGATAAAAATCTATTAGATATTTATTTAATATTTTTTTTTTAATTTTTTTTTTTTGTATTTATTTATATTTTTTGCTTTTCCACATGTGAGGCTGTGAGTGACAGTGGGACATGTAATTTTTTATTCTTATGAAAATTTTTTTATTAACTTTATATTGAATATGTTTTTATTTTATATGTATATGTATATTATTTTGTTTATTATTATATTTTTATTATTTCTGTGCCAATAAGGAAAAAAGCGATTAATTCGGATTTTATAGTTTTAGCGGCGAGCATTTTTATATCTTGAAGTTGATTTTTACAAACGAATTCGCTTTTTAACTCGGGATGACATAAATGTTTTGTAGCCTCTTATATTAGGGTAAATTATTGCAAATTCCACACACTATCATACGTAATTCCATCAGTTATTAATATTTCAAATAAAATTGTACATCAGAGAAAGCCAATCAGAAATGCTTTACGCTGTAATTTCTTCAAGAATTGTGTAAAATGAGTGCACTTTTGTTGAGGGTTACTCATGAAGGTATCAACTAATTGTGAGCTCTAGTACTTATTCCTTATTGCCACAGATTTTTTAATATGCCCACCTTACCATCTTTGTTCTCTGCTGGACGGTATCGTATCGGCGGAACTACAGTTGGTATAAAATCCCCTAGACACCAAAATATTGAAAATCTAAACCGATTGTCCTAGACTGCCTCATATTTCATATAGGTAGAGGGGAACGAGAGTGGTTTCTCATTCCAAAACTTGGAAAAAAAAACTCCCACACAGCTCTGTGTGATTTCAGACGGATAAGAATATCCATGGAAATAATGGTAGACGACCATTTCCATCTTTAACCAACTTGCCAAATGGGTGTGAAAAGCCTCTAAATGAGCTTGTGAGCGTAAAAGGCAAATCTGCTGGGCTATCGAATTTGTGGGGTTAATGTAGAAACTCGTTTGTGGATATATAATCTGTTACTACACCAAACGATAACTTCGATCATAAGATATTTTAGGATAACTCACTTTGTTAACAGAGAAAGACCGCAGGAAGGAATTCTTTCACCACTTCTGTGGAATTTGGCCGTGAATTTTGTTCTGTTATACGTAGAATCTTGTGGATGAAAAATATTTTTCCATGCTGATGATGTGGCAATCGCTTTTTGGTGGACATCCTATAAGAATGTCTTGTACATTTATCCAAATGGGCTAGAGAGGGGGCAACGTGTCCTAATTCTTATAAATTAGAACTTGTTCTCTTCATAAGGAAGTATGGGATACAAATTATATATGAGAATTCTGTACAGAATTGAATCATATTTTTCTACTTGTGATTTACAAACCAAATGAAGGTGTGAAGTAAAATAAAAAGAAGCGATTCAATTATAATTGTTTGTTCTATTGTGGTTGTATAAAATTTGTCTAAATCTATTACACTTTTATATGTTTTGTAAATCACAAGTAGAAAAACATGGTTGAATTTTATACAATTCTCAAATAATATTTGCGGTTTTTTTGTATAAGTACGCATATGAGTTTCAATGCTTTTCAAACATGTTTTGGCTGAAAAGTGCTGATGATTTGGTTAGAACCAATGAAATGCAGGCTTATACTCAGTCAATAAATTATTTAGTTCACTTATTACCTTCAGATATTCCAGTGAAAAAAAATTTAAGTTTTCTTTAAAAATAATATATTCATTGCTTCCCAGGAGGTTAAATTGAAAAGATGTTTTTTAAAGCAAAAGCAGGTACTTATTTTTAGATTTATATGAAAACCGTATTTTTTCTAAGTTTTGCTCTGAAACTGTTACATTGAAATAAGAAGAAACAATTGGTAAATGTTATAAAGCTTTTACCATTTCAAGAAATTTTATTTCCGGTAATAAATAGTTTGTTTATTCCTTATTTAATATGTAGAAATTTTCTTAAAAGAAATTTCTATTCTTCTTCTTATATTGAGGATACAAATAATTTATAATTCATTTAGGACATTTTAAAAAAGATTTTGGCAATAATAAGAAAATTTAAATTTTTTTATACCGAAATTTGTACAGTTTCATGACTTCCTTTTGAAGCAATTTTTCAATGAGCCTCTCAAAAAAAAAAACTATTACTCTCACATCTACTCTCGGCATATATGAACTTATTGCCGTTACTGGGAGTATTATATAAAACATGTCACGATAAAGTAGTTTCCCCAAGTTCGAGGTTGAGTCCAGTAGACAAAAAAAAAAAGAATAAAAAAATTTATAAAAAATCAAATTTGTCATGAGAATGTTTTTCATTTACAGCACAATGTATTATATACTTTGAGAATAATAGAATTTGAAATACTTTCCAAACATCGTCTTTTCATAACATTTTGAACAGAACTTCAGATTCAGATGTGGTTTTGCCATGACAAATTGTGGATCCTATTGACCTCTAAGTAAGTTTTTTTAAGGAATATTCGTATGCACTTGTATTTATAAAGGATTCTGTTAAGCAGATTTTTTGATTTTGCTGATTAGAATTTTTGGAAAAATTATATTATAAATTATAATTTTAAACTGACAACTTTTTTAAATTAAATTTTTGTTGAGATATAACCCCATGCTTTTATTCATGAGCATTTTTTCCCACTGTACCATGGCAAGATTGTTTCTTTTTTTTTTAAATGTAAATTTGTTTTTTTTATTTGTGACTCCGAAAAAGTATAAAAAGAACAACAATTTTCATTTCGTACTAGTGTGTCCCACAAGTATTATAATAAATTTTTATTCCAATTGACATTTTAATCTAAATGCATTGAATTAAGTGAATCGCATTAAGAAATAAATAAATAAATAAATAAAAGCTGTGCTTAATTTACGTTTTCAACAGTAGTATTTTGTAAAAAAAGGACACTTTCTTTATTATTGATTTATGTTTATATAAAAAAAAATAATCAATTCTCCACTCTGCCAATTTCAGACAACTTGACATAAAAGAATGTGAGGATGATGATAAAGATGATTTGCTGCATGCCAATTCATTTATGCCACCCACCAATTATATAAAAATTTCTCAAGGAAAAATACAATTAGTACATCAGCCGCCGCCACCAACAACGACGCCGTTAACACTGCTGCCTTCGACACCGGTCTCAACGCCGCCATCTTTTTGTAATGGCTTGGAGTCACCCAAAGATAAGGTATGTATGAGAACGCTTTTCATCTTTTATGTGGTTAATTGGTAATAATATGGTTAAAGCTTCTACAAGTATACTCCTTATAGGACATAGAGATCCTGGTAGCTTTTGTAGTTACAGTTAATGTATGTAATTAATGTTTGTTGAGGATCCTTTTTCCGTTGCAATTTTCTATAACGTTCATTTTAATCCGGTATATTTAGTGGTTTTGGATTCATTTTTTTTAATTTAGTAATTAAAAATTTTTTTAAAATCTATAAGCTTTCATGCACCTGGTATAACATTCGCAATAAAGCAAGAGGGAATTGGCATCACGGGCTTTTTAGCATTCACTATGTGTATGATAAACAACAAACTAAAACAGCTAATGCGCTTTAAAATAACTTTAAAAAATTATATTTTCATGCAAACACTTTTAAAAGTGCCATTTTTATAATACAGTAGAATCGCGATAACTAGTACACCGTTAAATAGAACATCTCAATAATTCGTAACAAACTGTTGGTCCTTATCAATGTTGCAAAAATATAGTTGATGCCATTGCCAATAGAAAAAAGAAAGTAAATGTAACAAAGCCATTTGAAATTGATCCATTAACACTTACTCCTATTCCAAAAAAAAAAAAAACAAAAAAAAATTTCTTATGCCACCATCTTGATGCAATGTCGACGGTCTAATATTCCACTTAGTGGTCCATTATTAATCGACCAAAAAATTCAATTTGAAGAATTTTGTATTGTTCCGTTTGGGGTGAAAGTGCAGCCGTTAATGGAAACGGCTGCTCAAAATGGAAATAAAAGCTGAATCATTACCAGCGAAAAAAAAAACTGCGAACTGGGCAAAATGCGGAATACTTTTTCATCAATAACTCAAACATTTCGTTTTTTTAATATACTTACTTATGTCTATGTCCTATTTTTGTTTTATTTATCCTTTTCGTCCTTATGAAAGTTTTTTGTTTTCCTTTTCCTCTTATAAATAAATTAAAACATCCATTTAACAGGATTACATATTATCGGAATTGTACAGTAATCATTATTAATTACCATCACTTTTTTTCTAATAAAAAGTATCCTTGATAGAAAAAAAGAAACAAAGTGTAGTAGATATTCCTTGAAAACAGATTTGTGATTTTTTATAACATTATATTGATTGAAATGTTAAAAATCTTCTTCTTAAAATACCTTTTCCAAAAAATTTTTTTTGGTAGAATAGAAAGAAAGCTATAGTAAAAAATTGCTTTCAAACGAACTACTTCTGTTGAAGTGTACTTTGTAGTAAAAAGGTAGTTTTTAGTAAAAAGGTATTTTTTAATAAAGTTCTATTTAATAAAAAAGGTACTTTTTAATTAAAAAAAGTGATTTTGCATAAAAAGGTATTTTTTTTTTACTAATAAAACACTTGAGTAAAATGGTAGTTTTTAACAAAAATGTACTTTTGAAAAAAAGGTACTCACTCTTGGTGCAAATGTTCTATTTAGTATAAAGGTACTGATAGTAAAAAGAAACTTATCTGTTCGATAGGTAGGATGTACCTTATTTTACTGAAAAAGTATTAGAGAAATTCTTTTCAATAAAAGGGTTTTTGTAAAATCTTAGTAAAAGGTATTTTTTTTTAGTAAAAAGATACTCTTTCGTAAGAGTTTACTTTGAGTAAAAAAGTTACTTATTGTACAAAATATTTATTTTTAAAAAGGTACTATTATCAGAAAGCTACTGTTTTTAGTAAAATGTTACTTTTTAATAGGAAGTTAATTTTAGTAAAATGTCACTTATTGTAAAAAATACTTTTTTGTGAAAAGGTACTTTTTAATAAAAAGATGACAGAAAGCTATTGTCTAGTAAAATTTTAATCTTTAGTAAAATGGTGTTTTTAGTAAGATGTTAATTTGGTAAAAAATTACTTATTGTAAAAAATACTTTTTTTTGAAAAAGGTACTTTTTTTTAGTAATAAGGGAATTATTAGTAAAAATGTACTTTTTGGTAAAAGAAAGTTACATATTATCAGAAAGGTTCTGTTTAGTAAAGTGGTGCGTTTTAGTTAGAGGTTACTTTCATTAAAAAGTTACTTATTAGTAAAACATACTTTTTTTGTATAAAGCTACTTTTTAGTGTAAACGTACTTTCTAAAACAAAGGTACTTCTTAGCAAAAAGTTACTTTTTTTTAGCAAAAACGTATTTGTTAGAAGAAAGATAATTTTTTGCAGAAAGGTACTTTTTATAAGAAAGGTACGTTTTAGTAGAAAAATACTTGGTAGTAAAAATGTAATTGTTAGGAAAAAAATACTTTTTTTGCTTAAGGATACTTGTTAGTAAAAAGTTACTTCATAGTAAAAAGTTACATCCTAATTAAAGGGCACTTGTTGGTACAAAAAAATACCTTTTAGTAAAAAGGTACTTTTTAGTAAAAATGTGTTATTTACTAAAAGAGAGTACTTCTCAGTAAAAGGGCACTTGTCTAACAAAATGCTACTTTTGAAGAAAATTTCCTTTTAATGAAAAAGTCTGTCTAAGTACAAAGAAATCATTCTCGTAATTAGGCTTTTGTACTGAAAAAAACGCTTTGGGGGTAGTAAAAAGGAACTTTTTGGTAAAACAAAGAATTTTTCGATTTATTCTTAACATTTTATATTTAGAAGAATGGTTGTGCTTCAATATTGTTACCGTTGCTGTGAGACTTAATGAATACTCTCTCAAAAAGAATTTTTTTCTATATGGTGGACCAGGCATTAAGCAAGATTTTGAAGGTTATACTTAGACTTATGAGAAATTGGGTTGGGGGGTTTAAAACCGATTTTAACTCACAAGGAACCGGTTACTTGGCTGAGTTATATTTCCTTTCATTTAGATTTTTTTCTTAATTTGTATTTGAAATCTAAATCTTGGCTCTTTCACAAGCAATTATTTTCCCTACAATAAGTTTCCTTCTTGCAACTAGTTGTTGCTCAATAATCTTAAAGATTTTCAGTGTTCACTTCTTCGGGAATTCTTGAAATTGTAATTCTTAAATACTGTTTAAACTTGCATCCAGAAAAATTAAGGGGAAAACATTGAATTAAAGAAGCCGCAGAGTAACTCACTATAAATTTCAGGCAATAACAATTAAAACTACAAAAGAAGAAGAGCAACAACAGCAGCAACATCAACAAAAGGAACAACAAATAAAAATGTACAAACGACAAACAAACGCTATAAATTTCTTAAACGTTCATTGAACTTTTACATTTAAGCTGGCTGCTGCTGTTCAAACAGAAATGTTGTTGTTGCTTGTTGCAATCTGCTACTGAAATTTATGAAACGTTGTTTGCATGTGTGTTTGTGTGTGTGAGTGTGTGTGACATGTTGGCGGCTTTAAGCAGAAATAGTCACAGTCACAGTAACAGTCGGAGCAACAGTCAAACTACGCATTTTTGTTCTCACCAAAGAAACAAAAAAGTTTAACTGAAACTAAAACTAAAACAGAGAACGTGATTGCACTTTTCTGGGTGCCAGTGCCATGCAAACAGCCAGGCAGACAAGCAAATGAAAGAACAAATTAGCAGGCAGACAAACATACACACACAAACACACACACACACAGGCACATTGAAAACAGAAAAATAAACGAACAGATGAAGTTTACAACAATTTATTGTACACTTCCATATGCACATGTGCATGCACTTACAACCAGCCAAGTATTACATACTCATGTTGCAAGGCAACATTTATCGTTAACTATTGTTGCTACTTTTGTGTCGTTTATTGTTTCTCAACTATTTACTGTATGGCAAAAAGACCGTTGACAATTTACACAGTCAATAGCACACACGCAGGCAGGCAGTTGAAGCAGCAATAGAATCTGCTGCAGCAGCGGCAACAACGGCAACAACGGCAAACGGGGATCTGAGGAACATCACGATTCCAACATTACTAAGTGAGACGACAAGTTTGGGACATGCACGTACTTGTTTGAGTTTTGAATTTGTTTAACTTTGTTCCCTTTCTGTTTGCTTCCAGATATTAGATTTGTTGCATTTTCTGATTGGAACAGAATTTCAAATGGAGAATATAACTGAAGCAATTAGAAATACAAATTCAATTTGTTTTGATCACAAAGTATTTTGTTTTTTACTAAAAAGGATGGTCTATAGTAGTAAATATTTTTTATAAAAAATATGTATACGAGTACGTACTTTTTTAAAATCTTTTTTTTTTCTTTAAAATGAAACTCACTTTTTGAAAAAGGAACTTTATCTTTGAAGACGCTTTTTCTTAAAAATTTTATCGTTTTCACAAAATGCAATTTTTTTTATAAGCCAATTTTTTTTAAATTATTGGTTTTTCTTTACGAAGTGTTTGTTTTGAAAGGCACTTTTTCTTCATTTCTTTTTTTCTTCCTAAAATGATACTTTTTCTTATATAGAAGTGCCTTCATAAGAAAGCAATCTTTCAAAAAGGTACTTTTTTTAAATGGTACATTTTCTTAAAATGGTACATTTTCTTAAAATGGTAAATTTTCTTAAAATGGTACATTTTCCTAAAATGGTACATTTTCTAATAAAGGGAATTTTTTCTTGAAAAGGTACTTTTTCTAAAAAGGGAATTTTTAAAGATACTTTCATGTTGTTTCCGAAAAGGTAGTTTTTCCTGAAAAGTTGCTTACTTTACAAAGTAATATTTTCTCAAAATGTATTTTTTTATTTAAAAAGATACCTTTTCTTTAACGGGCACTTTTTCTTATAAAGACACCTTTCCGTAAAAGGGTACATTTTCCCAAAGGGATACTTTTCTTTAAAATTATACTTTTAAAAAAGAACAATTACTTTCTGTTTTTTCCTTTGCATTAAAAAGATTACTTTTTCGGAACGAGTAAATTTATTAAAAAGTTAGTTCTTGCCGAAATGGTACGTTTTTAATGTACTTTTTCTAAAAAAGTACTTTTTCCTCAACAAGTACTATTTAGTGAAGAGTCAATTTACACATGCGTTTCAAACGTTCTCTATTCAGAACTCGTGCCTTAATCGTTTATCAACGTTAGAAATCGTTGGGTGATGCTGAATTTGAGATTCAACTCATTTAAACTTCTGTCTAAGTTAACAAGACTAAATTATATGAAACCTGTAGCATAAATGTGAGTAAAATATATGAAGATGCAGAATAGAAAACAAAATCAAAACAGCAACTTAGTGTCACTGTAACTCCTGAGAAACGAAGGAAGAAAAATAAAATTCAAAAAATGGCAACTACAACAGACAATAGAATCTACTCAGATGTAAAAAGCTTGTTGCTATTTCTTTTGCATTTGTATTCATTTTCGGTTTTTTAATTTTTTTATATTTTCACAGGATATTGCAAATGCATTGCAAACAAGCATCAGATATAGAAACATACGACACAACATACCACTAGACAAGGTGCAGGGAAAGAACAACGATTTTTAATTTTTAGCCATAAATCTACTCATGCGTGATTCAAAGACATTTTTGTTATTGTTACTTTACAAATTCCATTTGTTTAAGGCGCAAGTGTATCTTCATATACAAAACACTTGCTGCTGCCTCTCTGTAATCATGCCTTTCAATTTTGAACGTGCTTTAATGCACTGGTTACCCTATAGTGCCCGTGGAATCTATATCGTTCAGCTGGCAAGTTTTCGAAAGTTTGGGAAAAAGCTTGAGATTGCTGAAAGCGCTGGAAACTAAGGCTTAATGGAATGATGGACGTGTCCATTACATTATTGAGTTTGAAATTGTAATAAATAGTGCAAGTGGATTCTCATTACTGCCTGTGGAAGTTGAGAAATGTTTTATATGTTTCGGAGACGCAGTACATGCGTGCCTCTCTATTCAAAATTATTACAATCGATTCCTTTAAGAACTTAATTTCGAAAAATCAGACACACACTTTAGCTCTATTTTGAATTTTTGTAGTCGTATGTTGCCGTCCATGTCTGTTTTAGTTTCGAAAGAAGTGGAACTATTTTCTTTTGTTTTTATTACAAAAATAATCCGTAGAAAATGCATTCTTTTCAAATTGATATCACAAGACGTGCTGTATTCTTTTGTAATTTTTTCTTATAAAATTTTCATACAAACAACTAAAACAAAAAGTTCTTACAAGCCGCTTTTTAATTTACAAGATGGTAAAATACTTAAAAGTCTAAAGAAAAGCTAAAAGAGGCATCAATGACAGAAACAATGGCAAATAAAGTTCATGAGAGTATTTCATTCGGTTAATCAGGCTGAAGAAATTTTCATTGCAACAGATTAACGAAATATAAATGGATCTGTCTGTCGCAAGCATTAATTTACTTAAAAGCTTTTAAGCTAGAACATCCTATTACCGTCTAAAAAGTTTGCAAATAAATAGTACTTTTTCTAAAAAAAATTCACTTTTTATTTAAACAACATGAGTTCTAAATAAGCTAGACTTTAAAAATATTTGATATTTACAACGAAGGTTTTTATTTTTATTAGAAGTAAAATGTTATTTCAGTTGAAAAGTGACTTTTCATTTATAAAAGTTTTGCTAAAAAGTTTTGCTCAGTTTTATTTAAACCCAAAAGAGTATTTTCGATTTTCTAATTTTCAATAAAAGAGCGAATTTTAAACAAAAAACGTACCATTCTCTAAGCAAAAGTGTTTTTTGACAATAATTTTTGGAGTTGCTTAGAAAACCATGCCGCTTCGTACAGATAAATGGACTCAGAGGCTATTTCGAAAAATAGTATCTATCAAATCGATTTGGCAAAAAAGAAAAATTTATTCGTAATGAAAAAAACTGAAAAATTTTTGAAAACGAAATCTCTCGAATTTATCAAAAAGTATTACTTTTTACTACTTAAAAAATGGTATTTTTACTTTGTCTCAGTTTTCTTAGAAATTATCACTTAAAAAAAATAGTTTTAATTGATATTGATACTCGATGACTACCGAAATATCGATTAATAAATTTAAAAAAGGAGACATCTTAAGCTTGAGAAAATAAATTTAATTTATAAATTAAAATAAAACGGCAAAAAAAAAACTAGAACATAAATATTTAAAAGGCATACTTTTGCTAAAAACAAATCAAACAAAAAACGATTTTAAAAAATTATTTAAACTCTTCTGCTGGATTATATCGGTAGTTGCTTTTTATATAGATCCTTCTTTTAAGTTCTTTTTCCTAAAAGATCTTTCCTTTTGGTAAAGTTTTCTTCCCAAGGGTTCTTATGCTCTTCCATTGGCTTGACTAAAGTATTAATCAAATAATTTGCATTTTATTTAATTTTGTATGTTTTATAGTATAATTTTTGCTTCTTAGTTTAATTTTAAAGCTCTCGTTAAACGATAAAAAAAGCACCTTAAACGTCACCTTCACTGTCATAAATTGGTGTGTGGCTGCTTCACAAATCATAGAAAACACTTCATCCTTTTACACGCTCTAAATAAAATTTGCTTTTTGTTTAATAATTTAGAGTTCAGTCGAAATCACAGTATTTTAAGTTGATCCTCATTTTTTATTTCTTTTAATTTTCCTTTTTTCTATTGCCTGCCACAAATGAAAAAAAATAATAATAATCACAATATACAAACAAATAAAAAACAACAACAACGAAACAGGATAAACTTGAAAGTCGGATTATAGAACTTGAGGCAGCTCTTCTGAGACTTCAGGAAAAGGTTAATAATGTGAGTATTTAAAAAAATAAATTATTATACCTTCTAATAAATCAATAGTAACAGTGAAGAATTACAATGTTCTAATAAATTTTCATTTGCTTATAAATTTCTACAAATAATCTACTTGAAGTGTAAAATATTTTAGGACAGCAATTTTTATTCTTACATTAATATTTCGATCAAAATTGCCTTTTAGTGTTTTTTTTTTTTTGTTGTTTATGGTTGTTGTCGTGTTCATTTGAAAATTAATGACATCCAGTGACATTTTGTCGATGTTGTACTTTAGTGGACAATGAATGAATATTTCTTGCATTTTGTGTTTTGTTCAATTGTCGTCGTTAACAAATAAAAATGATTCTAACAGAATGATTTTTTTTTAATAAAATAATGGAACCAACTACAAACTACTCGCAATAGAAGAGCACAAAATTATGTCGATATAATGAAAAAGTTAAATTTAAAAAAGTGTGTTAAATTGAAAATCTAGAAAAGGCACTTTTTATCTAAAAGGCACATATTATTAAAATGTTACTTTTTATTAAGAACACATATTTTTGTTCAAAACAGTAGTGTATATCAAAATTATATTTTGTTCTGTTAAAGAGGTACTTTTTTATTAAAAAGATAACTTTTATTTAACGAGTATTTTCTCCTAAAAATAGCATTGTTTACATAAAAGTTATTTTAAATTAAAAAGTTACTTTTTTTAAATATACTTTAATTAAAAAGGTAATATATACTAAAAAAAACTACTTTGTATTAAAAAGGTACTAGTTACTGTAACGTAATTTTAATTAAAAAGGTACTATTATTAAAAATTATTTTTTAAAGTACTGTTTATTGATAAGGTACTTTTTGTTATAAAGTAACTTTTTATTAAAAAAGTATTTTTCTTATTGAGAAGGTACTTTTTATTTAAAAGGTACTTTTTATTTAAAAGGTACTTTTTATTTAAAAGGTACTTTTTATTTAAAAGGTGCTTTTTATTTAAAAGGTACTTTTTATTTAAAATGTACTTTTTATTTAAAAGGTACTTTTTATTTAAAAGGTACTTTTTATTTAAAAGGTACTTTTTATTTAAAAGGTACTTTTTATTTAAAAGGTACTTTTTATTTAAAAGGTACTTTTTATTTAAAAGGTACTTTTTATTTAAAAGGTACTTTTTATTTAAAAGGTACTTTTTATTTAAAAGGTACTTTTTATTTAAAAGGTACTTTTTATTTAAAAGGTACTTATTTATAAAAAGGGCTTTATTAAAAAGGTCCCTTATATTCAAAAGATTCATTTTATTAAAATGATAATCTTAATTGAAAAAATACTTCGTTTTAATAACAACGTTTTTTTAAGAAGGTACTTATTACTAAAAATGTACTTTTTACGAAAAAGGTACATATTACTAAAAAAGGTACATATTACTAAAAAGGTACTGTTTATAAAAAAGGTAGTTTTTTATAAAAATATACTTGTTATTAAAAAATTATTACTAAGGTACTTCTTACAAAAAAGGTACTTTTTGTTAAAAATTATCAAAATGGTACTTTTTGTTATTAAAAAACTGTTTTTAATAAAAAGGTGCTTCATATTAAAAAGTACTTTCTATTAATTTTTTTTTATTCAAAAGGTAATTTTTATTAGAAGAACTTATTAAAAAGGTACTTTCGAATAAAAAGGTACTTTCTATTAAAAAAGTACTTTCTTTAAAGAGGTACTTTCTGTTTAAACGGTACTTTCAATTAAAAAGGTACTAAAAGGTATTAAAAAGATACTTTATATTAAAGGTGCTTTTTTTAAAAGGTACTTTCTATTAAGAAAGTTCTATTTATTAAGAAGGTACTTTCTATTAAAAATATACTTTTTAATTAAAATGCACCTCATTAGAAAGGTACTTTTTATTTAAAAAAATTTATTTTTATCGAAGAGGTAGTACTTTTTAATGAAATTTACTTCTTATTAAAAAGGCAAATTTTTATTTATTTATTCGTTAAATGTTATAAATACAATTACAAATTATATCATGGGCTTAAGGCACATGGCAGCAAGGGCCTTTATTCATTTGTAATGAAAAAGACCAGAGTCTTAGGTGAAAATCGAACCAAAAAAAAACTCCTTACTGATGGATAGGCTAGCACTCTACTCACTACCCCACCGTGGCAACCCCCAGTAATTTTTTTATTAAAAATCTACTTTTTATGCAAAGTAGAATAAAATTTAAACATTTCGGTGTCATTAATCCTGCTCACAGACTAACTTTCTTGAATTGCTGTTCATATTCCTAAGACATGTGCTGGAAATGGATAAAAATGTTTAGACGTATAGTTGCTTAATGCATGGTTCTGTTTTTGTTGGATTGCAAACGAGCATTTATGTATATTTATGTGAATGTCTTCTCATAAATGACATAAACATTTTCACTTAACACCCAACAGTAAACAGCACAAACGGCACTAAAAGACTCCAACATTTAGTTGCAAGTCGTTATCTGGAAGAAAAAGCAAAATTGTCGCTGAGTCAGCTTTAATTTCCGCCAGGCATATTGCACCAACACGTCTATAGAAACGAATAAACATCCCTACAATTCTGGAGAAATATTCCTGATTCAGTGATTTGTCAAGCGTTAGATAATGTATTAGTTACAAATACAAAAATATTAGCATAATCGTGTTTTGGCAATAAAACCATCGATTTTTATTAAAGACACTGGTGGGCCATAAAAACTAACAACAACTGAATATAAATGAATCCTCTCTAGACGAGCATTACTTTGTGACATAAAGCGCCATGTTTGAATAATGGAACACACAATTTCAGATTTTCATTGGTGTCCGTTTTTATACATTCAATCATTTTCAACTGTTTTGATGAGCGTCATTCACCAAATTTATTTCCGTGTGTCCATTCCTGCAATCGATATCTTGTCTGAAGGCTTTAAAAGGTGGTTGTTGCGGGGTAGTCAAAGTTAAGAATGTTTATGCATTTTTTCTAGGGGATCCAAAGGTTTCATTGGGATCGACTCCAATAAACTATAGAATCCCGAAAGCTCTTCCAAAGATTTTCTATATCCATCCATCCTACACAACTCATTGAGCCTGTTGATGATCAAATCGATGATATCTTCAAGTTTTCATCAAGCAATATCACTTAGTTTTTCTAGAATAGTATAAGTAGCATTTTAAGCCTCTGCCGATCAATCAACATCTTTAAACATCGTGCAAACTCAAACCGAGCTGTGGCCAGTTGTTGTGGCTAAGATAGCTTCTGGTGCCCTTTGTCCATGCCTAAAGGTTTGGTTTATAAAATTAAATTATAAAAGTACGATTTAAAAGGGGTTCTTTTTTAAAAAAGTTCCTTTAAGAATATATTCTAAAATGTACTTTAAAAAACGATATTCTAAAAAAGTACTTTAAAAAAATATATTCTAAAAATATTCTTTTAAAATAATATATTCTAAAAACGAACTTTAAGAAAGTAAGTTTGGAAAAGTACCTTTTAGATATGTACCTTTTAAAAAGTACATTTTAGTAAAGTACCTTTTAAGAATTATTGTTTCAAAACGTACCTTCTAAAAATACCTTTTAAAAAAGTGCCTTCAAAAAGCATCTGTTAAAAAAGTACCTCTTAAAAAAATATCTTTTAATAAAGTACCTTTTGAAAAGAGCCGTTTAAAAAAGTGCCCTTTCGTAAAAATATCTTTAAATAAAGTACCTTTTACAAAAGTACTTTTTCACAAGGTATCTTTTCAAAAAGTACCTTTACAAAAAGCAACTTTAGAAAAAGTACCTTTTAAAAAAGGACCTTTAAAAAATAACCTTAAAAAAAACTATCTCAAAAAAGTAACTTTTAAAAAAGTATCTTTCGAAAAAGTACATTTTAAAAAGTACTTAATGAAAAAGTACCTTTTAAAAAAGTACCTTTCAAAGAGTATCTGTTAAAAAAGTACCTCTTAAAAAAGTACCTTTAAAAAAATAATCTTTCAAAAAGTACCTTTCAAAAAATAATCTTTCAAAAAGTACCTTTCAAAAAAAGTATCTTTTAAAAAAGTACCTTTTAAAAAAGTATCTTTCAAAAAAGTACATTAAAAAAGTATCTTTCGAAAAAGTACCTATTAAAAAGTTCTTATTGAAAAAGTACCTTTTGCAAAATTCCCTCTTAATAAAGTACAAGAGTATTTTCGAATGAATACACAAAAAGAGAAATCCTTTTTAGTTCGTTAATATTAGAAATAGCATAGATGTGTTAGAAAAAAAAGGTATTCCCTAGACAGTAAACTTTCACCATGAGAATATCACTACTTTAGTGGAAGAAAACACACCCTCAGAACTGCTGAAATTTGCGTGTTTGTTAATATTAAAATTTCTTTCATTCGTAAATCAAAAAAAAAAAAACAAGTTCCCTCTAACTTAATGTCCGTTCTGTATTCCAACACTTTCGTTTGACCATCGTAAATGTCTTGAAGGTCTGTCTGTCTGCTCATATGACGGCTAAAATGCTTTCTCATAATATGAAAGGATATGTAATACATTTAATATTCCATCTCGTAGGAAAAAAAAAACAATCGCTCATGATGGAACTTAATGTTTGGATCCCAATTACTTGTACTTAAAATAGTATAGAATAAGTAACAGCGACAGCAAAGTTTTCCTTTCCTTTGGCAACATTAAATAAATATTGTTAGAATATAAACAGGAATCTAATGGGTGGAAAGGGGACTGGTTGGTTGACTCCTTCTAAAAAGCATTTCAATGGGAAATGTTTTTTGTTTGTCTGATGTTGTAATGTTGGTAAAAAGGCATTGAAAAAGGACATTAGTCCTGTTGTTGATGTGGGTATATTTATACACACTGTTGAAGGTTTCACTCCCACTCTTGTCCGGTTTTTAGTTCGAATTATATAATTTTTTAAACATGTCTATGGTTAATTCTTGTACATTTTGTTGTTTGATTTTTCTAAGGGTGTAGGCACATGCAGCAAATATTTGGTGGAATAATATCAATGTTATGTTTGAGTTATTTGAGGCAGCATAATGTTGTGAATTTCAAATAAAATTTGTTGTTAAATTTCTTGGTATTTCATATATCGGGTTATTCATTTAGTAGCTTAAAAACCGCCGCTCTAGCAAGCCTGTCAGCTGTTAAATATCTGTCATCTAAAATGTCATTTATTTAGTGAAAGTTTTGCCATTTATGAATATGGATCGTTTAACACCGAAGACCGCGTCAAAATATTTAAAAATTTACTACAAAAGTGGTTGTTCAAATGTGGCCACTTTTCGAACATTACGGTGTGATTATGGGGGTGATTATCGGCCTACCGTGCAAGGAATTGATAATATTATAAAGAAATTTGAAAAGACTGGAAGCGTTACAGATGTGGTCAAGCCTGTGCATCATCGTAATGTGCGCACTGCCGAAAATATCGCTTCTGTTAGTGAAAGTTTGGAGGATAATCCGAATTTGCCAATTTAACGATGTCCTCTGTAGTTGGGTCCTCTCTTACTGCTCATTATGGCTTATTTTACATTTAGACTTGCAACTCCATCTATGAAAGGTCCAATTCACGCAACAGTTAAAGCCGGGTAAGCATTTACAACGCCGCAGTTATGCTTATTGGGTGCTAGAGCAACATACTTTCATTAATGATTTTTCGAACAAAATTTTCTTCAGCAATGAAGCTCTTTGCTCACTCGGTGGTTACGTCAACAAACAAAGTTGTCACATATGGGGCTCAGAGAACCCAGAAGTGATTGTGATTCAGGGCGCTATGGCCGTATGATAACAGACTTTTTTTGGGCCTAAAATTGAAGATTAGGAACTGGACGATATGTGGTTTTAACAAAAAGGTGACGCGAGCCATACAACACCATCCAGGACTCTTAATTTCACATTTTGGTGACGTCAATTCGCCACCAAGATCATGTGATTTGACATCGTTAGACTTTTTATGTGGGGCTACGTCAAAGACCGTGTCTACGTGGATAGTCTAATAACTTTAAAGCTTTTGAAAACTAACATTCTTGAAGTTATCGTTGAGATACGGCCGAAATAGTTCGTCGAAAACTACCTCAAGAGCATTCACTTCAACACAACATTATAATAAAATGAAATCTGTATTAAAATCAAAGCTTTATGTGCGTTTTATTTCACTTTACTTTTGGATAACCCTGTAAAACTTCTATAAATGAATTTATATATCAGCAGAGGTTGCGGTTGAACGTCACTGGCAATTTGTTTAGCACCAATGAAATATCGATATATAAAAACCTCAACTCGCAACAAACAATACAAATTTGTGGCACTCTAATTGTGCAAATGATTGATGGGAGAGAACGTCCCAGAAGAATGAATTTTCCATATTTATCATAGCCCATTTCCCATCTCTGCAGGCGGTATCTTGCAAGTCATAATTTTTTAACGCTGTTCTTTCAACATTTTCTTATGATCCGTGATGTTTTTGCTTTTATGACCGATTTGTGGTTTATTTCATTAATACATCTTTCCCATTTCCCAATTTCCAAACACACAAAATCCCACCAAAGTTTTCCGTTGCAACCCCTTGCAAAAAGGAAACTCTTGAAGGAAGGGAAAAGGATATGGAAGGGAGTCGAAGGAACTGTTGTCATAGATTTCTGCTGCATAAAGCTTTAATGAATACATAAATACAGACGTATGTATGTATGTGTGTACATACTAGTGCAAGTTCGTTTGTTTATTTTGCTTCCTTGGGGCTTTCCAGAACTAATTAAATTGTCTTAAACGAAGTAATATGTTTGTAATCACTTACTTTATTTGTCTTAATTTCAAAATACGACCGCATAAAAGCATTTGTGTGTGAATAACCATGTGCTTTAGTTCTGTTTCTTCACTCTCTCGCGTAAAATGTAAGTGAATATACGAAGATAATTAATGAATTAAGATGATAAGAGCCAAATCATTTCTACAGCTTTATTACACTATAAGAAAGATGTTGTACTTGTTGGTACAAATTGTATCCGGTCATAGGAAAAAAGCAGCTAAAATTAAACAAAAGAAATGTTTTTAATAACTTAAGCAGATTTTTTAATTTTATTTAATATTAAAAAAAAACATTACATGTAATGAAATAAAGTAAGGAATTTGGTGAACTTTTTTTTTTTGGAAATAAATAATAAGAAGTAAAAAATAAGACGAGAGAAACTTAAGCCATCGAATGAGAAATTGTTCAAGTAAAGAATCCTTTTAAGGTTTTCATATCAAATAAGTTTTATAAGTTCATAATTCATATTTCTTTATTTTTTCAAATTATCAGCCCTTATTATGATTTACCTTCGATGCTCGTTCTTTGTTCTCAACGTTGCATGTATATATATATTTTTTTTTAATTTTCGTTGTAATATTTTTTAACTCCTCGGCATGAAAAAAATGGGAAGTTAATGATTTCGCTTCGGTTTTCTAAAATCAAGTTTTCATCCGATTTTGACATTTTGAGAAAACTATTCGCCATTATAAACATATGCTGTGTGTGTGCATTGACGTTCCAAAATATCGGTTGCAAATAAACTTGCGGCATTCTGTACATTTTCACTTCACTTGGATGTCGTTTGAATGTGAAACGATTCAGCGTAATAGATTTCAAAATATTTCTGAAAACAATTTAATAATTTTCCATAATTAATATATCTTCATATTTTCTATAAAATTCCGAATATTCTTGTCGAATGGATTTTACGGATACGCTCACCTATTTTCGGTCTTCTTAAATTGTGCCTGTCCGTGACAGCTTGAAGTCTTTTTATATAAAAGAAAATATTCTATTTACCAATATTTTCTAATATTTCTATACTCTGTGTGCATCTTCCTCAGGAAAAGTTCTCTTTCATAAGACGATTTCTCCGCTCCCTAGTGCAGGGTGTATAAGATTTGTCAGAGTTGGATATACCGCAATCGCTACTATTGCTACTAAATCTGTATTCATGTTTCTTACGATCATCACAGAGTAATAAATTTGTTTGGAATTTAACAAATGAATTTCACCTGTAAAATTAATCTCAACTGCAGTGACTAATTAAAATACAACTTATCTTTGCCAGTAAATTTTGTAACTTTGCCAAAAATATATAAATTTTTATTAAATAAAGAAGAAACTCTGAAAGGTTTTGAAAAATGTAATAAATATTATTTGTAAAACTAATCAAACTAATCAATTTTTTAATTAGACAAAAGTTACAGCGGCCAAGTTTGTAAATCATGTCGCCAATTGAAATTTCTATGAATAACAAAAACAAAATTTCAAATATATAAAAAATTAATTATATTAAAATTAAATTAATTTATTCAAGCAAATAAAAAAAATTATATTTCTCTTAGAACATTTCTCATTGAACAAACGCTTAGAAATTCAGATGTTGTTCTTTCCATCAAACTTTTAAGGGACCAGCAAATCATTTGGAGAACAAAAACAAAATTTTAAAAGTCGGACAAATTAACTTCGATAAAAATTCTAAACAACGTTTAAATTTCTGTGCGTTTGTGCGTTGAAAAATTGGGATGAGATTCAAAAACAAATTTTCTTTTTTTTGTTCTTGTCGGCGACGTGATTTACAAAATTAGATCCTTAAATATTTTTATGAGAAACAGCAAAAAATTTAAAATTATTTTTTGATTTCCCTGTAAATTTTACTTTCGTCAACATGATTTGGCCAAATACGGATTGGAAAATAATCAAAAGAATCATTTTAATACCGGCAAATGATAATTTAAAGGAAAATGATTTTCTCTCCAGCCTATAAAACTTGCTCGAATAAGTTTTCATTAAAATTATCCTTAAAAATCTCCCTTGAATGTGAAGTAAAAGGGAGAAGGAGGAATGCTTCATTTGCCATTTAACTTTGTCAAGTTTATAAACTCCCTCATAAAAATGAAATAGTTATACTTGTTGTTGTTGCTGTTGTTGTTATTGTTGTTGCAAATTCAATTATTTCCATTTAATCTCCCCTAGTTAAGCAACAATTTTATCTATTTGACCTCATCATTTAATTTCCGTCACAACTATTTACGGAACAGCATATGGACAATAAGGAAACAAAACAGGAACTGTCAAATATGAAAAAAGGACACTCCTCACATATTGATTTTTTGTCTCTTGCGCTGGGCTTAACACAAATTTTCCATTTAACACTTTCTCTGTCCTGTTTCTTTATTGTTGTTAATCTGCAATCTTTGGCAACTTTTATATACCCGACATTAAGACAACAATTTATTTCAAATTTGCCGATAAAAAATTGTTTTTTTTTCTTTTCGGCTCTAAATACCAAAAATATAGCAGCATATAATCTTTTTTACTTCCTATTGAATTTATGGCATTAGATATACACTCTACTTATTGCTCATGAATGAACTAAATGGCAAAAAAAAATCCTACTCCTTAATGGTAAAAGTTAAAGGGAAAAAAGTGTAAAAGATAAATTGAAAAAGTAAAGAAAGCAAATTTAAGCCAAGGAATGTTTACGATTCATTTCAAGCAGGATTTTAAGCCAAATGCGTAAAATGCTAAAGGTTTTTATTTGTTTCCCCTGCGCTTCTCTTGGTCGTTTTCCGTTTTTCATTTCACTGCTTCCTTGTGTTTGAACCAAATAACTAAAGGAATTTTCTTGGCATTAAAAACAACAACAAAATGAAGACTCAAATATTCGCATACAAACAACTGCAAGTTTTTTTTTCTAATTTAGAAAAGATATTTGAAAAGCAAATATTTTTTTCTTGGGGTTGTTGCAGACAATTTGAAAGAAAATTTATCGGTTTAACAATGTTTTTTTCTGTTCACTTGCTTTTAGTTGGTCTTAAGATACGGAAAACTGAAACAACACAAAATGGCAAAATGTTAGGAAGCCAAATTTAAGGCAATAGTTGGCAACAACAACAAAAAAAAAACATTTACAATTAAACCATTTCCAACATGAATTCTCTTAAATCAAAAATTTTAAAATTTTTAACCCTAGTTAAACGGCTTTACTGTAAAAAACTTTTGTTCAAGCCGCCCATTCCTGAAACTTTCTCTGAAATTGGGTTGAAATCAATAACTACAGATTTGCGAAGTTGAAAAAATATTGTTGACCATGCTGCCACATTGCTGGAAGTTCACATTAATATCAAACACGATTTGGGAACAATTTTCGGAGTAATTCAAAATAGTCGCTGTTTTTCCAAATTTGCGAAAATATGACCTTTCGAAACACAATTTATAGCACTCGGTGCAGTTTAGAAAGTCAAAAAAATTTATTAAATTCATAAAACCGATGAAACAAGAATTTTCGGTATTATTCGGAACGAAATTTGTCACAACGACATCTCCCGAACGAATACACAGATTCTAATCAAGTTTGAGGCATTCGACACAGTTTCCGAAAATGACTGAATGTATAAAATCGCTTCAGCGAGAATTTTTTTTCCAAATTTTTCAAATGAATCATACGATTTCAATGAAATCTGCTGCAATTGAGTTTATTTTCTTGGTTTCAAAACCGATTAGATTTTTAATTAAATTATGAACATAATAACAATTATTTTTTTGTATTCTATTACTAATGATTGAGCAGTTAAATAGATGAAGTTTCTAATCCAATCTGCTCCAGTTGTTTGCTACTGTAGAGAAATTCACAAAATTTCAGGGGTTTTTCATCGAGAGATTAATTTCGGTATACAAGCATTTGACCTCTGGACCTCAAATTTGTACTCTAGTCTACGTGCTGCTGCTAGAAAAGATTGCCACTGGTAAAATTGTTTCACAATGAATTACGAGTACTTTTTTCTTATGAAAATAAATGTCTTGTTAAATAAAAATTTACTTAGAAATGGTGTAATTTTCCTAAATGTATACAACCTAAATAGATACCAGGATCTATTACTACTCTAGATATTGTGCTGTTCAATGGCTTGAAATTGAATTCTTTTCTCAGGAGTAGGCACAGGCATTATATTAACTTCGTTCGTCAGGAATGTTTTTCAACACTGAGTTGATACAACAATGTACGAGTAGCATTAGCATTAGCACTAGTATATTATTGAATATAAACCCATGATATGTTACATCTTTACTAACTTGGCTATTATAAGTATTTGCTCTAGCATATATATTCTCCTACAATCATGGAGTTTTTATTTTTTTCGCTCCACGGCTGCAAGTAATGATTATCTCCTTTAAGTTCTCTACGAGTACTTGCCAACGTTAAGTCGTTTTTATGGGATTTTTATTTTCTTTTCATTGTTTGTTGTTTCCTTAAATTGAAATAAATAAAAGAAAATTCCTTTTTATTAATATTTTTGGTCGTTGTTTTAAGTAGAGTGGAAGTGTGTGTGTATGATGCAGCATTTCCGCTTCATTGCTTAATGTGCCATAAATGACACGTTCCAGTGATTTCCGGTCACTTATAAAATCAAATTCTTTTCACTTTTCCTTTCGTTTTCAATTAAATAAATACATTTTTAATATATGCCAATTGATAAATTGTAATATTGCATTCATCACTAAGGCTTTTTGAAAGCGATAACAATCCTACTAATAGATCCCCAATGTATTTTGTTGTAAGAGCGAGGGGGAAATAAAAGTTAAGGGCTGAAATGTGTTTAATTTTTGGGCAATTTTCTTCTAGAAAAATGCTGTGTGGTGTTGATAAAAGTTTTATTTGACAATTTTCTATTATTGTTTTTTTATTTTTCAATTGGGAAGGGGGAAATGCGGAGACAGTTTTGATATATTTGTGTCTGTGTGTATGAGCAATCAATTAAGAGCGAACTAACGAATGATTTCATTGTTTTGATGAACCATATTTAATTTTATTAACGCAAATGCATTAAGTTTTAAAATATATAAAATTTAATGACTTAACGAAACTGTTAGAGAAACTTTTATCATTGCAATTATTTTTCAATTGTGGTAAATTTTTTAAATGAAATTTTTGGAGTCCTCCAACCAGTTGTCCCATTGACCAAACTTTATTGTTCATTGTAATCAAAGTGTTTTTATAAAAATCTATAGAGAAATTAATATTTCAAACTCAAATATAAGAACAACAATCACCAATAATATATTTAATGCTTCTCAGCACTGTATACTTTTCCAAGAGCTGAATGTGTGGCTCAATAAGTCCTTGAATTTTTATATAAAGAATCATAATATTTTTCAATATAGTCTCCTTGGAGCTCTAAACACGTTTCTCCAATATTTTATCACTTCCAAAAATAATATTTCTCGAGACGATTTCATCGTTGGAATCAAATTTCTTTTCACCCGAACCATTTATTCAGTAAGACAAGAAATAGTATCAAATCGTAACCCAATTTATGGAATTTTGCCATGGAAATTGCACATGCGTATACCCTTGCATTGTCCTGGCGGAAAGGATTTTTTTTTGACAAATGTTGTAATTTTTTCGTCATTGATTGTTTTACCCTTTAGAGGGCAATCAATGTGGACTATACCCTGTACATCCCAAAAAAAGGTCGCCATGACCTTATTGACTGACGAATGCTTCTTGGCGCCGATTCACACCGCGAAACTAACTGTTTTGACTGCTGTTTGGCGTCTGATATTGTGATGGATTCACGATTCGTCCATCTTTACGAAACGGTGCTGAAACTCGTCCATATTGCAGTTGAGCAAAGTCAAACACTCCTGCGAAATTATCACAAAATTGCGTTTGCAGTCGTTGAATGTGAGCAAACGCGGTACCCATTCTGCGAAAAGCTTTCTCATACCTAAAATTGAAACCGCTGATCCTGCCTATAACTTCCATAATCTCTCGCACTTTAAATCTTTGATTGGCCAGCACCATATCCTGAATTTTTTTGAATTGTTTCAGGTGTAGAGACCTCAACTATGAGTGCAGTGCGTTCGGCATCTTCCGTGCTTATACAGCCACAACGAAATTCACTAAACAATTTTTTTTACCATAGTATTTATCAGGTCTAGCCTTGGTTGGAATGATGATTCTTTTTCCGCAAAAAAATAATCCTTAATGCCCTCACGAAATTTACTTTTTTCCACTTTTTCCCTCACATCAGGCGGTGTTCTGCTATAAATGGCTGTCAAACAAAAACTAAATGACGACGTTTGTTTAAAGTTTGTTAGAAATCAACTGACAGATTCCGGGGAACATTTTGAGCCGCCATGTACGTACGTGTATGTATAATAAAATGTTAACTCTTATTTATTTGATATATATGATGCAACAGGATGAAGCGTTTAAAAATTCAAAGAAAATAATCTTGAATCTAAGTTCAAAAACTTCGAACTTAAAATTTTGGCTAGAAATTTATACATAAAATTTTATAATATTTATTAAAAAAAAACATGAAATTATTTGAAAATTTTTCAAATCAAAAAATGTATCATTTTTTGCCCAAAAAAAGAAATTATTTATAATATAATATATAAAATAAAATATAAAAAGGATTTAAAAAAAAACTATGAATATATTTTAGTTGAAAACTGACTACCACCAATTTCAATAAATTTCGTCTCTTTATATTGAAGGCAAATTTTGTTTTAATGTTCCATGTAAAGTCCCCGAACAAGCGAACGAATTTTACAGAAACAGTCAATAATTTTGTGAAAAAAATCTAACATTTAATTAAAGCTGTTGTTTGTTTCTAATTTAAAACTAAACGAGTTCTTATAAACCCCTTCTACTTCACTTCCTTTTTATTAACTTCCTTGAATGCTCGTCTTAAACATTTAAAAAAAAGTTCTAAATGCTATTTACTCCCAGGAGTCTTATTTAAATTAGCAGTTTCTTTTAAGTTTTTCGCTTTTTCTAATGAAAACGAAACAACTAGTCAAAGAAAATGAAATGTAACTTTTTTACGTAAAAAAGGAAAAATGTCTTAAAATTTTACAACATTTTTGCTCTTATCAAATGGACATTTAAAATGCTCATTGTCTCTGTCAGCAGCAGCATCGTCGTCATCATCATCATCATCATCATCATTTTTATTTTTCACATGATGACATTTAGTTTTCTTTATTTTACTAAGAATCTGAACAACAATTTTTATTTTGCCTTCGTTTCCTTGAAGAAAAGGAAAAAAAGAACTGCCCACACTACGGCCAAATTGCTAAGGACTTGAAAAAATCAGGCTGGAGTTTTAAGTCAAGTACAAATGAGAGCGAACTGCTGTCGTTGTTCATACTTTTGTCAAGAGCTAATAATGCCAAAGACATCGATTTTTTTTCCTGTTTGATTCCTGCAACACAAACTGCTGCTGATTCAAACGTATGAATGGAGTCAATAGGGAAAAAGAAAAGGCCAAAAGTGTTCTATAAAAGAATTGGTAACCATTCTGCAAAGTTGGGAAGAAAACAAAAATAAGTAAGAAATGAATTTTGTTGCAAAGTTGTGTTCTCTGCTGTTCTTGTTGTTGTTAATTTGCCAGCGACTCCTTGGGAAAGATGAATAGAAGTCTCCACAATCTTAATAAGCAATTATTTGCAGGCTTTTTTCGCCATGGCAATCGGGGTAAAAATACATGCCTTTTACCACTGAATGGCATGAATGAACAAAAGAATTTTCAAGCCACTCAAAGGAAAGAGAAAGATACTTCAGAGATTTTAACACACAAAAGTTCAAAGGAATTGTTGCAAGTACAAATAAATATGGTGCAGCTAATAGAAGGGCAGGGAGGGCAAATGCAACTCTAATTAAATTCCTTTAACAGTTTGTATCATATTCGAGGTTAATTTTTAAAATGTGTTAGATTTTCATTTTCAAATGAGCCGCCCAATTTTGGATTGAATTTTTCATATTTTGTTGTTTTTGCTGCAATTTTGATAGATATCGGCGCCGGAAAAAGTTTTTTTAATTGCTTATTTTATATACATATATAATTTTTACATATTTTTCCTTAGTTTGTTACTCTTTTTTGTTTGCAACTGTTAGATGCAGCTGCAACATTCAAATGTGTTGTTTTTTTTTGGTTTTTTTTTTTTTTGTGGAATGAGAAGTATTTCATTATTAATAATAGAAAATTAGCTTAAAAACGCATAAATTATATCAACAGCTAAAGAAAATCTATTGTTAAACAAGGATTATTGAATGCAAAATAACGAACGCGTGCTAAAGCATACAAAAATATTTAATTCATGATGAAAATTAAAGGGTCGTTTTCACACTAGACGGTTAAATTATTGTTCATGGTAATAAAATATTTAAAAATTTCTTTAGAGCAAGAAACCCCAGCAACAATGTTATATGGCCAAACAGTCAAAACGATGAATCACCATATTCCCTCAAACCATCATTATTGAAAATTAAAACTATATTTACGTCGTACCACTGGAGTACAAGGCCAAGAAACTACCCTCGAGTTACTTCCATCCACGCCTTTATTTAAATTTATCAGAGTAAATTTTTGCGAATTTCTTTCAATTTTTTTTTTTTTTTTTTTTAATTTTCATTCTCTGTTTCATAATGAAAAATCGCCATAGCAAATTTAACTCACTCTTTCTTATTTTAATATGACATGAAAACGCAGTATGATGAGGTTTTTAGTTGGTTAATGAAGTGAGAATCGTGTGACGTATAGTGTGGTACAAATGTGCCGCGTGTTCTTCTTGTTAATTTTTTTTTTTTTTTCAAATAAAAAAATAATTCCTTGTTGTTTGCTTTGAAATGTTAGTTTAGTGCCCCCTGTCTGTTTAAAAATACCATTTCTACATGAATTTTTACAACTCACCCACCCTGACAATGCAACAAGGTTTAGTTCGTGTTCGTTTTTGTGTTGAGTAAATGCAACCAACCCCTTGGCCGTGCTGTCGTCATCATCATCATCATCAAGTGGCAGTAGAATAGATCATTAATGTTTATGATAAAACATTTCATTTTTGATTATACAGCTGCTTTTTAGAAACTTGAAAATTAAATTGAAAATTTTTGCTTGATGTTGTTGAAAATCAATATTTACCAATGGCCGAACGGCGGGGGCTTTTGAAGATTCCCATTGAATTCATAAAAAGTTGTTATTATATTATTTTTTAGGATGGGTTTTTTTTATTAAAATTTGGTATCAGCAAAATTTCAATAAGTACTCAAACGCGAAATATTTTAAGAAATGTTGACCAAGTGGAGTGAAGCTTTACAAAATTTTTAATTATTTTATAATTTTTTCTATTTCGAAGGAGTAACCAGAAATACCTACTAAACTACGTTTAAAATTTTCCTGAACTCAATTTAAAGTTCTATAAATTTTTGAAATATATGACTAATGGCGTTTTCTTTTCTAAAAATACAAGTGCAACATTTTTTGTCCTTTCCAACAGGAAAAATGGAATTTAGTTTTTGTTGTCATAAGCACAAATTTATTAGGAAAGAGCGTGCAATCCTGTAAAGGAGCTAAATTTATCGATAAATAGATTTTGTTCATAAGTTGGTCGATAAAATTTTACACTTTTTTCAGAAAAGAAAACGCCACTGGGGAAAATTTTTCTTATATGAAAATATATGTAGCCAAAAATCCTACTTTCTCCACGAATTAAATCTAGTGGACAAATGAACATAATTTTGGAAGATTATAAAAGTCATCCATTGTCTTCATTTTCCAATGATATTGTTTTATTGAGGAGGAAGGATTTGGCTATAGTGGTCACCTTTTCAAAAGTTTGTAAAAGTAAAAATTCAATTCAAGAATATTGTTAATGCAGTTTATTGGACCCATATTCCAATATGTTCGATTTGTTGAGAAAGAAGGGCTTGATTATAGTAGCCCTATATTTATCGGCTTTTCCAATAGGAACTTTCGAACTTTGACAGTTGATTGTGCGGGTGTTTTGTTCGCACGCACAACGTTCTGCACTCTTTGCCCCATTTTACGATCACTCTAATAGTCTCCCATTTCGAAAGCCACCATTCCTTCAGTCACAGTTTGTGTGTCACTGTTTGGCGTGGATTTTAGGCTGGCGGCGTCATCGATCCATATTTCTTTAATAAAGACGTTGGCAGGGTCATCACCGTGAACGGCGAGAGCCATAGGTCGATGATTACCAACTTCTTTTGGCCTGAATTGAATGATATGGACACATCATTGATGTGTGGCTTTAATAGGAGGGCGCTACGTGCCACACATCTAATGCCACATTGTACATTCTGCACGGGTGATTTGAAGGCGATTTGAATGTGAACCGGTCGCCGAGATCATGCGATTTGACCTCTTTACACTTTTTCTTGTGGGGTTCTCTTAAGTCGCGGCCATCAAAGCGAATATAACCCATACCATTTATGCGACGGAGTCATGGGGCATTTTTTACATATCATTTTATTTCATTTTAATCCATGAAATATTTCTTATAAACATCTTTAATTAGACATATTTATATTCATTTACAATATTTATTTAAGTTGATAAATTCACAAGTTGGTTTTTTGCCACTTTTTTCTCCCTAGTTACAAGTAATTATTACTTTGACTTTTTAATATCTTGTCCAATTTCCAAACTTTCAATTAAATTACAAAAAAACATTATCGCACTTAATCGACATTGATTATCAACTACTAAAAGTAATAATGTTGTGAGTTAAATAAGTCTTAATTAAAAAATTTTATACGGTCTTTAATTTCTCTTCTCCATAAAAATGTGGTCCCTCACATAAATGCACGCACAAAAACAGGAAAACAAGACTGAAAATAGTATAAAACGTAATTAAACTTAAAAAAAAAACTTAAGTTGGTTGGTTGGCTGGTTCACTGACTATTATCATCAGTCCGGAGGGTTGTGTTTAAATTGAATAAATACTATACAAAAGCAATTCTTTTGCAAACCTTAAATAAAATTTTGTATACAACAAGAAGGCAAAAACAGCAGCAGGATGGTTTAATTTTTTTATTAATATCCTTTGTGATATGTTATCGAAATTTTTTTGTTTTGTTCTTGATATCCTTAAACAGAAAAGCAAAAGCAAACAAAGAAAAATAGTGAATAAAAGTTTCTCTCTCTCTCCCTATTATATCCACACTCTTGGTATTGAGATAGTTTCGTTTTGTTTCTTTATATTTTATATCTAAATGTTCCTGCTTGTGTTTTAATTGCATTTCATTCCCGGCTGTTTCCTTTTTGTACGAATATGCCCGGCATTTGTGTTTTTAAATGTGTGTATGGGTGTGTGTGAGTTCCTTGTACTTTTCACCATGTTCTCTGGTTTCCGGTTTGATGTATTATTTGACCACATACTCTCTCTCTCTCTCTGTCCGTCTCTCAATGTCACTCATGTGGTTTTTGGTTTATTTCTTTTTTGAACGGGGTTGATAAATATCACGCTTTCTCATGCAGTTTTTGAGAGGAAAGTACTATTTTACTTGGGATTATTGTTATTATTATTTTAATTATATTATTGTTATTATTATATTGTTACCGTTATTGTTATTACTGATATTATTATATGTATATAATTAAAATATTTTATGATGACCTCGAAGCCTTTTTATACAAATAATATTTTTTGTATAATTCTTATATCTGTCTTCTTCAGAGCAACTAAATATTTTAACAAAATATAAATTAAAAACATACATAATTAAAAAAATTTTAATTTTTTAAAAGAATTTCTCAAAGTAGACACCCACAGGGTGTAGAATTTTACAAAAATAAAAATATTATAGTTTAAAAAATTTGTTGTTTGTTGGGGCTTAATGTGTTCATACGCAGGTATTTTATTGGTCGCTAAACGAAATCGTCAGTGGACTTTAAGCAGTCATGTTTATGCTAAAACAATCACATACAACATGAGAATTCTCTATTCGTATATGATTATAGCAAAATACATAATCATAGTAAGTCTACTATGCTTTTATATAAACAGCATAACAAACAATTTATACTCATAATTAGTACATTTGGTTTTTATTGCAACATAATAAATAAAATTTTGAAACTAATTGTTTAAACGATTAGTTGGGTAGAATATCCCAACTAATGAATTTCAAAATTAAATATAAAAATATTATTTGTATAAAAAGACCTGCCCATGGCTCATCATAATATAAATGAAACAGAATTATAAAAAAAAAACCATCAAGTATTTGTATACATACGTTGCGGTATAATAAAAATACAATTCACTTATAATTGATAAAAATTACAAAAAGGTTTACTATGTAAATCGTAATATATTTTAATCTTTCCTTAAAAAAATAATTTATAATAATTTATTTGATTTATATGCACATGTCATATAAATTCTAATGGATAAATCTAGTTTTTCAATCAATACACATTCAAATTAATTAATTAATTAATTTCATTAAACATATTCTGCTTTTTGTGGTTACATGTACTGATTTCCTAAAAAAAATTAGACTTTAAAAAAGTATCTCTCATGTTCTAATAGACTTAATGAATCGTTTTTGACCTTCTCAGGTTAAATTTTAAGTCTCGCTTATTTTTAAATTATATTTTGTCATTTACAAGAACAACCCATCAAATTTAATCCTTTTTTTCTTCCTATTAGTGCAGTTCTTGGGATCCAAAAAACACTTAAAAAATCAAATCGTTAACATTCCAAAATTTTCTAATTTATTATATTTTGTGACCTTCAATTTCTAAACAATTCAATCGTAAAGCACAATTATTGCCCTTCAAAGTTCTATTTTCCAGTTTATTCCTTTAAATACTTTTTAAATCCCATCCCTAATTGATACAGCCAGCGAAACATCTATTCCAACCATCCTCTCAACTGGGGATGAAGATGGTTTGAAATTTGTTTTTACTCGTATTTTTTCTCACTCAGTCGGCCGCCGGCTTCAACTCCAGTTGCTTGTGCATGCAGTTTTTCACCGCGTGCAATACTTTCACATTCCGTCTATTAGAAACACAAAAAAGGGAATTCGACAAAGAAATTTAATCGTTTTTTTTTTTTTTGCTCCTTGAAATTTATCACTTGTGGTTTTTAAAATTATTAGATGTTTTTTTTTGTCGCTTGAACTTTCTCGTCTGAAACACAACAATCGGTGATTTAGTGGATTTCCTTTTTCATTTTCAAATGCTTTGTTTCGTTGTATTAATGGTGGCCGCGGCGGTGTGGAGTAAAAACTAAAAGCACAATAGTTTTATAGTTAAAATAAAAAATAGACAGCAACACACATACATACACATACAAATTATCCTTGTATAAATAAAGGAGTAAAATTTGTTCAGAAAAAAAGTGAAAATCGTGTATGATTTTCCCGACATTTTTCACTTTAATACTGCCAACACATGCAAACCGTGCTTGTGAACAAACTTGTACTAGTTCAATCAGTGTGGTGTGTGTGTGTTTTTTTTTCAAGTGTATTGTGTTTGTGTAAGTGTAGTGGGGTGTTGTCCTTTAAAGAAATAAATTTTTAATACGAAAAATATCAAATAAGAAATCGAATTTAATGGTGGTTTTGTTGTTGTCTTCGTTGCCTTTGTTGTTGTGATTGCGGTAAATGTTTTGTTCTTAAGCAACAACAATAACAATAACAAAAAGAGAAGGAGCAATTATTTATGCCATAGAAATGGTAAGAATTGTTTAGTTATTTAAAATAAATAAATTAGAAATTTATTTAAATTAAATTCATTTAATAATAAATTTTTTTATAAATAATTTTAATTAATTATTTCAACTGAAATATTGAGAGGAATTTGAGACATAAAGAAGTGAATCGAATTTCACCAGAAATCTTTTCACTAAATTTGTAACGACAATTCGTTTATTTTTTTGACTTGTTTCACCATTTTATGTTCATGGGAAATAATTTATATGGAAAACATGTTCGTTTTTTATTCATGACCAATTTGTTCAAAATGATATTTTTGAAGAAATTTATTTTATGAAAATTTTTTCTTTTCTAATACGAATTGCCGCCAATGAAATGTCATAAAAAAGAACAAAAATGTTCTCAAAATTTCGAGCCTAATATTTTAAACAATTTTCGACATTTACATTTCAGATTTACTCATATCTCTTCTATTGGCAAATTTAAAAAGTCTCATGAACTTAAAATTACTTTTTTCTAATTATTTTTTTTAAGTTTTCAAATCTTCCCTCTTATTCTTCGATGTAAGGATTCTTTTTATTTCTGAAAATTCTCTTAAAATGGGAATATAATTGTCCAAGATGTCCTACAAAAATGTTCGTCATAATTGTCTTTAAGACTCTGAATACAGTAAAGCTTGAAATGTAACTTCGATAACAGAAATTATTCAAAAGTTAAAGTAAACTTAAGTGCTAATTTCGTACTTATCCAGAATTGGCGATGAAATGTTTCACTAAACCGGATTTCACGGCTGTATTTTGTATGAGAAAATATGTTTTTTCTTCTTAATTTCGCTATAAATCATCATACAGGGCGGCACAAAAAGCGAAGGTGCTTAATAATGTGTGTAAATGTGCTAAATCCTTCCAGATGATTTTCTCACATCAAACTGTTCACTCAGGAGGATGTAATTGCCGCTGATGAATTACCCTCTGCTTTTCCGTTGCCCATATTCTGCGATTTTGTTTATTGACGAAGCCATTCAATTAAAAATGAGCTTCGTCACTCACTATCAGATTGTGTATAAAATCAAGACTCTCTTCAGCTATTTGCCTTAAATAAATCGATCCTGCTGTGCTTATGTAAATGCATTCATTCCATTTCCGATTTCGCAAGTCTTCTTTACAATCTGAAAAAATCAAAAAAAATATTTTTAACTTTTTTTTAAGAACATAAAATCGCCATAAAAAATATTTATTATCCACTTTACGATTCAACTATTACACTAGGTTAGGTTAGGTTAGGTTAATTGGAGGGGTGTGAAAGCCCATATCATACGACATACACTCAAGCCAGTGAAGGCTTGTTGTGCGCTCCCTTGGGTTTAACCATAACATATTGACCCAAAGGTCTATAGAAACTCCGTGTCACTCACAAAGCTCCTTAATTTCCTCCAGCATATTCCCCGTAATCGGGTTAAGTAAGAAGGCGGAGCATTGACACAAATAGCGTTCCAATTTTTCGTTCTCCTCCCCACATGCTTTACATTCATCTACTCCCATGCGTTTAAGATGTGCCCGTAGTTGAGAGTGCCCTGTGACGACTCCCATTATTCTACTTAGTTCGGGCTTGCTAAGTCTTAGCAGCTCCCTCGTTCTTCTCTCGTCTGCAGCTCCCCATAGAACTTTTGTGTCGATTCCCATGGTTCCCTTATTCCAGAGAGTTGAATGGGCTCTATGTGCCCAAGTATTTAGCTCGGATTTAACTGCATCGAAAGGTTTCGCGCATTCCAAGCTTATATTACCTAACTCTGTTGCCCTAGAAGCAAGTGAGTTTGCCCTCTCATTTCCAGTTATCCCCGCGTGCCCTGGCACCCATATGATGCGCAGTTCACCATGTGTCGAGTAACTGTTAATAGCGTTTTTGCAATCCCAAACTGTACGTGATTTAATGCGTTCCGCTGAGATTGCTCTGATGGCCAATCTGACTATCTGCGAATATATTCACAAGTCCTGACCTCCCCATTACATTGAGTTCCCCAACTATTACACTAAATATTGACGATAAATCTTTGTAGAAAAGCAAAAAATAAATAAAATTTCCGACAAAGCTTTTTTTCGACTTAGTTTCCCTTAGTTGTATGATATTTCTTCGTAAAAAAAATACAAACAGCAAGTTTACGCCATTGTAATGCAATAAAATACGAGTGTTACACCATCGAGGGGCCCTTGGTTTCAACAAATGTTTCCAAATACTTCTATGACCCCTTTATAATTAAATAACGAAAACAATATTATTCGGCATACAAATTTGAATTGCTGCAACTTCATTTCCTCAAAACTATTTGCAACATTTGAATAATTTTTGATAACAAAAGCAAAAATCTACCACAATTCGATTTAAATTCTCCTCCTTCAGCCTACAAAAGCCAAAAATATTTTAATGAAGTCTTTGGCGGGCGACACATTGTCTGATGTATTAAATGCTTGTTACCCACACAAGCACAACGGTTTAAGATGATATTTCATGATATTTCACTTGTCGAGACTGCAAATAATACAAATCAGAGATGGAAACTTGAGATTTTGAAATGTTAACGAATTTCATACGTTGAAAGAACAACTTTGTTTAAAAAAATATTTTCTCAGAATTAATACTACTACTGCTTTATAAATAATACTACGATTACTTTTTCAAACTACAGTCAAATTCGGTTAAGTGAATTTGTGTTTCTTTTCTTTAATAAAAAGGACTTTGTATAAGTAAAAACGATTATGATTGCACGAAAAAATGGCATTAGAAATAAAACAGATTTATGTTGATTATGATTTCATAATTATTGTATAAAATAAAATACATAAATATTTGAAAGTACTTCACCATGTTAAATTTTAAATAAAAAAAAAATAATATCAACTAATCATAATTTTTTTTATTTCATATAATTTTTTTACTTAAGCAGTAAGAAAAAGAACACTGAACATGGCATATAAACCGAAACGATCTGTTAAAAAACCAAATTTGACATGGAATGCTGAAAAATCATTCCAAATTTTACTTAAACAGTTTTTCGGTAAAGCGGATTTTCTTTGAGTTAGTAGTCAAATAACATACTCGGAATAATAATTCAAAAGAAAGTTGATTTTAAATCAAAGGAAGCTAGAATTTCTGATATGAGGGTAAGGCAGTTAAAACACTTCCAGTCATGTTACGCTAGGCTCTAGCGTTTAACAATCATTCTAATATGTCTAAGAAGCAACCGAAGCACGTCTCATCAGGTTCCAGCGTATCACAAAAGTTCTGGTTTAACGATGAGGCAGTTAGACAACATTTGTTCATGGCCCGTCAGGTTTTAGCGTAATAAATTTGGATTAAAACAAATGAACAAAAGTCTGACAAAATATCTTTTGCAAAACATGGCTAAAATTGGGAAAAAGCATTAAAAATATTCTAAAATTGCATGACATCTGTGTTTTGCATTTTTTATTTGCTTTTAAGATCATTATTACATACATTTTTTAATTGATTGATTTTATAACTTTTTTTCATACGAATATCGTGGGATTAATACGTTTTTCTTATTTATTATTAAATAATTTTGGAAAAGTGCAATAGCATTAAATTACCCATCCCTGTTTAACTACTACTACTACTTAATTATGCCTAAAAACAAGTTTTTATATGAGACGGCGTGTGTGTGTCTCTGCCTTTGAATTGTAAAGTTTGAAATAACGGTAATAATGTTCATACAGCAAAATATTATTAAAATGATGGAAAGAGAGAGCAGCCGAAGTAATCAATGGCGGGTTGCAAACAATAACGCTAGAAATAACAGTAGCATTAGGCGCCACTAAGCTGAAAGCTAATACAACATCAAAGAAACACAAACACAACTACAATTAAACGAGTACCAAATTTACAAATGAGAAAAGAAACACACATGCACACACATACATATGTACATAAGTATGTATGCATTTGTGCATATGGATTTAATGCATTAAAATTTCTTTCTATGAAGATAATGAAACCAGCTGTTAATAAATGTGAAATAAAATAGGAAACTGCATAATAAATATTCATGTCCATTAGGGAGCTGCCGAAATAATTTTGAGGTAGACCCAAATCTCGTTATGTGTGCATTCAATTTGAATTTTGGATTCTTTTTATTTAAAGGAATGCTGTTTATTTTTCGTAGTCTGTCTACATACGTAATTATACAGGAGAGTCATTATCGACCGACTACATAATTTTAATGATAATGAGGAAAATCATTGCAAAAGTGGCTGTGAAGAAAATATTCTAACTTTTACTAAAAAAATAATTTTTGGTAAAATCCTTAAGGCGTAAATGATATACAAAATGATCTAAATATATAAAAAGCATTAAAGCTAAAAAAAGTCCTCGCGGAAAAGTCTTACTTCGAACGAAAGGAAAATTCTATGACGTATAAACGAAACGATTTGCCGCATAATTGATTTTTTTGATCTAGTGTTGTAAGTGACAGAATATTTGAACTAGGCCGATCCTCAAAATGTTCTTAAGAAATTTATTTTTTTGTTCATTTGTTTCGTTGAAATTAATTTTATATTGAGATTATACGATTATTTTTTTTCGACTTTTAATACATCAATTCAAATTCAAGCGTCATTCTTAAATTAAGAAGTGCGTCCCCAGACTTTCTAAGAAGCATGCGAACTTGACCTGTTCGATTTCTTTCAGAAAAAATTAGTCGCATAAATCCAGGTTTGGATGTAGTATATGGTTTTAATTTTTTATATATTTTTGTTAAATTGATGATTTTATTCCACCTTTATATTTATA
The DNA here is from genome assembly GCA_963681545.1 of Germaria angustata. Lineage (NCBI taxonomy): Eukaryota > Metazoa > Arthropoda > Insecta > Diptera > Tachinidae > Germaria > Germaria angustata. Next base: position 85,379,645 of record OY813002.1, read on the forward strand.
AATTAATTTAATTGTTTTTTTAGTTTGGGGTCTTTTTATAAACAATATATTAAAAAAAAAATAAATGTATTAATTTATATATTTTTGGTATTGTTTTTTTTATTTTTTTCCCCTATTTATTTATGGTTATTTATTTCGTTTTTGGGAGGCCCTAAAATTTTTTCTTAATTAATTTTTTATTATTATTTTTTTATTATATTTTTAGTTTATTTAAATATAAAACCACACCAAGTGACTCGGCGCGAAGCAACACACTACGACAAAATATTATTTAAATTAATTCCTATGGAGCATATCGCATTAAGCCATAATATGACAAATTTGTCCAATTAAGCATGTCGCGTCGCATAGTGCGAATAAGAATTAATTCAAATTATATTTTGTCTTGCTGTATCGCGTTGCGTCAGGCAGCTTTAAACAAGTGTAATGTAAAAATTTTATAGCGAATATATTCTGTTTTTCGATATATTAAGAACGTCGCAGTGTCGCGCCGGTTAGTGTGATCTTAACTCAACAGACTTGTAACTTGTCTCGAAGGTTTTTCCTGGGTCTGTTGTATTATATTTTTTTGTTGCTAATACATGAATTTTTGACTTTATGAAGTAAAAAAAAAATAATTTTGTTAGACGTGACATGTCAAATATTTTTGTCATGATTTTGCAATTTGAAATTAAATTTTTATGTGCAAAGGAATACTTTAAATACTTTTTTTCAACCTCAACCAATGAACTCCATTTTTTTTTTTATTTTACTCTATAATTAATAACAATTATTCCTAAACATGTTTGTGTACTTTTGCCTCAAGCTTAATAATGATGCACTATGGCTCTTAATGAAATCTATTGTTGTTTAAAAAAAAAGAGGAAGAAAAAAGCCAGGAGAATTTGGGAAAAACGTTTTACCCAAAAACAAAACTTCTTTGTTGTCTGTTCAAGCATGTTAAAAAAGAAAATAAAAAGAAAACAGCTATTTCCCATATGAATAAATGTGAAGGAGGAATAAAAATCCAACTAAATTTCAATTAGTCCTTGTTATTTTTGTATCCCATGCGTTACAAGGGTTGCTTGTCATATTTCGAATTATTCAAATACGCATAAACAAACATAATTTCTTTCGGTAGTTTGAAAAAGAACGAGGGTCAATCGTCAAGTGCGCATTTGTAGTAAAAGCAAAAATTTGTTTTGGCCACATTAAACAAGAAATATATAAATAAAAAGAAGGAATTTTTTTATATATGTATAATAAAGAAATATATATTAATACTGCAAATTACTGACGTCGAATTGTGTGACCGCCACTACATTTTAAGTCTGAAGATCCTTAATGATATAAGGCTCCTTACATACCATTATCTAATTGTCTTTTATGTCTCTGTACGAAAAGTTTTAATTAAACCATTTCATTGCACTTGGCTTCCTTCACCATCTCTTTTGATTCAGGCTTGTCTACGATCTGGATTTCAGACTTGGAAATACTTTTTTTCAATTTCGAAAATACGAGTTCGAATCAAGACCTTGGAATTGTCTTAAAGATCTATGATTTAAGAATTCTTTAGTTGTTGGTTGCAAAAACGTCTCTTTTACTCACTGTATGTTTTTGTAAATTTCGCTTGTTGAAATATTTGTATTGAAAGCAACAAAAATTATTTATTTTTTAAATTAGTTTTTATCAAATATGTTCGAACGAACGAAACAAACAGCCACTTAAAGATGGCGAGTTTTGAACAATAAACTTATTAGTATTTCATGTAGTTAGAATTGTTCGAAAACAAGTTCGAAACTTCGAATATAATAAAGGTACTAATGTTTGTAGTTAAATATATACTTTTCACATTGCAATTATTAGACTTCCAAACTGATTATTCCTAATTTCGAAAATTCGAAATCTTATCGAAACCTTGAAATTTTCTCAAAAATCTACGTTTTAGAAATTTCTCATAATATTTAACTTGTTTTTGGTTATATGCTATGAATTTTTTTAATTTACTAAAAATAAAAATAGAAAAATTCCATGAATCAAACTCAAGTTCGAAATTTCGAACATATCAAAAAAATAATATTTTTAAGTTTCTATTTAACAATACAAATTTCATTCGAATTATTACAAGTTGAAATCGATTTTTCTTGATATCGAAAATTCGAAATCAAAATTTTGGAAGATTCTCAATAATTTTTTTTCTTGGCAATGGAACAGGAAAATTTTAATCTGTCAGGAAGAGGAATGACAATAAACATAGTGATACACGTCCAAAAAAAGTACTGTGTTTCTTAAGCGAATTCTAAAAAAACATTTTCCAGACGTGCTACGAGGGCGGACCCATAATAAGCCAAACTAACAAAGAGAACACAGCGAATTTGGCAACAAGTTTCCTTATTTCTCAAGATAATCTCCTTTAAACCAACCAAATAACTGCAAGGATATACCACAACTTTTTGGAATCAATTCTTAAGTCCTTTTCAATTAATTTAATTAATTATCAATTGACTCCCTTTAATTAAATAAAGTGAAACAACGTTACTGTCAATTTTTGGGAGAGTTAAAACAGTAACAGCAAACCACTCACTCACTACGTTGCAACAAATTAACAAACCAAATTCTGGCAACATGTTAAGTTCAAGCGGACATAATGTCATATTTTTCAATAAACCCCCCAATTGACTGTCAGGCGAAATAGCAGTTCTCCTTCCCCTCTTTGAAAAAATTCATATCAAAGTCTGTGTCTCAAACACACAAGAAGAATAAAAATACAAGTATCAAAGCGCTTAAGAACTATGTAGATGCAACAAACGCAACAAAAATAACAACATGGGTAATAACAATAGATAATAGATACTTGTTTGCACCCGCAATATGAATGACTGACTGTCTGCCTGCCTCGCTGTACGAATGATTAAGTGAAAAGGGTACTAAATCTATAAGTCTGTCGCTTAATCCTGTCAAAGAAAGCTTCACTTCATAACATTTCCAACTAACAAGAAGAGATCTTTATGTTTATGTTGTATTAAAAAAAAATCCACCACCCACCACCACCCCTAATGCAGAGACAAATTTCAAAAGGGGTTACAATTTATTCAGGTTTGTATTTATTTATTATTTACCCGAAATGTTTATTTCCTTTTAACGTGGAATGTTTTTTATGGAGTTTTTTATAGTTGAATAAATTTGGTAGCCTTAAAAGGATTTTCCAAAAATATGAATCTTTCCAAATACATAATGTTTAATTAATATTATAATAGATTTAACAATGGGTGGTGCAGCAACTTTCTGCCACATGATGTTTCAACATGAATATAATGTTTCTTCAACTGAATGAAGGGAGATTTGAAGTGGATTATTGAATTGTATAACGTTTCATTAAAAAAAAGAGGAACGAGAATTTTTATTTAAAAAAATATGGAATTCGAAGCTTTTTTAAAAAGACATTTCCTAGAATATGAAGATATTTACTTGGAATATGAAGAGTTTTTCTTATAAAAACCTTCGTCGGAGTATCAGACATTGTTTTTAATTTATTCAGAATCTGTGAGATTTTTATTATAGAAAAATTTTCTCAAAAAATTAAGATTTTTTCAAGACTTGCTTACATAGAATTTAAGGATCGTTATTTAAATTTCCTTGGAATATGTGGCGTTTTGATTCTTTAGAATCTGAAACATTTTTCTTACAGAAAATTTTCTCGATACTGGTTGAATGTTCGGATGAAGAAAAGTCCTTTGAATCTGAGACATTTTTTTTTGTAAGAAAATTTCCTCAGAATCCATAGGAAAATTTCCTGAGAATATGAGACATTTTTCCATAAGAAAATTTTCCAAGAATCTGAAATAAGAAAACTTATAATTATAAATTATATCTTCATTTTTATTTAAGTGAAACTATTTTTTTAATTTATTCTTTTAAAAGTTTCCACTTAAAAAAACGAACATTTGGGCAAATCGTCTGCATTAATTTTTGTTTTATCCTTAATTTAAAAAGGAAAAACAAATGCAATTATGCTGTTTTTCTTTTTAAACGTTTAGAAAGCCAATTTAATACTTAATGAAGTTTTCGATTTCAACGGAAAATACCTAGACTTTCTATTATATTCGTATAGACATTTATTTGCATATGGCATGGATTTTATACTCTTAATACGTTACTTCCGTTTTGCTGTTTTAACATAAATTTTTATTTCAACTCTTGGTGTTTTCCCTTTGTTTTGGCAAATTAATAAACATTGTTATTGCTATTGTTATTATGTTTTATTTCCCTTTGCCAACACTTTCACGTTTCCAAGACAAACACGTGCAAAACAAACGGAGCGACAGACAGACAGACAGACGGACAGACATTAAAACAGCCAAACACATACACACACACATACACACATGTATGAATATGCCATTAAGAAAGAAATAAAGCAAAATTGCTGGCTACACAATGGCGTCAACGTCTGCACGGTTAAAGGTTTTTATATATCACTTCCGTTTTAGATGTTTCTCCTCCCCCTCACCCACCTCCGTTTATTGTGTTAAACATGCAACATAAAACAGGCGCCACTAACCCAACAGAGCAAATATTAGTAGAGAGATTAAAAGGGACTTATGAAAACGAAGGAGAATTTCTTCGTGCTGCTTAAAAGCTTTAAGGAACTTTAAAATAAAATCAGTGCGAATTATTGCTGCAGAATTGCATTATTAAATCATTGTTAATTTGCTCTCTTGAATGGCAGCAATTAATTTCAATTAAGTTGAAAAATATCAAACCTTCCTCCACCCATAAATGATTTTAGGTAATTTACGATTAAATTAACACCCCTGGTGTTTCTGTCCCCCCTCACCACACTTCATATTTGGGGGCAAATTAAACACATCTGTGTTGCACATACATAAATCGTATAATTTGTATATTCTTGCCACCCGGCACTCGATCTGTTTTTTATTTTAAAGGGTTTAAAATTAGAAATGACGATAGTCCAGGCTCCAGATCGGGGAGTTCTGTTTTAATGGAAATTGTATAGAGATGATGTTCTTCTATAAAACAATTTATTAAATATTTTGTATGGATTTCAAAGACTTTTTCTAAATTTTAATACTAGGAAAAGAGATAAAAAATATAAAAATGGTGATAGTCCAACCTCCACATCAGGGAGTTTTTTAATTAGAAATTCTATCACTTATAGAGAGGATTTCCTACTCCAAGAAAATTTTTAGAATTTTTCAGACTCCTTTAAATCTTAAAACTATAAAAAGGATTAAAATCAGAAAATCCAGTTTATTTTTGTAATAAAAAAATTTCAAAAACTCCTTTAGGTGAGATTTCCTTTTAAAAAATAATATTAAAAATCGTTTACGAACTTTGCAAATTCCCTTGAATCTCAATACTTTCTCATTGAAAAGAGATTTTCTGCTTAAAATTAATTTTTTTTTTGTAATTTGCGACTTCCAAATAGCGAATCCTTCCTAAGCAGAGTTAGTTTTTATGGAAAAAGATCTACAGAACGAAATGATATCAAAATCTCAAAGGTCTTTTTTAAAGAAACTTTCAGTGTATAGAGGTTCCCACCCCCTCTTTTGGCTTCAACAAAAGTCTCCTTAAGGGGAGATTTCGAAATGGACATCGTCCAGGGTTGCACAACATTGGAATGACATCAATGGATTAAATCACTCCAAGAAATTCTTACGTTTTGACGCTCGGAGAGCGGATCTGGCTCTAAGACTGGACAGGAAAAATCTACGAACGCTGGTAGGGGCGTTCACAGGCCATTACACCTGCAAAGCCCATCTATACAGAATGGGCTTATCTGACACGGACATCTTCAGATTTTGCGGTGAGGAGGAGGAGTCGATGGAACACTTGATAGCAAATTGTGGGGCATTGAAGACACAGGATTCTACATGCATATACGCTGAGTGAAGAGGATCTGCTAATGCTCCCATTGAAGGAGCTGATCCTATTTGTGAACGTATTGGACGGCTACGGACAGGGGAAGCACAATAGATCAACAATGGTCGCAGTGCAAAAAGCCATCCTGGGCCAAACCCCATTACATTACATTACGTTACATATAGAGCTTCCTCGATAGAAAAGTCCTAGAATCTACATAAAAATCTGGACTGGTACTTTTACCAGAAAAATGTTCAACCATTTTTAATTTTTATTTAATATTTAAATATATTTTTCACTTTATACTACAACGAAATTTTAATAAATAGAAAAAATATTTATAAATTGATTCGAACTTTAAAATATTGTTAAAAAATTTTTAAGATTAAAAAAGAATTCTACAAAAATATTTTTTAAGAAGTATATTGCAACTACATTTTAATAAATTAAAAAAATATGTCTAAATTGACTCAAATATCAAATATTATGCTAAACAAGTTTAAGGATTAAAAAAATATTGTCTAAAATCTTAAACTGTAGAAAGTTTCGTGGAATCGATGAAATTTTTCTCGGTGGAAAATTTTACACAGATTGAAAATGATTTCTTATAAAAAAATTCACAGAATCTAAAAGATCTATCAAAATTTAAAAATTTTCGAAATCTAAGACAAATATTTTCTATAACTTTAATTTTTCAGCTTTTTCTTCCTGTATAAAAACATTTTTCAAATTCTAGGTTTTCTCTGCGTCATTTTTCCCAGAATCCAGAGGAGACTTGATTTAGCTAAATTCTGATTCTCTGTAGAAAACCTACATATATTCTTTGAAGAAAAAAATTCTTTCAATTCTAAGAATCGTTCCCTATTCTCAGAATTGAAAAAGTTTTCTTTAAAACCTTGAACATTTTTTTCCAAAGAAAGTTTTTAAAATTTTAGAAAATATATTTGAACATTTGAGAAGTTTTTTCTGTGAAGAATTTCTCAGCGTTTCAGACTATTTTTTCACATCGAAAGTTTCTTAGATTCCGAAATATTCCTATGGAATATTCGTCAGTCTCCCAAATTTTTAACCACATAAAATATTTTAAAATTCTGAAAATATTTTCAAAATTATTTTCTTAAAATCTAAAGGATTTTCTTTATAGAACATTTTTTAATTTCTGGCTGTAGAACGTATATTTTTCTTTAGAAAAATTCTTGGAAAATCTGAACTTTTGTTTATAGAAAATATCTCGGAATTCGGTAAAAATTCCAGTTTCAGGTTTCTGTGGACAAACTTTCCCGCTGCTTATTTATTTCCCACATTTTTAACGATTTTCCTTTATAGAAAATTCTAGATTATTTGAAAAAAAAAATTCTGTACAATATTTTTTAGCATCTGATAGATTTTTTTTCTTGCTGAGAATTTCTCAGAAATTCTGAAGATTTGTTCCATAAAATAAGTCGCATGGTCTAGAGACTCGTTTGCACGGAAACCTGGGAATTTGATTCTGTGATTCCTTTGCATAAACATTTTTTGTAAGATTTTTCTCTAGACAGAATTTTTTTTAGAAATTCAAAACTTTTCTTCTAAGAAATGGTTTCAGAGTCTGCGAAATTATTTTCTCTGCAAAGTTTCTCATAATATGGGAAAATATTTTCTATAATAAGTTCTTCAGAATCTAATTTTAAGAAGTTCAATACTATTCTTCTCAGAAATGATTTCAAAATCTGAAAAATTATTTTCTCCGCAAAATTTCTTAGAATCTGGCGAACTATTTTCTATAATAAGTTTGTCAGAATTTGAGAGATTTTTTATGGAAAATAAAAAATATTTTATTATTTTAGAAGTTTTTTTCTCATAGAAAATTTATCCAAATAAATAAATTTATGTAAAATCCTTTGAAAAGTTTTACAGACTGCAGGATGCCTGAGACATAGTATTTCCTAGAGAAATCTTTTTACAGCAAATTGTAAACAGATGGATTCTAATTTTCGATTTTACTTCGCAGAGTTTTATTTGCATAAAAATTTTAAAGAATTAAATTTTCATATTTGCCACGTCACACCTTAGAGGGAGTCAACACACACTTAATGGTGCTTCTCCATTTCGTCTGCTCCGAATCGCATGCAGCATAAATAGATACGTACATCATGTAAGTTGTTGGTGACAGTAGAAAATACAAAAAAAAAACAAACAAATAAAAAATCATCTTGTTGTGCTGCTGTCCTTTTGAGTTGAATGTTTTAAATTTCATGTGATATTTTTGCGTTGACATGTTTGCATTTTGACAAGTGATTTACGAGTTTATTTTTCTCCCAGCCACTTCGTAGAGGCCAGAGCAGCCAGCCACCCCACTTTTTTGCACGTTGCATGGCATCTGTGTTAATGTTATGGTTCCGTAAAATGATGTTCGGGCAAAATGTGATATTGCTTTTATATTTCCGGATGCTGTAGACTTTTTTGTGGAATTTATTTCAACGATGATGTGCATGTTCAATGGAATTTTCTCAAATAAAAATATTAAACTTTATAATAAAAATAATTACAAGTATTAAATAAAACAGTTTTGGGATTTCACATATACACGTACAGTGGAGTTCGGTTATAACATACTATGCTTGTAATGAATTATCGGCCATTACGAACAGCATGTGCGGTTTCAACAACAAATTATTACCGTTATGACGAACTATGGCCGAAGCGAGTTTTCGCTTATAAAGAACGAATGTATCCAGTACAAACTTTTTTAATTTTAAACTTGTGACGAATAAAATAAAGTCGCAAGACTGCTGCTAATGTTCTAAACAAATATTTAACATTATTTGATAAATAATTTATTGAAATTTTTATTGAGTCTGAGGTCTTTTTTAACACAATATATAAATTTTTAATTATTAATAATATTCAATATTTGTACACCCTGTGGATGTAGAATTAATGTGTTGCATAGACATCTCTAAAAATAAGAAATAAATAAGAAATCTACTTTAATGTTGTTCACTTTAATTTACTCAAAGAAAATTATATTTATTCCGGTTGTAAGGAACTTCGAACAAAATTGTCCCGGTCCTGTAGAGTTTGTTATAACCGAACTCCACTGTATATATTTGTACATTATAAATATAAATGAAGCATTTAAAAGGTAAGTTTTAGAAAAAAATTAAATAGTACCGTGTTCTTTTGTGAAAAAACTGTAACATTTTGTTGACAAATTTGCCAAAAAAAATCCATTTATGGCACTAATTGAAAAAATTAACTCTCTTACATAATTAAACTGTTTCTTGAAAAGTTTTCTTCTGTTGAAAACTACAAATTTCCTTTTTTGTCTTTGAAAGTGCGATAATTTCACACTTTTTTTCAATTTTGTTCAATTTCAATCAACATGTAATGTTTCTTATCTGGCAAAAAGGACAATACATGTAGTTTTTTTTTTTCTAAAAAAATTCCATTTATAAACTGCCTTTAAAAAATAAATAAAAATAAATTTTTTTGAATTAAAAAAAAATATATATATATAAATTGACTACTTAAAGTTTGTAGTGTTTTTCTATTTTCAAAAGTATAAAATTTTCTTTAAAACCATTTTTTCCTCAATTCTGAAATTTTTTTAATTTCTTCATTTCCAACTAATTTTGTGAATATAAAAGTAGGCCCTTAACATGGCACAGTAAAATGTTTTATGTTGCTGTTAAATTTGCTCTGTTTTGTATTAATCATTATTAACATTATGCAATTTAAAGTCCAATGTTAAATAACAGAAGCCCGAGTATCTCTCCTCATGCTTTTTGTTTGTTTGTTTGTTTTTTTTTTGCTTGTGGAAAAAAATTTTCCTCAGAGTGCAATTTGCTGCTTAAAAAATTGTAGCATACTTCCTGGGGCTAAAATGTACTTAGAGCACCCTGTTTCCTTACAAAAATTACAGCAGGGTGACTTCAATAAAACTGGCATCCTGAAAGTATGTAATGGAATTTTTTACGAATTAAAAATAATTGTAAAATTACTCCCTGCTGCTGGATTCTGTTCGCCTGGTATTTTAGTCAATTTTTGAAATTGCATTTTCTGCTACAAAAAACTCGACGAATCCCCGCAAAGCGGGAAAGTGAAAATACCCAAAATATCCAAATCAGAGGGAAATTAAAAACTATGAAATGTAATGAAATGAAAACATGCTTCTGGGTAGTTTTAAATATTTTTATTATATTTTTATTGAGTTTTAAGAAAAATATGTGGATATTTTTAAATCTTATATTTTAAGACATTTACAAAAAAATATGCAACTAATTTAAATGAAAACATATAAATAAAACAATTGAAATGGAAAATAATTTACTTATTTTCGATGATAGATAAAGATGTTTACAAAAATCTAATTGTTTAAATGGAAAATTATGTATGATATATATGTAATTTATAATTTATGTTACGTCAATTTTTTAGTGATATATGTGCGTACATATGTTCAAACAAAGATATTTATAAAACATAATCGGTTATGAAATAAATAAAAAGCGAAGTCATTTTACAGCAATAATTAAAAACAAAAAACTAAAACAATATATCAAACTATTTTCATAATTTTGATAAACATACTTAAATATAAGTTAGTAATTGGAATTGCTTTTAAACATAATTAAAAAATTATTTTCTCCTAAAGCTACACTAAAATATATCAATAACATCCTTTGGTATATTCCACTTCTGCATATCCGTCAAATATCTAATATACAAAGATTATCTCCTGTTTCGATAAAACGGAAAAACATTTGCGAGGACATTCTTGATTATAATCCAATGGCTGGAAATGAAATAAAAACATATAATTAGTGCTCTTGTATATACAAATTATTTGCTACTGAAAATTGGAAACTATAAAAAAGTATTTTAAAGCCATAACTTTATATTCACCATATCAAAAGGACTTTTTTAAAGTTAAAAAGTCATAAGAATGCGAAGATATAAACTATTGACCTTTTTCGAATACTATTGCCAAAACTATGACTCAATCTATTTGATCTAAAATTGAATTTTGTTTTATAATTTAATAACAATACTTCGTTATAACCGAAAATTCGCTATAACCGATGTTCGTTATAACCGCAATAATTTGTACAAAATATTTCTACAAAATTTTTGCCACCCAAGAAGTAGTTCCTTATAGGCGATAATTTACTAGAAGCATTGTTTTTTATAACCAAACTCCACTGTATTGTCTATTAAACGACTGAGGGCCCTTTAATACACATACTTTACAATATATAGTCCGTAATCTAATTTTTATGCCAAATACCACCTCCTCAAAAACCATGTTCATTAACCGGCAGCTTAAGATTTTAATTATAACGTGTTACATCAACAAAAATAAAATTTTCCATTTTAAATTTAATAGAAAAGTTTGAATAGTAAAAATATACATATTTCACATGTATGCATGTTTGTACCTGATAAAGAAAATTTGTCGTATTGTCTAGTTCATTAATCAATCTCATATTGAAACAACTTGTAAAAAATAAATAAATAAAAATATATTTTATTACACTTTTAACATACAAAAGACACATTCATCTTCATTTTATTGTTGAATATTTCCCAGCGTTTTTAAATGAATCATTTCGTTTTCTTTAATGTAATTTTTTTATGGCCCTTCTTTCACTTTTTATTACATTTTTCGAAATGAACTCAACCCAATCAAACGATGAAATAAAATTTTATTTAACAACTCGACCGACCACTTAAGGATCTAAGTTTTTGACTTTTTCTAAGACTTTTAATCTCTTTTTCTTAATTAATTTGAAATATAAAATCCATCAATGCGACAATTTTTATTGTCAACACGAATTACCATTAGTTACATCTACATGTACCTTCTGCTCTATATGAACAAGAGAGGGGCCGAGCGGAATAACGACCCACTAAATAAAACTAATAATAAATAAAAAATAAAAAAATATTAATCTTTTATGATTATTTTTATTAAGACATTTTTTCTTCCTTTTATTTTTGTCATTTCAGAGCCAATGCGGGTCACCAACGTTTGAAAAAGAACTGCGTCAGCAATTGGAAAAGTAAGTCGTTCTGCACAAATTAACGAATAAAAGAAATGAAGTGGAAAAGAGACACATGAATAAAAAAATAAAAACAATTCAATTCCCAAATTGATTTGTTCTTTCATTAAAAAAAAAAATAATAACAATAAAAACAGAAATGATCCCATTATCCATTTATAGTTAATAATTTTTAGGACATTTAATTTCATTTAGCATTAATTGAAAATAAAATAGAAATAAATAAATAAGAAGAACACCAGCAAGTATTTGTCGATATAAATAAATTGTTGTTGCAATGCAATCGTGATATTGTTGCAACATACAAACTATTAAATATGTCTGTCATTCATTAACATTTTAATGTTAAACGTGACTATTTTTGAATTAAATTGTTCGTGTAATTTAAAGCCATTGAAAGGAAATGTCTTAGAAATAAAATAAATAACTTGTTTGCACTCACACTAACACACATTTCTCTGTCTCATGTGTATTTGGATTTCGCTGGCAACCTTAAATTTGATTAACCGCTTCCACATGATGCACATACACCTGGTACTAAAGTCTCAAACAACCCGAGCAATTTTTCATAAGAAAGATTTAATATCTCATTGTTATTAAAATATAAAAATTTATTTAAAAAATTTTCAGCAGAACCTGAACAAAAAATTTCTGTAGAAAATTTTAATCAGAATCTCAAGATTTTTTTCGAAAAAAAAAATTATTGAAAACTTTAATCAAAATCTTAACGATAAATTTTCTACAGAACATTCAAGTCAATCGAGATCCGAACAGAAAACTTTCTATATATAGAATTTGAACAAAATAAATTTCAAAGTAGAAAATTTCAAGCATAAATCGCAGAAATGCTTTTCCATAACAAATTTCAATCACAATAAAAAATTTGATGCAAATTTAAAAAAAAAAATTACATAGAATTTCTTACCAAAATATCGAAAAAAAATTTTAAAATCTTGGTTTGAGAATGAAAAAATTTTTGTATAAAAAATTTTAATACGAATCTGAACAGAAATTGTAATAAAAAAATTTATCACAAACTGAATAAAAATATTTGATAAAAAATATTTTCTATGGAAAATTTTAAGCATAATCTGGTTGAAAATTCTTTACACAAAATTTCAATCAAAATTTGAGGAAAAAAATAATTTACAGAAAATTTTAATGAAAATCTGAAGAAAATTTTTTTCTCATAGAAGCAGAATCTAAAAAGAAAAAATTTCTATAGAAAATGTTAATCAGAGTTTGAATAAAAAATATGCCTCAAGAAATTGTAATCAGAATCTGAATAAAAAATATTTATAGAAAATGATTCGTATCATATTAAAACCTGGATAAAAACTATTCCATAAAAAATTTCAATCAGAATCTGTCTTTTATAAAAATCATAAGCAGAATAAGAAAGAAAAAATTTTCTGTAGAAAATTCTAATTAAAATCTAAAGAAAAAATTTTTCTAGAAAATTTTAGTCATAAAATGAATAAAAATTCAAAAATATGTTTTTCAATAGAAATTTTTAATCTTAATCTAAACAAAAATTATTTATAAAGAGTTTTATGAATTCTTTTTGATTAAATTTTTTTATCAGTCTGACGAAAAAATTTTCTTTAGCAAAATTTTATTAATTCTCACAGAAAAATTTAACAAACCAATTTTAACAGAAATTTCAGTCACAATTTGAACAAATAAATTTTTTAATTTTTTATATAGTTTCTATATAAAAAACGTAAAACGGGGAAAAAATTCTATACGAAAACTTTAATTGAAAATTATGGAAATTATAAAAAACTTTGATCAAGAAATATCCAATAGAAAATTTTAAACAGAATCGGAACTAAAAGTCTTTCGTGAAAATCTTAAACAGAATCAGTGTGAAAAAATTTGTGAAAAACTTAATTGAAAACGGAATCTGCATGAAAATTAAAAAAAAAACAAAATATATAAAAAATTGCAAGTACTCTGATTAAGATTTTTTTAATAAAAATTTTAGTTAATGTCTGATTAAAATATTCTATCAGTGAAAGTTTTAAGCGGAATCTGATTTTTCTGAATTCTATAGAAAATTTTTATTGACATCTGAAAAAAAATTTGAATCAGCGTCCATCTGATCAACAAAAAATAACCATATATATAATCAGAATCTTAACAAAATATTTTCTACAGAGAATTTTATTCAGAATCTGAACTGATAAATTTAAAAAAAAAATTTGATTAGAATTTCAATATAATATAATAAATATTTTAATAGAATCTGAAAAAATCTTATATAGAAACTTTTAATAGAAATCCACAGAAAGTTTTGAATAGAATCTGAAGAAAATGTTTTTTCTTTATAGAACGATCACCTGGAAAAAAATCTATAGTAAATGTTAATAAGTCTGAAAAAAAAATTCTATACAAAATTGTGAACGGAATTTGAACAAAATATATAGTTTTTATAGACAATTTTATACAGAATCTTATAAAAATCATATATAGAATTGGAATCTAAACATGAAATTTTCTACATAAAATTTCAGCGAATCTGAAAAAAATCAATAGAAAAAAAATATGATAAAAAAAATTTTACAGAAAATTAAATTCTTAAAAAAGAACAATTTCTATAGAAAATTTTAGTCGGAAAGTGAAAAAAACTTTTAATCAGATTCCGAACAAAAAATTTTCGACAAAACACTTTAATCAGATTTTGAAGTAAAAATTTGTTAAAGAAAATTTTAAACAAAAACTGAACAAAGAATTTCGTATGGAATTTTTTATCGTTATCAAAAAGCTAGGAGGATCTGTGGTATAAATTTTAGAATTACATAATTTTGTTTAGAAAAAGTTGTTCCTTAAAATGGTTCACAGAACTTTTCTTAAGGATAATTTCGAGAAAAAGTTTTGAATTTTTTCTTTACAATTACTTTAAATAGTCTCATTCTTCATTTATGACTTTTTGTTTTCAAATGGTGTAGTTTTTTTTATTTTTTTGCGGTGAGAATTACTTCTAGGTTTTGTATATTTTGTTGTTGTTTTTTTCTTTTCATTCAGCATCACTTAATATTCATCAACATATAAATATATATACAGTGCATGCGGAAATGTGCAGTTGTTCCGCAAAACGGATGCAGGGCCATCATTTTAAGGGTTCGCCACCGCATGCATTCTTGCACTCGTTTTCTTTGCCACAAAACCACAATTCGCACTGTAGAAAGTAGCGAACAAATAGGATTTTAAACCCAAATTTAATGTTCAGAGTCCCAAATGCAAAAATAATTTAGTCTCATATTTTTTCCATATTTATTTATTTTTTTGTAGGAATTTCTGCTTTGAAGTAAGAAAATTCAAACATGACTGCATAAAATAAGCCACGATGGTGGTTAAATGCAGTTTGTGTATTCAGAGAATATACTCGTACATACTCACATGATGAAGGAGAGCTCCATGATGCTTTAAGCTCCGGGCTAATGTTAAATATGCATTTTAGAAACGGCCTGATGATGATGATGATGATGATGGTCTTCTAAGTTACTTTTTTATTTTTATTTATTTGTGTTACAATACACTATTAGTGCCACAAATAGAGTCGTGTTGTAAATTACACATAAAACAGTTTTTGTTTTTTGTTAATTGCCTGGAAAACACCATCAATCACGACCCTCGCGCCAAAAGAAAAATGTATAGAAACAACCTCTAGATGAACTAAATATTTTGTGCAAAAGTATTTTTTTTTCCTTTTTTTCATTATTTCGTTTTGAAAGTTAAAAGCATTTATTTTAATACACGTATACAAAGCCAAAATGCGGCAAGATGTCAGTTACATTTTGAAAAAAAAAACTAAAATTAATAATTTCTGCTAAATTTATTTTAACAGTAAATAAAAATAAGAATAAAATGGATAATATTGTAAAAAAATGGTTTTAATACTTTTTTATACTTAATGCAATTGCAAAATCAAACAAAAACAAATTGTAATCTTTTGTTAAATTTTCCTTTCTATCTTTTTTGATTTCAGCATGAGTCGTGTCATTAAATCAAAGGAGCGTAAACAATTGCAAACATGCCGGGACCATAAAGCTTTACAGGTCTGTTTTTATGCTTAAGGACTACTGCACACAAACACATTTAACTATCACCTCCTTATTTTAAATAGGTTTTTTTTTAATTGTTAAGAAACTGTTTAATATGAGTGTCATTTATAACTTTTAAATAAATTTCCCCTTAAATTGATTATTTTAATAAGAAATTTGCGACTGCGAACTTCTGCATTGATATTAAATGCTGACGCCTTGTGAAATGCTTTTGTCTAGATGAGAAAATATTGACATTTTATTTTTATGCTGACATCTTGTTATAGAAATACATACATACATAAATACATATGTATGTGTATGTGCAGAAGTAAGAAGCAAGTAAGTTTCTATATAAAAAGTTGTTTTTTATATAGAAAAAGCTGAGAACTTTTCCCAGTTTCTAGCATATTTTCTATCGAAAAGGTTGCTCAGTTTCTATATAAAAAGTTGTTCGGTTACCTCAGCAAACCTTCGATGGAAAAAGTTGCTCAGCTGATGAGAACTTTTCTATAGAAAACAGTTGCTCAGCTGATGACAACTTTTCTATAGAAAACAGTTGCTCAGCTGATGACAACTTTTCTGTAGAAAACAGTTGCTCAGCTGATGACAACTTTTCTATAGAAAACAGTTGCTCAGCTGATGACAACTTTTCTATAGAAAACAGTTGCTCAGCTGATGACAACTTTTCTATAGAAAACAGTTGCTCAGCTGATGACAACTTTTCTATAGAAAACAGTTGCTCAGCTGATGACAACTTTTCTATAGAAAACAGTTGCTCAGCTGATGACAACTTTTCTATAGAAAACAGTTGCTCAGCTGATGACAACTTTTCTATAGAAAACAGTTGCTCAGCTGATGACAACTTTTCTATAGAAAACAGTTGCTCAGCTGATGACAACTTTTCTATAGAAAACAGTTGCTCAGCTGATGACAACTTTTCTATAGAAAACAGTTGCTCAGCTGATGACAACTTTTCTATAGAAAACAGTTGCTCAGCTGATGACAACTTTTCTATAGAAAACAGTTGCTCAGCTGATGACAACTTTTCTATAGAAAACAGTTGCTCAGCTGATGACAACTTTTCTATAGAAAACAGTTGCTCAGCTGATGACAACTTTTCTATAGAAAACAGTTGCTCAGCTGATGACAACTTTTCTATAGAAAACAGTTGCTCAGCTGATGACAACTTTTCTATAGAAAACAGTTGCTCAGCTGATGACAACTTTTCTATAGAAAACAGTTGCTCAGCTGATGACAACTTTTCTATAGAAAACAGTTGCTCAGCTGATGACAACTTTTCTATAGAAAACAGTTGCTCAGCTGATGACAACTTTTCTATAGAAAACAGTTGCTCAGCTGATGACAACTTTTCTATAGAAAACAGTTGCTCAGCTGATGACAACTTTTCTATAGAAAACAGTTGCTCAGCTGATGACAACTTTTCTATAGAAAACAGTTGCTCAGCTGATGACAACTTTTCTATAGAAAACAGTTGCTCAGCTGATGACAACTTTTCTATAGAAAACAGTTGCTCAGCTGATGACAACTTTTCTATAGAAAACAGTTGCTCAGCTGATGACAACTTTTCTATAGAAAACAGTTGCTCAGCTGATGACAACTTTTCTATAGAAAACAGTTGCTCAGCTGATGACAACTTTTCTATAGAAAACAGTTGCTCAGCTGATGACAACTTTTCTATAGAAAACAGTTGCTCAGCTGATGACAACTTTTCTATAGAAAACAGTTGCTCAGCTGATGACAACTTTTCTATAGAAAACAGTTGCTCAGCTGATGACAACTTTTCTATAGAAAACAGTTGCTCAGCTGATGACAACTTTTCTATAGAAAACAGTTGCTCAGCTGATGACAACTTTTCTATAGAAAACAGTTGCTCAGCTGATGACAACTTTTCTATAGAAAACAGTTGCTCAGCTGATGACAACTTTTCTATAGAAAACAGTTGCTCAGCTGATGACAACTTTTCTATAGAAAACAGTTGCTCAGCTGATGACAACTTTTCTATAGAAAACAGTTGCTCAGCTGATTACAACTTTTCTATAGAAAACAGTTGCTCAGCTGATGACAACTTTTCTATAGAAAACAGTTGCTCAGCTGATGACTTTTCTATAGAAAACAGTTGCTCAGCTGATTACAACTTTTCTATAGAGAAAGTTGTTCAGGTGGTGACAACTTTTTTATAGAAAAAGTGGCTCAGTTAACAAAATATTAGTTCACATCTTTTATATACTTTTTTCACAGAAAAGTTGTTCAGCTACTGAAAAAATTTCTCATTTATTGACAACATTTTAGTTGAGGACAGTTGCTCAGAATTAACGTCCATGTCTTGTTACAAATTTTTATAGAAACTTTCTCATAAAATTAAATTGTTAAACATTTTGCAAAAAGTGTTCTTGGGATGAGCAAATGGCTAACAACCACAATGCCATGACTTATGAGAAAAAGCTATAATTATTATACAGTCTAGTGCTAATGCGAATGTAATTAGCATCGTTTGGAAAATGTTAGACATGGCCAAGTGTAATTAGCACTCTCTACAAAAACATCTTAATGGCGATTTAATAACCAAAAGCGTTAAAATTTCATTGTCATATTTAAACAGATTTAAAATTTTCATTTACATATTTTTTTTTTCGCTTTCAACAGACACGTTTTGCTCGTCAAGAAAATTTGCTACACACACTGCAGCAAGAGAATAAAGCGCTCCTGTTGCGCATACGTCAATATGAACATTGTCTGGATGACGTGATGCGTAAGGTTGTGGATGCCATAGTGGCAGAAGATAATTTGCGTGAGGAGGTGGCTCTTTTGAAGGGCCGTGTCAGGGATCTCGAAGCACAAAATGCAGCCCTATCGGCTAGCCCAGCCAAGGGACGTGATGAGGGTTACTGTACCATGAGCAGTGGCCAACCGCAACCATCAAATGGTCATTTGGAAGATTTACCTGAGGAGCCTGAGCAATGGCTATTGCCGGCTGAGCCGTGTTCCACGGAAATGGAAGACTGGAGTATGTCGCAAGAAGAATTGGCTGTGATAACACTAGATGAGGAGAGAGAACAACAACAACAGCAGCAGCAGAAGAGGAGACAACAAAAACTAGGTGACAATGATTGGATATGGAACTCCACAGATTTGCTTAACTCCACAATGGTCGAAACAGATTCTGTGGCCGACAATATATCGCAACTTCTGCAGCAAAAGGTACGAAGAATGAAAAGAGATACTTGCAACAAATTTATTTTCAATGAAATTTGCTTATTTCAATAGATTATCTACTCGGAAGATGAGGAAATAGCTTGCACGGAGTTCACCAATGATTTCTACAAATTGGTTAATATACGTTCCAGTTCTGCACGCAGTCTTTATTCATATATCGAAGGCGATACAGATGACGAAGACGATGATGAGGACGAGGAGGATTCAGAAGAGGATGAGGAGGAGGAAGAGGATGATGGCAATTCAAGTTTATCTCCCAGTCATAAACGTTTGCGCTCAAAAGTTTTAAAATCCCGCCAAAAAGCACCTAGTCCAACACCCAGCGAGGCTGGGAGGGCTCAAGTTACAAGCTGTTCCTCTAGTGAAACCGATGATCTTTCCCACTGTACCACACACCAAGAAACAACTTTGCAAACTTTAAAGGAAAATGAAACTTTAGGTGAAGAGGAGAAGGTAATGGCAAACGGGGAGGATGAGAAGGTAGAGGAGGAAGAGGAAGAAACTGTGGGCCAACACAGTGATATAGAAATTGAAGATGTACAATTGGATGGCGATTTACAAACGCCTCCAACCATTATGAATCATACCAATCACCAGCGACATTTGAGTGATCAAATGAGCGAAAAGGAGTGCATAGAACAAATTATCAAAACAGAATTGAGCCGAACACCCAGACATAAACTAATGAAATCTCAGTCGACCATCGAGGAACGGGAAACAAACAATATTTTAAGAAATCGGCAACAGCATAGCGAACACATCTCCCAGGTGGTCAGAAGTGGCAGTGTAAATGGCAATTTAGTTCTTAAGGCTAAATATCAAGAAAGATTACAAAACTCAAATAATTCCTGGAGACGCAGTAATGGTTGGAAGAGAGTGATATCTCCCTCACAGTCTCCCACAATGGCGTCCCCTAAGAAGGTAAATATTTTTCTTTGGATTTTTTTTTATAGAAATTTTTTATGAAAAGCACTCATTTGAGTTTAAAAAAAACCATTTATAAATATTTGTTTTTCTTTTAGGAAACAAAATCTTCAGAATTGAGAAGCCCCCCTAAGGCCACGCCTACACGCATACCATCATGCAAACCTACTTCCACATCCCCAAGCAATCAACAGCCACAAAAAGTCTCCACAAACTCAAATCATCTCCAAAACTCTCAGCAATCTGCACGTAAATCGAAAATTCCTCCACCCGTTCCCGTAAGACGTTCCTACGCTAGTTAAATCGTATTTAAAAGACTTCGTTCTTAATCTGTATCGAAAAACGTAAAAGATAAATTTTTTTTCAAGTCTTTTGTATATAGAAATAGATGATGATGGGTCTTAGTTTAAGTTAAATTTTAAGTCCATAAAACATTTAATAAAAAAAGACTAATATGTGATATACATTTGAAAAATATTTAAACAAAAATTTAACATTAACTTTAGAAACTTAAAACACCAAATTGAGAAAGAAAAAACAACAACAACAATAACAAACAAATTAACTGCCGTTTCCATAGACTTGAATAAATACAACCTTAACAAAAAATTAACAACAGAAGCGAAAAGTTTCGAAGAAGGAAAGTTTCGGATTATAAGATTTATTGAACAAGTTATTTAAACTAAAAAAATATGTACTAAAACTATATAAATTTTGCTTTGTTTTTGTACTAAATTGAAATTAAAGGTGAAAGGTGGCTTAGTTATTTGATTAAAAAAACACACAAAGTTGAACAAATTTTTTAAATTATAATTTTAACAAATAAGGAAATAAAACCGTATCCTTTTGCCAGCCAAAAGATAATTTTTATTTGGAAGTTTATTTTTTATTTTATTCAAAAAAATATATCCTTTTCTTTTCATAGAAAAAGGCCAAATAGATTAATATTTATTAATTTAATTTCTTTTATGAAAAGGTTTCTAAATTGCTTCAAAGCAATGAACAAGAATTAGAAAAAAAATTAAATTTTAGAAAGTTTTCTTTAATGAAATTTTCTAAAATTTTGAATATTTCCCCTTTATAAAAAATTTTTATGTTAATAAATTTTCTTCGACTTAGAATAAGTACATAAATACAAAAAATTTTCAGCTTTAAGGTGATTAAATTTAAATCTATTAAACATTATTTATTTTTAATATTATTTTTTAAACCATTTATTTTTCAATATTTTGAACACCTTCTTTATTCTTCCTCTGGAGTATTATTTAAATGTTGTGTACCCTCTTATTTATATTTACTTCATATGTAAAAATTTTTACAAGATTGAATTTTTCCTCGGAATGTTTTTATTTAAATTTGGGCAAATTTTTAAAGAAAACATACTTGCAATCGTAAATATTTTTCAGTAAATTTTGTTTTTAGGAAAAGTTGCCCGATTTTTTTAGAAAGTTTTTCGAAATCTTTGGGGGGTTTTTTTTTGTTGCAAAATTTGATGTTTAAATAAGTAAAATAAAAATTACTTATAATTTGAGCAAATTGATTTTTAAGAAAAAAGTCGTTAAATTTAGAAATTTTGATCATAATTTGTTAAAGTTTTAGCTAAACTTGGTCTAAATACGAATACTTTATACAAAAAAACATTTTGAAAAAAATTTAGTTTTCAAATTAATGAAGACAACAAAAAATATTTCAAATAGAACGAAATTTTCTACAATCTAAGCCAAAATTTTATGAGAAAAGTCCTCATAATTTTCACAAATTTTGTAAAGAAAGAATTGTTTAGGGTGTAAGGACTTTTTTCTGATAATCCAGAAATTGGTGAAACTTTTTTTCAAAATTTCTAACAAAATGTTGCTTAGAATCTATGAAAGTTTCCTATAGAATGTTTATTAAAATTACATACACTTCTTTTTAGTAGAAAAATTTTAAAACATTAAGAGAAATTAGAACAAATTCCATGCGGAATGTATGTGCTTTTGAGAAATTTACAGAAAATTTTGAAAAGGCTGTTAGACATTTTTGAAAGAGAAAAAAAATTAGAGAAAAGAATTGTTTCTTTTTCATAATAAAAGGCTTTAAACTCTATGATAACCAAAAATTCAAAATGTTTTTCAAAGTTTATCAGAATCAAAAATTTTTTTTTATAAATTAATTTCTGTGCTGACAAAAAATATTCATTAAAAGAAAAGTTTTTTCATTTTTATGAATTTTTTAATGAAAAAATTTTATTACAAACTTGTCTCAACATTTTCCAAGACATCTTGCTACCAAAATTTGTGGAAATTTGTTTCCATATCGAATTCCTTGTCTTCCTTTTGCGCAAAGTCGAAGAGGCCAGAATTGAGGCTAATTTTTAATTTAAAAATTTCAGCAGTAACAAATTTATTTAAAAGATCGCCAAAAAATTTAAATAAAAAAATTTCTAAATAGAAAAATTAAATTAAATTTTCTAAATAGAAAAAATTTAAATTTTCAATAGAAAAAAGTTGTAAAAAATTTGCCAAAATGTCTACGAAATTTGACCTTTTTATATCAAAATGCTGAATTTATTATTTTTATTATTACTGTTATTATTATTTTAATTATTATAATTTTTTATCATTATTTTTTTGCATGGAAAGGTTAAATAAAATATTGAAATGAAAATTTATAATTTTTTTACTTAAATTCTTGGCGATTAAATGCGGGAAAGTTTTTTTCAAATTGATGAAAGATTTCGCTCAAATCTTGAGAAACCGATGATAGATTTTGTTTCACCCCATTCTTAAATATTAAGAATGTTTTTTAGGGTTTGAAAACTAAAAATTTATTTAAAATAAAAGAAATTAAATTAAACTTAAACTGTCTCATTTATTTAATTTTAAAGAAG
Organism: Germaria angustata; assembly: GCA_963681545.1. Lineage (NCBI taxonomy): Eukaryota > Metazoa > Arthropoda > Insecta > Diptera > Tachinidae > Germaria > Germaria angustata. The sequence goes on from OY813002.1 coordinate 85,402,627, forward strand.
ATTTCTGATATAAATGTTTGAAGGAAATTTTCTTTTAAATTTATAAAATCAGCCACTAAAGGTTTTTTTGTAAGTTATAAAATTAATTTCTATATATATTTGTGGAAAATCATTTTATTTATTAATTTAATTTACTGTCGGTTTCGGTAAATTTCATTCGATCATTCGTTCCAGTATTTATATTGAAAACAATAACAATTTTTAGTTTTTTTTATTATTGTTCTCAAAATAAATATTCGAACGAATAAAATTTATAGAAACAGGCAGACAGTTAATAACAAATTCTAACAACATAAAACTTTGAATCAGTCCATTAATTTTAAATTATTTTGTATATATTTTTTAAGTTTAAAAAAAAAACAACTATATTTATTCAGCAAATAATATCATAATATCTTTGATAAAAACTTGTTATGCCCTGAAAATTAATAATTTAATTTAAATACTGAAAATAATCATCTACAAATATTAAGAATATGAAAATAAGTTAATTTTTGGGAATCATTTTTTAAGAAACTTCCCAGGAAAAATATTTTAGCAGCTGTAAAATATCAACAGAACTCAGTCTAAGTGGACTTTAAAGGATATGATTTCTGTTTAGAAATATCACATTTGGAACTAATTCAATCCAGCAATATTTCCATGAAGTTGTTCGAGATATCGCAACGTTCAAGTTTTAGAACCTAGAAATTTGCTTAGAGACGAGAGTTGTTGATATACCGAGTCGTCTATTGATTAATTTAAATAGATTTATATTTAAAGAAATCACTTAAATTTTGTTTGAATAGTTTTCAAGTTTCAAATTAAAATTTTTTCAATATATTTTTTAACGACTTCTTTGAAGCACTTACTCAATAACATATTTCCTGAAATTAGTTGCTTGAATATCAAAATTTATTGGGATATTCTCCTCAACTAATCGCTTAAAACAATTTAGGTTTAAATTTTTTTTTTTTTTTTTGTTTTTTATGGCTTCAGCTGTTCATGTCCCCACATTTCATTGATCGTTAAGCGGAATCATCAATGAGCAGTCAGGTACAATGCCGATAAATTGCAATATTAAGTTTTTAAGATAAAGTGCTTCTTTTCCGTTTTGCCTAATAAATTCAATCTCTAGCACCTGGATACAGGTTGCAAGAAAAACAAAATAGATTCATTTGGAACATGAATTTTGTTGTTGTGCTGTTTGTATAAAATCATTCTAAGCCCATTATGATTATGTATTTTGTAATAATCATATACGATAGAGAATTCTCATATTGTATTTGACTTGTTTGGCATAAACGTCAAAGCCGCAACAAACAATAAAAATTATTTTAGATTTGGCGAAAGAGCTTTTTTATTGGTCTCACCTGTATGTAATGAAATCTTCGAATGTGATTTTCACTCACTTTAAAACATCAAATTAAATTGAAACTTTGCACACTAGTCAAGGTCCGATGATAATACAATAATTTTATATGTTTGGCCTATTATTCTGGACACGATCATCAGGTTTAGAGATTTCCTTTATTATATCTTTTTTCCAATGAAATAAAAAATACTGCCCATAAGTGTTAAGCTTGGAAGATGGAATTAATTTTTTCTATCGAGTTAATATGTTAATATTATTATTTTTTTTAATAAGAAATTCCAATGATTTTCGACTAGTAGTGGCTCGCTTGGAACTGAATTCGTGTCTATTAAGTGGCAATATAAAAAAATAAATATTAAAAATATTAACTTTGACAATGACAAGAAAAAATTTTATTTCTGCTCTAAAATAAAAATCGAAAAAACACATAATTTACATGGTGATTTTGAAAACATATTTTTATTCCCAATTCCCTCTTAAAGTTTCTACCAAGATCCTTTTGCAGACATACATATAAAAAACATAAATGGTTTAATTTTGTTCTACCACGTTCGTCCACAAATAAAAAGAAGAATAGATTTGAAATCATAATTTAAAATAATCGTAAAAATTATGTGTAACAATTTTTTTTTCTTAAAAAAATTATTTTTTCTTAAAAATTATAAAAAAAAATGTTTTGTTCTGCAAAGTTCTTTTACTCTGTTTCTATATCCCTCATATAAGTGAATAAAAGAAGGTTACATGCAACAAATTTTGTGAAAAATGTAATCGTGTAAATCTAGTCTCTAAGTATGCACGAGTAAGAATGTCAATTTAATAACAAAAAAGAACAATTGCACGTCGTTGTTTAACTCTCAACATTTTTATAATCGCACGGAACCTCTTCTTAAGTGCAGTACTTGTCACCAAGTAATGAATGTTGGTCACGTTTTAATTGATTGTCCAATATCCAAAATGGCTAATTCACTCAGAAAATACCCGACTATTCAGCATCTTATCATTTAATAGAAATTCTGCTGAAATCGCTTTGTAAACACAATTTATCTAATATTTAAATCTGCTCTGTTTTTTATTTTTATTTTATTAACCAAATTTTACTTTTATTAATTAATTTATAATTTATAAAGTATATTTCATTAAATAAATAAATTGAAAAATATACATGATTCTCTTGATCAACCATAGAACTCTTTAAAGGGCCGTTAGAAAAAAGTTATTGCGATTCCATTAGTTCCAAGAAACAATTATTAAGGGGGTTTAAGTTCTTCCTAGAAATAATAATTTAGCAACTAGAAACATTTTTCCTGGGTTCATTTGTTTTTAAGAAAGAAAACTAAATAATTTTCTTATAACTCAAATCTGACTTTGTTTAGGGATTGTTTGATCATTTCTTTTGTTGCATTTATTTATTTAATCATACTACTATCATATAAACCATATAATTTATATTTTACGTATGTAAATTTAATGAACCGAAAGACATTAAGTAACAAAAATTAAAGCAAACTAATAAATTAAGTAGTCTTCCGCACAAAAAGAAAGAAAGAAAGAAAAAATAAAAGGAAATAAATTATTTAACAAATTTATGCAAAAAAAAAAAGAAACAAACAAAAAATACGCATTACAAACAATTCCACTAATTTAATTTGTGTAAGAAATAAAATAAAACTTCAAGGTTTCTTATAACAATATTAATATGAAATAAGAAATTAAACTTAAAATGTAAATAAAAAACATTTATTATAGAAAACAACAAAGTAGCTTTGTTAGTTATTACAAGAGAAAAGAAAAAAATATATATATATAAAATCATCTTAATAAACTTATATACGAAAGTTATACATACCAATAAGACAAAATAATAAAGTTGTACTATCTATTTCTCAAAAACTTTTTCATAAAATTGTTTTTTTTTAATTATTTAAGAGTTGATAAAATTTGCGAAAAATTATTATAAGAACGCATTTTCAGCTTGCGACAAATGCTGCATATGTTGCAGGAAATTATTATTATTGTTATTTTTTTATGTATGTAAACCCATTATACGAGTACTTTCCGAACGACTAAAGCGGGCGAGAGAAAACTCTCTCCATTCTGGTAGGTTATTAAGTTCCGATAAAAAAAAGACCTTCGAAAGAAGTCATGAAAATGTTGAGCTTACGATCTGGAAGTAGTGGAAACTCGGAACATTTCAATGATTTTCATAAGCTTGTCATTGCAGGAAGTTCTCTTTTTCGATTCCTATTCACCGATTAGGAAGCTTTCTTCATTATTTTGGAAAAGTAAAATTTTTATGATTTTTTCTTTTGCATATAGACTAATTTTATATTAAATTACGATTATTTATTTGCCAATGGCAATAAGCTTTACATCTGTAAAAGGCGTAAAAATTCGCCAGTAGTTACTGCTTGCAGAAAATGTATATTGGAAGAAATAAATATTTTTTTATAAAGGGAAGTATTTTCAGAATTTTGTAGAAGTATTTTTTTTTAATTTTAAATTAAAATTCCTAGAATGTCGAAAAAAATTCCTTATCCTTTGGAAGCAATGAAAATGTCATTCCTTAAGAACAACTACCATTTTTTCCGATTCCGAAAAATTATTTACGAAAGTTCGGATTTTTCATTTCGTACAGGTATAATTTGTTTCCATACGAGAAAGAAAAGGGTACTATTTTTATATGGAACTATTTAGAACGCAGTCTGCCACTGTCACCCGTTTTTTTTTTCAAATAAAACTCTATATCACATTCAATCGAATTGGATTTCGAACTCGAAATAACTTCCGAATGGTTTTGCTTTTCGAACCGAGTTATATAACTCCCCTAAAGACTTCCATCCTACACAGATTTTGTGTGAATATGCATCGATACGACCACGAATAATTTTTTTTCAAAAAGGCTGCAAAATAGTTCTCAACTGCCAATTCAAACCAATCGTAAAATTTATCAGCTCTTCACCTAAAAAAACGACGTCGGTTGTCGCAAATTTAGAAATCGTTTACACCATAACTTTTTGTCGAATCGATTTTATGGAATTTCGTTTGCTGCAAATTTGATCAGAATCGATTTGATCGTTATTGAAAATTTTCGAAAACCGTGTCTTCTTTTTAACTACCAAAATTCTTGCCAAATCGGCTTTCTAATTTCGTTTACTTTTTTGGCCTTTTAAAACTGCCTCTAATGCCATAAATTTTATTGAAATCGGTTAATTGGTTCAACATATCTATAGTCGAAATTGATTACTTCGAAAAGTCTTCCCGAAACCAGTTTCAGGGATGACCAGCGAGACCAACCATATTTTTTTAATCATTCTGTTTGTTACTCCAATCGTAAATATCATGGTTTCAATTGAATTTTGGAAAAAAAACAAAGTCGAAACGGATCGTTTAATTTAATAAAGACCACATGGTGAAGGGTATACAAGAATCGTCACGGCCGTATGTTAAAACACCTTCACTTGTTTTTATAAATAAAAACTGAATTTTTTTTATTTGTTTATTTGTTTTCTTTATTGTCAGAAATGAAAAAATATTAAACCGTTATTTAAGAAGGAAGATAAAAATAAAAGCAAAACCTGAGAAACATTTCAGCGTTGAAAACGTCACGTAAAAAAGAACCTCAACAAATGTAAAATGTAAGTTGCAGAAATAAAATTAAAAATTCAATGGAGTTCTTTGAAATATGTAATTCGAACTTAATGCAAATTGAATTAAAGGTCCTTATTGCAAGCAGCCAACAAAGAGAATGAATTGATTTTAAACACACCAAATCGTTTGGAAATCTTAAAGGAGGGCCTACCAACAAACCAAAGTAAAACAAATTTATTGGGCCGGGGAACATATGGCACGGTAATAAAAGCAATTTATAAAGGTAATAGTACAGAAGAAACATTAGCCTTCAAATTATTCATTTTATTACAAAAAACGTGAATTATAACTTCAGCTAAACCAGTGGCGGTAAAAATAATAAAAAATTTGCAAGATGTAAATAGACAGACAACACTCAGTGAGGCCAATGTATTGGGTTGGCTGCATCCAAATATAGTCAGGATTTTTAAGGTAAATTTTTCATTAGCAGATGTGTGATGCAAATTGATCTAATTCAAAACAAACGTTTTGAAAGGTGTGAAGAATATCGATATAATTTTGAGAACCAGTATTGAGCCCATCTGGAAGTGTTAATTTAATTTAAAAAAATACCAAAGATGAAATACAAACAATAATATACGCGAATTTCGAAAAGAAATTTATTGGAAAAGTGTATCAAAAAATTTTTTTTAATTAAAAGCAAAACGAAACCAAAGCGCACATCACAATTTTTTTGTGGCTTTACTTCTAAATCGATTTTCATCACATAAATATACACGTATTATATTCTGAATTAAAACTATGTATCATTATTTTGTAATATTAGATTGAATCTACACCAAACTTCTCTATAGTGGTAATGGAACGTTTTAATGGCCATTGTTTGCAAAAGATTTTGGATACAATTGAGTTGTCTTTGATCCATCGAGTATTGTAAGTATTTTAAAAAAAGATTGGCTTAAAAAAATTTTATTAAACGTTCGCAGTCAAAGAAAAAAGTGTTTCAAAATGAAGGTACATGCTCCGACAAAATTGCGCGCATTTGCGCTTTCTCTAAGAAAGATTTTCCGTCATTCCACGTCAAATTTTGTTTTGTGAATACCCTGCTGTCGGTTGTCTGCCATCTTCAATATTCTTTTTCTTATAAACATTATATTTAGAAAAAGAACACTAAAATTCTATTAAGAAAAGGATCGCAGAAGATGGCATATGACGTTTACAAAGCAAATTTGACATGAGATGGCGGAAAATCATTCCAAAATCAACAACCAAACAACGACGGAATAAACACACAATTCTCATATAAAGTCGGTAAACATGTTTCTGTTGCTGTTGACTGAAATTGCAATGAAATGGCTTCTCGACAATGAAGTACGGGTTTTTCGATCGCCAAATGTGGCAATTTTATTAGTTGGGACCATCACTTTTTCACTGCAAATGCCATACCAAGCAGTCACTTTGAGGGGATGTAATGGCTCTTCATGCATTTCAATTGGATTCTCTGTGCCCCAGAAATGCAAATTTGTTTTGTTAACGTAATCAGCTGAGAAGAAATGGATCCTGACCAAGTTTAACAGAGTATGGCAGTAAGATTGCACTTTGCGAATAGATTGCACTTTGCAGGAGAATATTTTAACATCTTTCACCAAAATTCCTTGCAACGATCATTTGCTGATGCTTTATTATGCGCATCGTCAACTTGTTGATGTTTCTCGATTCTCTCTCACGTCGTCGGCAACAGCAGCGATGTTCTCGATCGAAGAAGCAATATGAGTGAACCCAGCTGGCAAGAGGCACTCAGCCAAACGCTTAATTGTTCGAACACATGGAAAAGAATAGTCTGAAAATTTGTCAAATAAATACGATCTTGAGGTGTGTATCCTTCCAAGGATTGTAGACAACTGATTCTCTATATATCCACATCATATGTGTCAAAGCACAGAGAAGAAAATCATTTTCGAAAAATGCAAAAAAAACATATTTTTTCTGGAAGTAATAAATAATTAATACAATTACTTTCATATAACGAAAACGAAATCGTGACTGCTTGGCGTGGCATTTGCAGTAAACAAGTGATTGGTTCGTATTTTTATGAAGACGCGGATATGGTGAGCGTTACAGGTAGCTGCTACGCAAGTTTTTTGCCGCAAGTTGTTGCATTGGGTCTCGATTATTGTTGGTTTCGACAGCATGGAGCAACCGGGCACCGAGCTGTAGATTTTGAGACACCAAATTCCACGTCAAATGATCTCCCATTTTGGAGATTTGAACTGGCAGTCCATTTCGACAGGTCTAACACCACAAGACTTCATCCTATGGGGCTTTCAAAAATCTCACGTTTACCACAACAAACCACGAATAAGTCTTGAAAGCTGATATTGAAGAAGAAATCGCCAATTTGGAGGAAAATATTTTGAGATCAACAATTCTCAATACCGTAAAATGATCGCAATTGTGTATCAAGTCGGGAGGTGGCCATTTGAGCGATATAAGTTTTTCCAATTAATATCATCAATATTACACTTTGAAATAAACTCTTTATGAAAACAGAGCTATTTTTTATTTTATTTGCAACAAAATCGCAGCCAGTTCAAATTATGACTTTACTTTTGCGTCACCTTGTATTAAATTAAGATCAAGAATGAATTATTAATTGAGAATTATTAATTGAGAAAAATTTGTTCTTTTATAAAGAGAAATATTTGCCAAAATGAGAACAAATTTTCACAGTTCCGCAAAAGTAGTTAAAAAATTTTTATTCAAGATTTTGACCACTTGACTTATGAGGAAGTTGAAAAAATACACTGAAGGGGGATTTTGGAAGAAAATGTAATTCCATAAGAACTCATCACATCGAACGATTCAATGATTCAATGGTTTTGTGCACTCATTTGCAGGAAGAGCCGATTATGTTTAAATTAAAATACTTTGTTTGAATAAATCCTGCTGACTTGACTCCAACTCATTCAAATAACTTTTCTGTAATTTTTTTCCCAGCATTTCAATTGACATACTCTCAGGCTTAAATTATTGCCACAGGAACTATTTATTACACATGGATATTAAGCCACAAAATATTATGGTACAAATGATGTATCCCAATCCCCAGGAAAAGTTAATAACGAATGAGCCTTATAGAAATTATAAATGTAAATTATGCGATTTTGGTTCCTCAATCAAAATATCCAAAGAAAATCCACAAGCAACAGGTTTGGCAAAGGTATGCACACTTATGCCGTTTTCTTTTCTGAAAGAGTGTGACATTTTTAGTTTTGATTGGCAAGAGAGCAAGTTTAACATTCTCGTTTTGAAAGTTTTAATTTTCTGTTTCTTAGTCAATTTTCAGTAACTGAAGAATTTACAAATATTTTTTTCTCCTGAAAAAGGCAGAAAATGCTACCCTTTTTTCTAGAAAAGAAAACGCCATTACCTTTAAATGAAAAGAAATATATATATACCCAAAAACTACTCAACAAATTCCCTAATTTCAGGGCACTTTACGCTACATGGCTCCCGAAGTTTTAAAAGAAGAACATTTGACAGCTGCTGCGGACGTTTATGCCCTGGGCATAACACTTTGGCAAATGTCATATCGCCTAATGCCCTACTATTGGCTGGAATGTAACGAAGTGGTCGCCTATCAAGTGGTTAAACATAAATTAAGGCCGAATGCCCTACAGTCTAATATCCGAGAAACAAAATCAATTTCTCATAATACTCGTATTCATGACAGTTGTTTATGTGAAACGAATTCGGCCGATTTGTCATATCAATCCATGGAAAATTTGCGAAACTTATTAAATAAAACGAAATGTGAATTGATAACGGAGAAAATGTCAAGTGTTGAATATCCGGTGAAAAGAATCGCTGTAAAAAGGAAAACTTTAAAGGAATTAAACAACCATGGCAACACGAGTCTAAATCAGCAAAAATTAAATGTTAAACGTGATTTACAACAAGATTTTATGGTCATTGATGCATTTGCATTGACAAATGTTTTCAAGAATGTCAGCACAGGTGCATATTCAGCGCAAAAGGAGCAAATGTACGAGGAAATATTTAAATCCTGCTGGCACAGTGATTTCGCTCAAAGACCCACAACCAGGGAATTATATAAAAGTTTTAAAGAATTAATGTAAAATTTAGGCAGTTTTCTTTAATTTTAAGTTTTTTCTAACTTTTTTATTTATTGTAAGTGTTTTTATGTTTTCTTTTAGTTATTTGGCATGTCTTTTATCAATACATTTGTTTTATGGCTTATTTAAAAAAAAATTAATAAACTCAAGTTTTAAATTGTAAACATTAGAGGTAATCACTGTTGGAAAGCGTATTTAAAAGTCTTGTAAATACGGTAGTATTTTTTGGGAGGAAAGTGTTTTTTGTTTTCGAATAGTATTGTAAATTTATTATGACAACTGATTTTTAATGTATTTCAAAGGCAGAGTTTTTTTATTGAATAGTAAATTTTTAAATATACATATACGAGTATTGTTCATCTTCAGTCCATCTTTTATTAGCTGATTTGCCGTCTTATTTCAAAAATGTTCACCAGAAGGCGAACAAATTTTTCACGTCATCTATTTCCCATGAACAAAAAGTGGTTAAATAGTGATCAAAACAGTAAAAAAAACATGACAACAATACTACTACCACTTCGATCGAATCGAAAATCTCAACAATTGCTAGATGTCGTTGTGTAAAATTTTTTAATAAAACCGAAAAATTTTTCAAATCGATTTTATATATTCAGTAAATTTTCGAATCTATTTCGAATTTCGTAATCGGTTGGTCTGCATGATCAACTGTATTTTTTTTATTACTTTAATATTATAAATTAAAATATGGATAATTTTGGAGTTTGTGGGTAGAACTAAATTAAAGAAAAAACTAAATTAATAAAAAAAATCGCAACAAATTGTAGGAATCTAACTGAAACTCAAACCGGTTCCAACTAAACGCAATTGTAAGATTTTTTTTAGTTTTTAAATTTGTAAAAATTTGATATTAAAACAAAAACCACTACTATCGGAGAATGATGAAATGAACAAAAATAATAAAAATCAGAAAGGAGCTTCAAAATGTTTTCAAATCACTATCATATCTTAGGGCTTAGGTTAGGTTAGGTTGATTGGAGGGGTGTGATAGCCCATGTCATACGACATACACTTAAGCCAGTGAAGGCTTGTTGTGCGCTCCTTTAATTTTCAGACACAAACTGCCAGAGTTCTGTGGCAGGATTCGAACCTGGAACCTTCGCACTACGAGTCTAGTACACTACCTACTAGTCTACGAAGGTCAGTTATCTTAGGGCTTTATTTATTCATTTATTTATTTAGAGTTAAATTATAATACATAATTCATTATTTATACAGCACTAGAAGTATCAAAGGTTATCGGTCTGGCGACTTTTTATTTTGGCATTTTTTTCCAAATTTTCGTTATATCCGCAGCATAGCTATTTTTCCTTTTGACTAATTTTTACAGATTTTGAAGTTAATAAAAATTGCAAGCCCTTGTATTTTTGCAACAAATATTTTTTTTTGTAATTTTAAGAATTTTCCAATTATATATTCATACGCAATATTATGGCTAATTTCAGATTTTGGAAAGAGTTCAGAAATTTATGTAATTTTCCCCTTCGCAGTTTAAAATATAAGTTGAAAATCACGTCAATCCTTTCCAATTACGTAACTAATGTAGGAAAGTTTAATTATTTATTTCCTTAAGTTAAAGCAATAGAAATTTCGTTGCTATGAAAAATATTATATTATTTACTGACGTTTTCACACTTCTTATTTTTTGATGAAAGTAATTTTAAGGACACTTCAGTTCTGTTTAAAACAAACTGAAATTTTAATTTTCATATCACTGAAAATACAAAATAAATGAATTTTTGACTTAGAATTCTATTTTTTCCATTGTAATGCTATTTAAGGTACCGAAAGCATGTAAGTGCAAGTCGCAAGTTCATTTTTGCTATAAAAATCAAACAAAAGACTTAACTATTTTTGGTATTGTAAATATTTGCAAGACCTATCGGTATGCTATGATTTTTAGTATTGCAAATTTGCTTAACTATAGGTAATCTCTGTTTCATATATTTTGTTGTTGTAGTTTAGGAAAATGTATTATATGTACTAAAGTTAGTTTGTAGATTCGTGTTCTGTTAACATAAAAATAAAAATTTTGGCAGCAAATTTGTGTTTGGTTAGGATAAAGGACATCCCTTAAATATAATTTATTTACAGGTTAAAGCTCAGCGGACTTACATAAGTAGCATACGATCCACTCCCATATAAATTACGAACTTAAATATATAATTATAGAAAACTTCTAGGCGATTGTTTAAAAAAATATTTTAATTTTCATATTGTATAATATACAATTTATTTGGGACAATCATTTTTCAATAAATAACACGTAAAATGTATGTTCACAATAAGCTTATGTCTTAAATTATACAATATTAAATATCATTTATCTTTTGTATCAAATCTACATTTTTTTAAATGTTTTTTTTTTTGTAAATTAAAATAATTACAAAGGTAATCAATAAGCAATTGCTTAATTTAAAATCAAAATCAACAGATTCTATGTGTTAAAAAATACTTAAATACCCAGCAAAATAACTGAATGGAGTATTTTAAGGGAATCACATATTCAATATTTTAAAACTAGAAATAATTAGTGTCTTTTTCTTTTGTTTCCTTCATCGATTTAATTTCAAATTTCTTTTATAAAGCGAAAGAGAACAAACTTGACAAAATCAGTTTGTCAAATTTAGTCAGAAATTTCAATGCAAGACAAAAAATTGCAATTGCAGCACATTTAGCAAGACATTGCAAATAATTTTCTATATATTTCTAGATATGCGTTATTTTTTAATTACTTCCAAGGACTCAATAAATATTGCTTATTTAACTACATTTTCATTACATCCGAAGCGGTCAATTATAATTACTTCCCAAGAAACAAAACAAAATACTGTTGAAGGACAACTTAATGGCAAATAAATAAATAGGAATCACATTAGGAAATTTTATTTTACTTTAAAACTATTCAGGCTATTCTTCCTAGGAACTACAAAATAATACATTTTCCCAACAACTTAAAATAAAAATGAAAAACATTCCTTTCTTGAAATTGAATTTTTTTCTCATCCATTATTCATTCCATCTTCGTTTTTGACTTCATTAAAGTTTTTCTTTGCTGGGTATTTTTACTTATAATTATTGAGACAAAAAAGTGTTAGAAAAATAAACGTCCGTTTACAAGACATTTTATTTATTTGTTTTATGAAGCTCTTCAGTTTCTAAGCGTAAGGTCTGAAATGTAGAATTTTTTTTTTAATTTCGTATTAAAACATGTTATTTCAAAAATCACTTACATGAAATACATTTTGTATTTTATCGGTAATTAATTTTCTAGCCTCCGGTTCGCCAACACCCCTACTTTTCAAATCGTTTACAAAATCATTCAAATCTATAGGCTTTCCCACATTCAATGTGACCCTTTTGCCCCATTTAAGTATGTAGGGTTCAACATTCGGCAGCACTTCGTCCATACCTTCATGCCACATGGGCAAAATTATAGGCACTTTGGAAGACTCGTATATAATTCGACCTACTCCCCATTTCAGTCGCATTTCCTCTTTCGTTATATTGACTTTGCCTTCGGGAAATATGTGTACCCACTGGCCTAATTTCACTTTTTGTACACAAATATCGACAGCGTCTTGATAGACGCCATAACCGCGTATTACGGGAATGCATTTTCCTACACAAAATATGGAAAACGTCATTGCAAAAACTTTGAGATTTTGCAAAATTCCTATTTAAATTTCAGAATTAATACCGCGTTTCAAAACGTTGCATTTTTATAAGCAACTATTATCTAATCTCATATACGATGGTTGCCATTTATATAGTGAGTATAGGCAAACTTTTATTAATTTTCTTATTTGTGTTTGATTGTGAACTTTGTGTAAAAAAAAATTATTCAATTAACAAAAAATTTATTTAAAAAAAGATAGCTTTCGTAGACTAGTAGATAGTGTACTAGACTAGTCCGAAGGTAGCGGGTTCGATTCCGGTCGAAGACTCTCGATGTTTCTACAGACAAGCCAAATAGTTTCGGAGTTTGTGTTTGCTAACTTTGTTTAAAAAAAATTACTTGGCCCAGTTCCTATTGATAAATTTCTGTCGTTAATAGTACCGGGATCTAAATAAGGTCCAAGTTTTTACTTGATGCAATAACTATCACTATAACTTCCCACAGTTTTGACTTGGTATTAAATAGGAGGTATTTAGAAGCAACCATACATTCTAAGGTCCCAATTTTTCCAGGCTAACATCTCATTTCTAGGCAACCATATTACAAGGGAATATTATGTTTGTGGTGCTTTCCGAAAACCTTTTTTATATAAAAGTTGGCTCAATGGGCGTGAAACTTATAGTTCCCACCTTCTTTTTTTAGTGAAGAGTGAGGGAGAAAGAGATAGATCAAGTATGTGCATTTTCATTGAAAACAAGTGTGTGTGTGTGTTATCATTGTGTAACTAAAACGATGTTTATGGAAAGGCATTGTACAACCCTGACTTTTAGCTGGTTGTTTGAAATAGGATGTTTAGAAAATTATATGTGATCGTTTTATTCTTTGTACATTATTTACCGTATGAAATATTCAAGTGTTACAAATTGTGGGGGTTGAGAGTTCCATGCCTAGTTTAAAGATTGAAAATCATATCAGGGGTTTAAAAAATTATATATAATTTTTTTCTTTGTTCTCTTTGTTGTATCAACAAGTTTTAAGTTTTACATCCCTGCATAAAGTGGAATGTACAATAAGTTAATTGTGTGTAAGAAAATGTTTAATGGGTTATAAGTGAAGGCCCCTAATGTTCATGGGTTGCATGTGGAATCCCTACCACACGTCCACACGTCTCATGCCCAACATATTAAAAAAATGCATTGCATGAGCCGACCAAAATCCCCACATCAGCCACTTTTCTAATGATGATTCAAAAATTTCCCAATACCATTTCTTCACTTCTTCACCACCTTCATCAAACATCTTTTCGGCATTTTTGGAAAAGTTTATATAAACATTTTTTACTCAACGAATGCCACTGCAAGATTTTAAGCGTTTTTGAAAACTTTATTCCATTTTTTATAGAAAATTGTGATGAAAACTATTTGATCAATTTTTCCGACAGCAGAAAATCGCCGCGCCCAACGATGCCCGAAACAAAAAATGTTACTTAGTTGATCTTATGTATTAATTTATATAAAAAATCGACCATAGGTGTCCCGCGAAATTCAAAATGTCACCTTACTTCTTAAACACATCTCAAATATATTCCTTGAAATCTGTACTTTAAATTTCAATTTTTGTACTCGTACTGGCAAAAAAAGCAAATGCGTCCTCCCTGGTACTCAATACCAGCAGCAGCGCTATTTAATTAAATCATATTCTGGGTTAATATCTGAAATGTTTTATATTTCGGCAGTTGGTCCGATTTCAGCGAAACCCAAAATCAACTTTAACACCGATAAAGTACGTTGGGACTATTAAAAGAAAATTATAAAGGTGGCAGCGCGCATTGTTCACTGATTTATAAAAATAGTTCACAATATCTGTCAAACAGAGGCAACAGCAACTGCAATTTTCAATTAGAACTTATTTATTATCCTTCGAGCCAGATCTAGATATTAGTAGAGTTCACGACGCACATATAAGCGTTATATTTCTATTAAGTATTAAATTCTGGATAGATATATTTTTGCTTCAAAATTTGCATTTCTATATATACATATAAAATTGTTGTTCTAAATCTTTAATAAAATCAACATAGAACGAATTAAAAATTACACAGAGATCGAATTTTTTTCGCTTAATTCTGAAATTCAAATAGAAATCGTTTGCAAGCTATGACGACCTACCAAGCATAAAAAATGACGAATGATACTTGTTTGTAAAACAAATATCATGGGCTGCCAACGACCATCTAATTTTAAAATAATTACACACATATCGCACTGGCAAAACACCTGCAAATTTCAATTTAGAGAAGATAGAGAAAGAAATATAATTTTAATTAATTAGAAATTAAAACGTTTGAATTTCACTTTACAAACCCCATAATCCGGGATCATCAAAACACGAATGATGATTTGATACGGTGACTAAAGGTACTCCGGGTGGTCGTTTAGATACGGCTTCTATCAGTCTTTCTCTATTATATACTTTTGTTTTATTCATAAAAACTGCAATATACATATATTCAAATTCATTAAATATTGTAGATTTTTATATATGATAGAGTGAAAGCATTTTTAAAGCATTAAAAATGTTATGGAATGAAATAAGTTGTAGAACAGTGTAATCGATATGTGTGTTGAATAAAAAAACGCAAGACAAATTTTAAATGGAATAAATATTACAAGCAGAAAAAAATAAAAATTAAAGAAAAAAATAAAACTTAAATTTAATTATCAACTTAAAACAAGCAACATTAGATAATAGGTAAAATAATACAGAATCAATAATAATAATTAAAAGATATGGTGAATTTTTTTCTTATCTCAACAAAGAGGTGAGAAAAGCAGGATTAGAAAATGAACTTTCTCGAATTATATGTTAAAAATTTTGCAAACAAACCTGGAAGAAAAACAGCAACAAGTACCAGTACTAATTTTATTTGTATATTGTGTATTAGAAATCTTATAAAATTTAATTGCGTACTGCTCTCAATTAAAAGTTACTAATTGAATATTGAAAAATTACCATTTTCTTTAAAAAGTATTGTAAATTTTACGCAAAAAAGCCTATTCAGCTACACCAAATATTTAGCGCTTTAAATCATGCATACTTAAGGAATTGTAAGAGAATTACTTATTATTACATAATTTCCCACTGCACAACAAAAATTCGCAATGAAACTGAGATTTCCCAGAGTTTAGTAAATTTGCAAGACATAAATCATATCATAACGGTCTTGCAAATATTTAGAATATTAAAACAGCTGAGTTTTTGTTTTATTCCTGCAATAAAAACAAACACAAATCACAAAGTTTGACAGTGGCTCCAGTGGCAAGAACTGTCAGTGGAGATTTTGAATTGTATCCCAAAATACACATTAAACAATATTGAGTTTTAAATAAAACTCCATTATTGAAATAATTTTCAAGTCAATGAGTAAAGTTTTTAGAGGCGGCACCATAGTTCAAAGCAGATCAGCTTACGTCAACTTGAAATTTTTCCGCAAGGTTAGAGTATATGATTCCTTAAAATTAATAAAGCAAATGGGGAAAAGAAAAAATTATGGAACACAAAACCCCCTTTGCTGGACTTGAGTTCGTGTCTCGTCAGACTCCATTCGAGAAAAAAAATTTTTTCATGACTAGAAAAGAATTTTTACCACCAAGTCCCCATCTATATACGTATACGAGCAGTTTTTGTTTCGGCAATTTTTCTAATTCTCTTTTAAAATGCATTCGTGTCCGAAATTTATTTTTTCCATTTGGAAATATCAAGTGTGTAAAATGCGAATCAGAAAGCAAGAGAAAATTGCTAATACATGCAAATCTCTAACAGTTTCTATTCCCACAAACTCAAGAATAGCAAAATTAAAAATGCGGAAATTCCCTAAGCTAGAGCTGAGGGAGTTTTAGTACGTTTTCGGTGCCACAAAATACCTCCCCAACAGCCGTGTGTAAGCACTTGGGAAGATTTTGTTAAAACATTATTTCATTATCACAGTTAAGACTAACTTTTAATGAAAAAAGAATACGAGAATTTCTATTCTTTATCAGCCAAAATAAGGTTTGGTCCGAAAAAAATATCAATTAAAGGGTAAATAACACACACGAAAGTTTTTGAATTTCGGAGTAATGAAAAAATTATTGAAACATTCGAGAATGAGAATCCTTGAAAACGATTTCAATAAAAAAAATTCCAAGTACAAACAAGTGAATAGTAAGTGTAATTCACAAATAGAAAAATATGATTGAATTCTATAGAATTCTCATCTAATATTTGTTGATTTTTGTATAAGTGCTCGTATATGGGGGGTTTGAATGCTTTTCATACATGATTTGGCCTGCAGCAATGAAATGCAGGCATATACATACTCAGCTAAGCCAACAACAAACAATTTAAAATTTTTGAGACGCATTAAAAATCAGCTGTTGTATTAAATTTGCTTTACGCGTACTATCGAAAAAGAACTATCATACTTTGTGGAAAACAAATTAAAGCATGTTTTATATATTTCTAAATATGTAAACTGATTACAAAAGGGACGCAATTATGAAAATAGGTCCGGTCCATAAATGGCAAAATTATGTAATAATCAATATTTCGCGCAGCCATTTTGTCCGTCGGATTTCCACTGCAAGTATACACTTTCAAATAAGAAAAGTATTTTAAAAATCGACCCATAAATGGTGGAGTTATGCGATAATCAATATTTCTGGAGGAAAATTTGTCGGTTCGATTTTCGAAACTAAATATGTATTAAAGAAAATGTATTAAAAAGCGAATTTTTAAAATCGTTCCACGAATGATGAGTTACGCATGTACAAACGATTTGATAAACTCCTCATTTTTCGAAATCGCATAAAAAGGATGACACGCAGTTTCTTTATTTCTACCTCATGAAATAATATTTTATCAAATTATTTTTATTTAATGACACTATCAAATTTATAGTAGCGACAGACATGTTGCACCTGGTATATGCTTTTTTGTCAATAAAATTGATTATTTTCCCGTAGACGAAAAAAAAATCTGTATGTATTGACCCTGATATAAAGGTTTTTCATTTTAAAGCCTTTTTTGTTATTGTACGTTATGAACAGGAATAGATAAAATTATTGCATGACATAAACTATTTAATATGAACAAAACAGGTAATAAAATAAATATTAACACGTTGTTAATAAAACTAACGTTCTAATTAGAAAATACTAAATTAAAAAAAGTAACTTGTTCCATTTTTCCATATGAATTTGTAATCGTAAATTTGTATGTGCAACGACAATTTGTAAAAATAAATTATAATAGAACAAATGATACTAGGTGGCGCAATAGTAATGTCATAATTTGAATTGGAATTATTGTTATTGCTTATTTGACAAATTTACAGTCTGTCCTTTTAACGCGGCGTGAATTTTGTCGTCGTTTTCTCGTCTTCGTGTTTCATGTGCTCGAACAATTTAACGTTTGGCTGAGCGCCTCGTATAAATTGGATTTAATACAGATGTCGCAAGAAGTGACCGGCCGACGAAATCTGCCAGAATCCACACAAACATCAACAAGACGATGCGCATTATTAAGCATCAGCATATAATCGTTGTAACGAATTTTGGTGAAAGATTTCCATTTCCTCTCAGCTGGTTACGTTAACAAACAAAATTTGAGTTTCTGGAGCACAGAGAATGCACATGAAATGTATGAAGAGCCAGTGCATACCCTCAAAGGGACTGTTTGGTGCGGCATTTGCAGTGGAAAAATTGTTTACTTGTATTTTTTTGTTAAAGACGATGATGACACCCTAAAGGGTGAGCGTTAGAGTCAGATACTAAACAAGTTTTTTTCCCGTAATTTGCTGCATTGTGTCGTGATAATTGATGGTTTCGGCGGCATGGAGCAACTGTGTGAGTAACAGCTCACACACCTCGGGCACCGATGGAGATTTTGAGACACCAATTTCCAGGTCAAGTGATCTCCCGTTTTAGAGATTTGAACTGGCAGTCCAGATCGCAATTATGCTTTAACCCGGTAGGTGGCCATTTCGGCGAGCGATATGTTTTTTTTCAATTAAATCTTTTATCAAAACACAGTTCGTTTTCTTCATTCATAACAATATGGCGGCCAGTTAAAATTATGAAATTACTTTTGCGCCACCTTGTACGTACATCCGTACATATTCGTAAATATCACTTGTAAACAAAAGCAATGAGTCTGTAGTTCTTGAACAAATGATTTTAATATCATTTACAATATTTTCTACAGGTAAGATTAATATTTAAACATGTTTTTTCTTTCTGTCAAAGCTGTTTTGAATTTTCCTTTTTAGCTTCAATCTTAAGAAAAACACATTTACAAAAAAACACATGTATGTACACACATACATATGTACCATATGTACGTAAGTATGCATGAGTTATTATACTCAAGTCATTGACATTCTACTTGAAACGCACGACCTTGTTGCACAAAAACAATTCATGACCACTCAAGATAATAGACGAATATTTGTAACTATTGAACTGAAAAAATATACAAACATACTCGTATATGTACTATATATGTATTAGGGTATTCAATCGGGTGTCCCTTAGTAGGTGAAGTGAAAAAATACCTTCCAAAAAGGTAATTAAAATGCTGGGATTAGGATCCGAAAGTAGTGCGAATTCGAAGCATTTCCAATGATTTTAACATAGTCTTGTCATTGCAGGATGTTCCCTTGCTTTGATTCCTATGCACCGATTTGGAAACTATTTTCTTTACTCATATGTGGAGAGAAGTAAAATTTGTATGTGTTGTTGCAAAGAAAATTATTTGAAAGTAGTTTATCATTATTCATTGAAGAAGAAAAATAATATTTTCAAGTAGATTTAGAGAAAGGAACTTTTATAAAAAAAACAGAATTTTCAAATCGAATTTCGCAGATTTGTGGATATAATTTATATTTTTAATCAAAATTTTATGAACTTGACTTCTTATGAAGTTGAAAAATGCACTATTGGATTTTTGGAAGCAATAATAATGTCGGAGTAGTTCCTTGAGAATGACTTTCATTTTTATTGCACTGCGTACTAATGTTTTGCTGTTGATTTGACGTGATATTGACAATATCTTAAATAGTAGAGGAATTCTTAGCAAGATTCACAATGGAGCGCATTTGGGATTGCAAATTTAATCAATTGTAAGCATTTTCCATTATTCTTGTTTTGCAATAGTTATTGAAATACGAGAAATTCGTGATTACATTAGATTTTTTTGTGGACATTTTCCTTGTTTTTTTCTCTTATTCTGTGCGATCAGTTTGCACTTAAGCAAATGTTGCATATGCATTGCAAATATTACACTCTGAGAAAAAAATATTAATTCATATATACTTGAATCTTAGTCCTAGTCTAGTTTCTGACATATTTATATGTACCATGATGAACATCAAACTCCATTTACATATAACAACTAGAGTTTGACATTTAGTGTGACATAAATTAATCAGTCGTACATACATACTGGGTAACAAAAAAAGTTATTTTAACATTTTGAAAATCTTTTTAGTTCAGCAATGTGCATTTTAATTCATTCTATGCATATTTGCATAAAATAAATTATATGTGACAAGAAATTAAAAATAAAAATTTCTAAAAAAAAACTTCCGTCGTGCCAGTATCGAGGACATGGCCATCTTAATGCGCCACAAAAAGAACATGCAACAAAATAATCAATTGATTAGAAAAAGCAAACTTTCTGTG
The DNA here is from genome assembly GCA_963681545.1 of Germaria angustata. Classification (NCBI taxonomy): domain Eukaryota; kingdom Metazoa; phylum Arthropoda; class Insecta; order Diptera; family Tachinidae; genus Germaria; species Germaria angustata. Next base: position 85,423,063 of record OY813002.1, read on the forward strand.
TGGCAATTTGTATGTGTCTTTGTTATATCTTAAATGAATTTGATGTAATGTTTAAAAATTTGTTTATTTAGGTGCGTAAATCTATTAATAAAACGTATTTTTGCAATTTATATTTGTTTGAATTTTCCCTCTCTCTCTCTCTCTTATCAAAAAATCTTAATTGAACAAATTTTAAATGAATTTTTTTTATAATTTTATAAAACTACTAGATATAACAACGTACTTATTTATTTATTTGTCTATTTCTCTGTGTATGTAGGGAATCTTTTATGAAATTGCAAACAACTTGTACTTTTATAGAGCAAATTATTTATAATTTTAATTGAAAAGTCTATTTGTGGAAATTTTTTTGTAATTTATACTCGTATATACTCCGTGTAGTATTTGATTGTGTTCATCTACCTTAATTGATGTTAATGAACAGATATAGGGTCTTGCATTAAGATCAGGTTAATGTTTAGATGAAAGAAAATTTGTTGTGTGTGAAGTATTAGTGGAATTCTCTTTCACTAAAATGTTTTTTGCTCTCTTGTACGAATTCGACTTTTATGCGTGAGAGGACAAACCTTTCACACCATGAGTTTTTCGCATTTTCGTTAGTCTGGCATTGTTTTAATTGTTGTTGGACTGTTTAAGTGATGGAGGCATAACACTGGCCACTGAAAATTATCGGTACCGATTGATACTCTACTACTATTTATATCACGATGCGCCTTCCTTCGTCGGTAATGTTAGGAGAATCACCGCCGAACTAAAACAATTAATAAAATGGCTACACATACAGCTTTTGTTGTAACAAAATTTGTAATTGTATTTCTAATATTTAATGCATAAATGTGACTGCGTGTAATATCATTGTGGAGGTTAGCAGATCTTGTAACTATTTATTACAACAGCAACCCACGATATGTGCGGCGTGTTTGTGAATGGTATCATTACAAACGCTCTAAACAACTATATAAAACATTTCAAAGGATTTAAGATTCTAAGTCAAAACGGCATTTTCAATTTGAAATAACTAACTTTAACAGGCTGATGAGTAAAATACCACTCCAGGACGTATGGAAATATAATCTGCATAATACGTAACAACTATAATATTTTTAATAAGACGAGTATAAGCAGTTGTGCATACATGCATACTGTGTATATACTCTGAAGGAAACATGGGGACAAGTGTACCCAAGTCACCAGTTTTGTCGACTATTTTGGTGACTCATATGTAGACATCGTCAACGGAGTTGTCAACAAGTTTTTGTTTGATGAGCAGAGAAATTTCTGAGAGCACGCTTATGCCTCTTCATTTTTTAATTGCGTTTATTTGTTCTATGGTGAACTTTTAATCATTTATTTTAACTAAAACTGTAGGGATATATGTATATCAAAAATTGTTTACATGGACCCATTAGAACGACCTCTTCAGTAGTGGGTTTTCAATGATAAGTCCATCTTAAATTTCAATAGAAAGAAGTATTGTGTAGAGTATGTCAATAATACTGGTGACAATGTCTACAGGGAAGTACTAGTTCTACGGTCGTCATATGGTCCCATTGGAACTAGTTCGTCACTAGTTCCAACGTCACTAGTGGATTTTCAATGACAAGTGCATGTTAAATGTCAACAGAAAAAAGCATTGGCTGGGGTATAAGTTGTCACTAGTACTGGTGACTTTGTCAATAGTGAATCACTAGTGAATCACTAGTGACATTTCCTTCAGGGTATATACATATGTGTATATGTGTATGTATATACATATATATTTTTTTTTGTGGCCTATGTATGTAGTTATTTAGAACAAAGGTTTATTGTGCATGAACATTTATTTTTTCCTCCATTTGGAATCCAAAGCCTACAAGGACAATTGTCTTGTTGTTTGTATCCCTTCGCGCTTCACGTTTGAAATTCTGCATGTCTGTATATATTGTAAATATGTACAAAAGGAAAACATTAAAATTTGAGTGACATCATTTCAATTGGGTTTTATAGAATACGACAACTTAATAGTCATTCGTATATTTCAAGCTTTTGGTCTATTGTTATTTAATATGATTTTTTCATGAATATAACTTTAGTTTCTTCATACTTCTATTGGCATGCAGCACCGTTGAAACGTTTTTTGCAATCCTTTTTGGCGCCATTTAGTTTTTTTCTGTTATTAATTTTGTTTCCTACTACGAACATTTTAGGGTTAGTGCAAATGCAAATTGAAAAAAAATTAAGGAGTAATAATAGATATAATAGCAATTGTTGTTTAAGAAGCAAAGTCCTGTTTCACACACATCAAGTTTTCTTGATCAAGTTTCAATTCAGCTGGGAGAGCGATAGGGAGAGTATGTATTCTTTTCTTTATCTTTCTCCCAGCTGAATTGAAACTTGATCAAGAAAACCTGATGTGTGTGAAACAGGACAAAGTATAAAGTGTAAATATAAGTGCAGTGTAAAGGATTATTTAGTTGTTTCGCAAAATCAATTTTATGGCTGCCAGATATGAATGGTTATCAATCTTGGGAGTTAAAAGTTTGACGATTTGTTGCTAAAAGAATTCTTTATTCGGGTGTGCAGACACAACAAGTGAAGTCAAAATAACCCCATCTCTAGTGTTAACGGTGTGGGAAAAAATTTAAATTTTTTACAATGTCGCTACATTTTGAATTATTTCGTTTTTGCGATTTTTACCGTCTTATTGATCATTATTACATTATTTAATTAAAATCTGCCACACATAGTTTTCTGATCATTTTGCAATTAAAGGTTTCCAATGTTAAGAGCCTGGAGGCAAAATAGTATTAAAATCAATAGGAATTAAAATTGGCAACACTACCCCAGGTGATTATTTTTTGCTTTACTTCTTTTAAGTTCAATTAACTGTCAAAAACCTATGGATTGGTTTGCGTACGTATGATCTGGCTTGTGTACATGCAAGCTCCATTTATACAGATCATCGCAAGAGCTCAGGTGACAGTTTTTGTTTACATTTTTCTTCTTCTGTTTACATTTTCCTGCCATTCTTGTTTCCTGTTGTATTTGTTTACATTTTTAAGAATCATTGTGTTGTTTCTTGCACGTTTTTCTTTATTTTCATCACAGCTGCTTTTGACAGTAGAAAACTTTATTATAAAAATTTTTGTAATATTGTGTTTGTTGTAGAGCTGGGACAACCTGTATAAATAGACTTTGCGTACATGGAAGTTTTTTGTTATATGTACAGTGGTGGTCTTATAATTAGAAACGATGTTTTCAGAATATTAAATCGCAAGCAACTTCCTTTGATACTTGCACACTAAATTTTAAGTACCGTTATTTAACAAGTTGACAAACATTATTCTTTTCGATGCAAAAAAACCTGAAGTTTAAAGTTTACTTATTTAAAAAAAATTAAAATTATTTCCCAAGTAGTTACTTTTGGCTGGACACGTAATTAGAAACGTATAGTTTTCGTTTAAATTTTTGAACTTATTTATATATTAGTGGCAAAGTGAGTGTAATTTGAAAAGCAATAGATTTGCTTATAATAATTTTGATATTCCGTACCTTTTGAAATGGGCAAAAATAAGTCATGTACTCCAAAAATGAGGAAGTTAATTGTGAAGTGTTATCAAAGGGAAAAACTATCAATGTCGGCTATTGCAAAAAAAATTGCTTGCTCAAAAAAATGGTGTTTGGTGTTATTCACTTATTCAATAAGAAAAACGACTTTGAAACCCCAGCCAGAAAGCTTAGGGCACGAAAAACCACTCCAGTAGAAGATAGAATTATTTGTAGGGCCAGTAAGAAAAATCCATTCTTGTCCTCGCGTAAAATTAAGGGCGAAATTGGAAAGCAAACAACAGCAGATATATCCACACGGACAATAAGGAGGCGTTTACAAGAATCGGGACTTCGTGGGTGCATTGCACAAAAAAAACCTCATGTGTCAAAAAAAATAAAAAAAAGCGGTTACGGTTTGCAAAGGAAAAGCTTAAAAAAAATCCATGTTACTGTAATAGAGTTCTCTGGAGCGACGAATACAAATTTAATTTGTTTCAATCTGATGGAAAAATGTATGCGAGACGTCCCCCAAACAAAGACTTAGATCCCAGGTACACTGCGAAGACGGTGAAACACGGTGGCGGATCTATCATGGCCTGTTGTGCCTTTTCCTGGTATGGTGTTGGTTCAATTGTTCGGATTCAAGGAATAATGGATCAACAGCAATATAAAAACATTTTAAAAAATGTAATGAAACCGTATTCTTCTGAAAATATGCCCGTCCTTTATATTTTCCAGCATGACAATGACCCAAAACATACTTCAAGGTTAGATTTCGGATCAAAATATTAATGTTCTGGAGTGGCCGCCCCAAAGTCCTGATCTCAACCCAATTAAAAACCTATGGGCAATTGTGAAAAGAGATCTAAAAGACACAACTCCACGAAATAGTGACGAATTGTTTCAGTTGGTGCAGCAAAGCTGGGAAAATATATCTCTCCAAACATGCCCACATTTAATACAAAGTTTAGCGCAAAGACTGGCGAATGTTGTCACACATAAGGGGTATCCAACAAAAATATTAAAGGATATATCGATTTTGTTTACCATACAAGGATTTTTTCAAGTTTTTTGTAAATATTTCTTGTTGTTTTTAATTATGTGACCAAGCTGGAATTGATGTTTTTTTGTGCTTAGTTAATATTCTTGAAAATATTACTTAAGAAGTGAAAATTTTTAATTTTAACGTAATTATGATTAGCTTCTTTACTATTTGTAGTCATTAGTTGAACTAAATTGAACTGAATTTTTAAAATATTTTAACAAACATATATGTTGCGGAGTCGTTTCTAATTATAAGGCCACCACTGTACATATGTAAGTATGTGCGTGAGTTTTGTTGCTACATTCTTTGTAGTTTTTTGACAGTTCTACGCATTTTACAAAACAAATATTCCTGTTTTTGTTGTATTGTTGTACTTGTAGCTCTAGTGCTGCCACCTTCTAAAGTTTTTTCGCCCAGGCAGTAAAACTTTCCAATGGAGAATGTTACTAAATTTTTTTTGTGACAATTGAATGTTACTATTTTTCAGAGAAAGAAAAAAGAAAGACCCCCTTTTAATTTATAAAATATATTTTTTTAAATTAAATTTTCACTAAAACTTACTAGTACTTCTATTAACCCTTGCCCCCTTAAATTTTGTTCCCTATAAATATATTTATTGCTGGGAAATGCAGTGGAAATAACCCATGCATACATACACACATAAACATATGTATTTACATATGTATGTATATTTATGTATTTATACCTAAAGCGGTTTAGTTTCCCTTTACAGTTCAAAATAAAACGAAAAATGCAATTATTTGTAAGGATACACTAGCAAATAAAATCTTACGAAATTAAAAGAAATTGTAAATGTGTGACATGAAAGGATAATAAATAAACAGTATGATTCATAACACACAAAACATTCAAGTGTAGAGAGTGAAGGTACTTACCTAAAACAATTTTACTAAATAATCCTACGGCAAAGACGGCAATTTGACTAAAAATTAACCAGAGTCCATTAGGATTTTTTAATCTCCTAAATACCCAATCAATGTTATAGGGTATATTAACCGAATTTGTTGTTGATGGTGTTGCCGTTTTGGAAGCTGTTGCTTCTGCTACAGGCTGCTGCTTGTCTTTTTGATGTGTAGTATATTGTTGCTGCTGTTGATGTTTTAATTTTTGTGGCTGCAAATGCTTTATTTGCATTTTTGTTAAAGACTCGTCCTTAGCATAAGGTGAAAATATTGATGTTGATGTTGATGATGATGTTGATGTCGATGTTTTCATATTTTTCGATTTACAACTATTTTGTTTAATTGGTCTTTTACTATCAACAACAGTTTCAGCTACAGTATGTTTATGTAGTGTTTGTTGATGGTTTTGCTGTTGGACGTCGTAGTACTGCGGCCGGAGAATAGTGTTTATGAAAATATATTTAAAAAACAATATACATACATACATATGTATGTGTGTATGTTCTCCGTGTTACAATACATTATATTTCTTTTGTATTTACAATTATTAACTATATATGTATGTATGTATGAATGTATGCATAAGTATGTAGGTAAGAACATACACACGCACACAGTGTCCGACGAAAAAAATTTTATTTATTTTGCGTTTTTGGTAAATTTTTACACCATAAATTGCTGCATCTGCTTTTATAAATTATTTCTTGTGAAAATTTATATTAATAAGATTTGGTTTTTTTGATTATTACACATTTGCCTTTGTTTATATGTAAATCTTTTCTTTTGTTGCTTTATGGTGAAGAAGAATGTGCTGAGTTTAGCAGCAAGTGCAGTTGGATCTCTTATAAATATTTCTTGTCGCTCTTTGTTGTAAACTGATGAGAAAAAATAGTTTTTAGCCTGCACAAATGTTTTGTTTGGAGTACTACAACATTAAAGCCAGAAATGTCAGGATCAGTGTGACCAGATTTAAAATATATGTATATTAAGCTAAATCACGAAAATGAAGGTAGAGTCAAACAATTTTATTACTTAATAGTGGAATTTATGGGGATTTTGCTCAACAATTTTTTATTTATAATTTTATCTTTTCAAATTTGTTTGTTGTGGTTCCAGCCGTTCATATGCTGACATTTCATTGCTCGCTAAACCAAATTATCAGTGAACTTCAAGCAGTTGGGTACAATCAGGATATATTCCATTATTATGCATTTAAAATAAAGATTTTATTTGTTTTGCTTAATAAATTCAGTCACTGGCATCCATATGGCGTCTAATTGTATACAAGAATAGCTTCATATTGAATATAAAACGTGAGTTGTGCTGTTTATATAAAAGTATTCTAAGCCTACGATGATTATATGTTTTGTAATTTTGATATACGATAGAAAATTTTCATATTGTATTCCAATGTTTGGCGTAAACTTAAAGCCATTACAAGCAAATATGAAATTATTTTATTACTAGATAATTTTTCATAATTAAAAATATGTTAAAATATGTTGTACAGTTCTCCTGATCCTATCGCATATTGGTTACAATGGAACCACCCCTAGAACATACCCTTTCATACAAAGAAATAAAAAGAGTTTGCATAATCGGTACACAAATGATGAAACACCGCTGTACATAAAAAACAGACTTTAGCATATAACCATCTGAAGTCGGTTAAAAAGTAAAAAATTTCATCACCAAAAAATACAATTTCATAAAAGGGTTTTCACTTCATTCAAAATACTATTGTTGGCTTTTAACCTGAATTTAAGATTTTCCATTGTAATTCTAAGAGAGTAATTTCAGATTGGTATAATATTTTTCTTTCAACTTTTATTCATTTTATATTATTAACTAATTACTAAAAGCTAAATACATTACTTAAAGCCATATTACCAAAATGTAATACTGAAGCTATATGTAATATTTCAAGCTAAATCAATCTTAATAAATCTAAGTTTATAAAAAAACTCAAATGGTCACACTGGTCAGAATACACTCAAAGAAATTTATGACTCGTTCTGAGCCATTGAGATGTCCCCGCTTAGAGTTTTTGCAATGAGCTGCTTTACGTTCACAGGGGCAATATAATGCCGACAGAGAAAATTGTTGCATTAGACATCGATTTAAATTGTAATAAAACTTCAATTGCTGACAGAAAGAGTTTTTGCCCATTTTTTCCTCCAGAGGCACACAAAAAATACTGGTCGGTATCAATTATATGCATTCATAACGTTCATTTGTTTTTATTACTTGCTTAATTATTTGTTACTTTTAATGTTGTCTTTTACTTTCTAATTTTATTCTGCCGTTTTTGACATTGATTTTGTTAAATCAAATTTAATTGATGTTATTGTTAAATCAAATTTAAGATCGTTATTGAGAAAAAAAAAAGAATTTGAAATTGTGAAATTTCGAAGAGATAAATGAAGCGTCGAAAATATTATTATTCCGATAAAGACAAGCAGAACGATATAATTTACATTATTTCATAACCGCTTATATATATATATATATATATATATATATATATATATATATATATATATATATATATATATATATATATATATATATATATATATATATATATATATATACTTTTAAGCTACATTCTTTCATAACCGCTTATATATATATACTTATATAGTCATCAGTAATTTGCATCAATTATAAATGGAAATAGAATGTAAGATTTTTCACCATATAATTTAATTTCAATATATGTATGGTATGGAAGGGAAATTTACCACCACTAATTACACATATTTTGTGTTTTTCTTTATTATTTGATTACACATACATACATACATACATATATCGAGCCTTTACCGACAAAACTTTTCATGAGTATCGATAAAAACGTAACTCAAAATTTAATAACTACTAAAAGTAGTTACAAATTTACGTCATGATCAATTTTATAGTAGTGCAGAGACTATTAATAGAAACATTTCGCCTGTAAAATTTTATGTTTGGCACTTACGTCTTTTTGTGTTTAAGGATCAATATCATTCACGTACTAAAAGAAATTGCAAATGCTGCAGTTCTATAACCAGAAGTTATTTATTCATATAAGAATGAAATTCGCCGATTTCTTTAAAGTCTTCAAAAATGATTTTACCGATATTTTCTTTATTATTTGTGAACAAATCTTTACATTTACGACATCTTAAGAGAAAGACTAAGCAAAGTTGTACCAAATATCGCAAGTTTATTCTAAAACTAAAATTTTTAGTCTTTTTAATTACCCGTTTCGACAATTTAAATTTCTATAGGATAAAGCGTTAAACAAATTTCACTGAGTGCACATTTAAAAAAATCCACTTTACATTACATTCATGAGTTTTTTTTCTTCCGTTAAGAAACGCGCAGCATTTAACATGATTGTATTGAAAATAAAAGAGAACTAAAGAGAAAATCTTTGCAAGAGTAACACTAGAACACACAACATAAAGAGTGCGTGAATTATTTCAGGAAGTATAGATATTTTTATTGTGCTTTGGATTTTTTATTTCTTTAGTAAATTAAGCATACGTCATGTGGCACCAACAAATAAAGAGAAGGTTTTAAGGTTAAAAAAAAACTACAAATATTTAACACTTATTATTAATTAATTTGTTTCTTGAGATATTTTTATTATTTTCCTGGACAATCTTCAGCTTTTTCTTTTTATCCATCTTAATTATTTTATGTAACCGCTCTAAAGATAACACGAACTATACGGTGGGAAGTGATGGCAATAACTGAATAGAAAAACTGTTTCATATCAAAATGTGTACTCAATTTGAAGCAGACAGAAGTCGTAGAAACCAGGGGATAAATTGAGCAAAATTTTATGCGATTACTTAAGCAGATTTGTGAGTTTAATTTTAATAATAAACACAATAAACAGTACTTTCGGATGTAAAATAAAATTAAATTATATAATTTATCAATGACAGAATTATCATTGCTTTTAATTTTATTAGCAACTTAACATTTTTAATAATTACAAGTTTGCCTAATTCTTTTTTCTTTTATTAAAGAAAATTTTGTTTGTTATTTTTTATTGCAATTTAATTTGTTGATGATTTATAGATTCTATGAAATTGGAAAATTTAACTAGGCAATCATAAAAAATAATTGTTTAAAAAATTAGGTGGCATGTAATAAGTCCTCAGGAAATATGTAACTTCCCAAAAGGAAATATTAAATAAACCTTCAATTTTTAACATGGAATAACACTACATACAGACATTTTATGTGAAATAAAGTATCAATTTTAGAAATGATATAATCTTCAAAATACATTTAAAATTCCGAGAAAAAATATTTATTTTAATTTACCAAATATGATGCCTTTGATATTTTCTTTTTCTTCGAAAATTCATCTTCATTTGACGATATTGGTTTTTGAGAATTTATGATTTTGTAACTTTTGATGTTATTTTTTGCATATATACATTAGATAAAATTTTTAATTTCAATTTCGCTGTGAAAATTTGAATTTTTAGAAAAAAGAAAAACTGCATTTTCAATATTTTGCTGACATTTAACATTTCTTTATTTCTGCCTCGTGAAACTTTTATATTATTTATTTAATATACTTAGTTTATTTTGGCCAACTTCAGTTTTCGCTGAAATTTAAATTTTTTGTTAAAATTCGACAAATTTTCCTCAAAATAAGGAAAATTTTAAATACTAATACTAACTTAACTTAAAATGGAACGCGCTAAACAATGTAAATATTTACATATAATGAATTTTTGTATATCTTATCCAGATGACAATATTATAGTTTCGATTACTTTCGCTTGAAATACAAATTTTAAACGGAAATCTCTCAATATCGAAAACACTAAAATGTGGAGAGGAGATATTAAACAAATTCATTTGTGGATTTGAGTCGTTCTATAAAATTTCATCATTATAGTGTGCCATATTCGCCAACATTTCTGTTATTTCTAATTTGTTAAAAGAGGCTGGTTTTGCAATGAAAAAGTTGACAAGAAACCAAAACAACTGCAATATATGTATGTGTATGTGTGCACATACATATGTACATGCATTCATATGTATCAATGCGACACAGATTATACACACATGGTGTATTTCACATTCCACAATTTTTTTAAAATCAGTCTATTGAATCAAATACCGCTTTTTTCAATCGAGTTTATAAGACTTTTTGAAAGAAACTTAAATTTTGAAAAATATATCAAGGAACTGCACTTACCATTGAAGGGCTACACTTCAAAAACAGTCCCATCGTTTGTTTGGAAACGACATCATATCGATAGAAATTTGAAGAAGTATTTCTCAAACATGCCAATAACATGATTTATATATTGCGTTAATAATATTAATTCAAGTTTACTTGATATCACAATAGAAATAAGTACATATATGTATGTATTTCTTTTAGCTGAGTATTATTTAAGCGGCTTTTCGATAGTGGGTACAAAAATAAAACCAAGACGATAAGCCACACAATATATTGCACATTTAATAGGATTTACTTTTATTTGTCCATTGGGCGCATGCCTACAAAAAGTTATTTCCAGTTATAAATTTACATAAAACTTAGCAATTATTAAAAAATTTGCACACAATATAACTAGCAAAATAAAAAAAGCCATGAAACTTATATTTGATCAGCTGCCATTTTAACAATTGTATGTGTTGTTTTTGTATAACTATGAGTTATCAATTTAAGGTGAATGTTTTGAATAATTGTTTGACATTTCCCTCAAACGCAATTTGTTGTTGGCTGGAATGTTTTTGGTATTTTTTGAGTAGATTTGCTTTGTAATAAAATTAATTTGATTATTATATTTGAATATAGTTTTGGAATCGACAAACTGCATCGGCAAGACAGTCTGCTTTATGTTGTAGAGAACGTTTGGATCAGGATTTCATTGATAAACTAGATAGTTTGCATGATGGCGCTTTGCGTACTGGTTTGGTATCCAAAGAAGACTTACAAGAGGCCTACCACAAGTCACGTCACATTGAACAACGACCAATTCGGGTTAATATGTGGTATACATTTGGTATTATGGCATTTGTTATGCTTTTAACGCCTATTGTATACCATGTACTGATATTTCTCTTGGGTGTTAAATGCTTTCTGCCCAATAATCATTTAGTCTGGGAGGCCACAAGACCAATAAGTGACTGCGGATATTGTAGAGGTGTACAAGGGCCATTGGTACTCAAAAACATGTCCAGGAATGAGTTCGCACCATATGACTATTCATCTTTGCCTATAGTCATAAAAAATGCAGTCAGTCATTGGCCAGCTTCTAGAATATTAAATTTAAAGCTGCTAAAAGAGATTTATGAACGTCACCCAGGCTCTTTAGACGAGGATTGTCATTTTTTGCATTTTCGTTCTGATTTTAAGTCTATCAGAGATGTTTTGAACATGCCGGAAGAACGAGCCAATTTGAGTGCAGGTTCCGTATGGTATGTGGGTTGGAGTAATTGCCATCTAGGTGTCTTGAACGATTTAAGGAAATTATACGGTAGACCTCATTTCTTGCCCGCAGACGCTGAACTTTCTAATACAGATTACGTATTTCTCGGTTATGAATTGGGTTCTTATATGCATGTAAGTATCTGCATATATATTTATTTAAAGAAATATTTCAATTGCTAAATTTAATGCTCTACGATTTTATAGTTAGATCATAAACACCGTTTAGTGTGGCAAGCTCAATTGATTGGAAATAAAAGTTGGCTATTGGCTCCAACACCTGAATGTGATCAAGTATGCAACACTTTCTCTTTTGTGTCCGAACCTGGCGATGCAGGTATTGAATATGCGCATCTACGAAAACATACGAGTGATATAACTAGCTTTTTTATTTTTTAGTGCTGGTAGATACGCGTATTTGGTATCATGGTACATCTATACCAAAAGGACAATTTTCTCTAACTATACAATCAGAATATGGATAACTTCATGCTTAAAAGAATGTCGTATGAATGTAAACCTTAATAATTATATAAGTCAATAAAAAGTTAAATACATAATGGAACATATTGCTTATATATTGATTAGAACGTTTCGCAGATTAATGCCGAATGTTTTCTTGGTGTATAAATAATATCTGCATCAAACGATTATGTCCGAAAATAATTAATTGATGAAAAAATATACATTGTGCCCTAAAGCAAAAGGACTAATGAAAATGGGTTGAAGAACGGAGGAGAAAACGATTCTCAATTGTTTCGCCATTGACCGTTTTGTATATGTGTAGATTAGTAGATATGATTCATACGTTATGCCTGGATACGTTTACATACTCGATTTTTTGATAGCGCTTAAGTATGTATATACATATGTATGTATGTATGATTGATTTATTTTTCCGATAGTATTTATGTTTTACAAATATAATTTGGTCCTAAATGAGAAAAAAGTGAAATGAAATATAATAATTGATAAGAAATCAATATCGTTCTATCTCAGAGTTCTTTATAATACGTATTATTACTCTAAATAACTGGTTTTAAAGAAAATGAAAAATAAAATGATATATTCTCAAGAGGTAAGTTGACGAAATTTTTACATACGACTAAAATATAAAACAGTGAGTTATGATGTTGTTTCAACAAATGGGAGACAAGTATTAAACAATTTATTAAAATACCTTAGTTCTATTTATAATAGTTTCGCATGTCTACAACAAACTGAATATTACATAAAAATTTTGTTAAATATAGCTTTCTACTGTAAAAGCAGCTGTGTTATTTAAGTATAAAGAAAAATGTACTGGAACCATGGCGTTTAAAAATTAAAACATGGATGGGGGACTACTGTTAACACGAGCTGAACATATACACACTTTGACGTATATAAAATATAAACAAAAACTGTTATTAGAGCTTTGACAAAGCAACTACAAATACACCATGAAAAACACCCTTTGATGAATCGTTCAGTATGACAGTACTATTTGACATCTCTGTTTACTTCTTCACAGCTGTGAGCATTTAAGGTAAAATCTCGTGCGGATTCCTTTTTTTTATTGTTTTTAATAAAAAGATATCCTTTGGCTCAAAGAAAATGGCTGGTCATTTTAAGCCACCTATTTCAGCTCTGGTGTTGCGGAAGATAAAACAAATTAGCCAGCCAAAGGAAAATGCTATCTACATGATTAACCGCAATCCTAGAAATTTAGAAAAATTACGGATAGGATACAAACCTGATGGTTACCATTTAGAGAAACCCGGACGCTCTTTTTGGCATAAGCTAGAAGTAAACGTCAGTGGACGTTATATTAGTGCCGAAGTGAAACATTTCGAAAACGGCCCAGTAATAAGTGCCTCCACTTCAGAGTGGGCAATTAAAAAACAACTTTTCAAAACCAAGGATACGGCAGCATTTATAAATTTAGCAAGGGTCTTAGCCAATCGTTGCCAACAAGCCGGTATAACGGAAATGCTGTGCAGCATAAAGGCAGTACCTGGTGGGAAATTAGACAAATTTCTCAAAACCGTAGAAGAGAATGGAGTAGTGTTAACGGAGCCTCCTCGATATTTTTTGCCTAAACCTTGGGATGCCGATCGGCCCGAGAAACCCTGGGAAATATTGGAGGAAGACCTTAAGCCGAGTGAAACCCCAGTAGAAAAACCCGTCTAATCCGTAGCCCTATCAGTTTTATGCTATACATTCGTAGATTTAAATAAATTTTCTTTTGGCATATATTTATGGTGTATTTTTATTAACTTTGCACATTTGGGTTAACTTAAATACATCAAAAAACTAAATTTATTCGTATTTGTGCTTGATGTCATTCCAAAGTTTCTGCAAAAGATCAGAATCGATTCGTAATTACATAATGAAAGTTTTATTTCTTCATGCTTAGACTTACGCCTTTGTTAGCCGCCACAAATATTTCATCACATATAACATCAAATGAACGTTCAAAGAAGAACACTGAACCCATAATGGCTAGGGCATAGGTGGAAGTCCTCTTGAACAAAGTGTTGTAGATAATTTTCATGATGGAGTCTTTTTAACCACGAAATAAATCCAACACCAATAAATTTATGTCTGTGCTCTCTGCTGTAGTTGCAAAAAATATTATTGTACAATTGTCAAAATAAGAAGTCAATCACAATTGTTAATATGGGAAGTAGCCAGACTATTAAATTGGGAAAACGTATATACTAGTTTTTTTCAGCTGTGATGTAGTAGAAAATTGAATAATTATATATTTTCGGTTTTTATTTAATTTTATAAATAAATCATTGATCAGTTTAAATTAACTATTTAGCCTGTTCATATATTGTCTCCTAAATGGTGCGTAATGATCTGGTACTACTAGACGTCATATTTAATTTTTTCTAATCGATCTGTTAACACTTTTACTGTGTCTCAGATTTTATTTTTCACAGACTCCACATTCCGGTTAGTTATTTCTAGCAAAAAAGTGTATTTCCGATTTTTTTAGATACATTTTAAAAATAAATAAAAAATGGTAGAATTAACTGGTAGCTCCTCACCCTATCAACAAAGCATTCCGAATTTGGTGTTTTACGTGCCTGCTGTAGTCGTTTTTGGCTTGGCTGGTAAGTTCACTTCTATTAATTTTCATCTAATGCATTGATGATGTGGAACGAATTAGAAGAAAGCATATTGTACGACTGACAACTCTACTATTATGTATTTATGTATGTAGAATACCCAATATTGACAAATAAAAGCATCCCAATGTCGAGCATGTTTGTTTTCTTTTTTTCACACCTTTTTAATTCAATATCAATTTTAAACACTTGTAATTTTTTTTGTCAATAAAAATAGTTTGACCAACTTATAATTATAACTTTCTGGGTCGATTTTGTACACTACTAAATTGGAAAAAATAACTGCCTCTTTTTGTAAAATATTGTTTTTGTATTAAAGCAAGAAATAAATATAGCAATTTGTTTTCATTCGAACCATTTTTTAGTTTTATAAAAGCACGAAAATATGCAAGTATAATAACGATATTTTATTACTAAATAATTTTAATATTATATTGTTTGTTGTTGGCTTAGCTAGGTATATGCCTGCATTTCATTGGCGCTAACCAAATCATCAGTACCCTTTAGCCAAATCATGATTGAAAGCATTCAAACCTTGTATACTTAAGCCTCAGACTACAAACAATATATGAGAATTCAAACAGAACTCAATTATATTTTTCTATTTGTAATCAACAAAAACAAAAAAGTATAAATAGCTTTAGAATGCTTTTGTAGAATCACAACACAACAAAGGGAAAGGGTGACATACCAAACATACACAACGTCGAAAAAATTATTTTGTTCAGCTCCAATTCTTACTTTTCTAAAAAAAAGTGCAACAATTCGTACCCTTTCAAAGCAATTCAATTCATAAATTGGAGGAATGATACTTCCTCAACTTCGTTATGATGGAATTAAAGCAGTAAGTGCTCATTCCCAGGTAATTACACTTTCATTGCTTCCGAAGTAAACGTTAGTGCATTTTATCAACTTCACAGAAAATAAAGTTGAAATTTTAATTAAAAGCTTGATTTGTTGTGCACTACTGTTCGAATTTTCGAAAATACTTTTTATATTAAGAAACTACTACAAACTCATGTTTGTTAAGTATACATATACATACATAAATGCTGTATATGTTTTATGTTTGTGTTGGTTGCATTTAAAATTACTTATAACTCTTTTTAAGAAACTAAGCAAACACGTTGTCCATCTCTGTAAACAAATACGTTTCGAACCATATATTTTTGGTACAAATCAGCACCGTAGTTTGAGCTTAAAATGGAACCATAGCGTTTCCCTCACGTATTAATGAATGCACATAAAGGCACTACGAATTCGTGACAAAATATTATGGGAATATTATGGGTAGAAAGGACAGGCGGAGAAATTAGAAGATAGATAGAGCTTAATTTTGTTTTACAACTCAACTATTCCGCATTGTTTACTATTATTTTTTTTTTTTTTTTGTAGCAGGGTCTGGTGTTAAGTAGACGCAATAAGTCTCGTAAGCTGTATGTGTATAGCCATTTTATTAATTGTTTTACTTCGATCCTGCTAACATTTTTTATAAAAAAAATTATACTTCGTGTTAACTTATTTCTTTTTGTATTTTTTGAATAATTTTCTTACTTACTGGATTTAACTGGTGCAAATTTATCCAGTAAAACTATGCAGACGGGTAAAGAATACTTTTACATTGTTGAAATTTAAAAACATGGAGACGAAGTTTGCTGGAGAGATAGGACGAAGATGTAGAATGAGGACATATTTTGTTCCTTTTTTTATTTTCCGCAATTGTAATTATGTTACTTTATTTATTTTTCTTTCTACTTTGTCGAATTCGTCGGAATATCTTGAATTTAATTCTTTTTATTGGCTTTTAAGAAAGTCTTTTATTTTTGCTTTACTTTTGTTTGCTTTAGTAAGAGAGAAATTAAAAATTTTTCTATTATTTACTCAAGTGCAAAAGACTTAGACAAGATCAAAAGAGAATTGAAAAAGTGCCTGTGAAAGGGACAAACGAACGTATTCCAGTAAAATTCAGTACAAAGTCGGACATACTTTATATTACGTAAACTTTTTGAAAAAGCTGGCATCATATTGAAAAGGCAACTTCCTTTTTCAGTTGCAGTATTTCTATTCAAAACTTTGCTAGATGTAAAATCCAAGCTGATAATGCCAATAATAAGCCAAATATTAGTAGAGAAATAAGAGGCCATCTTGAAATAGTTTTCCAGCTAAGAAACATCCCTTTTTTATATTTGTAATAAAGAAAATCAATGCAATTTAGCCTTAATAGCATAATTCGAATTTTCGGCCCACGTCCATATAAATTTCAATTTTTTATTAAGTCCTTAATCTTACTGATAACATCAATAGAAAACTTAGTGGAATATGAAGTTCCGCAGCATTTTGCAAATTTAATATTTTGAAAATTTAGACAATCATAATCGTATCCAAATTAAAAACATTTTTATTTATTTCATTATATATATTTGCCTTTGTAAAAGAAGTGCATTTTAAAGATATTCATTTATATATCATGGATAATGGATACAAATGCATGCCTTGTTAATGTTGCCTTGCCTTCAACTAATTTTTTTAATGTGCAACCAATTATCAAATGCATTTATTAATTTTACATTTTAGTTATTTAAATAATTTATAGTAAATAATAATGTCCTCCCTTTCACACTCTGTAAAGAACACCTGCCAAAAAATTTGCTAAGCATTGGTTAATAAAGGAAATTTTAGTTCATACGAGTACATACATTTGCCATTTTAGTTCTAATCTTATCAGTTTAATAATATTTTATACATAAATACATACATGCATATGTACATTCATTTGTTGTAGCATTGATAAACTAGCCAAGACACGTTATCACTTTCCCTCGTGTATGTATTAAAAACTTTGTGACAACGAAAAATCCAAAATTTCTGCTGACGTTGTCATGCCAAAAAAAGGTGTTATAAATATTTCTCTTTTTAATTAAATTTAGTTGAAGTTAAATCGGTTTAAAGAAACTTATCGGACTACACTTTTGGTTTAGCTAAAAATAAATATCGGTTTTGGGTTTTGTTACTTTAAAAGAAATTGTCTGATTGGTATATTTGTTTCTACGGTTCTTAAAAACGATTATTTTATTGACTTAAGCATATTCAAATGAGAATTTTCTTAATTCTTTAATTTTTTTTATAAATTAATTAGTGCCTTGGAGTTTTATTTTAGTTTTTGGTTTTTCCCAAAATTAATAACACGTGATAAGAAATTGTGTGTTTTGGCATATAAAATTTTGGTAGCCACGTACATATGTTTTAATGATGCATGTCTTTTTCCATCTAATTTTTTAAGGATTTCAATTTAATTAATAATGTGACAGAAAATTATTTACACAAAGTCAATCAGAAGGGTAATTTAGTCTTTCGATATCGATTGAAATCTCTATTTATAGTCCATTGAAAGATATTATAAAATTTCGATTGATATCGATCGAGTGACGTAATATATGCCACTAGGTGGTATTTGCTAGAAATCTATCGATTTTAAAAGGACTGCATAAATAAATAATTTTTTTCTGCTTATGTATGTATGTATGTCAAAAACACACACGTTTTTAAGCATTCTATAAGTGCTGCAACATTTACATTTACGATACATTTACATCTACGATTTCTACGGTCGGCTAAATGGGCCTTAAAAATTTTTATATTTTGAAAAAAAAAAATCAGAAGCAAAAGGCAAATATAAACATTTTGTACAGAAATTTATTATAAGTTGTTGATAAAAGAAAATTAAAAGATGAAAATTAATTATTAACCGCCTGTTTTTGTAAAATGAAGAGAAAAATCATTGAAAACAAAAACAATTTTGAGTGTTAATTGTTGTTTTCAATACAAATAGACGAAAAGAATTTTGGCTACATAAAGAGGCATTCAAATATAATTAAAAGAAATAATTTTGTAAAGAAATTTGCGAAAAAATTTTTGAAAAAATAATAAATAAAATAACGAGCGTATTACAATTTTTTTCGATTTTAAAGCATTTAATTTCGAAATTCAATTTCTAAATTTCATGTATAAAATAATCGCCTTTAATATATTTGTCATCATCGACGTCACACGATTCAACACCAATATTTTGGCAATTGTAGGACCGTTGTCGACAAGAATAAAATTTTGTTGATGAAGTATTAATATTAATAATTCTTAAAAGTGACAAGTGACCGTCAATAATATTTAATTATTGTTAAAAGCGAGCATAGGAGTGCCAATTTTTTTAATGTCAATTGGAATTGGGGGGAATAGCAATTAGGGATATGGAATTTCATAAAAAGAAATAATTAAAAATATATCAACTGATAATAGATTATTTAAAGAAATGATTTGGAAATTTATAAGACAATATAAAATATTATGGATTGAAAATTAATCTGATAGAAATAAAAATAACGTTGAAGAAAAAAAAGCAACAATTTTTATTGCAAAAACGAGCGAAATTAGAAAATAAAACATATTGGAAATAAATCTTTAAACGTCAAAATAAGGGGCCAAAGTTGGAAAAAATCCCCAAAATCGGAAGAAAGTCGAAAAATGGCTTAAAATCTTTAATATTTTCTATAGAGTTCGATTAAGTTTTTCGATCCCTACAGATTTGTATAAATATTTTTCGTTTCGATTTGTTTTTCTAGATTCCCAATGTTTGATTTGACTCTTGTGTAAAAAAATTTTTATCACACTTTTTTTTGAATAAAATTGAAAAAAAAAAACAGTTTTAGCTGTTTCATTGAAACAAATACCCTTTTACACAAATTATATATGTATGTACATATGTACATAAATACTAGTCTTCTTTTATATACATAAATGTCTATATTTTATCTAATTTTTTTTATTCTATTTGTGCTGCTCATTTGTAAATTTTGTAAAAACAAAAATTTTTGCCCTGCAAATATTTTTACTAAGGAAATGCGATTTACTGAACCACTAAATAAATTTAATTAACAGCAACATAAAACAAGCAAGTTTGTACAGATTCAATTAAATAAATAATAAATATAAAGAATAATAATAAAAACACAAGACATTAATACTATACAAAAACATTTATAAAAAATAAATAATTAAAATATTGAGAACATTTACAAAACAAACACACTAATTCTCCAACAATCTCCAGTTATTCTGAAATCTTCAAAAAAAGTCAATAAAATCATTTCTTTTGAATTTTTGAAAAATTTTCCCTCCCACTCCGATTAACAATTTAGGTAAAACATTATTTATTTCAAAAGTTCGTATAAACCACCATGGCTGACGATCCACAAAATCAACAACAATTTGCGGAAGATGTTCTTGCTGCTGCAGCTGCTGGTGGTGAATCAATGAATTTCGTTGATGCCGATGGTAATATGAATTTACCCAGTATGGAAGAAGTAATGAAACTTATAGAACAAATGGATGGCATTAGCGACGAAGAACGCGCTAATATAAGAGAAAGTTTGTTTAATCCACAGGGAGATGCCGCGCAGGAACTTTTAAAACGTTATGCCTCACCAACTGTGGGTCATACATCGTGGGACTATATGATATTCGTTGCCATGATTGTTATTTTATTCCTGATATTTGGTAAGAATGAAGAAAAACGTAAAGCTTAAGAAATAGAAAAGTGTTTGTTTCTTATTTTGAAAATTTATGGAGTGAAATATTTTTCTTCGTCGAATACTATGCAATAGTCCAGATGATTGTCAAGCTCTATATATGAAAATATACAACAATTGTTCCGTAAATTTTTTCATAGGGAGTTTCACAATTTGGAACGATTTTCCGTCATCCCACGTCAAATTTGGTTTATGAACAGACCGGTTTCGGCTTTGTGCCATCTTCAGTGTTCTCGAATACTAAGTTCATAAACCAAATTTGACGTGGGATGACGGAAAATCGTTCCAAATTCAAACAAACCCCGTCGGAAGAATATCACAAAAATCGAGTTTCACAATTGTATTCTGGACTTTGTTGTAATCAATTCACCTTGTATAGACCTTATGAATGTGCCTTAGAAATAAGTTTTACCAAGGCGAATTCATAACGGCTAAACTCACTAGCACCAGGCGAATTTGTAACAGATATATCTTGGCTAAACTCGCAAGTATAACAACCAAAACTCTATTTTTACTCAATGTAAAAACAATAAAATAAAAGTAGAAAGCAAAGAGAAATAGTCAAAAGTAATCAAAACAAGTAACGTGTAATGAATAAGATTTGAAAAATAGTTACCATTAGCGCTGTCAATACAACCCTCTTTTTACTCAATGTCAAAAACAGCAGCCTAAAGTGTGGAAGCGAAGAAAATTTTTTAAAAGTATCAAAAACAAATATGTAAATAAATTTTGACATTGAAATGAAACGAAATTACCCATTAATGAGGTATATGCAACAGCCCACGTGTTAGGTAAGATGATTGTCAAACTCTATCTAAGTACACGTACATATATAAAAATATAAAGCATTTTTTTAATTTTTGATAAAGATTTTGACTATTGTGTTTTCGACTTTATTGTAATCAATTCGTAATTGCATAGACCCTATAAATGGGTCATGGTCAATTCCACCTGTTCTGAATTTGCCTTGAGTTTTACAAATTCTTTAAATGGGAAAGTATATGATATTTTTTCGAAAGCTAATTTTAAAATAAAAATTCTAAAACAGTTTTATGCCGGTTTCTTCCTAAAAAAGTGCAACATATTTTTGCTTTATCAAAGAGAGAAGGTGGTCGTTTTAAAAAGTTATTGGAAAAATATCGTATTTCAAAGTACAATGATGTTTTTCATTAATGAATGTAATAAATCTGTATAATTCGTATTTATATGCGCATGTACGCATTTAAATATACAAAAATAGAACAATTTCAAGGTGCTTTTCAAATGTTCAAAATGTATTATTTATTTTGAGAATTGTTTAAAAGGGCAGATTTGTTTGAAAAGGACAAATAATGACGTAATCTAATAAATTATATATATATCTGTGGTAAAAAGGAATAAGTGCTTAAGTCGACTTAAGCTAAAATTGAGCTAATAACACCATTAGGACTTCCCAATTTAGAAGTACTATCCAGCAAAATTTCAATTAATTTACTCGATTTTTCAGGAAGTTATAGCAAAAATTCCTTTTGCTTATCTTATTTCAATGTGCAATTTGATATGTAAGAAAAACTTATCTCAACTTGTGTTTAGAACTAGGAGCTAGAAAAAACTCTAAACTATTTTTTAAAACCATAACACTTCATTCACAAATTATTAATCAGCAATAAAACTAAATTTTAAAAATCAGCTTTAAAGTTTAAAATAGCTCTACTGAAAAACCAAAAAATCAGACTTAAGCAGTTTTTCCTTATTGACACAGATATATTGACATTTAAGCTTGAATATTTAAATATTAAATAAAAATAAATTTAAAAAATCGTTTGAAATATGGAGTAAAAATTTAAAAAATATAATTTAAAAACGACTATAAAATCTTATATTTCGTTCTTAAACCAACTAAACGCCTTTGCCATTATAAATATTTTTGTATTAGCATTTTTTAGCAATTTTTCAACAAAATCTAGCATATACATATACATATCGACCGGTATCTCATGAATAAATTCTTCAATATTGTCATCCAGTGCATCAACTGTTGCGGGCTTGTCCCTATAGACATGAGCCTTAACATAGCACCATAAAAAATCTCGGTTGTCAACGTTTTGGTTGACATTTTCATACAAAAATCGTTTGTTATATCGAACTCATTCATAACGAATCTTCGTTTATAATGAAGTAATTTTTACATTAGCACAAATTCAATTTTATACATGTTTCTCGTTTTATAACGAACTCATAAAAACAAATTTTTATATCTCGTTTTATGTTGCAAATATTTTCATTTGGAAGTATATTTTATTTTAAATGCATTAATATATGTACATGTAAATGTTAAACATTGTTTTCATGTCCCTTTTTTCTAACGAACTGTATTTGCTAGTCCCATGGAGGTCGTTATAACCGAGTTTTATTGTATTTTATTTCAAATCAAAATAATCTCTGAATTATTATTTAATTTAAGCTTTTTATAAATAATAGAAGAAACCATAATGTTTTTCACTTCATTGGGCCACTGTATGATTCGCTCTTCACTCCCATTCCCTGCAGTTTTCCTTCCATTTAAAGAATTTCTTAAAATATAAAAACAAAAAGTATTTATAGAAGCCATCGCATTGCTTCTAAACAACAATCGTTTAATATTTACATAATAATTACTTTAAACTTGGGATATGAATGTAAAAATAACTTTTTCCTGAAGCAAAGAAGGGGGTCATTTATTTATTTTCATTTGTAACGACTTTTAATTTGCGCTTCACGTGTTTCTGTATAATTACATGTGTATCAGAAAAGAAAAACAAAGTAGTTTTTGGAGAGTGCTCACGTTTATTTATTTGTTTACTTTTCTAATATCTTTTCTAAGCTTTTTAACGTTAATACAAAATAAAACAAATTGACATCCAACAAGTCTCTTGTCGCTCCTGCTTTTGAATATTTACATGCAACTGTGTTCAAAAAAATAGGTGTGCTTTGTTGCAATGGAATAAAAAATTTTATTTCAACATAATATTGGGATCATTCCAAAAATTTGTCCACCCAGGTTGAACTTTGCTCCCTTCCGAGTTTTTTTTTTTCAATAATAATTACACATATTCTGCGCTTATCTGTGCATTATATGATGCGATACCACTTATTATTTTGAAGTTATATTTATCCAAAGTTGGAGATATGGCATATTTTTGTGAAAACCTAGTAACATTAAATTCTTCATAATTTTGGAGTGCGTCATCAAATTCAAATGAAATTGGTATCGTTGGAAAGCGTTGGATTTTCCCTTCTCGTTGTTGCGCAAATATACTTTATTCTCAAATCAATTTACAGTTTTACGATTTTTTCACTTATGGCAAGTAAACGTAAATTATTTATGCTCACAAGAGCATTATGTTTTCAAATTTTTTCATTTTTGAATAGCAAAAAATAAACTATTTTTCAAATATGAACGAACAAAATAGTCTCTCCAACATGCGCGAGATGGAACCAGCAAAATCTAACAGACAAAGCTAAACAAGAGCGGTAAACGCTTTTAAACGATTGGAAAATTTGATTTTGACAGCGCACTAGGAAGTGAAGTTAGCTGCAGCAAATGAAAAAAATCAAATAAAATCGCCAAACTATTAAAATTAATTATTTCCTTTGTTTGAGATTTAAGGTTTATTAATGTATTTTTTTATTGGAAAGTATACAAATTAATATATGTCATAGTATAGATTATTTGTTGTTGCTATACTTTTTTTACAGTCCAGTTGTCGTTGCAGCTCTTATTTAAGGATGTATTTAAATTTCCTACACAAGCGTACGATTCATTCGCAAAATTCGTAACGAATTTTGTTGTCGATGCCCGACTAGCGCACAAAAACGAAGCAAAAACATATTTTATTTTAAATTTTATTCATATTTGCTTCAATAAACTTACGAGCAATAAACAATCATGACCGATTGTCTGTCTTTTAAGTAAATTAAGTTAATTTGGTTTTCTGATGAGCTGCTTTTCAAACTGAAACTCTGATCGCATAGAAATTATCATTTATGAAAATTTTTATTTTTACCAAATTGGATAGATTTGTCAAGAAAAACTGTCACATGCGTTAAATTTTGAATTTATTGGCAGATCGAACAACTGTGTAGAATAGTTAAACACGGCGTGTAGGTATGATGCTTAAGTGTTAACACTAGCCGGAGTGAGACGCAAAACTTGCCGCTTTCGTTTAAGTTTAACTGCAACGCTGCGTACGCGGTAAGTGATCGATCGTTGAGTGAGCATTTCGGTGCTATCGGTTTTCAATAAAATATTAAAAGTTGTGAACCTTTTCTTAAATAAATGCACCTTTTTATACTTGTAAATTATTTAAGCAGGGGAAAATTTTAATTTTGTTTAAAGAAAGTGTTTTCTTTATTAATTAAGCATAAATGACCTTGTGAATTTGTTAGACAAGAAATTAACGAACGAATTAATGAATAAATCTGCTACAGGTTGAATTGTACAGGCCGCCAGTCAGTAGAAGACATACTTATTTAATTGCTTCACTTGGGTCCTTATAGGAACCTTTGTATTGCCCGGGCAGAGTAGATGGCTAAACTTATGTCTCTTTAATAGATTCGGTTTTAAACCAAAATGATGCTCCTAATACCGCCTGAGCTGCCCATGTTAGTAGATCTCCCTATCGAGACAGAGGACGTGTTCAGTAATCACCTACTCCTCGTTTAGATTGCTCCTACAGAAGTCATTGTAAATGAAAAAATGGTCTCCTGACATGGACCTTTACATAGCAACGTCCATTCAAACCATTGGGTGCAATTGGTGCCGAGAAAACCCCTCTAGGACGGCAGATCTCCTGCAGTCATATCGGATCTCGAGAGTGGCCCCACTCAACCACCTAATCTGTGCGATCCCGTATAGTCCTTGTCAAGTTAGATCCCTGTACTATCCAAGCGGGACGTCTACCACTTGATCTGTATCCCTATTACTCAACCATTCTCCGGCCTTGGCCAGTTGTGTCCTCTATTATGTTGTAAGGAAACAAAGTAAAAAAAATGTTTTCCATTACAACTTACTACTAGTTTTTTGAACACAGCTGTACATATGAATGAAGGCAAAGTGCATTACAAATACACACATACAATGGATACGATAATTGAAAGAAACATTTTGTATTTGGCTTTGCCGCCATCGATGATAAGAAAGTTTGACCACAGTGTCTTGTTTCAAACATAAATCATCATATAGATAAGATTAAACCCAAATGCAATAAACAATAAAAAAAGTGGGTTATAAAGAGAGAGCTTTCGCTTATTCCCAAAGCGAGGTAAAATAATATGAGAATAATAATAGTAAATACTTTAAAAGCTTAATAAAGTTAGTACACAATCAAACATTGTAACAGACAGTTGGCTGGCGATAGCGCGGCTCACACTCCACTGTTTTGGATTAGAAAGTTTTATTAAGAAAATCAAATACATATAGTATAAAGAACATAATGACAAGCACCAATAACATTAACAATGACGGTGAACATGTAATAGAACAATTAAAGCAATCGGTAAAATCAATAATTGAAAAGACCGGCTCTAATAAATTCGCCCACGAGCTCATAGATAAGATCCATAAACTACAATTACAATTGGAAGAATTATCGCATTCGGATAAAACAGAATTCATACATGCAATGAAAGATTCTTTTCGTGCCACTATCGATAAGATCGAAATGAAACTAATGCAACATGCTAAATTTGAAAGAGTCTATAACTATTCAATATTTGCTGCCATTATATTTATAATATTATTTATATTCGGTAGGAGCCAACACGTATCCATATATATTTTCAAGATGTAAACTTGTTTCATTGATTATTGGCTGTTTATTTAAAAAAAATTGTTAATTGAATTTTAATTATTGATGGATTTTTTTCGTCTTTTATTTCTAGCGCTCTTTGGTTATAAATTGTACAAATCTTTAATGGAGAAGGAATTGAAAAAGCAAGAGAAACTTAAACTTAAACAATCGAAAAAGAGTAAAAAAAGCAATTAAGTCGTTGAAAAGAGATCAGGCGTCGAAGTGGACAGAGGCTTTGTTTTTCTCAAGCCGTAGATTAAAGTTTAAGTTAGTAATACAACAATAATAAATACTGAAACAAATGTAATTATGTAATACAATTTAATAATTTTATTTAAATTAAAGCATTTTCAAATATTTGTAATTAGCAAACAATTTTGTGTTGTTTTTAAGTTTATTTTTTTTTTAAGAGCGCAAGCCTTTTGACTACATTTACACGATGAAATATTTTCATTTCTTGCATGCAACTTTTTTTGTTTGCAATAAGCTGCGGTGAAATAGGCGGTATAAAAAAGGTTAGCAAATATCGTGTCAAAATTCATGTGATGTCATTTCTACTATCCCATCTGCTTCAATAAAATAAGTTGCATGCAATAAATTTCTGAAAGAAATTTATGCATTTTACACTTTTCTGCATTTCAAGTTACGCGCGATGCTTTTTTGTTAGAATGAACAATAAACTCTATTCTTGGCTATTATATATTCAGCTGAGCTATTCGTACGCTGCCTATGACGCTCACAAAAGTAGAAAATAGACCCCTACTTTTCGCATTCAAGGCATCTTATAGTTTCTTGGTCGTAATTTGCCACGTACAACCATATTGAAACCAATCAGTTTTGGATTGCATTAAACATTTTTTATTCAACTGTTTTTAAGGGTGCCCTCGTACACTAGTGACTTGTGTACTAGACTATTAATCAAAAGACAGCAGGTTCGTAGGCACTGTGCAGCGTATAGTCGGGCTGTTTTCTGCTTTGTCTTCTTTACTCTTCAGTTTCTTTCTCTATCTATCACATAGTGATCAAATCATGAACTCAAGTAAGCGCAACTCCCTGTTGAACCTAACCGAATCTAAACTTCACTTATTCGTTGATAGAGGGGGTATATTAACGCGAAGAGGATAGCAGAAATGAAAGCACGTGGAATTCCTTCAGCTTTTTTTTATAACTTTTCTTACCACACCTGCTTCAAGGCACTTTTTATTAAAAAATTAAAATATATATATGTATGTAATAAATTTCATTAAAAAAATGCAAAATGGAAACGAATATAAAATTTATGAATATAAAACAGGGCTACTTGAAAATACGCCTCCGAATTAAATCGCCAAACACAAAATGAAATTAAACCGCAAAGAAGAGCACAGAGGGGAAAAACAACGGCTTTCGGGGATTTATTTAAAACTGTCTGGCCATATTTCGCTTTTATTTTTGGGGCTTTATTTCGAATGAAATATTGTAAAATAATGTTTGCGAGCCCATTTCATTTCTCAATTAAAGCAAAAACTTTGGTTATCTAATATTATGGCAAATTAAAATAAATATTTGTTTCAGAATGTCATGGACTTTTTTTCATTTCTAAAATTCGGGTTTTGTTTCATATATAATAAATCCCTAATAATAGGCTGTTGTTTGATTTCTTTTTGGGGTGTTATTGCATATCGCTGAGACCTAATTTCTAGGGTTTTTTTTCATATTTCTTTAGGCGAATTATTTCCTGGTTGATTATTTTATGCAGCCAGGAATTAGAAATAAAGAAGTCACTTAAGAAATTTCAATGGAAATGTATGACACAAGGAACTAAAAAGGACATCGTCTTTAAATTACAAATAAATTAAGTGAAAATAATATGTTTGTTTGTCTCGTTTTATACAAACGTTAGAATGTTATACCACTGAAAAAGAAATGATTTCACACAGACGAAACATTCAAATTTTACCAAACGAACAAAATTATTTCCACCGCAGCATTTTACTGACGTTTCTTTCACTCACTCCCATAATATATGATTTTACACTATGTTCTCATGATGGCCCCACATACTTTTCAAAGCCTATTTGATTGTCCCTCCTATTTCTTAAATATCATATTATGCAGCAAAATGACAATAATAAAAGTAAAAAAATAAAATGTCCAATAATATTGAATTTCAATTAAAAGAAGTTCATTAAGTATGTGATGGAAATCGTATGATTTTCAAAACAAAACGATTTAAAATCGAAAATTGTTGTAATTTTTAGTTTTGTTTTTGAAATATATTTTAATACTTTTTTAAAATAATTTTTATCAAGGCAAATTGATAACAGGTTGAATTGGCAGCGCAGATGATAAATTTTTTTTTAAACTTTTTCGTTGCTCATTGTCAAAACTTGTTGATTTTTTTTATTATTTGCTTTGATTACTTTAGAATATTTTCCTTGACTTTCTACTTTTGTACTGTTGTTTTTGACATTGAATAGAGATGTGGTAGAAATCACCGGATTTGATACGATTTACGATCCCTAGCACGCGGGTATGTGTAGGGTTACATATTTCAATGTAAATGACATACAAATTCGAACAGTTTGTTTTCGAATCGACTTACAGAATAACCTCTTTACTCAATTTAAAAATTGCCGATTCCCTCAAAAATGATTCTCAAAATCTATTGAAGTTTGTAAGACCTTTTCAAAATTTTAATTTTGAAATCGAGTATTTCTATTTTTGTTTTTTTTTTTTTTTTTCAAAAAGTTTACAATGAAACAAATACATGTATTAATAAATATTACGCTGAGGCAGAGTTTTACATCAATAATTTTTACTTCACTTTGAGAACAGAAAAACAATTTTTAGCACATTTCGTTTCAGCGTTTTGTAAACTAAAATTATTTCAAAACCAAAAATCCACTGATAGATAGTTTTTTTTTTCTAATTTAACGTTTAAAATAATTTCTTTGTAAAATTCCTAAAATTTGTTAAACTTTAATTTTTATATGTACGTAGACTCTATGTTGTACAACTATTTTATTAGAAATAATTTAACTATTTTCTTATGTAGGTTTGAGTAGGTTTTTTTTGGTTTCTCCGTTCAAAAAATTTTTTTATTTGGCTAAAGGGTGAGAGTTCATTTCACTACAAAATTGAGAATATTCTAGTTACTACAACCAGTAAATTAATTTTAAATATGATTTGTAATTTTATAGTAGTATTTAGTACATACGAGTAGAGTATATAAATATTTAAAATTAATAGAAGGTCAAACAAATCATTAATCGTATGTTACTATGTCCAAAAGATGAAATTAATTTAATATGGTGTATGACATAAACCATGTCGACAAAGGTCGCAAGGGGCTATAATTTTTCATTTAATTTAATATAAAACCATGAAGGCAAACCTACAGTATTGCATAGAAGTTTACAATGATACCAATGAAATGCAATGCTAAAGAATAATTTATTAAATCGGTGAAATTATAAAAAAAATGTATTGTTTGTTGTGGCTTTAGCTGTTCATATTCCGACATTTCAATTCATCATGCAAAAACTGTAATTGTTTTAACAATTAGTTTGGGAGAATATCCCGAACTAATAAATTTCAATATTAAATAACAAAAATTTTTTGTAGAAAGAGTTTTAAAAATTAATGATATTCAGTACATATTCATAAAAAGATAAATGAACGAATTAAGAATATATGAACTGGTTATTATTAACGTGGCTAGAAACCTAATAGAAAGAAGTTAGGAAAATTATTGATATTCAATTTCATAAAAAGAATAAGGAAATAATAATAACAATAAAATAACAAAAATTTAGAATAAAGAAATAATTTATAAGACCTTAACGTATGTGTCTGGTTTATCGGAAATGTTAGAGAAATCAAATATATTTGATAGCAAAAAATATAGAATGACCCATAAAATTTATAATACACTAGACAGAATTAAAAAGTTAGATATGTCAAATATAGTATACAAAAATATCTGTAGGTACGAAGAAGAATAAACTAAAGACAAGATTGACAGATCATAGATCGGACCTAAAACATAAAAAAATATATTTCTTCGCAAAAAACGGCTTTGCTAACTTATTGTCTTAATGAAAATCATTGCCCTGACTTTGAGAAAATAACTATTTTAGATATAGAAAACAATTACAAACGATCGTTTTTTGTTAGAAATAATAAATATATACCATCATAGCTTAACCCTTTGACGACCATAGGCAAATATGCTTGCCCGGGGTTCCTTAGATTATATATTTGTCCAGGTAACAGATACAGCAAATTTGTCAAAGACTGTTTTATAGAAGAGGATTGGGGCAACAAGAATGTGGTTGAGTACGAGTCCCCATCGGGCCCCACTTGTTCCCTACGAGGCTCCAAATTTGGCAAAAAAAAGTATTTATGACGAGGGCTGCCAAGGGGTGAAAATAGGGCGCAAGGGGATAAGAGTCAATTATGTTTTGGATTCAACCTTATTCTATCAAAAAATATAATGGATAAGTTTGGGTAAACTCCAAGCTGTCTACAACTAATCAAATTATGTTTGGCAATTATGTTTGCCTATAGGTTGAAACGAAAATAAACGTTTCTAAAAAACTTTACAATTATAACCTTTAAATTAAAATTAAAATTTGAACTTTTGAGCCCTTTTCTTAGCTAAACTGAAACAGCATGCCTGTGTTTAGTATTTTGCATTCATATATTGAAACGAAAAAGGGGAATCAGTAGATGAGCTAATTACATCGAATTTAAATGTTGTACAAGAGCCAATAATACCAATGTTATTCATACCACCCGAAAAGATCCTCCGCTTTAGACAGACTCTTGCTTATAAGAATCCCGTTTTTACCGAATTTAAAGAGAATTGCGCATACAAACATACCCAAATTTTAAAGCCCGTTGTGCATACGCATGAAGAAATCCCTTCAGTGTACGGTGTGTTCAACAGCGTTTGTAATTCTGAAGGTAAGTTTTTATCAATCGTAAATTTTCTTCTATTTTGAGACAATATTGACTTGCTGTTATTATACATACATATATCTTAGAGCTGTGCTTAATGATAGTGGAGCAGTCCAACCTATATGCTTTGCCAAGAGAGCGTATGTCTACTTTGACTGTGGCTGAATTTAAGGCTTATATGGGTATTATCATACATATGAGCTTAGTGAAACTCCCTTCAATACGCCTGTACTTGTTTACTGATCCAAAGTTTCACCCAGCTCAGATCGCGGGTGTCATTTCACGGGTCCGATTTGAGGAAATCACAGATAATTTTCACTTTTGCGACAACAATAAAGCTGATGTTAGTGACCGTGGGTATAAAATTCGGCCAATTTTAGATCATATTAACAAGGCTATGCCGGTTGCGTATACTTATTCAAAAAAGCTGTCAATCGATGAACATATGGTAAAGTTTAAGGACATAATGTTATAAAACAGTACATGAAGGACAAACCTATTTCGTGGGATTCAAACTTTGGTGTTTATGTGAGGCAGAAACCGGGTACTTATATAATATTGACATTTATACCGGAAAAAACCATTTGTTGAGCACGGTCTTGGCGAGGCTGTTGTTTTGCAGTTATGCGAGCCACTGGCAAAAAAGGGGTTGAAGTTTACTTCGACAATTTTTTTACAAGCCTTAACTTAATGCACATTCTCCAGCAAAATGATATAATGGCGTGCGGAACCATCCGATGTAATAGAAAGCACATACCGAAGAATTTTCCGGCGGATAAATATATGGAAAGAGGGGACATAAGTTACTTCATGTCGGATAGCATTTCCGTAGTCAAATGGATGGATAATCGTGGTGTCTACCTCGCCTCAAATTTTATTGACCCAACAGCGGTATTCAAGGTCAAGCGACTTGTAGCTGGACAAGCTGGTAAACTAGATATTGATTGCCCCCTGATTATACAGCACTATAACAAAGGAATGGGAGGTGTTGATCTAATGGATAAAAAAAAAGTATATTATGAGTACGATCGTAGAAGTAAATGGCGTATTTATTTACGTTTGTTCTTCGACCTTTTCGAGTTATGTGTTCACAATAGCAATATAATATATAAAAAATTCATATTGGCCAACAGTTCCTCAATCAATTTGACCTCCATTGAATTTCGGGCAGCTTTAGCCAAAGAGTTGAAAAGTAGCTTTAATTCAAGGAAGCGTGCCTTTTCAGCAGCAACCAAATGTGGAACCCATTATATAAGCAAACCCAAATCTTTCCATAAAATGGAAAAACGTGAAGGTTGGAAACGGTGTTCTCATTGTACTTCCAATAATAAGTATAGTCGCACAAATGTTTTTTTGCGTTCAATGTAATGTGTTCCTTTGCTTCACTACGTGCCCTGATTGCTTTGGAATCAATCACGAACAACACTAATTGTAATAAAATTTTGTGATCTCTTGCATTTTTCTTTACGTTTTAAATAAAAACTGATTTTTTAATTGTGTTTGCAATTAAATAATTTGGGATGAAAAATTTCGTTTCAACCCATAGGCAACTATATTTGCCAAGCAAAATGGGGGACTTAGAGGGTTCCCAAGAGGGCAATTTTTTCTTTCATAACTACTATTAGACCATAGATCGCGAAAATATAACAAAAAAGTAAATCGCTTCAGCCAAAAATGTTTGGTCGTCAAAGGGTTAAGAGTTATTGACACTTAATTTACAAGGCATGAACGAAAACTGAAGAAACTTTCGTTATTTAAAATTCTTTAATTTTTACGTAGGAAATACATAATTTTTTTTATTCAATTCAATTTTTTTCTAAATATCTTAAAATTTTCTTTTCATTATTTGTAGAAATATTGAATTTTAATTAAAATATTATTCAAGTTCCAGGTTTTTATTAAATTGGTTAAACAATTTTATTCGTAACTATCGATATTTCGAATTACCCTCATCTATTAGAAATATTTTTTCATGCCTTATTTTTTCGAACGTGAAATCAGTATAATTGAAATGGTTTTTTTTTCTTTTAAACAAGCTGCTATCAGAATTAGCATTTTAGGGGCAAAGTACCTTCTTTTTATGTTATTTATAGATATAATTTTTTTAAATTAAATTATTTAGAAATTGTATATTTTTGTTTACTTTTGGCTACAAAATTTATTATAATTATTACTTATTTTAAATAAGAGATTTAGTAATTTGAATATATATGTAACTCACTCTTTATAATTTAATTTTCATATTTCTAAGTTTTCCTTATTATTATTTTATATCCCATCAAACTCCTCATCATTTTCCAAAACCATTTCAATGGCATCTCGTTGAAATTCTGTATCGCTAATACTGCCATCGTCAGATCGTAAGATTTCATATGAAATATTTTCTATTTGATCAGTTTCAGGACATTTGTTAAGCGCTTTTTTTCGTTCTTCGTCTCTCTGCATATTAATATTATAACTTGAGTTTGGATGTTTACTTTGAATATGTCTTTTCAAGAGATTGTAAGTCAAAAAAGTTCCATCACAACCGCTTTCATTCAAATATTTGGCACAAGAAAAGCTAATTATAAAACACATAAATAACAAGTATAAATCAAATTATTGCGTTAAAAAAATACATATCAATATGTATATATTTTTAATAAATATTAAACTCACTCTTTTTTATTAAGATGTCTCTTTGAGTGAGACGTTAAGAGTTGTTTTCGGCCAAAACTTTTGCCACATATTGTGCATTTAAATTTTAACTGATTATTATGCATATCCATATGAATTTCCAAAGATTCTGGATAATTAGTTGTGAAATTGCATACTTCACATTTATATGAAACTTCAGGATGTACCTGAAAGGAAGAGAAGTTTTAATTTTAGTTAAATTAAAAACAATAATAAATCGCCCTCCTTTGTACATATATAGTATACTACACTTGGATTTATTTACAACAATAATGTTTTGGCGATATCGATCAGAATACAGTGCAGTCAAAATAACTTACTTTGATTTCATGTGTATCCCTTTCACTTCTATGAAAATATCCTTTTTCGCAATGTTTGCAAAAATAACGTTTAATATTAAGATGTACCATGTTTTTGTGTGATTCTAAATTCCTACGGTTTTTCAATTTTCTAATGCAAATGTCACATTTTACCGGTGTGTGGAAATAATCAATATGCTCCTGTAATTTTTTTTGAGAATTGAAACCTCGTTTGCAGTGTGAGCATTTAACGTTTGCTAAAATAAAAAAACAGGATTTATCGAAATTTTTCGTGTACAAAACTGAACAAAACTCACAATTATTATGACTCCTAGCGACGTGTACAGCCAGAGACATTTTCGAAGAGCACTGCTGCTGACAAAATTGACATTTAAATTTGTCTGGTGAAGTCGTGCTTTCTTTAGATTTATGCGGTCGTTTTTTATGGTAGTATAGTGAGGCCCATATTGGATAGAACTCTGTACAATCCTATAAAAATTCAATATAACAGTTTTATGAAATTGTAAGATTTGTAAATACTGTCATTAAAGCAATATTTTTCGAAATCATTTCATAAAAAATTCGTTTAATATGTATGTATTTGAAATGAAACACAAAATTATTCATTCCTTCTAGAAGTGACTCTTACAAAACGTATCCTTAATAAAAATTTGCTTTCGCAAAATGTACCACTCAAATTGTCCTTTCATTGAAAGTACCGTTTATAACATAAAGTTCTAAAAATACTCGACACTATCATAATTATGACTATATATATTTGTTTACTCACACCTATATTGCAGACGAAAAAACGAGATATTGGAAATGATTCCTGCCATTCTTTGAAATCCTTGTGGTTACTGGAGTGATTGCGCATATGACGTAGGCTTTTGAAACTTTGTCGACATATCCCACAGCAGAATAAGTCATCACTATGACTTTTACTTAACCGGTGTGCTTGTAGGTGCTTAATTGTATGAAAATCTAGAGAACAGTTTTCACATGTAAAACCCAAACCTAAAGTCTTCCCATCTACGCTCGATGAAAAGCAAGGCGAGTCTTTATCAGATTTAATGTGGCTCTAGACGACAAAGGATAGAAAAATATACTTGTGTTATTGTATACATATGTTTGTTTGTTTGTTTTTTTTTTTAATAATATTGAATTTTAGCAACCTTAATAAATTCCGAATTATTAGTTATGACACCACATGTTGCACATATAAACGAATCCACTTGAACAATATTTGCATGACATTTTAGATGATTACGGTAAGATGACTTGTTGACAAATTCTTTTTCACAATGACTACACCACAAAGCATTGGATTTGTTGTTGTGATAAATATCCTAAAAGTTGTTGTGATAAGAACGTTAAACTAACTTGTTTTTCATTATAATATTATTTACAATGTGTAGATTTAATCCAGATTTATTTGTGTATTTCTTAGGACAAAACGTGCAGCTATATTGATATTTTGAGTCCTCATGCAAGTCCATATGGCTGTTATACACTTCTTTTTCCTTAAAGAAACGATCACATCTAATAAAATCAATTAAAATATAAATGAATAATTTTAAATAATAAATATAAATCAAACTGAGCCTCAACTTACTTTCTACAAGCCATGGAAGTCTCGGGCATATGTTGATATTGCGTATGCTCAAAGAAATCATTTGAATTTTTGAATAAAGCACCACACAATAAGCACACCTTTGGTCGTCGATTTGTGAAATGATATTGCATATGAAAAACATACCTATGATAAGAAAACATCAATTAATATAAGTCCAATAAAAAGTTTTTATTAAGATGTAAAAATACCTCTTTAAAGATTGGAAGTCCATATCGCAGTATTGACAATAATTTGGCGAGCCAGGTTTTCGTTTTATACTTCGACAGCAAGAATGTTTGTTGAAGTCAGTAATAGTTGAAAATGTTTTTTGGCAATCTGGACATTTACCATAAATTGCAATGCTGAAGTTCAAGTAGAATGGTTTCTAATTTAACTTTTTATTAATAAATAAAATCCTCATACCAACCTTTCCAGTTTATCATAATGTTTTATTATTAAATGTCTCGCCAATGTCGACAAATTTTTTATATTTTCTTCACAATCTTTAAGTATACAACAAAATTCTTGTTCCTCTTCAAACTCAGTTATACACGAATGTTTTAATAAGTCTTCAAAGGTATCATACTTGTCAAGGCATAACTGAAATAAATATGAAGTAAATAACTTCAGTATTATTTTTACTGTTTTATTTGTAACTATAAACTTTTCTAATGTATTATTGAAAATTTCAGGTTTAATACTATTTGGCACTTACTTTACATTTCGTTTCCCATTTTAATTGCAAGTCCTGAAATTTCGTTGCTAAAACTTTGTCCAAGTACTCGTTTAAATCAACTTTATCATACTCTTGTGGACAATTGATTTCTAAATTATAATGAATATATTAAAATTCTTGCAATATTTTATTCTTAAAATTACCTTCTATTAAATATTCTTCTTCCAATGATAAATCGTCATGTGAAACTTCATCCTGATCTCCAATAACTTTTCCAGAATCAATATCTTCAACACTGTCGAATAAAGCATCCGGTTCAATTAAATTGAATGATGCAGTAACCGTCTTTTTAATATTTTTACTTTCTTCTGATGAATTTGAACTTATCTTATCATTTTCCACATCAAGCATCATATCATCCGAACGATCCTCTTCATCACCTATTGGTTGGTGTTCTTCATAATAACTATCATCGATACAGTCATCTAACATATTAACTTCCTGATTATCTACACTTGGAGTATTGTTTTTATCATTATCTATTAAAGTTCTGTCCAATTCTTCCTCATACACAATATCTTTCATAAAATTATTTGAACTATCTGTCGTTTCGATATCGATTTCGGATAACAGATCACCCTTGTTCCCAATGCTTTCCATTGGACTTTGTCTCGTAATTTCCAATTCTTCATTTTCATTTAAAGTATTTGTGTAAATCATATTTTCTATTTCCATATCTTGGTCTCCATCATCTTCCACAAATTCAATCTGTTCGTCGAATTCATTTTCGCCAACGTTTGTTACTTCTATTATATTGTTTGAAGTTGTTACATTTAATTCAGACTCTGCATTTTCACATATAATAACAAACTCCTCCTCTGGGAAACTTTCGACAATATTATTATCAACTTGAATATCCCCTAGAGGAAAAATTTTCAAACTGCTATAATCAATGATGTCTGTGTTTTTTAACATAAGTTGGGAATTATTTGGGTTTATGTTATTTGGCAGAACTGCATGCTCCTGCGTTAATGGATCACTTTGTTTTTTTAGACATGTACCACTATGTTCTTCACTAATACTTTCTGTGTCACTACTAATGATATTGGGTAAGTCAGCTGTTTTCTCTTCAAGATCCTGCTTTACCAAGTCTGAGTGCTTGGATGTTCGCGAAACACCTTTTTCTTTGGCATGCTCCTCTAAATCATACAATTCTATAAGGTGATTAACACAATCCTCACAGAGCTGTTTATTTTCCCCATCCTTCAGTTTAATTCGAAAAAGTTGTTCCACTAAGGTGGGTAGTTGCAGCTCCTGGCCCACTTCATCATAGATTTCGTGAAATTCCTTTTCTGCATCTTTGTCCGAGTCCGTTTTACAATATAGACAAACACTGACGATTCTGGAAACATTAACCGCCATTGTATATAAATATGTTTACACAAGATAAGAACTTGTTTGTGATATTTGAAATTTGTTTGATGAATGCAATATATTTATAATTTATTAAAATTTTTGGAGAAAATCAAAATTTCTTCATAAATATGTTAATCTTGCTTGTCAACAAGCCAAATGTCAGCTGAATGTTATAGAATGCTTTGTTTTGCTTCAGTACGACAATATGGCAATATAAGCGAAAGCAGGAAATAGTATTGCCACATGTGAATAAGAACAATGAAATTATATGCGTTTTTAAGCCCACCATCATGCATCATTATTATCATTGTAAAAAATATTTCCATTGTTATAATATTTATTATTTGAAGCTTATATTCATATTATTATAATGTTATATTACTATAGTTATTTATATTATTACTGTATTTGTTATTACGATTATTATGTGAATAATAATATTGCGATTATTGTTATATTTAAAACAAACGGCGAAAATAATATGTTTTGATGTTTTATGTGTTAATATCATTTACAATATTAACATAATTATTATTATTGAATGTGCTGTTATTATGATTATTATTTTCATTATTATTGTTATTATTGTTACTATTATTAGTGTTGTTATTATTGTTACTATTATTACTACTGTTATTATTATTATTATTATTATTATTATTATTATTATTATTATTATTATTATTATTATTATGTTATTACTCCTATTATTAAAGTGTTATAAATTTTGGAAAAAGGCAAAGATGTATTGCTGCACTTGCAGTGTGTCAACATCCACTATCGGGCTCTCGTCGTTCATCATGTAAAATCCTCTTGCTCTGGGAAGTGATTTATTATTATTATTATTATTATTTGTATTTTATTTAGCATTTAAACTAATATGTAAATATGCAATACTATCTTATTTGTTTATTTATATTCATATGTTTGTTTGCAGGAAATCATTTTGCGATAATTTATAAATTTTTATTCTTTGAAAAACTAGATATAGTTAATCTCTCATTCGTTTCAACAGGGCAAAGTAGGTGTATGCGGAATTAACAATCTGAAATTAAAGCAGTAAAATTTTTAACAAAGTCACATTGTACATTAATACATATGTATGTATGTATGTATACAGTCAAAGCTCGGTAAGAAGAATAATATATTGTCTAGCCCATTTGCGAAATATTTTCATATGTACAATTAATTCATTTCTTCAATATGTATGGCGTTTTCTTTTCTGAAAAAAATGTAACAGTTGCTAATCAATTTACAAAACAACTTTATAACAGTTAAATTAAAAAAAAAAAATAAAATAAAAAAAAATCACTCCCTCATGAGGTTGTGTGCTCTTTTCTGGTAAGCTTTCGCTTCTTACAAGACATTATTCTCTCTGAAAGGTAAAAAATGCCAGACTTTTGTTGATAAAAAAAGAAAAATTTTTTAATAATTTTTTAAAAGAAGTACTTCACAATGCTTCCGAGTTACATGTTGAAAGTCCTTTTAAACTAATGTTTTTAAAATTTGGAAAAAGTTAATATTGCATTTCTTTATGATTTGCTGACCACGACAATGACTTTTACAAATTTTGTAAAATTTAACCGCGAAAAAAATGTAAGTGAACAATCCATAAAGTTATGTCGGTTAAATTTTTTTGACGGCCACATACAAGAACATTTCCACTCACAGTGACGCATTTAGCCTACACTTTTAAAAAAATTATATATCACCGATTTAAATTTTTTTATATATGAAAAAAGTAAACACATGAGATCCTCGAAATTCAAAAATTGTAGTACCTATTTTGATTATTTCTCTCCGAACAGGGTGATACAAAATAAGCCTTTTCAAAGCTAAAATTACGATTTCAATTAATAAACTTAATTTATTTTTTAAGCTTAAGGTCTCTTAATTTTTTTATGAAATAAAATGAAATAAAATAAACAAATATCCTGAAGATGGTATTCGATGAGTACCGAAATATCGATAAGAGACCTTGAGCGTAAAAAATAAATTAAGTTTATTAATTAAAATAAAACGGTCAAAAACCTAGAATGTATATTAAGATTTGAAAATAAAATTGAAAAAATTTAAGTGCACATACTTTTTTATATATATTTTTTCACAATTTAGCCTCTTAGCTCGACAATTAATAAAAAAAATTATCCTGCAATTTTTAAAATTCCAAATTTACGAGTAGAGATTTTAAAAAGGCTTGATATTTTATGGATATTTTCAATTAAAAAATTATAGAAAGAGAAAACAAATGATTGCTTTTATACAAAAAAGTCTGTCATATTGTTTGGATCATTATATTGCAGTAAATAAGCGTTGCCTGGTGGGGAAAAACCATCCCCCAAACGCAAACACAAAATTTTTTCGTATGAAACTTCTAATACATGACACAATTTTTCTCTTCAGAAAAATGTTCTATTTAAGAATATTTCTCATGGAATTGCTATCATATGTATGTATGCATGTATTGACCTAAAAATAAGGACGAAATATTTAATAGTTTTTGTACTTACAGGTTAAAAATTAATAGTTATAATAGTTATAATAATAATAATAGTAATTAATAGTTCAAATACAAATCAAATACAAATAATTAAAAAAAGGTTGCTTACATACTAGTACACAGGCAGGACCAAAAAAAAAATAATTTAATTCGATTTATGATAGGTTTTTCCTTTGTTGTAGTTACATTGTTGTAATTCACCGAAAAATTGGATTCATGTTCATATTATGTATTATTAATATATAATTGTTCCGAATTTTATATTAGTACCAATATTTGTTAGTGAATTATGATCACTGAATATAGACCGATTGCTTTCAAATTGTACAGGGCAATTAATGTTTAAATAATAAGTCATATTGTAAAATTTTATTTTAATATCAATATATTTAAAACATTTATGAACTTCCAAGTCCTCTAATATAAATCGTTAATCGTTTCAACCAATTTTAGCGAATATAGTCCGCACATAAAAGAATGACACCCACAGTAAAAATTGTGGTCTCTCGCTTTATTTCAATGAATAATAAATATAACACTCCTAAAAACGGACGAAATAAAATGGACCCGGGAACAAGCCCTAATTTAGTAGATAGTTGTTTTTGTCCATTTTACGTTATTTCTAATAGAATGTAAAGTAAAATCACTACGTCTGCAATAAATACTTTAAATTAAAAAAAAACATTTTTCAGAACTCTAGTTAATATTTCAAATTGAAGACTAAAGTGTCTTCTATTAAAAAAAAACTTGCATTGAAAATTCGAATTATATCAAAAGTTATAGAATTTTGACCGCCTTCTCTCGCAAATGTGTCACTGTGCGGCGTTATATTCATGTGTTGTCCAAGCCGGTGGCTCAGAATAACACATCAATAGGAATGTTGGTGAATAGGTATTAATATATTTACAAATTTAGGGTAATAAATCCTTTTTTGTCCTTCCTGCTATTTGTTCTTTTTTTGATTTACTTTTATTCTGACATTTAAAAATGAAAATATTCGTTATTATTAATGTTAAAAAATCACTCATTCGTTAAGCGGCGAATTCGTTAAAGTGGCGTATGTGTTATACCGACCGCCCTTTGACTGCACAAAATTATTTATTTATTAATATATTTAACTTACCGATGTAAATGCATCTAAATTAAAAATATATGTGGGATTAATCGATCTTATATAAATGGGCAAGTCAAATCGATACATCATTAATAATGCAAGTTTCCGGTTTAGTTTATTCCATTCGAACCATTTGCAACAGTACATATGATAAGAAACTTGTTTACTTTTCAACGTGACCTCGTTGGAATAGTGGCAGAGTATATATATTTGAGACAGCATGCACAATTGATAAATTGCATATTTTATAAAACTGGCATAGTCCCCAGGATCGGTAAGCTACGAATGTAATGGGAGAGATTCGAATAATTTTTTATTTTTATTGATAATTACAGGCAGAGCTAGGTATAACGAACTACATAATTTCAGTCCTATTCGTGATACCGAAAGATTCGTTTTGATTGCATTTATGCCACATTCATGAGTCCAAATTAGTTTATTTATGAAATTTTTTCCTGCTGGCAGGGATTAGAGGCTGAAGCAATGAAAAAAAAAATCATCAGAATTTATATTACGCTCCTTTATAAATGTTGGAAATATATAAAAAGGGGCTTATCGAGTCCTGATAACTCTCATATTAAATCTTTTTTTTAATGTAGATATGTAATTAGGTTTGCTATTGGCTTAACCACAATTTAAAATGTGAAATATACTTGTACTTTAGACGGTGTTGGTAGTTTCCAAATTCGATATCGTTTTGATATGAACTTTCTTTAAAGTACGGCCATAAAATATTTCTCTTTCAATGAAGTTCTGTTGTTGTGCTTTTATTTCACTTTCGCCTAGAAAGTTTAAGCCAGAAAATATACAGATATGAAGACATTGACGTACGAAAACTAAAATCTCAGCTGAATACGACGACATTGAGGAAAAGAGACAAATGTATATAATTTACTGTAACGAATGGGCGAATATGAAGTTAGTATCATAACAACAAGCTCCTCTTGTATCATATCTTTTATTAAAATACACGTTTTATAAACGTCGAAAACGGAAAATAAATACACTACAAAATAGTGCTTGAAAGGCACTGAATACTAAACGGAACTTTGCTCCCATATCTGTCAGTAATACAGTGAGGCTCAAAACATCTGGTTATTGAAGATGCAGAATACATGG
This sequence comes from Germaria angustata, assembly GCA_963681545.1. Classification (NCBI taxonomy): domain Eukaryota; kingdom Metazoa; phylum Arthropoda; class Insecta; order Diptera; family Tachinidae; genus Germaria; species Germaria angustata. The sequence goes on from OY813002.1 coordinate 85,465,883, forward strand.
TCATGAGAGAATTTCAAGCACTTGGCCACCCATCCTACACCAACTTTTTGACTACGTTACTGCGTATATGAATTTTGATAGGGCGTTCAAAGCTCTAGTTAGCTCCAGAAGGAGAGGGGTAGGGGTAACCTCATAGAAAATAATGATGTAAGGATTTATACTGATGGCTCAAAGTTGAATTGTGGAGCTGAATCCGGCATCTTCTCTGACTTTGACGACCACTGCCGTAGCTGTAAAGATATAGGAAAGTCTTCTACCTTCTCTGGCAATAAAAAGATAACGATCCTGGGAGGCTATATACTGGACGATCCTTTTAACGTATTGTTGTCAAAGCTAAATTATTTCTTAAGATGCCTCACGGCATCAGGCTGGATCGGTACCCCAAATCATAGCACCAGGATCTATGCAGAACACATTTGGCGTGTTGTATGGTCATGTCAAAACGGGATCGTCTAGACTCTACTTGACATTTTTCTCTTAATAAACTACCATGAAAATCAACCAACCAAATAAGAATAATTTTCTCATGAAATAAACTTTAAATAAAATTCGCAGTTTTTTATCAGATACGCATGAACTCTGATTTTGATGACTGCGTCAAAAAGTTTTCAAATGGTTAGTTAAAGAAATAAATTAATCCCAGGCATGGCATCAAGTAAAACTTTTTCAAAACCTGTAAAATGAGTTGTGTTGTTGTATCACATTTTATACAACCATACAATGATACAAGTGGCTTGTGAACTGGGTAAATTTTAAAAATTTGGATTGGATTTTTTGTTACTTCCATTATACCGAATGCAAAATATTTTTATGTGCGCTTTATAAGGCAGTTAACGTTAAAAGTTAAAGTGAGATATTCGTTATACTGTGCTTTGCCTGTATAATATTAAATGATCTTACATCGCCATCTAAAATTCAAAAAAATGTTTGTAAAAAATTGGTTTTTTGATTGATTATGACGTTATTAATCAAAATGCGTAAACTCATAATATATTTCTGGGTTGTATAAGTAAAAAAATACCAATTTAATAAATGAAATAAAAAAAATAAAAAACTATCTAGAATTAAATCATAATATTTTTTGCTTCTCCTGTAAAAAAAACTCAATTGTATACTTAGGGCCTATTGGATTTCAGTTGACGATATAGTATAATTTCATACTTACAAAAGTCATTGCATAGAAATTGGCCACCAAAACCAGAACCGAGCAAGCAATTTGTATTGAAAAGGGAAAACTTACGAGATTTTCCACAATCCTGATAATTCTAACAATTTCTTCGTAGAACTTGATGCAACTTTTCAAATTAAAATTGATTTTCTTATCATCTAACAAATTGTTCTCCTCTGAGCCCAAATGCTCCAAGCGATCACACAGTATTTCCAACTGGCACTTAACGTATATAAGAAATGAAGACGATAAGGAATCAAATGCGATATTCATGTAGCAGCAAATGGAGGCAGACACATACTGATACAAGTACATCATTATAAAACTACACTTCTTATCCGTATTTATTGGATTATAAATAGACAGTGGCAGTTGGGTACTATCCACAAAATATTGAGTCACTAATACCATCTGAAGGGCACACAGTGAAATGCTGCAGTAACAATTTCTTATGGTGCAACTTAAATTTCGCGATTGCTTGAATATATTCATTTCTCTCTTGTTGGCCGGTCGAAATGTTGGTCGCTGTATAGTTTCGACTAGTTCGCGGTACCGATCATTCTTTACTTTTATTGATAAAAACTTTGAAAGGACCGCCAGACTGGTCGCAAATATAAAAAACACTTTAATAACTTCATTCAAATCCGTAATATTTTTTATTAATTGTATGGAGCAACTGACATCGAAGGACAGCACCCAAAACAAAAATATATAATAGAAATAAATAGTATGAAGTAGGCGATATCGTGGCGTTACTGTATCCGGTAATTTCCAAAGAGCCAACAGGCGAAAAACCCATGATTGATACTTGTAAAAGGACTCCACATTCTTATAATGATCCTGGCTATTCATGGTGCACGATAAATGAATGAATGGAATCAGACAAACTTTTTAAGCCAAAAATGTTCAATTTTTGCAGTTTTTATAAGAAACGTGAAAATTTTGCTTAAAGTGACCAGATCAAAAAATATATATATGTATAAGAAACGAGTTTATGTAGCTTAATTTTTGAACTGTGGATCCCATATGTGGATCCATATAATATTTAAAAATAATCGTACAAGCTAAACTAAGAATAGGGATAAGACGAACAGTTCTTTGTTGTGGGTAGAAATCGGACAGAAAAATCATGCGGTACTTTACAACATCAAAACATGAAAAAAGTCTTGTCATACTCTTTTGAAAATGTTTTATTAAAAATATGGTCAACACACTGCTAATTGCTGTTACTTTTCAAATATGATAATGAGCCCAATTACAACCTGCAATAAATATGAGAGCAATAATAATATAAAAAAATCAGATTATTTTAATATTTATAAAAATGTTTACTAATAATTACGTGCTGTTTAATTTTTTGCACCCTACACCACAGGTGAAATGATATAAGTTTGTCGTGTCGTTTGTAATTTCTAGTAACTTAGTTTGCGATCTCATAAAAATATATATAAATTCTGATTCCTTATTGGCAGGAAAGTCGATTGAACGATGTCCGTCCATCTGTCCGTACATATGTCCTTCGTTCTGAAGTCCGATACACAGTGGGGTAGAATAAAAATATTTTGGAAATATATCAATCATTTTTAAACGGCTACTCCGATCGGGATACAGTTTCAATTGAGTATAATAGAGAGTATTCTAGCTTAAGTTTTGGACATAAACTTGCGAGATCCTTTAGGAGCATAGCTATGAAATCTTAGAGCAGGGTACTTCAGCCATTTACGAACTGATTATGCGAGGAATATCAGTGGCATGGAACTTCGAACGAACTTCAATACAATTTTTTGAAAATAAAAAAGTAATTTCTTAGCGGTTAAAGCGAGCTGAAACGAACTTAAAAAAATGTTTTTAAATTTTTTTTTTATCCATATGTGAATTTCGCTTGGTGGAGTATTTCACAAAATTAAGTCCTATATATTTTATTACCAAATTTTTAAATATTATAAAAATATTAAATATATAAATATTGTAAAAATGTTTTTTTTATGCTTATATGAACTAATTCAAACAGAGCCTGTTCACTAAATGGAGAAGTTTACATAATCGAGAGAATATAAAATAAGTAATTCAAATGATTTTTATTACATTATGTTTTTATTTTTAATAAGTTTTTTAATAATTAATGTACATGAAAGTAGTCGGTTATATTTTTTGTACTTTTTCTGCTTCAAGAGATTTCTGTAGTGCCTTGGTATCAAAAGACAAAAGACAATCACTCAAAACTCAACAACTCAACACTCAAAACATTAAAAAAAAATCAACGGTTGCAGGTTCTTCACTTATTTCGGGAAAAAAATACTTCTAATAAGACAAACATTAAAAAAATCAACGGTTGAAAGCTGTTCATATAATAGAGATAGGTTGTGTTCACCCTTTAGAACCTCCTGTGTTTAAATTTTATTGTTCACTATTCTGGAAGTTTACATAACTGGATATTTACATGTATAACCGAGAGGCTACTGTAATTGTATACACATATACTCGTATATTACAACTAGAGTACATAAATTGTGGGGTAGCTACACTATTTCCCTTTCGAAAATACATCAAAAAATTAAAACTTACACCTTTAAAAAATTATTTTAAATGTGTCTTGTAAGGATCTTTCTACTATAGCTGGTTTTAAACGATTTTTCTACTACTTTATATGTGCCATCGTATGGGTGTTGCAAGGATCTTTTGTTAATTAGCCGCAGAAATGAAACTTTAGAACCTTTTAAGTATTTAATAACATAAAAACTTGACTCAGAGTCCATATGATAAACAATACTTGATCTAACGTTCTTAAAAGGCTCCTTTTACTTGTGGAATTAATTATTGCCACAAGTTAGACATTTGTTTAAAAATATACTTTTATTTAAAACTTTATTTCTAGATCATATACTTATATTTTAGGAGTAAACGTTTTACAAGCTGTACATTTAATTTCTAATTATGAAATTAAGTATACGTACCTTATTACAGGAAATGAAAAAAAAGTTGCAGGAAATGAAAACTAGAATTTTTCCAAATAAATTTTTAGATTCAATGCTTATCGAAATAATGAAAACTAATTTAACATTTATATTAAAAAAATTTTTGCTTGAGTGCTCGTATAATAAATAAAAAATAAATCAATAATAACAATTAAAAAATGAAATTCTCAATAAGTAGAAGAGATAATGCGACTTAATTTTAATTTAACTGTTAATGCGCTTAAGAAGAGCAAAATAACTGTACGAAGAGTTGACAATCTGAAAGTAAATAAAACCATAATTAAATCAACTGTCGCTCGGCAAAAAGCGCCACTTACCGAAGTGAATGCAGCCAAATTAAACGAGTAGCAACGATTTATGGTTGCTATACGTATCGGTGTTTCGAAACGCAGCATCATGAGCAAAACTAATTTTCGATTCATTCTATTCCAATTATACCAATCCGATTTATACAGATTAAAGGATATTTCAGAGCTTTTCAATGATACTTCATTGGCAAAATAGCACAATATAAATATTTGCGACAGCATGCAAGCCTGGTAAATGGAAAATTTTATCACGTTTCCCGTTTCTCCAGAATCAGAAAGCTAGCAAGAGTAATTACAAAATATTAGCTTGGAGTCTTAAGAGCCAAATAAACTACGCAAGCGGCTGTTTTCATATGCATATACTTAAACTACACAACTATAAATCAAATATTAAAATTTTCTTCTGATTTGCGATGAGTTCAGACGACGAATAAGTTGCGGAGAATACGATGGAGAAGAAAACAATAGGGGTTTTCACAATGGGTAGTGCAAATTGTGCAAACAAAGCAAATTATAAAAAAATAAATTTTTTCAATACATGTACAAAATTCTCTCATTTGCAATTTGTACATTTCCATTTTAATTTATTTGCATTTAATCAGCTGCAATTAAATATAATCAAAAACTTTCGAAATGTCAACCGTCATATTGTTTTTTGTAAAATCATTTATGATCTAAAAATTTCAAATAATTTACACTAATATATAAATAATTTTTCTATGTTGGCAAATTATTTAAATAAAAATATGTAACATTTTTAAAAAGCGCAAATTCACAGAATCACCATCATGGAAACCCTTAATAAAAGAAGCGAAATAGAACTTTGAAGCAGAGAGTGGTGGCTTCTGCAACAAAACTTTAATTCGCTGTTGAATTATTTCTATTATTGTCATTTCTTTTGTAACTTCAGGATACTTTTTCTTAAAATTTTCAAGTAAAGTACCAAATAATAAATTTCTTCCAGAAAATAAAATCCGAAATGTTACTCTTTCACATTCCAAAATGATGGTCAAGACTTGCAAGTTTCTATAAGTGCTGACAAGAATCTCTTTTCTTCAACTAAACACGGTAGTTCCACTGTAGCGAAACTGTGTTGGAAATGAAACGATTTCACAACTGACTGTAAAATTTTCAAAATTTTGGATTTTTTACAAACCACTTGCTCAGCAGCTTGTCATAAACGAAACCACCGTCATGTATATTTTTTTGTTTATCAAGCCGCTTGTTTTAGTTTATTTTGCTCTCTATAATATTCATATAATGATTTTGACATTTGTCATGACATAAATTTGCCAAGTGTAGACACAAACTAAAGATTTTCTCATATCAAACTAGCTTAAATAATTTATGGACTAGAGTTCGTAACATTTTCAATTAAGAAATAATTAAAGTAAATGTGAAAATAATATTTATTATACAAGATGGAACAAAAGTAATGTCATATTTTGAATTTATTACCATTTTGGGAGATGACGAACAAATGTCATTAAAATGTCAAAAACGTGGAATTATTGTTTCTGCCATATTCTGTTACATTCATGCAAGAAGAGGATGATTTCGTATCAAAAATCATAATGAGCGACGAAATAATAAAGTTTTTATGAATAAATAAAATTAAAATTTTTCTTATGAATCCTCGATAACGTTAATGTCCTGCGATCTAGTTGGAAATTAAATATAAATATTCCTTGATCGCTTTGGAAAATGACGTCATAATTTATTTGTTCTTCATTCAAAATGTTACGAACGTTGGTCTTTTAATTAATCAATATGAGTCTATCTGAAAGATCGATTACACTGGAAATTAATTAATTTAAAGACTTTTTTCTTTTAAAATCTCCACTTACCAATGAAATGGCATAAAAATTTGCAATCAATACAAAAACGGAACAAGCGATTTGCAACGACATCGGCTTACTGACCAAATACTCAATGTTATGTGAGAATCTTAAAAGCTGATTATAGTAACGCACACATTCTTTCAACTGCTGCAATATAAAATCTTGGGAGGAGTTCACGTTACGGCCAATGTTTTCCAAGCGATGCCCCAGCATATCCAATTGCCCTTTTAGGTGTATAAAGAAGGATGCCGCCAACGTGTCGAATGCCACATTGGTCACACACAAGACGGACATGGCAAAACACACATACACATACATCACATTATACTTCCAACGTGTACCCAAATCAAGGGGACTGTATACACTGACCGGCAAATCTTCGGATTCACTTATATATTGGCTCATAATGAAAGCACCACAAGCCGAATATGAAAGGATTTTGTAGAAGTTGTGTACCTTCGTATTCAGCTCTATGCAGCCTAGAAATATTTTTCTCTCTTCTTGGCTTTGGGGTAGATATTTTTCATTGAACATTAATTGGAAAAAGTCTTCATATGATTGATTCTTTATTTTCACCATTAGAAGTTTCCCCAACACTCCAATGGCTGTGCTCAACATGAAAAGCACTTTGATAACTTCCTTTATACTATCGATTTTTCTAATAACTTGCATGATCATCACAGCATCGAAACTCAGAACCAAAAATATTAGAAAATGCCAGAAATATATTTTATGAATGATTTTCAAATACCGCGGAGTGCTAGGCGACAATTCCCACAGGGCGAAATATTTCAACAATGAATATTGTTTGATGTAAGTCTTGACAACTTCTTCCCGATAATCGTTCATGGCTTGTGTTCAAAGTTTAAAAAGTTTGAAGAACGAAAATGAGTTACGACATACAAATTCATATCCTTTTATAGGCACTCACTACTACGTAACTTTTTAATTGTTTATGTGATTAAAAACTAATTAGTATCATTATAATTAAAACAAGCCATAATGCTAAGTATCGCCAACACCCTTCACTAATGATGGAAAACTCTTTTTTATTTTTATGTTCATGATATTGCACTATTTCCCCATAAAATACTCCTGGATGCACTCGAAGACTTTTTTCCAATTTGAATTCTTTTGTGAAATATTTTGTCATTTTCTTTTCTATAAAAAGTGTAACATTTTGCTAATATATTCATAAAAATATATATTTATCATTTTAATTTGAATTTAACTTCTACACAAGATTGCAGATTTTTTTCCAATATGTTTGCGTTTATTAAGGGTTACTAAGTTCCCTTTTTTGTCTTTAAGAGCTTCCTTGACTTGACTTCTTTACGAAGGAAAATATTGAGAAATTCCAAACGGAATGACAAACTTATATCACTTTCCATCCATTGTGAAGGGTATAAAAATGCTTATGAAAAGAGTTGAATGTTTAGGTCATATTTTTCAAAAGCTAAGTACACACGAGGCTATAGCTATAGTATTAAAATATGTATTGAGCACTAGGAAAAAAGTTCACCTACTCATGATAAAATTTCAACATACAAAAATATGGTGCAGACTATTCATATTCTCACACGACATCTCATCAACTCGAAATCTTCAAAATGACGGAAAAAATGTTTAGTCCAAAATAAATTCCGACTTCTCAAACCGTTCAAAAGTTCATTCACACAATCATACGAATATTATTGCAAAAGTAGTCTGACCTCGAAACATCGAGATGATGAAAACTCGATTTTCGAAGATCAGAGTAAAATTTAATGTTCGTTTGTACTGAAACACCAGCATGAACTGTAATACTTTGCATCAATAGTTTTCTCGTGTGTACTCAGCACAACATTATTTTCATTTATTTTCTTAGCATTTTTATTGAAAATAAATTTCCAAGACCTTTGGAAATTATTCGGTATTTGGGCATCGTCGTATTGCGTGACATCAAGCAACAAGCGTAATTATTTAATGTAGAAATATACGATTGACCTGTAAAATTGTTTTTATTTTCATTTTGTGAGTACATAAGAAAATTATTTGTTTATTAAAATAAAAGAAAATCAAATTGTTTTGTATTGAAAAACTTAAAAATTTAATAAAATATTATAAAAAATTATTTTTCCCAGCAAAAAAGTTTCAAGTGGCATATATTTTTTGGCACTCTAAAATTATATACTCGTACATATTTACATATAAGTACATATTTATATACAAGTAAAATGTGTGAATTTAATTCAATTTAAGAGAATTACTCTGCACTAGATGCATTTAAAATTTACAGTGCAGTCTCGCTTAAGGAAGCAATGCTGATGCATTAGCTTCTCAACAATGACAAGCGGGTTTTTCGATCCCCAGATGAAGATGCGTCTCGTCAGCTCTCAAACTGAGAGCTGAATAATTCAAGAGCTTTGTGCGAAATTCTCATTAACTTGCTGCGTGAAATGCTGAGTTGTTGAGATCGATGGTTCATGGATTTAGTTTCACTTTTTCGGCCACATTCTCGTCGGTACGCAGCATACAACAATGGGAATCATGATTGTTGTCCATTATTAAGCCAGTCTCGAGAACCTTTTGCACAAACTTGCGTTCAGCACTCGCGGTGGGTGCTTCATTTTGGTCAAAACTTCGTTTTATCAAACGCACATTTTAGGCAACAGAGCACTCACTTTGTTCAAGCGAAAATCGACTCATTTTGGCCATCGAAGGTATGATAATGAATGAAAAAAATATATCAGTGTCAAAACAAAATATGATTTAAAACGATGATAAATCATAAAATATATGAAGAAAAGTTGCGATAACTAATAGAATCAACAATGATAAAAAGTGTCGTGAGTTGCAATATTCGACGAGTTTCATAAATCGAGGTTGCACTGTATCACTATCGTACTATCGCACACATTTTTAATTCTTTTTTCATAGTACAACATTTCGTTTGTTTAAAAATTAAAAACAAAATTTATTTTCAAACATTTTTTAATTGCAATGCCTTTTAAATATATCGATGTACATGTCTATCTAGATTATATAATTCGTTATATTTTTATTTAAAATATTACATTGGAATTCGTTTGTATTTTAGGCAAAAATAAAACCTGTGTCCAAAGTATCGACATTTACAAAAAAGTTTTTTTCTGTGAAAAAAGTTCAAGTCACTGCAAAATGTCCATTATTGCACTTTTTACACTTCTTAGGAAGTTAAGTTGGCACAGCCTGTTGGCATTTTCTAGGTCTAAATTTTACAGTTCATAATATTTAGAGCCAGTCAATAAATGTCAATAACGAATATGCAAGTGCCAGCCGTTTTTTCAGTCAGGTTAATGGGACATCAGTAATAAATGTCATAATAAAGGGAATTATATACAAAAGATTGATCGTACTTCGGTTAAAAAAAGTTTAAAGCAGATAATATATTGTTTATTACAAACTTTTTAAGGTTATTTTTCGCTTAAATTTTTTTGGTAAAAATATTTTATATAGAATTTAGCATTAACCAAATGAGAATTACAGCAAACGTTAATGCACTCAGATATACAGAGTACAAACATTCATTTAGTGAGCAAGTGAGTATCTACTCAGTCAAAAAAGAGCTTTCAAAAAAGTGTTTTCGAAAACTTCCGACAAAGAATATTTGTCTAAAGGATAAAACGATTTAAATCACAATTTGCGGCTTTAAGGTTGAAATAAGTAATCGAACTTAGAAAATAATAAAAAAAATTTATACTTAATTCAAAAAGTCGGATATGTTGGAAGTTATTGCAAAATTTCAGCGTTTTCGAAAATTTCCCACAAACAATGTCTCTTGAAAAAACAAAATTATTTAGAGCAACTTCTGCGGCATCCATTGGAGTTTTGAAAGTCAAAAACGTTGCCGAGTTTAGAAAATCAATTTGTCAAACATTTTCGGAGTTATTAAAAATATACAGTGTTTCCCTAAATTTGCGACAACGATATCCCTTCAACGAATAAACAATTTTAATTGATTTGCAGCATTCGAATGAAATTTCCAGTTTTGGAAAATATTTCAAAAAATCATGAGAATTCGGCAGAGATCATACTATGGCTAACGAAATCATGCTGTTGTGTCATTTATTACCTGTAGTATTTCGGATATTTGCGATTTAACTATTTGAATAATAATCGTACTCATTATTTGCGGTGTATGAGTATCATGAGCATCTAAGGTATGTATTTTTATTTTCTATGTTCTTTCTAATGGTGTGCTGAATTCCGTACAAAAAAAATAAAATAAAAAATTTTGTTTTTTTTAATTAATTTTAAATTTTTATACTTTTTTTACCTCTCATCATTTTACCACTGTAACATTATTTCAATTTCCCACCTCATTATGACAAAATGTTGTGTAAGTAAATATAAACATACAAGTATAAACACAATTAATATTTAAATATTTACAGCCCCAGAACTTAAGCGCCATTAATAATTTACCACATTAATATGTACTCGTATGTGTGATAATTATGTACATGAAATTGAACTCATTACGGAAAATTGTAGGAAAAACTTTAATGGAAACATCTGTCCAGAATATTTTTGAAACAAAGTTTTCGTCCTTTTATTACCAATTTTTTAATAGAAATTTTCAATTTCATAATTTGGATGTTTAGGTATTTTCTTTTGTTTCTTCATTAAGTTCTTTATTTAATTTCGCCAAAAAGTTGATCTATTGCTTTCTTCTCATTAATACTTATGTTTTGGAGCTTAAATATTGACTGGATTTACACTAAGCAAAACTTGTTGCATGAAATATTTTTATTTTCCATTATAGAAATGTTGCAAGAAATCAAGCTGCCAGTCTTGCTATACTGTTTGCTTTTTTGTCCCTCCTATCAGCGAATAAAAGAAGTTGCATGCAACAAATTTTATGAAAAAAAATGCATAGAAGTTTCCTACTAAAAACTATGAAAATAAACAACTGACAAAAACATTTGGCAGACCATCATCCATTCGTTCTCTTTATTACTTTACAAAAAATTATAAACTTTTAACGTTAATTATTTAATAATTTGTCTAATTCGTTATTATTATTAAGCGTACAAGATGTTACACGGCCTTTTTTAAAGAACATTTTCTTACAATTTTCGTGATGCGCTTTTAAAATGGGTCTGTCTTTTTGCATTTTGTTTTTAACTTCTTCTAAGACTTAAAATAAATTACAAAATTTATTATTAATATAAGAAAAACTTGTAACATAAATAAAACTAAAAATAAAAAGTTGTATGTTGTTAAAATTAATTCGATTAATATAAAACGAAACAAAATCTCAAAATTAATAAGCAGCCATTAATTGGTGATATATTTAATATTTTAAGAGTCTGAGGAAAATGTGTGAAAACATTTTCTTTCGTTTTGAACTTTTTTTAAATAAAATGCAAGTCTAACTATAATTATTGATAAAAATAACTTTTCTCTTCAATCTTACACTAGATACTGGGCTAAAGTAGTGATTTGTATTAAAAATTAACAAGTTTATAGTTTCGAAAGTGTATAATAGAGTTTAACGAAATTTTCAATACGCTTCCGGCTTTTAGAATTTTTTTTTTTTTAATTTAAAAATTATTTAAACCAATTTCAAAAAAAATACAAGTAAAGCTTTAAACACAATTCGGGCGAACGACAAATTCATCGTATGGTGCGAAATTCACCATACGATGAATTTGTCGATAGAAACTTGTTGCATAGTTTTCTCTGATGAACTACAGTAAGGACGCAAAAGTTGCTTTTCCCAGGACATTATTATAATCCTTTAATCCAATTTTTCTTTAATCCTTTAACATCGATTTGATTTAAATTTTAGATATATACTAATTTATTTACATCAATTTACATATAACAGATGATAGTGTGACCATTAATTAATAAAAAAGTTGCAAAATTCTAATAATTACGGATAGAAATTAGAATTGATTGAATTTATATGCTGTAAACAATATATAAAAAATTGTTAGATAAAAAATTAGTTTCCAAAAAATAAAATAAATATAAATAAGCCTATGGCACATAATGAATTTCGTCCAGAGCACTAAATGTATGCCAGTGAAAAAAACTAGAAGTCATTCTAAAGGTACGACATTTTCATTGCTTAGAAAAACATAATATTGCATGTTTTTCAACTTCCAAGTCAAGTTGATAAAATTTTAACTAAAAATATAAATCAGTTTTGAAAATCTTGGGAACTTGATTTGATAATTCCTTTTTATTAAAAAAAAAATACTTTCTTAAATATGCTTGAAAAAATTATTCTTTCTTCAATCAATAAATGATAAGATTACATTCACATAAGAAAAATTAAAGAGTGACTAGTGGCGAATTTGTACGCCTTCTAGATGTGAACATTATTTTATTTGGTTAAAAAGACTAGAGTCTTTGCAACAACAAAAACATACAAACTTTACTTCTCTCAACATAATGAAAATAGCTTCATAATCGGGTGAATAGGAACGGAAGAAACAGAAGATACTGCAATGAAAAACTCATGTTAAAATCATTGAAAATGATCCAGGTTTTCACTACTTCCAAATCCTAAGTTTAAAATTTTTATATGTAAGTTTTTGAAAGTTTTTTTTATAACTACTGGGTGTTTTAGGTGTTTCATTTTCAAAGACGAATATTCGCCGTTCGTCCGAGTTGTGTTTATGCCATGAATTATTCAGTTTAACCATAAAAACTATACTATTTACTAAATTGTGTGGAAAAGTGTACGAAAATAAAAAAAGAAATAATAGATCCAAATACAATATTTTGTTTCCTTTGGACCGAGACGTGCATTGACTCCAAAAGAAGGAAATATTTTGAACATCCTTGTATCAATCGAAAAATATGTATCTAACATTTTCAAAAAGCATTGAGGAGAGAACAAAAAGTTTTATAATAGAAATGTTTCTATGTATATAGTTTATATCGGTATGAAAAAGTTAGATAAATATATGCATAAATGATTTATTAAATATTTTTTAATCATCTCCAGTGCATTTTCTAAATAGAAGACACAAGTTTTCCCACTGATTTTGACGCTGTACGAGCATTAGATGTAAAATATTTAAAGTTACACAAACTTTGAACACTTTTTATAAAAGAAAATTAGTTTTCTAACAAAGAATAATATATTGCTTTTTTATAGAAATAATTTCTTTAACTAATATCGAAATTTGCGATTAAAACTACTTGTAAATAATAATTTCCAAAAAAAAAAAAAAATACAACAATAACAATGAAATTTTAAATGCTCTATTATTGCATTTGTACTATTGTAACTAATTCTCATTTTTATTAATTAATTTCATAACAACTTTTCCACTTTGTACTTCTAGGCCATATAAACTGCCGTCGCGCATTTCATTGTTCAAGACCTCATCGGTAACGGCCACATGGACACCAGCTGGACCGGTGACATAAATTAGGCTCTTGCTGTTGACTTCACTGAAAATATTCGAACCGCTGCCCGAATATTTGGAGTGCATGCTCCAGCTATGAAACGGCGATGAGTTGTCTATCATCGAGTTGTTGCCACTGCCTGTGACAGAAGCGCTGCCATTTTGTGTGGAACTTTTGGCAACTATTTCATAAAAACCCGCAAGCTTAAATAGTTTTTGCAATAGTTCTTTAGCTGTATTAGAGATAAGATATATGGCATTGTAGTTGTTGCCATCAAAACTGACATAGAGTGTTAGACGTGGTGTTATGGCTCTGGAAAGAGATGGAGTTGATTCTCTGTTTAGTTTCATTCTTTTTTTTTTGGGAAAATATGGAATTTGTAACAACTTACTTGGCTCTTAAAATATTAAACATGCGTATGCCATCGGCAAGACCGCAAATTTGTATTAAATCATCTTTTGACATTCTGCAACAAAAAAAAAACAATAATAGAATTTAATTAAAAACTTCCTCTTGCAATAATGCAATTTTTACAGATAATGTGTAAATCTTATAAAGTAGGAATGGTAATAATCGATTAAGAGAAATCAATAGTCTATTATCAAATATCGATATTATTATCGATGTATAATAAAGAATAATCATCAAAAAAGTTGATTTTACTATAAAAAAAAACTTAGGAAATACATAATAAACTGGACAATTGTAAAACCCTCTCAATAAAAAATAGACTATTCAACCCAATTCACAATATTTTACAAATGGTCTTGTATTATAGCATTTGCAAAATGGTATAGTCTATTTTTATTCTACAAAAACAAAATAGTCCTGTTCACAATCTCGTGCAAGTGATCTTGCATTATAGTACTTGCAAAATTCTATAGTGTATTTTTATTTTACAAGAACAAAATATATTTATTTTGGTTCTATGTCAAAAATAAAGACGGCGAGGTAGTACGCAAAGTACCAGTGTATATCACAAAAAAAAGGGAAATTACCCACAAAAAGTGAACGGATAATGTTGAACATTACTTCCTCTAAAAATAAACGCAAGAGTGTGTAAGGGTTGTATAAAATAATAATCAAAAGGGATGTCGTATGTTGGCTTCCTTAATGAAACCACAGAATTGTTGATATATACCGATTTCTTGGGAATTGAATAATAATTAGTTCATTAAACTTTGAAAAATGACAATGTCTGAGGGACTCCGAATTATAAACACCAGCAGAAAAGTCTATTACCAATTTTAATATCAGCCAGATTCGATTTGGCATCTCTGTATCAAGGCTTAATAGGTATTTCAGTGAAAAAGAGAGTAAGAAACGACCCGAAACCTGTGAAAAAACAACCACTCATGCTTCCAGAAGTTACCAGTCCTACGAACTGCATCGCCATATAACAGACTAACATCTAAGGGAATCCTAAGAGAAATAGCTCTTTTGGCCATAAACTCATTACCAACTATTCCAGTATGAACCGGAACCCACACAATATGTACCTACAAGACAGTTCCAGAAGCTTCAATAACCAGAAGTAAGGCATTATTCTCTATGGCCGTTTATGGCTATCACCCTCTAGGACACACTGTTCGTTACAATGTTGAAAATTTCACATACGGGGTTAGAATTTCAATATATATATATATATATATATATATATATATATATATATATATATATATATATATATATATATATATATATATATATATATATATATATATATGAATTTACACATGCAACATTTCAAACCATATTTCATACATACTACGATTACGTATTTACTCTACGTATGTAGAAAATAGAGAAAAAAAATTAATCAATCGACAATAAAACACATTTTTATTTCGAAAATAATTAATCAAATGGAAAATGGACCGAAGAGCACGTAAGTAAAATAAGGATAATTAAGTATTAGAAGCAAAACCCCAAAAAAAAAACTTCGGGAAAATATTTACAATCGGAAGAATTTTATTTTCAAACGCATAAGACTGAATTATATATAGCAAAGCATTGAAAAAAAGAATGAAATAATACTTTCAACTTGGAAGAGCTGAATTATTTTTCGAAATAATATATAAAAATCTGCTAAGATTTGTCAGAACTTTTTATATATACAAATTTCGAAATATAATTGAGCTCTTCCAACTCGTGTTGAAAGATTTTTTTCATTATTTTCCTCAATACTTCGCCACGTCTTTGGGTGCCAACATTAGGAAATAAAATAATTAAATTGATTAGTGAGGCTCGGGAAATGTCAATTTAAATGAATAATTTTTTTTATATTTTTTGTTAAGGAAGGATTAACTTATTATTACACTAGCAGAACTGAACATTGTTGTATTCGATGGTCTCATCAGTGTTGGTGTATCTGTTACCACGAAGGAATTCAAGACATGACCGATGACCTTGTATCACCTAAAATTCAATTTATTATATCCCTTAAAGCTGCCAACGCCAATTTATTGAGATCAGTTTCATAACACACTAAATTTATTAAGAGTTATCCGCAGTAGCAACTACAACAAAAAACTGCGAATTTCGAGTTCCGCAAAATTTTCGGCTGTTCATTTAAAATTGAAAAAAATGAATCACCTTTTAGAAAAGTTAAAAAATAAATTACCTCATAATATCGGATCCAGAAAAATGGGAGAAGGTTGATAAATACGATGTTAAGCGATGAAATGTCAACCATTGAGTTACTTGTGCCGGTGTCGAATCCGGCATTATAGTAATCGAACTCTAAACAAAAATTTAAAAAATACATGCGATTAGTTAATCAGATTAAATAATAAATTACACTGTACTACAAGGAAAACACACGTTCTTAGCTAAACAAATTTTATACAATCGTTTTTTTTCTCTCTTTTTGTAGAAGTAATTTTACTTTAGTATCTAATTTTTCTCGGAAATAAAAGTTATTAAATTTTATATTTGCAAGAGAAATAAAAATGATCTTTTGTGTTTATTTTTTACTAGCTGAACCCACTCAGAACTCAAATTTTGGTGTATTAAGATGCAACAAAAATTTTTGAACTTAAAAATAAAATACTTTAAGGCCTAAACAATTTTGAGAGTTCGCGAATGAAATAAGAGAACTCATATGTACTACTGATATTACCTAGTATATTAATGTTCTTAGTAGTATAGCTTCAAAGAAGCAATAGTCGACTGTGCTATTACCACTATCTGCTAGAGTTAATTCACCTTGGTGGAGCCTCAAATAAACATACTCCAGCTGTCCATATAACGCCATAGTAAAGATTGACCCAAAATATATGACATCATATGTACATATATAAAGAAGCTTGATTCGCATCTAAGCCCACTAGGTCGGTAATATTCTTAACTCTAGAAGCCATATTCGGCTGAGAAATATACACACTCTTAGTCTCAGTCGAACAGAAGTGACGTAAAAGAAACAATCGTCTAGCACTGTCGGGATTTATAATATCCAATTTCAGAATTAAGATTTAAATACTTATTATTTGTTCAATATATAATTGATAATTATCTTACATATGCATATAAGTATATACGTACATAAAATATTTAATATTAATAAAATAATAACAAAATAAAAATTTTAACAATAGAACAACTTTAAACAAATTCAAAAAATTTTATTGATTCATGAAATATTTTATTTTTTATTTTGTAGCACAGTGTAATTAAGTTAGAGAATTGAAAATACTTACATATTCATCAATATCATTGACCACGGATGGAGTGTTAACCAAATTATTTTGATCCATCATTTTAAGACTTGTTGAATTTGTTGAGGAGACACTGTTTATGGCTATAGGACTAGCAGCATTGGCATTTGGTGAGGCACCAGTAAATGGTAAAATACCATCATATTTTGGCATATGTACAGGAGAATTTGGCCAGATTTTCATACTAGATGAATGACAAAGTAAAAACGAAAATAAAACAACAATTTTATAAAACAGTTTTTAACAAATTTGTTTCAAAAGTGAATAAATAAAAAGGATATTGTCAGTTTTGATCTATATGTACTTATTTCTACTGAAACTTCTTTCATTTGTTAATTATTTTGCAGTCATGTACGAATATGTGTGGGGTGGTAAATTCGTATTGATAATGCCTGCATTACACTGACATGAAATTTTGTGTAATACATCGTTGCTAATTATGCATTTTCGTATCACACAAATATAAATATTCTCTTCATGTCTCTCTCTCTCTCTCTTACTCTCGAAAGATAATTGCTGCACATGGGTGTAAATGACAACAGAGCAAATAAACAAATATTGTAAATTAAATACATAAATAAAAGTGCATAACTTTTTTTCAAAACTGGTTGATCATGCAAACAAACAAATTCTAATGGAATTAATTATTAATAAATGAAACGACACAGCAACGTTACTTTGCAAAACTATAGTCCAACTGGGCAAATAATTAACGAAATAAACGTAACAGCTAAATTATGAATGTACAAATGCACCAGTGTTGCCGAGATATTTTACTTCTTGCCCCAAAAAAAAAAACTCCCTAAACTTCTTTAATCCCCTAGAAAATGTTTAGTTTAGATAAAATTTTAATAAATATAAAAAATGTCATGAATGCAAAAAGATCAGATTGTTTAAAAAAATTATTAAAATAAAAAATGCTTTTTATTTTAATCTTATGTAATTGCAGCACAATCAAAATAAAAACATTTTGCACGCATTAAGCAAATGTGTTTGTTACATTTCTTATTAAACGGGTAATACACAGATCAATATTTAACTTTAAATTGATGGATACTAGTATCAGAAAGGTTTTGATTTTCGTCGAAAAATTTAAGCACTTCAATGTAGTGTGGCACTGTTATAGTAAATTTCCATTTTATTTTAAATGACTTTCCAGTGAAAATCATGCAATTTCTGGCTAAAAAATGGGAAATTGTGTGTGCTAAAAATATAACAAATAAATAATAGAATTGATTCTATTAGAAAGTTAATGTTTGAATATAGATTTGTTCATATGGCCTTTACGTAATGCAATTACGTTACAAGTTTTTAATCGCCCCTGGCGTTAAACTATTCATCGTGAATTTGCTTATTAAATAAAACAATGCCGTCTATTCAAAGATGTAAACATCTAAGGCGCTTTCGTAGACCAGTAGCTAGTGTACTAGGGTAGTAGTCAGAAGGTTGCAGCTTCGATTGCTTTCGAAGACTCTGGGTGTTTCTATAGACAAGCCAAGTAGTTTCGCAGTTTGTGTTTGTTAGCTTTGTTAAATAAAATTAAAAATCATTTGCGAAGTATTGGAATATTTGTCCAATCTGACCCACAAGTCATTTGCGGTAAATATGTATATAGAAAAAGCATTTACAGTTTTCAAAAATCTAACAAATATTTCGTAGTCCAAATAATCTTAAGCTCCAGTAGAAAAAGATGGAAGTCCATATTAAAGCATCGCTGCACGTATCAACGTGTTTAATGTAATTTAATAATAAACAAATATTTTCTGTGCAAACTCGAAGTCTACCTATTTCAACTTGATAAGTGAAACATCAACATCATGTCATGACAAGCCAATGTCAAAATTAATGAAATAGGCAGAATTCGTACTACTCCCTGATCAGTACTTTTGTATTATAATGACACTTTTAGAGGCTCTAAAGATATAACTAATACGTTTACTTATAATTTCATTACTTGTTTGTGATTTTTGTCGATTTAGCAATAGTCCCTTGACCCGGTAATAGATTTTGCAAAAGCTCCAGCTGATAATCAGCACATTTGATTTATATGTAAATGTTAGAGAATGCATCTATTTATCAACAGTTTTTATATTCAATTATGCGATGGAAATCGGCCGATTTCAAAACAATTACTTTGAAATGCCAAAATAAATTTCGATCGATTTTAAGAATCATTTTTATCCACTCTAAAATTCTTTGAAATCGCTTGTTTGCTTGTTGCTGCCACTGTTGATTCGTGTACAACTTTAATTATTGCCTCGCCTGTAGCTTTACCTAAAAGTGATGAACCGTTTCACAACCGCTTAAAAAACTCAAACGTTTCCCATGCAATCATTTAGTTTGTTTTATTAAATCCGGTTAAAAAAATTAAATAATTTATTCTTTATTATATAAAGTAATCTGAAAATTATTTACATGCAGCAAATAGTGTCGATTTGATTTTGCTATAAAAATTTGCATTATTTCAAATATATTAAATTAAGTACGAGGGTTGTTGTGTTTTGTGTCTAGAATATATGCGGTTATTTTAGTATGCATTCATCATCATTTTACTGATAAAATTCTTAATTAAAATGTTTTTTGTGTGTATTAATTTGCCTTGTCTGTAAATTTGTATCCATTCGCAATAGTTTTTTTTTTATTGTAGCATATTGTTATTAATTAGACCTTAATGAATTTCATCTTATAAATGTAATAAATTTTAATAAGAACTTAAGAAATTAAAAGTTTTAATAAATTGTTCCTTTTTTGTTTCATTTGTAAATTTGAAAAAATTTCTGAATCACATGACAAAAATTTATGTGCGCATTTAATAAAAAAATATTCGAATACAAAAACAAAACAAAAAAACATCCATTAAACTTTTTGTCATATGAATACTAAGTAAATTAATTTAATAATTATTGAAATTATGATATAACTCTACTACGCGATTCTATTTAAATTTATTGAACTGAAAGTCATGTAACACGTGTAAAACTTAATTGATTTTGCAAATTCGAATAAATAGAAGGCATTTTGTTTGTTTAAAACTAAACAAACTACCGTAGATGAGGTTGGCTGGTGTCCGCGGTTCCCTTGCATGTCTGATTAAATTGATCGAATTTGATAAGAGAAATATTTAATTCTAAGTACAATAAGAGTGGGAGAAGATGAAAGTTGGAATGTAGAATTTAATGAATTTACTATAATAAAATTTGTTAAGATATAACTTCTCCGTTTGCAGTCGGAATTTGTACAGAGTCAATCTTTATATTTTGTTATTGAAGATTTTATTTGATGTAATTTACCAGGAATTTGAAATTTGTCAGTTTTAAGCAAGAATTGCATATTTATTTTTAGTCCGAATATTTATTTTTTATTAAATAAAAAGGTTGGCTCTGATTATGGCTAAGGATTTACATATATTGTTCATAATTTACGATTATTATCAGTGAATTTATCTGTTATAAGTTTTATTATATATGAAAAAATCTAATAAATCGTATCGTGTCCGAATATTGATTTTTTACTGTACATAAGATTCGGCTTCGTTATGGTCGAACTAAAATATTTACAATTTTGCAGTGCAAAAAAGAGTTTCATATTTCCCTTACTCCGAATATATACTTATATTTTTCTTATTATTACGAACATGAGTTGATTGAGTTTATTGTTCAAAAATGAGTTTTGATCGTACTCTATATTTTATATTCCTGATATTTTATTTGTAATGTTTCTACTAAAAATCAAATTTTGTTGTACATATTTAATAGTATAAAGTTTCGATCACTCCGAATATTCATTTTTTCACGTATAAATTACAGCTGGAAATATTTTATATTTATAAATAAAAATAAATAAATAGTAAATTTTATTCAATATTATCAGCAAGTACTTACTATTCAGGACTAAAGCAACCATTAGAATTTTGATTGTTAGTTGTCGTTATAACATCTAATGGTATATCCGTCATAATTGTACACTCATAGCTGGGTTGAAATTTATCTTGTTCCGATTGTGGACGTTTTTGAATTTTTTCTCTGTCTTGCTTGTGTTTACGATCAGCTCCTTTTAATTTGAAAACCTTAAAAACACAAAGAGATCAAATTTACTATTATTTCTGCAGTGTCAAACGATGTTGTTCCCTTGATTTGCGCGCCCATATTTACATTTAGCAAGTGAATTAAATAATAAATAAAATGATCTGTTAGCGGCTGACAAATCGAATTTTTTACTTGAAATTAAAAGGGAACGATATGGTGAAATTCAAAAAAGTGATTTGAGCTTAAAATGAGTTTTTGAAATATGCAAAATGATGAAGTGATTTTAATTCTAAAATGGGCGTAGATAGGCTTATCAGTGTGGAGTCTAAGCACCCTCCAGAATTTGCTCCTTCTTGTCTCATTTCTAATAAATCATGTAATTTTCTGCTTTATAATTGGTTTTAGCCCCCTCACACAGAAAAATTCTCAGGAGCTGTGGACACCCTAGAAAACTCTTTAGCTGCACCTATGCATTTTGTGTTTTAATACACATAATTACCTTAATTTGACAAGCTGCTGCATGGATGGGTTGTTTAGCGGCTGTTGCAAGACCCACCATTGAATTATTACCTGTCAATTGTGAAGGTGAAGCTGCTAAAGGGGATTTAGCTCCAGTTGATACTGAACTATTGCTATTGTTATTGTTGTTGTTGTTGGCATTGTTCGAACTCTCAATATACGTTTCAATTTGCAATCGAAATGGAACACCCTTTTCACCACCATGTTTCTTCGGAGTAAATTCTGTCGATATACAATTTACTTTGATATACACGCCCACCTCTTTCATGGGATCCCACAGTAATTCTACGGTATTTAAGTAATTTGGATTTAATGGCTGCGAAACGTGGCACAGGCCATACGATAAAGGCAAATCAACTTCGATTATACGTTCACCAGGACGTGAGGCTTGCCATTGTTGCATTTGTTCACGTTCCATATATTGTAGACGACGCTCGTGGAAACATATTTTAATTATGCTCTATGGACAAAAAAAAGGAAAATAAAATTAAATGAATATAAAAAAGCAACATATTAAAACAGTGAGACAAACAAAACAATTGAATTTAACGACCTCTTTAATCAATATAATAAACAATAATACATTGAACAATATGCATATGTATTATACACTACGCAAATACATACATATGTACATACATATATAGATACATACTAGTATTGTAACATCATGAGCAGCGATGCCATTGTGTTAATATTTAATAAAAAGTGTTTTGCTTTTTTCCAGTATGCATATGTGCACATTTTTGTCAAAAAAATTTTTGGCAAAAAAAATTTATATTTTGATATTATTTTTAAAATTTGATTCGTAAATTAAAGAATATACATATACATATATATATATATATATATATATATATATATATATATATATATATATATATATATATATATATATATATATATATATATATATACATATATATATATATATTTATATATATATATATATATATATATATATATATATATATATATATATATATATATATATATATATATATATACAGTGGAGTTCAGTTATAATATACCTCGCTGGACGTGCATTTATTTTTTCAATATGTTCATGTTCAGTTAATTTTTTATTATATTTGATCGCTTGGTAAAATAATAATATATAATTTCTAGAAAAAATAAAAATAAAGATTTATAACCCAAATTCGTTATAACCGCAATAAATTCTATGAAATATTTGCACGTTATACGCGATAGTTCGTTAGAACCCGTGTATGTACACTCTACTGTACATGGCAGAAGATAAATCCAAACCAATTGCTTACAGCATTCAAAAATATTCTAAACTGAAGAAGAAGCTAAACTCCGAAATAAACAAAATTATCAAAAATTAAAAGTCCGAATTCTTTACAAAGTTACATAAATTTCGAAACTAAAGAAAAATTGACACATCGAGTAGTTCGATTGACAGAAATAAGTCAACGAAATGTAGAGAAAAACTATGAAATGTACAAATAATGTATGTAGGTATAATTAAAAAAAAGCAGCAACATTAACTAAAAATTATAGAAATAATACAAAGCCAAGAAAAACAATCAGTTTCGAAAAATTAAAGCTTATAATAAAATTTTAAAATTAACAATTTTGTAAACACTTTCAGTTACAAAAGATTTTGGTCGTGGCAACACTGATCATGAGTTCATAAAATATTAAAAAAAGAAACTGTAACGGTCTTATACACACATACACACACAGATGAGTTCATCTTTAAATGACAAAAATTTTGTAGATGAGACTCGTGTCCATCAAATGAGAATGAACATCTTATTTAGCATACGATTGCAAACTTTTATTATTTTCTTTATTATACTCGTACATTATGTTAAGCAATTGTTGCCAATTAAAATCAATTTAAATCAATTGTATAAAAGTGTTATTGTTAATGTACGTTTAAATGCTGTCCCAAGGAGAAGACGACATTTTCTTGACTTTAATTTATTATTATTTTTTTTTGCAATTCAATTTACAATGATTTTTTTGTTATTATTATTATTATTATTTTTTAACATATATACATACATAATAATTGTGCTACATTCCGTAGGAATTATTGTCACATACCTTTAAAATTTTATCTCTATATAATGACAAGTCACCGATTTTCTTAAGCTTTATTTCATAACTTTGTCCCTGATTCAAATAGGTGAGTGTATCTTCATTGTTTTTGGTTGCAATTGATGTGGCAGCAGCCAATATGTATTGAAATCTAAAAATATTTAGAAATATTTGTGTATATATGTAGATATATTTGATATTTAAGTGTTTGAATGATAATAGCAGCTGTTTACTTGTAATCATCAGAGTTAGATGTTGTTGACGTTGCAGTTGTATCGCGTGCTGCTTGATTTTGTTCAATTTTACTTGCATCAACGATGGTCAAAACTTGATGTGGCACAGCAGTGCTGCCTGCTAAAAGAAAAATATATTCAAAATGTTAAACAAATTTCATTGGTCATCTATTTATTATAGAATAAAAGTAACTTGTTTAAAAAATTACAAGCGAAACCGTCTAAAATGATACTTAATGGGTTTCTAAATTTGAAACTCCAATTAAGAATAGTTCAGATTACATTTCAGCTTAATTTTATGTTTGAAAGAGTATGATTTCCATCTAAATGGTCTTAGAAAACATTTTGCTGTAACATGAGTTGCTGCCCCATCAAATCAAACGCTTTTAAAATTTTCAAAATATGTATGTATGTATATGTATACTCGTATCACAGGTTGAAAAAAGTCATATCAAATGAACTTTATTAGCTTTTTCTATTCTGAAAAAAATTTAACATTTTGTAGATCATTTTATAAAAAAATCTTTCGCTCTAATCGTTCTTTCCTAATCGGTTTCCTCTTGTAAAAGACTAAAATGCCTTTTTTCTCCTTACAAGGGCAAAAACTTATATTGTTTTTAATGAAAAAACGTCATTTATTGAAGATCTTTATACAGTAACCAACCAGCGAAGCAAATGTTGACATCATGTTTTAGAAATGCTATTTTCATTACTTTCAAAATATTGATAATTAGTATATTTTTTCGATTTCTTAAGAACATGAGCCGACTGACAATCAGTCCTATTATAAATGGTAATTTTCAATTCTAACTTCACAGTTTGTACTATCGGGTCTTCCAGTGGGGACTTCCAAACTTAGACAGTTTATAGCGTCATATCAATCTAAACCTGTCAAATTGGCTGGTATTTTTCAGTCTGTTTTGCTCAATCACCAATGGATAAAATGGATAGAATTTTTTTATCAAAATGCGTGTTCTGTTCGCAGAGAGCATGCAGACTGTGTCCATTTTACGATCGCCATAATTTCCTTATTGAGATGACTATTCGCAGTGTGATGGATTAATTTGAGTCCACTAGTGAAGACCTATGCTCCTTATAGGATCGATGGGAACATATATACTTATACTGGTGTAGTAAAAATAGTGAAACCATGATACTTTGTCGAAAGCTTCTGGATTTGAGGTTTTGCCGTGTTTTAAAAAATTGTGGTCGAGATTCTTAGATTCTTTCTTAATAAAACTAAACTTAATACACACAACGTTCTAATGAGTTTTTGTTAATGATTTATGAAAAAGAAATTTGTTTGCAAAAGTTTTTTTTTTTCAAAAAACTAAAAAATTAAAAAAAAATATGTATGAAAACACTGACCAGATTAAAGAAAGATGATGAAAGACTGTTATCTTTAATCTACAAATAAAATGTCAAAGTTTAAGTCGAAAATCGCAAGCAATAATAATGATGCATTGATTTCATATTAAATAAAACGCAAATCGTGACTATGGACAAGTTCGTAATTCAATAATTTGCAGTCATTCTTGAACCTCCAGCCAATTAATCGACTTAGATAAAACTTACGGTATTCAAACTGTTTTGAATAATCGATTAATTAACCCAAATTTAGAAAACAGATAATTTCGGAGTTATTTCAAAACGAATAGTTTCCTCGTATATTTGTTATAGCAGCAGGTCTCGTCTGAAAAAAATAAAACATTTTCTGACGATGCCAGTCGAGGGTCTGGTGAAATACTAAAAATATAAATTACAAAATTTTCTTTTAATTAAAGACACCTGTTGCTAGAATAAATATACGAGTATTTGGAACGATTTTCCGTCATCCCACGTCAAATTTGGTTTATGAACAGACCGGTTTCGGCTTTGTGCCATCTTCAGTGTTCTCGAGTATTCGAACAAACAAATTCAAACAAACGCCGTCGGAAGAATATCACAAAAATACGAGTATTTCCTTAAATCGAATAGGTCCAAGGAAATTAAAATATGTAAACAAGCAGTTTTGAAAATTCACGAACTCATTTTAAATAAACTTGCAGCATTCAAAACAATTTTTCAAGCTTAAAAAAATTATTGGTTTCTTTAAATCATCTCGGCAAGAATTTTCGGAGTTATTAAAGAAACACTGTATTCGATACTTTTAGACAACGATACCTCTAGCATCGATTTTAAGCCAATTTCAATTATATCTGCAATATTCCAAGCAGTTTTCCACGTTTTGAAAAATTATACCGTGCAACAAGAAAATTTTTAAAGAGTACCATTACACAAGTATATATTTTTTATTTTTTGATGGGTTATGGCCCCTCCCCCATTTACAAAAACAGTACAAATTTAAAATTCTATGGATAAGTTTTTTGGGGGGATTTTTGAAGAGAAGGACTTGTCCAATTTTGTTATAGAAAAACCAAAAAAATTTAATTTATATTATCTTTTCGGAGTTATTCTATGTCTATGTCATATTATGTTTGACTGAAAATTTACTTTAGACAAAATACTTGTCTGAAATTTTTTTGGCTATAGTTTTTTCTTTACATGTATTTTTTAGGACGAAAATAATCGAGGGAATTTGGCAAATACGAATACGTGACCAAATGCCATGGATTAGGCGAATATTCCGAAATACGAATGCTAATATTCGTTACATCACTAGAAAATATTTAAATATTTATGCATGTATATTTGTTTTATCATTTATAAATATTTAAACACTTTCCTAAAAAAAGACATTCCACATGGGGAGGGTAGGTGGGGTTAAAGGGTTCATAGTCTATATCTCTTTAGAATTTTGTAGAATTAAAAGAAAAGACACAATAAATTCGTGTACAATAAGATTTCTGGCTCCGCTTATGCCTAAAGTGACCTTGAAGAGTTAAATTACATGGATCTTATCTAGAGATAAATTACAAAATCATTTATTTATTTGCTTAATTATAAAGATATAATCACTTGGGTGCTATTGTTTTGTTTTAGGTAAATTATTTCGAGGTTGGTTAAATATTTTGGAAAATTTACGTCAACACTATCTTCACTATCTTTATTATATATATTTTTTTTTTTTTTGTGAAACAGACTATTATTTTATAGTTTTTTGCGCTTTTGGGCGGGTCTAATAATTTTTGAGGCTTATAAAATTGTTTATGATTTTACTAGCAGATCAAGGTAAATGTTGTTTTTGATTTAAATGCTACAATTGTACTTATTTTTATAATAATAATGTTCTTTTGGACATTTTTTAAAATATATTTATTTGCTTAATAAATTGATAGTAAGATTTACATATATATATATATATATATATATATATATATATATATATATATATATATATATATATATATATATATATATATATATATATATATATATATATATAGTTAAATTTTTATTAAATTTTTCGTGGTGGAGAGATTTCCAAATGTTTTCTATATAATTGTCCAGTATGTATTCAAAATTCTTTGACTTTAATTTTTAATTATTCAATTTTTTTCCAACGTGGTAATGGAAAATGATAATACATGGGCAAAACACTCAAGAGGATTTCTGGCTTTTTCCAAATAAATATTCAATAGTCAAAATCTTTCAAAAATACCAGGGGATCTACATTCAACTAAACACGACTTGAAATCATTTTGCGGTGTTTCATTGTTGCCTAGCTCCTTGTTTCTTCCACTCATATTTTTTAAACTTCTGAAATTATTTCAGATAAACCCTTTTTATATATCAATTATGTACTTCCTAGATCATTCTTTTTATTTTATGCTTTGCAGTAACCCTTACCCCCCCATATGCCCCATAATCTTTCACAGAGATTTAATTTTTATAGTCAATAAATATATTGTTGCTTTAATATTTGGCGTTTTCTTTTATTACAATTCCTTGAAGTACTTCTTGGAGTTTTTCTTTTTTAATTTAATAATGAACATGAACTTGGTCCCAATTCCCATATTTCACCTTCCTAATGAACTTAGACAAATTGATAATTTTTCTTAAGTGATTATTATTGGATAAATTGTTTTGATAATCGTATCGATGGGGACTTTCGAAATTTTGCTTAAAGCCACAAAAGGAAGGTTTGTTTAAATTTTTTCAATTTGTTTATATTTATATAAAATTAATTTTAAAATTTTTTCATTTGTTATTGTCACATTAAAAAAAATTCTGAAAAGACGGCCAAAGAGGCGTCGAAATATTGAAATAAAATAAATTTATAAAAGACCTAAAGCTCCTATAACTTCAACATTTTACATTTGTTTCTTGTGGCTTTAGTTGTTCATTTGTCGACATTGTATTGGTTGCTTAATGAAATTGTTAGACAACTTTAAGCAGTTTGAAAATATTCAATCAAAAGAATTTTAAAAGTTCAAATATTTTATGGGTACACTCCAATAAATTTCAGTATTAAATCCTGTAATTGTTTAATCGTTTGAAATGAAAACTCCAGAGAAAAAACATTTTGTTTTAAATTGTTAAAAAATTAGAGGATTTTTAATAAAAAAAAATTCGGTATTATTTAAACAGAAAATTTCAAATGGCCACCGATAACTTTCAAAATTAAAAAAAAAACATAGACCATTAATTGTATAGGTTGTTTTTTTTTTTTGCTTCACCCCATCATATAGTTAACGCAAGCATGTCATTGTTACTATTGATCACAAATGGTGAACGATAACAATAAAAGATTATTGTCTTCATTATCATTTGTGAAGCACGATGCACATCCATACTTTTGATAAAAATTTTATTACAATTGTATGTTTTTCGTCCAGAACAGTGTCTAGTCTCAATAATATTCGCACATATGGAAAAGTTCACTTACCCTGATCATTATTTTGATTAGTTCCTTTATTTGCATTTGAGTTTTGATCTAAAATGCAATTGCTGTCAATTAAATCGTTTTTATTCAATTTTTCCGTTGATGTTTCAATGTGAACGACAGATGTTGCCGGTGTTGTCGGTGGTTTATCAGTTTTTGTGGAAATACTTAAATTGCCCGAATCCTGCTGAAGACTTAATGAGCTTTTATTTAACTTCAGTTGGTCCGTTTGGGGCTCTTGTTTGAGAGTGGCGGGTAAGCCGGATGCGAAACTCATAAAAGATTCACTTTAAAATTAAACAAAAAAATTAATAAGGGAACATTAATAGAAGTGTTGACATTCTTGAGTTTTAATTCTAGTTCATAAGGAGTTTACTGGTATAAATTAAAAAAAAAAACGAAACTTACTTGTTCAAATAGGAGTTACTGTTGAATTCAGTATTTAAATCAAATCCTATATCGTCACCCCATGTGCCACGACCTACAATTATATAAAAACATATTTTATAAGAAATTCAAAATAAAATTCATTTGGTTAATTGGAGTAAGAAATGTAATTGATTATATTAAAACCAAAATAGGGTTTTTAAACAAAGGAAACAAAAGATTCGTTCGCAAACCTCTTTGGCAGAGACATGCCAAACGTAAGTCAACTGACGTTTTGAAAGAACATTTACAAATTGTCAAAGTGTTTTTGTAACTTTAAATGATTTAATATCATTTACACTAATAGTCTGGCTTCTGCTCTTTACCTTTTTTCAATTAGAATATGTGTTTCGAGTGAATTTTTCGGTTGTACTTTCCAGCATAAACTACTATAATCAATTAAAATTTTCGAGTGTATGAAATTAATTAAATAAATTTAAGTCTTTAAAAATTTTTCAATTGCCAAACATTTTTTTATTAATCAATTAATTGAAAATAATAAACAGTAATTGAAAGCGAAAATAAAATATTTGGCGTTTTATACTTTTTAGTCTAATTGTTATTTATTTTGGTTTTATTTATAATAAAGATATCCAACATTTGTTTTTTTAACGAATATTTAAAAATCCTTTGCCTTCAGATTAAGAAAATATTTGACGATATATTTACATAATTATAACATACAAGAAGTATGTAAATTTTTTAAGTCAAATACATTAATATGCAAATCAAATATTTTTTAATTTAATTAATAATTCATAATAATTTGTAAATTTACATGCAACAATTTAGAATAATTTATTTGAAAAAATTCAGATATTTTTACTAAATATATTATTTTATTTCTCTGCAGATAAGCCAAGTAGTTTCGCTGTTTGTCTTTGTTAATTAATTAAAAAAAATAATAATAAAAATAAAAATTTAATATATTTCTATACTAAATTTTAAATGAAAATCAAACAATGTGGAAATATTTATGAATTAAATAGAAGAAAAATGTATGAAATTTTGAATTGTCACCAGTGGTTGTATTTTGAATAAAATTTGCACCAAAAAACAACTGAAACAGTAAAACACATTTACTGAAAATAAAATTTTATTTGAGGCAAACTTTTGTTCAAAATTTTGCAATAATATTTTCTGTGAACTCAGTAAAAAAAAAAATAACTCCAGGAGAAATCAACTTGCAGCCGCATTTTTTGCAGAAATACACGAGTCGCAGGCAAAGAAAAACTAATTTTTATTTTCATTAACCAAATTCTTGGAATCAGTAAAAAATTTTGTAGATTCTGATAGCAATTTTTGTAAAATTTTTAAATTTAATTTTTACTACTAAAAACTTTACTTTAAAAAGTTTGACTGAAAATAAAATTTTCTTTAGGCAAACTGTTTGTTTGAAAATTTTTTTTGTTGTGCGTAAAGGTAATGTTTGGTGAAAATAGTGTTAGAGGCTAGATACTTGAACTACTGTTTGTGAATGTGATCGACAGTAAGGCTACTGTGAAAAAAAAATCGTACTATCGTGATATAAAGTCAAACGTCAGGCACTACCCGCTTTAGTTGATCAAACAATTTTAATTTTTGCTAAAAGCGTCAACGGTGGCTTTTTTCGAAATCTTACAATATTTTTTAGCTGCTGAGTAAACATTTTCTTACAAGACCCAAACTTTCACCTATTGCAAGTATTTAATGTCCATCTCAGAGTATCTTACATAAATATCTATTGTAACATGGCGCACAGTGGGGTAGTTATGCTGGCCAATTCTAATAAAAATTTTACATCTGCATGGAGATGGAAGTCTAGCTGAGTTAAAGTTTAAGCCTTTCATGAACATCCTTGCATATATGTTTTCCAATTTGTAACGCTGCACGCTTTTTATGAAAACGCATTGTTACGAAATTTCATTCTTTGTTGCCTTTTCGTTTCATTCATGTATTATATTAGCAAAAGTTTGCCACCATTAATTTTTTTAAAATCTAATATAAAACTAAACTAAACAAAGCATATACCTGATGGACTGTTTTTTTTTTAGAAAAAGTAAGTGATAAAAAAATTTCAAGAGTTTTAAAAAAGATTTATTTCAAAAGTGATCCACTAAACAATAAAATTTATATACATAAAATTACATATTAATGAACAAAACCAAAAAAAAAAATTATGAATTTTTACTACGATTTGTGCTTAATGTTGCATGCATGACACGTTAGAACACCCAAAAATTTCGAGTGTGTAACATATTGGACGTCAATGGTGTCAACTTTTGAGAGATCGAAAATACCGTGAACGATTAGAAAATGAATTAAAATTAAGATAAAAAGGTAAGAATTCAAAACACTAACAGATTTAAAAATTAATATATTCATACACGTAAAGGGAAATATCAACTTAATAAGAAATTATTAACATAAAATAAGCATTAGACTAATATATTTATGTATGTATGTATGTATGTATGAAAAAAACAAACTTGTTTTTATTTAAATTTCTCATACAGGCGTATGGATTTTATTTGTTAATTCTTCAACACAGAGAAAGTATTGATTATCGAATTTTTTTCACCATTCTAGGATATTAAACTGACGAAATATTTATTAATATTTTAAGTTTTCTTCCACAAACATTGGAAATTTTGTTCTTGTTTTATAAGAAAGAAAAAACACTTTTTCGAAAAGAAAATAAAAATATAATCATATCGCACTTTAGGTTAGATTAGGTTCGACAGGCAAAGCTTTTGAATCCATAATTTGGTCCATTTGTGATACCCGAAATAGAAAGAGAATGAAAAATTAGAAACACAAGAGTAAAAAAGACAGAAAGCAGAAAGCATGCAGAGTCTAACGCAGGGATCGAACCGGCGATCCTCTGACTACTAGTCTAGTAAACACACAAACAATGCAATTTTTATACGAAAAGAAAACCAAAATTAAAAAAGCAGTATTTTATTTTGTGTACACGAATGTAATTTCAAACAAGAAAAAAATTCATTTAAAAACTTTTAAAAGATTGGAAATATATATAAAAAATATTTGAGAAGAAGTCCTACCAATTCTTCAATGCTCCTGTCAACTGCTGAATCTCTATAAAATATCCAACTGATTCCATGTATACGAGAAAACAATTGTCATATACGAGGTCTATTCAATATAAAAGGTGAATATTAATTTTTCTCAAAAAATATTTATTTATTCATCAATTTCTATTTTGTTCCCTTCAAATTATTCCCCCTTAGATATAATACACTTGTGCCAATATTTTTTCCAATGCTCGCAGCAGTTGTAATATTTACTTTTTGGTATGGCCTTGAGCTCTCTCAGCGATTCTGTTTTTATCTCCTCAATCGTTGCAAAACGAGGTCCTTTCATGAGTCTCTTAAATTTTGGGAATAGGAAAAAGTCGCAGGGGGCCAAATCTGGTCAATACGGTGGTTGAAACATAATTACGGTATTATTTTTGGCCAAAAAATTACGAACAAGCAATGACGAGTGAGCAAGTGCGTTATCGTAATTCAAAAGTCATGAGTTATTTTTCCACAATTCTGGATGTTTTTTTAGTATTGCTTCCCACAAGCGGCGTATAACCTTAAGATTATACTACTTATTAACCGTACGACCATAAGGAAAGAACTCATGATGCAATACGCCTGGTAATCGAAGAAAACAGTGGGCAAAATATTGACATTTGATCGAACTTGGCGTGCTTTTTTTGCCCTTTTCAGCATATCTGGATCGTCGTTAATATCATTCAACATTTACTGAGCGATTCCCATACGACGGTTTTTTATTTGTTGTTCAAAATTAAGCAATTTCGCAACGAGCTACAGAGCCACACGCTTCATGCCAAAAATTTGCGAAAACAATTGTAAGGGATGAGCCAACCGATATGCCGACATCCTCTGCAATTTCTCTAATAGTGATTCGATGATTCTCCATAACAATTTTACTCACTTTCTCAAGATTTTCATCAGTTTTTGATGTGATGGAGCGTCATCATTCACATCTTTTCGACCTTCTTTGAAAGTACAATCACCATATGCTACTCTCAACATTTCAAGTGCTTTTTAGCACCTTATTCCAATTTTACACAAAAATTTGATGCAAATTCTTTGATCTATTTTTTCCACAGCAGAAAATCGCCGAACAAGCAAAACACGTCTAACTGTTATACCTCTCACAATCAAACTCAACTAAGAACATATGTTCGAGACAAGTGTGCCAACATAAAAATAAAATAAAAATCGCTAATCGAATGCACGTAGCCCGAGAAATTTCAAAATGCACAATTTCTATTGAACAGACCTCGGAGAAAGCAGACAGCCTTTAACAACCCTCTAATTATTTTTTAAGACAAGTTGCAATGTTTTGCACTTTTGAATAATTTTTATCACTTTCGTTTAATTCAAACTCATCCATCATCATCATGGGATACTGGGACAAAGAAATTCATACTCATTCATACCCAACGTTAAACTATTTTGGTTGCGGCAATATTTCGTGTTGTATTATCACAATTAAATAAGTTGTTCATTTTATTATTATTTGTTTATTTAATTTTTGTTTATTATAAAAAAATTTTACTTTGCCGTTTGTTTGTTGCTGTTGACGTTAATCAAATGTGTTGTCGGTAGACATTTTGATTATAAATAAATAAAAATTTAATTAAAATTCATTTAAATGTTAATTTGCATTTATGTACACATGTATGTATGTATGTACTTATGTATGTGAACATGTAAGGATGCATATATTTTTTATCGGTTAAAACAGTCAACAGAGTTTTGCTTCTTTTTTCTTTTTGGTGAATTAATTTGGGAACTTGAGATGACTTTTCTTTTCAGAAGGAATTAAGAAATTTTACAATATTTTTGTCATAAAAAAATAATAAAACAATAATTCAGTGTGTTTAATAAGAGTGACGATCAAAAAACGACTGAAAGTCATTAAGAATTGATAATGAACGACAAAAAGAAAATTTTACAAAATAAAAAAGTTAATTCTATAAAAAAATTTTTGATTACGAAATACATAAGTACATACAAGTACATATGTACATATTAACTTTAATGGATAGAGATCAAACGGTTATATAGTCGTTGCTAGTGGATTTGTTAATATAATAAGAAAATTTTAATGAAAAAAGCCTTTATTTCGCAATAAATAAATTTTTTTTTGTTTACAAGTGATAACAACTTCTAATCTCATACCAGACAAAAAAGCTTTCTAGCAAACTGATTATAGTTTCATTAGTTTTATTGACTAATAGAAAAAAGGTATTCGTTTCTTTAAAACTTTGCTAAATAGAAAAAAATTTAAATCGTCGTCAGTGACATTGGAGAAGCTCGTTGAGGTTTTTCTATATTAATATTAGTGTATTTAAATACAAACAATTGACTGCCTCCGGTTCCTATCAAGCGCAACTACTCTCTTCCTTCCAGTGTACCGTTGAAGGTTCATTGTACTTTTCTATACATTATTTATTTATTTGCAAGACATTGGAAAATATTTCATTATAGACTAATGATACAAATAAATTAAATAAATAAGTAAGGGCCTCTAAGAAGTAAATATAAAATTATAGATTTCATTATATAAAACTTAAATTTTTCACAATATCAAGTGTATGTGTGGAGTTTTTTAAAATTCAGAATATGTCGAGCCTTAAGTGTAAATGCAAACACATAATTTTACATTAGTAGCCGTTGTAGAACTACATACTTTAAATTTAATTTTGCTGCAAGTTTCTGAATTCATTTCGAAGATGATGATTTATCGATTGCGGTGAAAAAGTGATAATCAAAAATTATATCGGTTACGTTTTTTTGGCAGTAAGGGAACGATAAGATTTCAAGAATTTTGAAATTTGGGACATGCTTAACCCGTATAATATGTAGATGCTGATGGCCTTGAGAGATATGAGAGTATAATAATATTATTTCTATTAATACTGGTAAAATCGGTTCTTGACATAATTGTTAATGGTTAATCAATTACAGTTTGCTGCTGTATACCAATTAGAATTAAAAGTATACGTTTAATCCTGGCCGTAAAGATTGGTTTTCGTAAATTTCTTTATATCAGTTATATTGACGTTAGGTATTGTTGAATGGAGGCCCCGCTTGTAGTTCTGCCAGCAAACTCATTTCTCTATATTTCCAAATTCCTAATCTGCAGAGAAAAAAATTATTACAAAAAAATTTCAGACCACCAGTTATAAATGA
Source organism: Germaria angustata (assembly GCA_963681545.1). Classification (NCBI taxonomy): domain Eukaryota; kingdom Metazoa; phylum Arthropoda; class Insecta; order Diptera; family Tachinidae; genus Germaria; species Germaria angustata. The sequence continues at coordinate 85,501,596 of OY813002.1, forward strand.
CGGAGACCATAACATTGATTTTCGGATAACTCCCCCATTTATGGAACGATTTTGAAACAACTTTTTTATTCGAAAGTGTAGCTTGCAGTTTGGTTTCACAGAAATATAAGTAGAAATCGGACGGACAAAGTGGCTCACCGAATTAATAATTATGTTATGTCATAGTTTCGGTGTCATTAATCGGTGAGATTTCAGACGAGCAGGTGATTAGCCCATTGCATCTTAGACTGATGCTGGGGCAGCCAACTGTACTCTCCAGTCAGACGTCCACTAGATATATTTGAGACGCAACGATTTTAGCATGCCCTTCAGGTTACTCATCTACGGCTTCGGCTTCTCACTCTAGCTATCGACAAGCGAGTGCTTGAACGGCATTACCAGGGAATACTTGGTCTAAGACCGGTAGTAGTGGATAGCAGACTGAGAGCATTCAGCTTCTGTAAAAGACCCCATTTCAGCCTATATGAAAGACACCATGAGGACCTATGTTCTTTATAGGAATTTTATATGTATATTATGTTATAATCTAAATAAATCTTTCAATATTTCAATAACAAAAAATTAAATCGGTTCACAAATGATATTTAAAAATACACACAAATTGATAACCTCCTCCTTTATTGAAGTCGGTTAAAAAGGGATTATAAAAAGGCTCCAAAGCGGCCGACATACACTTGCAATATACATGTGCAATAGTATCGTTTATATGGATGTTATATTCGAAGGTGGCACATTATATTGGCTAAAATTAAAGCATTTTTGATTTTTATGACACAACCACAAGAAATTTAATATACTGCGTAGTGTGTTGCCAACATTGCACAATATTTGTTTTGTTTTTACATAAGCATTTGCATGTTATTGTGAGAAAAGTTGTGTCATATATTATTTTTAAAATATTGCACTACTTAGGGAAAAACGAAAATTGTGTCAAGAATAAAATATTCAATAAAATTTTTTAATAAGGATAGATGAAAAATTATCTCCAAAAATATCGGCCAAAAGCTTAAAAGTTGGAAACAAAACCATTAACATACATAATTCTCCATAACTTGAATTATTAAGGGTTTTCATTTAACTGCTTAAAATATCTATTTGTGCAATGAGGCAAACTTGCGAGACTCCATCCTCGTTTTTAAATTATTTTTCAAACACAAAGTATAAAAAAAATTTAATCTCAAATATGTATTAAAATTGTGTTGATAAAATAAAAATTACTTTTTATATCAATATTTTATTTTTTTATCGTAAGCAAAAATCAGCTGATTCAAATAATGCATAATTAAACTGTGCAAGGTTTCAAGTCAAAATGTTCTCGCAAACGTGCAAGGATTGTGCAAATGAATTTTTATATATTTTTTTTAAATTTCATTTACGACAGTGGAAATGTGGACAGTTTGAGGGGCACTTAAGAAAGTTCATGAGGATAATTGACAATTTTAACTATTATAAATTATTTTAAAATTATTTATTTCTTGTGGCTTTCAAATGGGTGACGTTTTATTGGTGCAATTTCAATTATTTTATTTTTTTTTTAATTCCAATTTCTTATTTCGAAACAGTCTTTCAACACAATTAATTTTGTAATATATGTACATGGATTGTAAAATTAATTTTCAGTAACCAAGTGATACGAGTCTTTAGATAAAATTTGCATTAAAAAGTAATTGAAAATTAGTTTAAAGATTTTGGTTAGGAAGTTATGAAATAAAAATAAAATATTTTCAATAAAATTTAAAGCAATTCAATTCAGTTTAATTCAAATTTATTCAGACTTTTTTCCAAAATACAGATTACAAAAGTGATGAAGGCCGAATTACCGATTTTATAGCACGCGTGCTTAGGACACAATATTCATAGGCGCCATGTTGGCACACATACTCGTACTCTATAATACTTTTCGTGCTAATTACGATGAGAAACTTTCTTCACCGTTGAGTTACACAAATTGTCGTTATTTATACACGCATTTTTTTATACGAGTTTTCCTGATTGTGGCCAACATTTTTAATTTGTGTAAAAAAAATTCATTCACACTCGAATATCTATACAAAAATAAAAAAGCATAAAACATAATGAAATTCATTGCTAACGATTACACAAAACTATAGACATAAATATTAGATATTGCACTCAATTTCTAACGTTTCCACATTAGAAATATTTTTATTTTATTTTCATTGCATAAAGTTGCACTTATCACGCACAACAACATTTTTGTTGCACAAAACCATCATTTGTGAACCCGAAAGTTTTTAATTCGAGCATACGAGCATTTTAAAGCAACGATCTCAAAAATTTTTTATGAAAAAATAATACCATTTTTTATATGTCTGGCGTATCTATGTTGGTAAATATAAACAACTTTTATACTTTGTTTGTATAAAATCATGGCTGATTTAAAAAATTAACAGATATTTGTTAATAAGAAATTTTACGGGCAAAATCGCTGCTCTATTATACGTTTAAAATTTTATCAAATAAATTTTAAAATCATTTCAAATTAACGAAATGTGATACTAATGTAATATTTTGATTGAATAATTTATTATTTACATAGAAGCAAACTTCTTCTCAAATAGTATTTGAATCAGGGATGGCATTGGTAATTAAAAAAATTCCGAGGTTGAATGTTTTCAAACTGCTTAAACTTCACTGACGATTTGGTTTTAGCGACCAATGAAATGTCGGCATATGAAGAGCTAAAGCCACAATAAACTTTTGATTTTTTGTAATGCTTTTTCTTTAGTTCATATCATTTGTATTTAAATTTATTAAAAACATAATGAAAATCTCCGTTAAATTTCGTTTTGCAAGGGAACAAATCGCTTTTTTTAATACGTCTTTCATTAAGTGCTTTCTATCTTTGAATTTAAATTAAGCAAGGTGTGTGTCATATATCATTAAACATTTTTATTCATTTGAAAATTAATGCAATTATGTATAGAATATTAACAACGCCCAGTGATGCGAATGCGAAATTTCCAATTTTCTATGACTCTGCCGCATAACACTGAATTTGATCGTTGGCATAGGTTAAGTTGGCCTTGAAAGCCGCCATTTTTTGTGGCTTATTCGCATAGACCTGTGAAAACCTCAAATCGCTCGTGCAGAATATCCAATATGGCATAAGCTGTGTAGTACGTATCAGCGTCGAAATCACATATCGTCAGCGTCCATATCATCCAAATGAGGCCTAAAGAAGTTAACAATCATCAACTTATAGCGCTCGTCGTTGACGGTGATGGGCTTGTCAAAGTATTTCTCACAGAAATATGGACCAATGACGCCAACCCCCCAAATTCCAAAGGAACAGTGACTTTGTATTGTTGCAAATTCGACCACTTTGTTTGTTTACGCACTCATTCAGAGATGGGCCTCTTCGCTGTAGATAATTTTTTGCTGAAAATTAGAGTCAGTTCCAATTGTTCCAGGTCCCATTCAGCGAACCAACGTCGTTGTCTATTGTCGTTTATCTACAGCTCCTGGCTCATTTGAATGTTTTACGGGTGCAGGCACATGTCACCACGTAAAATTTGCCAAGTTGTGATCTGCGAAAAGTTGAGTTATGATGAGCAGCGCAGAGTCGACTTCCTCGAATTGTCCCGCACACTCTGCAAATCTTATGTAATCATTGATTATACAGTCCAATTCGGATAAAAAATTTCAGCCCTTGATTTTCACTTAAACAAGCCTTTCGTTTAAACGGACTTCGGATAAGAGAGAACCGTTTCATTTAAAAACTGTCCTTTGAACCGAAAATAGAAAATATAATACATACTGAGAAATTAAGATAGATGTATTCCGATTTTACATTAAAATTTATTTCGTCAGCGGTAGCTGATCGTTAATTTTATCGCACTACTGGTCATCACTACTGTACGTGGATGATATTTTACTTACTTGGGATAACGAAGAAGAAATTGACTTTTTGAAACAAAAGTTATAATCTAAGTTTGAAATTTCTGATTGCGGGTTGTTGGGGTATTATCTTGGAATTAGAATACATTATGATAAGGAGAGTAGCAAAATGTTTTTGAAGCAAGAGAAAATAGTTAATAAATTTGGCATGCTGAACTGTAATTCAATAGAAACCCCATATGGGGAAAGGGGTACTTATGCCACACATAACTCAGAAATCCTCCGAACTATCCGAACTATGTGTATGTCCAGGTATTTGTTTTGCAGTTGGCTACCTGGGAAGATAGTCGTACCAAGACAGTTGTAATGAAATTTATGTCACTGCATTGAAAAGAGTTTTGAAGTACTTGAAAGGAACAAAAATGTTGAAATTTTAATTAAAAAAGTAACACAAAATATACGTGGTCTGTTCAAAGAAAAGGTGAATTTTGAAATTTATCGGGATAAGTGCATTCGATTAGCCAGTGAAGGCTTGTTGTGCGCTCCCTTTAATTATCAGACACAAACTGCCAGAGTTCTGCGGCAGAATTCGAACCTGGGACCTTCGCACGAGTCTAGTGGCATACTTAATAAAATAAATGGAAATTTTGTTAGTAACTTTCATTTTGGAAACATGTTACTGTTAAACATTTTCAGTTTGATCTATAATTCAACCATGACGACGATGGAAGGAACGTTACCGTGAAAGGCGAGCGCTACCGTGCGATGATTACAAATGTGCCACATGCCACACAGCGAGTTCGGTAAACAGTTTATTTGACGTTTGGGGCCGGTCAATTGGCCGCCTAGATAGTGCGGTTTAACCCCTTTAGACTATTTTTTATGGGGTTATGTTAAGGCTCATGTCTATAGACACAAGGCTGCAACGGTAGACGCACTGGAAGCCAATATTGAAGAATTCCTTGTAAGATGCTGGCCGATATGTTGGGGACAGTGTGCCAAAATTGGACCCAGCGTATGAACCATTTGGGGCGTTGTCGCGGTCAACATTTACATGTAATCTTGTTTAAACGTTGAATTATATATCGTTCTATCGACTCAAATAAAGATTTCATACATTTCTTTAAATTGTATGTAATTTTCTTTAAATTAAATCCTCTTAAACTCTTAAAAAATCACCCTTTAAGTACTTCCAATTAAATTACACGTATTATCAACGAACATTCCGAAGAAATAGTCGACTGTCATGCAAGTTGCGTGAATATTGCAAGTAAAAGTTCATTCTCACAATTTGGTCGAAACGAAAATTTTGTAGTGAAAATTGTTTTAATTTTGTAAATAACATAACGAAATAAAAGTCCTGAAATTTAATTGGAGCAATTTTAATTTATTAATTTTAATATGTGTTTGTGCTCTAATTTTGGCTCCATTTTTATTTCTTTATTTACTTCAAACGGATAAATTTCTAGGGAAACAGTTGATATTGGTAATTGTTATTGCTTTTTTAATGAGATTAATGTTCTGCAATGATACCAATTGCTTGCTTCATGTATATTTGAAATAAATATATTTAATTTTTTTCAAAAAACAAATAAAACAACACAATCTAGCAAGTTTCTACAAGACTTTGTACTGGGCAACACTGTTTATTAATTTGTCATTTCACTTGCTGCAAGTGTCAAAATATCACTGTCTTCTGAAATCTTTTGCAGTTTAAGCTGCAACTAAGAAAAGTCTGAATGTGTTTGTAAGAAAGTGTGTATGTGTGTGTATTGAGTTTTACGAAATTGCACTTGCATGTATAAATGCTGTGTAAATAACCCATTGGTGTGGCACTTCGAATAATGTCAACAACAAAAAGTACAATTGTATAAATTTTGCCCCTGATTTGAATAACTCACAGAGAGCAATCGCTTTCCTTTTTCATATACATATACTATGATGCCCTCAGAGATAATTTAGTCCAGAGTATGAGTGCATGTGTTCTTTTCGCTTATCGCTAAAAATGCTTTCAGAAAGTAAACATCTAGCGATAAGGGGAGAAGCCTTATACAAAATTAAAATAACATTTTATATGTTGTACATTATCATTATCATTATTTAGCATGTGTAGCATTTTAAGGCGATTGAATAAAAAAATAAATACATACAAAAAAAAACAGGTTTATAAATTTTCTTCAAATGTGTTGATCATGATTATTAATAGAAGAAATATATTTTTAATTTCTCTTTCGATTAGAGCTGTAACGAGAGCGATATGATTAAGCCTTTATTTTCAAAACTTTAACTTTGCTGCTTGACCAAACATTCCTGCTGCTTTGCTGATCTTAGTTTTCCAAAATTAAAGAAACATTTTTTTATATTAGATTTGTTCGTTTACTTTCCCAGTAAGAACTTGTAGAGAGAAAGACAGATTAGCGCAAAAATGTACAAATTTACTCTCCCAAATTCTCAAATACAAAACAAGTAAATAAACGATTTACTAGTAACAATTTGTAACTAAAGTAACTTGCACTGCTTGATTGAACTATTTTAAAAATTGTTTTCGTGTCCTTTTTTTTCTGAATTTAAGAGAAGTATTATTTTTCTTCACAAACACTTATTGTTAAAAATTCACCCATTACAATTCCTTCCTTTAAGGAAGACATTGTATGCGATATTATTTGGGCGCCCTATTCCCAATGTTTTATTTTGTCATAAAACATATTTTTTTCTTGTTCTTAAAAATTAACAAATACTAATAATTTTTTCAATATTATTAAATTTTTTCATAAGAGTAAATAAGCTGTTACTGACCTTCGTAGACTAGTAGGTAGTGTACTAGACTTGTAGTGCGAAGGTCCCAGGTTCGAATCCTGCCGCAGAACTCTCGCAGTTGTGTTTGATAATTAAAGGGAGCGCACAACAAGCCTTCACTGGCTTAAGTGTACGTCGTATGACATGGGCTATCACACCCTTCCAATCAACGTAACCTAGCCCAACCTAAATAAGCTGTTCAAATAATTCTTACAATTAAAAAGTTTACAAAACTTTTTTCCTCTCAATTTCGTAAGCTCTTTCTTCACTCTCTCGTTACAAATTTTTCGAGTACATGAACACTTTCCAGTAAGAAGTAGTAAAAATTCGTGTTTTGCTATTTATTTAAGTCGATATTTCGTTAGTGCTATTTCAAGAATCTATACTCGTACAAGGCGAATTCATACCAGGTGGAATTGACAGCGCAGTTGATAAATATATATTTTTTTAATTTTTCATTACTGATAGCCATATGTATATGTTTTAACTCTTTTAAAAAAAATTCCTTCGCTTTCTACTTTTATTTTCCTGTTTTTGACATTGTGCAATGATAGAGTTGTATTTGTTGTACTGTTGAGTTCAGTTCAAGGCATAAATGAATATGCCTTAGTTTAGTTGGTATGAATTCGCTTTGGATATATTTATTTTTCTTTTAACGTGTATACAACAAACAATATATGTACATATTTTTCAAATACTCACTTTTCAAATATTAAGTTGCGAGAATATGCCGAACATATTTCATAATTAAATTTAATTATAATTAAAATTGATTAATAAAAGCAATTATTAGCGAAATAATAAAATGTTTAGCAGGTTTATAAGAAAACACGTATTAAACTAATAATTTAGTGTGAAGATGTTAATAAGAAATTTAATTCACAGCATTACTTCCTACAAAAGATAATTTTTTAGTTCTTTGAATTGAATTATGAGTATTAAAAAATCAAAATATTGTTTTGTCAAAAATTTTTTTCTACGAATGCACGTCCCAAATAATGCCAGTCGGGGATTTTTTGTGGGATTTTCTAGGGATAACAATTACTTAGTTTTATTTTACTTTTACCTAAAATTTAAATATTCATTTGGGGGTTTCAAATGGTAGTCATAAAGTCATATGTCATGAAATAATAGCACGAAAATATATGACTGCTATGAACAACCCGTCATAACGTATGATATTTCAGAATTCGGTCAGCTGATATGAACATAAAACATTTATAAATATTTGAAATCAAAGAAAAGAAATTAAAACCTTTATAAAAATTTTGTTTGAAAATGCCAAAAAACTAAAATAATACACAGTTTGTGTGAAAATTACATGTTGGACATCTTAACGGGTGGACCAAGCATGAAAAAAATGTATCCATTTAAATTTTAATTCAACTCCTTGTAGGTGATGAAGACGAGGAAGAACAAACTGGGTAAGGGTTTTTAATAAATGTTGCTAGTTTGCTCACTAGCCACAGAAGTGTCCACCTTGGAGTTCCAAAATCTCTATTAGCAACTTTTCTTCCAGCAGATTTAATTTTTTTTGTTGGATTTGTGCGCACACGTTTAACGCCGCTCATCTAAAGAGTTTCGGCCGTTCGGCTCAGATTTTTTCCATTATTTTATGACAAAACAATAAACATAATTCAAAAAGTCTTATTATTTTATGACTTTTTTGTTTGCAGCACAACAACATTTTTTTAAACCATACTAAAATATTAAGACATTATGACAATATGACTTAATAGCACACCGTTTGAATCCCCCAGTTATATCTCACTTATGATAGGGAACATTTGAGGCGAGGAACCAGAGAGATAATAATTTATCGATTTGTTACTTTAAAGGCCTTGATATCATATCGCTCTTTTAATGCAAAATTCTATTAAAGTTTTTAAAGTGTTAGTTTTATTTTATTTCGGTTTCACTTCAGATATAATTCAAAATCTTCTTATGCATATAAAGAGGATGTTAAGAAACATTTTTTTTCTCAGTAACTTATAAATTTTAATTTTTTTTAATATTAAATGTATGTTGTTTTTTAAAATAGCTTACCGATACCTTACCGATACTTTTTTGTATAACTTCCTCTTCATATATGATTCTGTTTTTTTTTTCAACAACAACTCAAAAATATTGATTTTCGAGATATGATCATTTAGCACTAAAGGGCGATTTGAGGCAAGATCGGAGATGGCTCTGGTCTCTGTAATATATCTAAGGAACTTTGAAGCCACAACAGAGCTATACCGAAATTGGAAGCTCCTGGTGTTTTTAATATTAGATTTTTCTATGATATTTCGAGCTTAAATTCCTTACTTTTTGCTGATTTTCATGAAACAATATACAAATTATGAAATTTTAAAATATATTTTGATATTATATTATAAATGTTTGATGGTGAATTTTTAACCGACTTCAAAAAAAGGAGGACGTTATCAATTTGTGTGAATTTTTTACTTTTTTCTAATGTCTGTACACACGTAAGTTGAACCGATTTCAAACATTTTTTTTTTTTTTTTTTTTTTTGTTTGAAAAGGTTTCTTTGCAAGTTGGTCTCAATTTTTTTTCGACAAAAAATTTTCTAACACATAACTTTTCTATTTATGGACTGATTTTCAAATTTATTCGAATTTTTTTAAGTTTGGTCCCATAATTTTATTTTTTTTAAATCCTCCCAAAATATGATTTATCGCATACCTCCCCCCATTATGAACCGATTTTGAAAACAAAGTTTATTTCGCAGATGTTACAGAACTCTAAGTAGAAGTCGGACGGACAATCCATAGTTGCTTCGGTTTTGTAATCTGTTCTACTGTCTCTTTGTATTGAAGTTGATTTTTCCAGAACTGTTTACTTATTGGTGAAATAATTTGCTTCTGATATATATATATATATATATATATATATATATATATATATATATATATATATATATATATATATATATATATATATATTATTTAAGTCTCAATTATTTTTAAAGCAAAGAAAATATCATTCCTCAAGGGCAACTTCAACTTCTTTTACTGGATGGATATAATAAAATGTTTTAAAAGTAATACTCTTAACTTACCGCTGTTTAATCTTTCTTTTTTATATTTATCCTTCTCATTTAATTGATTTGTTGATATTTTTGCTGGTAATTCGCCAGTTTGTGTAGAGGTCGTGTTCTCACCCTGACCTATATCCAATGGATCCCACTCCATTCGTCTCTTGCGTGAGCCACTATTCAGGTATATTGTTTGCACGTCAATTATTTGGGCACCTGGCGAACCTTTCGACTGATCGTCTTTAAAGAAATTTTAAGAAAATGGGAAATCTATTTTATAGCAAACTACATACATATGTATGCATATAACAATTGTGCATATCGACCTCTTTGTGCCGTATTATCGTAAGCGCCAAAGTACAAACTTTTCTGGAAAAATTTAATTTAATTTTTATAGCAATGTTGCAGCGCCTCTGGTGTTAATCAGACGTATTAACTTTCTTAATTTCATTGGTTGTTTTACCTCGCCAATGCTTAGGCTAACATCACTCATGAAGTAGGGCGCTTTGAGGTACATTAACATAGAACAAATACTAATCGCTACCGGTACTGTTCAGTGACCAGTGCTCTGACTTAATCAATTAAACAGACCGAATTCCGGCGAAGTCTCCCATAACAGGACTATCTACATCGCCGTAGTATTGCTGACATCAAACAATCACTATTCGAATATAAAACTAAAATAAATTTATTACGAGAAAATCGCTTGTGACTGAGTCATAAATGGGTTAATAGTCCGAGGAAAAAAGTACCCCCGTCCCAAAAGTAATTACTATCCTATATGTTGGGAACTACAAAAAAATGTGTTTTTTTTTAAATCCTGAAGATGTAGTAGGGAAGACGGTTACCCCTTAACAAGTAATAGTTATTTATCTTATATCTGGAAAACTATACGACTGATTCCTCAAATTCGCAATGTTGATGATTTCCTTAATTAGACATAAAATTGACGAGATAGAGAGTAGAAAAAGGTGTGTATCCCTTTTCATTATTCATCCGAAATACAACAATATAGTATAGTTTCGTTGCAAATAAAGGAGAAACAGTATGAACATTTGTATATATTTTTACTTCTAAATTATTATTTTATTTTATGATAACGAAGCACACTGGGTGAAGTAAGTATTTTTTACAAAGATATTAACAGAAGGGAGGAGATAACCTGTTTGCCCGTCAATTTTTTTAGTAATGATTCTTATGAACATCGCCAAAGGTACTTAAATATTGACATCGGTGTACGAGTATATTTAAATATAGTTTAAATATCACGTTTCTAAATCAATTAAAATAATTTCAGTAATACGTTTTTTTGAAAAACTTTCCCTTACGATAATTTACCTCTAAGCGGTCGATATGGAAACAATTTTAAATAATTTTCCTTTTCCAGTTCCTTACTTACCCTGCCAAGACTCTTCGGAATTTGGTGGGGAGTCAACGAAAGTTATTATTGGTTCATATTCTGGACCGAAATGCTGATGATGAAAACCACTTATTAAATTGCGATTTGTTGAATTGGAAAGCTGAAATTAAAATTAAAAAAATAAAGGACATGTTTTAACAATAACGTTTTTTATTTTATTTAAATAATTTACTATATTTTGGCTTTAAATAAAATAAAATAATAATATAATAAGAAAAACAAAAACATGCGCATATAAATATTCCATAATTGACATTCAAATTTACAACGTTTGTAATAAATGGAATTGAATTTATCAATTAGTGTATACGATTTTGTTGTTTTTTTTTAAATAAATATTTGTATTATGGCCTCACAACCAACATGTCCGTCTGTCTTGTATTTATTTACGAGTACAAATACCACTCCATTAATATAAAAAAAACAAATTAGATAAAGAAATTAAAACAATGTCTAATAAAAATTTTGGGTTTTTTGTTTGTTTTCGTTTTAATAATTTTCAAATTAAATACATATAAAACACTGAACTGAACGATTAAAATGAAAAGGCAAAATAGAGATTTGTAATAAAACCAAATCATTTCATTGTGTGAAATTAAGCTCAGCTTAATATTATTATCAATAAGGTCGGACGGACATTCTGTGTTGCGTTAAAAAAAAAACAGAAAATAATTTTAATGAAGATGACTGATAATTCTTAATAAATAAAATGATGTTCATATTTTTAAATTGTCTACTTAAACATCAAATCACTCAATTAATATTTTGTGTTAAATCTGACAGTTGGCAACTTCTTCCATTCTTATCGAAATAATTTAAAATATTATTTAAGAGTTTCAACAATTTAAAAATTAATCGCAAGTATGTACTCGTAAGTATGTAAATAATTCTCTCATAAATTTCATACTCGCAAAAACAATATGTTTTACCTCAACCTAAGAAAGTAGCATATTATGATTGAATTACATGGTCGCGGTCATTGTTGCTACACGATTCTTTACTAAGAATTCTCAAATCTTTAAAACAAAATCATGAAATAAGAAATCAACTGGTTCGTAAGAAAAACGATAGTATTTTATATTTAGAAATTAAATACTTTTCACCATAAGCCGTCACAGTGGCTTAAGAACTTTTTGTTTTAAAAATAATTCGATATATCGTAAACCATTCAAATAATTTTAATAAAATTTCTCTAAAACTAATGGCGTTTTCATTACTAAAAGGAAATGTAACATTGCTTGCACTTTCAGAGACAAAAAGGAAATTTATTGTTCCTTAAAAATCCAAGTTGTTAAGAAAGAGAACGCAGTCCTGAAAGGAAGAAAAAAAATTTATATTTTTTTTATAAATTAATCAACAAAATGTTAAATTTTTTCCTCAAAAGAACACACCATAATTTTATATGATTTTTAATCGAAATGAAAGCGAAGGACTTCCTATCAAGTGGGGTGCATAGACAGACGCCCAGAAAAAGAATATCTCGAATCTTTGACAATTAATTTATATAAATGTATAAACAATATTTTTTGTATATCTAGAGTCCTTTAAAATATAAAAAAACGAAAACACATTAGCGTGTGTCGCTTTTTCCCCCTTGATTTTAAATGAGAATTTTTGATGGTACAGACTAAACCGAGGTTAAATAATTTTTTTAATGGATTGAACTTGGATCACATAAAAAACCTCAATTTATCTGTTTTTTTTTTTTTTCTAAAAAGGCTTCATTGTTCTTCTTTCGAATAAAATACATTTCCTGCCAAACTTGCAGAAAGTTTTGAGTATTTCAAAAAGAATATTTTTAAAAATGATTGTATCTGTTGCAATAAAAAAAATTTATAGACACAAAATTTCATTAAAATACGAAAACTATTTTTTGATATGCCCGGACATGACAGAAATCGGTTTTCACAATTTCCCATAAAGAATTTTTTCCACTTAAAAAAAAAATTAATAAATTTTAAAAATCTATTTTCTAAAATTTAGTATATGTTTAATAAGAAAAACGTTTAATAAAAGAAATAAAGCTGAAAATAGTTAAATGTTTTAATAATAATTAAATAGTTAAATTAAAGGCTACATTTTGTGAAATAAAACTTTTCTAATCGTTTGAAATTTTTATGAAAGAATCATTAAAATTATCATTAAAATTATCCCAGAATTTGTCATATAAGTTTGAAACATTTCGTTTTATAAAATGTGGTCTAAAAGAAATTGGCTTTATATTCGAGTCTTCCATTAGAGACTTCCGAACTTTGACAGTTGATAGCGGTCATATTGTCGAAGTTGCATCTGTCAAATGGGCTATCATTAATTATTAAAAATGTCGAGTTTGGAACGATACAAATACAATCCACGTGAGATCCAAGAGCATTCAATGCATACTAAAAAAAGTCACTGTTTGGTGTGAATTCAGTTCATATTTCTTTTGATAAAGATGTTGGCCAGACGGTCAACGGCGAGTGCTATAGATCGATGATTACCAAGTTCTTTTATGGACACCAAGGACATGTACATAGTTTCAACAGGATGGCGCTATGTGTCACACAGCTCATGGTACATTGAATATTCTACAAGATTAATTTGACCGCATGGTCACCTCACGTGGAGGTGATGTGAACCTGGCTACATGGATCGTGCGATTTGTCCTCACCATAATTTTTTTTCTTTTGGGGTTTTCTATCTTGTAGTTCTATGCGAATAAGCTACAGACTACAGCTGCCCTCAAAGCGAACATAGCCCATGCCAACGGTCAAATGCGTCAGAGTCGTGGAAAATTGGACTTATAGGATGCGCACCGCCCAACGAAGCCGCAGCCGAAAAAGAATAGAAGATTTCACACACACTTCAATTTATTTAAGTTTAAAGATAAAAAGAACTCAATGAAACACTCTTTATTATCTGTGTTATGTAAACGACACCTATGGCGCTTTCTTTGCTAAAAAAAGTGTAATAGAGGATTGATTAATCGCTCCCAATAAGCTCGCGGTTATTAAAGAACAACAAATCCCCTGTTTTCTCTTTAAAAGAAAAAAAATTTTACACTTTTATTAGAAAAGAAAATGACATTAAAATTTAAGGAATTCGCGATTAGTTCAGTAAATTTCGCATTGTTTTTTATCTGAAGCTATTCCAGAATTTAAAAAAAAGTTAATTATTTGTGAGCTTAGCTGTCTATATGTTAACTAACTAACTCATCAGTAAACTTCAACCATAATATTTAGAAAGCATTCAACTTCCACATACAAAAAGCAATGTGAAAAAATTATAAATTAAAATTGAAAATTATAAAATATATGAAACATGGGATTAGAAAACAAATTGAAGCCTTTACACAAAGCAAAGCAAACCATAATTTAAAATTTTTTTTTAATTAATTTTAATAAAAATTTAATTTTTTCTAGAATTAATAAAAAAAAATTGAAATATGTGGCACTAAGAATGTGAGCAAATTTCGAACTTAAAAATAAAAGGCAACATTGATCACCATTAGGGTAATTAGGGAATTTTTCTAAAAGATCGCTCTGGTCCTTTAACAGAGACGAAAATTTTGCAATGAAATTCCATGGGAAGAAAAATTCCGTGCTTGTGGGGGAGGCTAAATTAGGCCCTCCCAGTCGGGATTATCTGAGCTATTGTTGATCAAGGAAGAAATACTCGTATGTACGTGTACATGCAACACATTAACATCTCAATATGTAAGAATAATTCATACCTGTGAAATATTTGTTGCAATCTGATTGTTATGCTGCAATGTTGTTGACGGTATATTATTTGAGTTGGGGCCGTTATTGAACTCCATTAAATCCGTATTTTGAAAATTTGTTAAACAGATCTTTGTTGGTCGCTGGTTCTGATTTTGCTGCTGAAAGTTCTGTTGATTAGTTGGATGATTGGAAAAATTTTGATAAGTTTGTCCTTCTGTTTGATATTCCAAAGTATAGGGATCTAATAAGGATTGCAAGTCGGTATAATTGGATTGATGGTGATGATTTTGCTGCTGCTGCTGATGATGTGGAAGGGTGGCGACCAGCGATAGAGCCATTCGGCTAATAAAACACAATCTAAGAGCACTTGAAAAGGCTCCTTAGATGTGGTTGGAAAAAATTTGTATATAAAAACACTTTTCAAACTTCTTTTATTTTTAGACTATCAAAGTAGTTTAACACTTTTCGAAATTAATTACTTTTGGAAATTATTATCTTAATCATTAGACATTTTCAAAATCGCTTGTAGCACATTTTTCATTTCACAAAATTTTCACAATTTTTTGTTTTCCAACTCGTTTTTTATTATTATAATCGAATTTATTTTTTACAACTTTTCTGTTTTAGTTTTATTTAAAGTTTTTTTTTGTGGTATATTTTTTAAGTGTTATTTTTCTTTTTTATAAGGTTTCATTAAAATACATATATATTTATTAACTTATTTGACCGGCATTTAAGAGACGGTTGTAAATTTGTTATTTACACAATTGAATTAAAACAGCACAAAGAAAGAATTGTAAAGTTTTTTGATTCCGGTGGTCTCTCGCTGACGATGGCTACGCAAAAGTGTATTTTCAACTTTTAACAGCATTTTGTTGATCAGGCACATATAACTTCTAGGATACTCATGGAAGAAGAAGGAAGAATTCATAGGATATTTTCTTTCGATTCTCTCCATTTATTGTTGTAAAAATTATTTTATTAATTATCAAATGATGGTGACTTTTTTGCAATCAAAATTTGATATAAATACTATTATTGTTTTGAAGCTTTCTTCTGTTTTTTTATGTGCATAAACTTTTGTTAAGTTAATTAATAAAAACGTCTTTTCACTTAAAATTTGCGTGTGTGTGTGTGTGTGTGTTAAAATTTGCAAAATTCCTTTCTCTAAACTGTTTTTATTTTTTTATTTCCAGCTCGAGGTGTTTAATGCTCGACGTTAATACTCAATCTGGGAGTTAAGTATTTTCTTAGTAATTTTATACCTACTTATATACATAAGTATGTGTGTATGTTTGTAGTATATTGAGAGTTCGAACAAGTTTAATTTGAGAATTTAAATCACTTTAATATCTTTTATATTCACGTTTTTTTTTTTTACTTATTTCTTTATTTTATTATAAATTCTTTTAAATTTTGATTGATAAATTGTTTATGCTGTTATACACTTCGTATGTTTGTATATTTTGTTTTTATTATATTTCGAACTTGGTTTTTTCACGTTTAAGCCCTTCTTTAGGGAGTAAGTTATTTATTTTGGACAAAGTATCTCTCTAGTATAGAATAGCTTTGTTGCAAATTTTAATTTCTTTTACAAGTTTTTTTATTATTATTATTATTTTTAAAACTCCGGAAAAAAAGCGAGAAGAATTAAAAATACGGCTTGAGCTTTTGACAAGTTAGTGGAGCAATTTTAACACAACGAAGCAAGGCTTCGCTTGGCTAAAGGAGACCAACATCTTAACAGTCAGAACCTTGGTTGAGACAACCACCAACGTACGCGAACGGCGGACCAAATAACGAATGAGACGGAACAACAGCTTCGAATCAAGTGTAAGAACGTTGAGAGCTAAACGATCAACGAAAGTGCGGCCCTGCCACAATTTTTATTCGTATATTGCAACTATCGGTGGTAGTAGTAGTAATATAATTGTTATGGATATATGTATGTAGTATGTATGTATGTATACATTTGTAGCTTGTTTGATTGTTTGCGTGCTCTCTAAATATGAATAGAATATATGTATGAATAGATACTGGATCTGTGAGATAACTACTACTTTTCTTTATATAAGTATGTATGTATATAGTTAAATAAATAAAATAGCTGATGTTGGCGACGGCAACAACGAGGTTTTTATTTGATTAGTTTCAATAACGACTCACTTAAGAAAAATATATATAAATATCTTAAATATGTAGCACTGTTTTTTGTAATTCTTTATTGAGAGAGAGTAAAAAACTACTCTAATACTCTTTCAATTATTAATGCAATTAAGTTTGAATGCTCAGAGTTTAATTAACAACAATCAGTCCAAATAACACAATTTTTTTCTCTGCTCAACAAATTTATTAATTATTGTTGTCATTTTAATGAAAGACTATATCCATTCAAGCGTTTTTTTCCCCGCAACAGTTGTTATTACTTATAGATGTTTTTTTATTCGCAAAAATTCAGCAACAAGTCGAGTTGTTGTTATTAGTATTATTTCTGTATTGTATAGTACATACACATGTATGTATTGTATTTGTTTTGAAATTGAATGTCAATTTATGATATTAAAAATATGTACATATGTACGTACATACATATCTACCAATTGCAATTTTATTGTCTTTTATTTATTTGTTTAAATTTAGCCAGACAATCTTTAAAACAATTCAATTAAAAAAAATACATATGTAGTCTTTGAATAGTCATATTGATGACGTTAATAACGAGTTTTTTGGGAATTTTTTTATCCTCGTATATTCACTCTTCGTTTTATTTTGTTAAACACTTCTAGTATATTTATTGATAACACTGTGTATAAAAATGACAAGGCACTATTTGAGTGGATTTCCACTTTTTCTTCTCCGTTTTTTACTGTTACGACGTTGTTACGTTAGCAGACGACGAGTAAGACTGATTTGACTGAAATAAAAAACAAATCTCTGAACTTTTCACTTCTGAATGAACATACATACATACATACACACATAAGTATGTACGAGTATGTACATCCATACATATTCAAATAGTACTGAAAGAGCTTCCTGCCTCGAGAGTGCGTCCAAAACGCCAAACCCAATTAAATTAATATCACAACAAAAACAACAACCAGAAAATACATGCGTTTGTGTACTAAAAATCTTGTTATGTTCGTCCCCTGATTATTAGCTCGTTGTAGTTGTTGCAATATGTGTATAATGGAGTGTTTCTCAACGTTCCGAGTTAAATGAGAATTATTGGACATACTTAGTGCAGTATTTACGAGTGTGTATTTACATACATATGTATATGTATACATACGTAAGTATGCATTTGATTTTAAAAATTGCCTATTGGATGTTATTTTTTTGATAACAAATATTAAAAAATTAAAAATCTGAAAACAGGTTAAACCAACCGATTGCTGGATGTATACAATGGTGATGAAAATAATAGGGAATGTAATTCATATACTTAGGTAAGTATGTACATACATATACATATTTCAATTGGTGCATATTCGAGGGAAATATCATGTCTGTGACTTTTTGGATATATATATATATATATATATATATATATATATATATATATATATATATATATATATATATATATATATATATATATATATATATATATATATATATATATATATATATATATATATATATATATATATATATATATATATATATATTCATAACTGCTGTCTTTTTTTACCATCGACTTGATGTGACGTCGACGCTACAATCATAATAAGAGGGAAGGTTACGCCCAAATGATTTGAAAAGATACAAGTTGTGGATTTTGTTTCTAATATTTTTCTCAACACTGTTAATACACTATTGAATTTTTAATCAGTATTTATTGAAGTTTATTCATGTTTTTATTATTATATATATTTAATTTGTTTTGTTATATGTTAAAAATGCGTTTAGTTTACGTGGGTAAAATATTTCTGGGAAAGTGCTCAATATAATTTACATAAAATATTTAACTGACGAAAATGTATGTAAGATTATTAAAATCGATTTTGATTAAGATGGGCTAAATTTACATACTACATATGTTTTCTTTCTAATTTAAATTCGAAACGTCTTTTCGATCGAAAACTTTTATCTTCAAACTGAACTTAAGTTTTACAGTATTCCATGATAATAGATATGAAAGCTATATCTTTTATTACATACTTATGTATGTATGTATGTACATATAATGTACCTATATACATACATACATAAGTAAGTTTTTGTATAATTTTTTTTCTTTAAATTTTATCAGCATCTTCACTAAATTACTGGGCTCTCTAGATTTTTTAGTTCTTTTCCTTTTCAGCGTCCGTTGTAAAATTTATTTTTTTACCAAAGTTCTTGCAGTTTATTTGTTCTTGTTAAAAACTTAACTATCAATCAAATTTTAAATATAATAAATTACTTCTGCAACGCAATTAATAGGTCTGTTCATATACTACATGGTTTTACTAATTGTAAGTCCCCGTCCAGACTTGCAATTTTGTTGCAGCAATTCTTGGTTAATTTAGGTGAGCGTGGTAAGAAGCTTGGGGAGGGGTACAGAGTATCATGTCCCCTGCAATTTTCTTTTGCTTTGCAATTCTCACTACTCAACTTGATGTTTGATGTTGTTGTATTTGACATTTTATTTTATTCATTTTCATTGTTGGCGTTTTAAACATAAGAAATACAAAAGCATAAGAAATACAAAAATTGCAATACTAGATTTTTTCTAATGTAGATATTAAAGGCAATTTCAAAGCAGAATTTTAAAAAATTGCAAGTCTGGACGGGGACTAACTAGTTGTTACTATAAAGTGTTCACGAAAATTTTGTAACGAGAGAATGAAAAGAGAGCATGAGAAATTGTGAGACATAAAGGGATATGTGGGGACTATTTGAGCAGCTGGTTTGTGTTTATAAAACAGATGTTTACAAAAAATTTCATATATATATATATATATATATATATATATATATATATATATATATATATATATATATATATACATTCTTTTAATATACATAAATATAGGGAAAATGAAATCCATCCCCCGATTTGCTAAAATTGAACTATCATCTGATCTTGATGCTTTGAGGTCCTAGTAAGAAATTTTCATTACTTTCGCCATTTTTCGCCAGGATATATGCATGCGTGTATGTTCCTGTGTTTAAATAAGTTCTCCTTACTCTTAACCGCTGCATTCATCGGTATGACATTGGCTGTATTCTGAAGGTTTTGCCATCGCTTAGTAATCGCATTCGTGCATTCGTGTTTGAGATTTTTTTCATATATTTTAAGACAATAATATCAAATACATCAAATTTCGCAAAATTTAGACTTCATTAGTTCGAAAGATATCGTTGTCGAAAAACTCAAAGAACTCTTTTCAATTCTCATTGTGTTTCTGTTTGCATAATGTATATGAACAAAGTTAGTGTTAAAATTTTTTAGACAATTTAATATACATATGTATTTCCTAAGCCTACTAATATCATAAATTTAGTTTTTATTATCATTAAAATATTACTATATATGGTCCTGCAATTAAAAGCGTATAAATCAATGTAACACGAATTCATTTGTCATAAAGATCGTGATACTTTCAATTAACACTTTCGCTAACACTATTTCTTTGAAGCGTATAATTTTCCCAAATAATTTTTATTGATTTAATTGCAGCACATTTAACATGTACATATTTACATACATATCAGATACATTACAAAATTAGTGTTTCATGACCAAATAATAAAAAAATGCATTTTCAACATAACAAAAAAATATTTAATAATATTTAATATTTAATTATGATTTATTAAATCACTTCATATAATGTAATTTTCCTAGGCGTTTAACATTGGCATAGAAAACATCGTGGTATAATACAGTTACAGACACAAGTGTAAAATTAAGGCCCTGACTTTGCATAACAGAAAACGTTTCTAAGCGTTTGAAAAATCCCACTATAAAGGGAGTTCCCTGTATATTTTATAACAATTTTAAACTTTAATGTACTCGTATACATGTGCAATATTATAATTCCTCTCTTATAATACATTATATAATTTTTTATGCTAATAATTATAACGCTCAGTAGATGCATGCATATACACATTCATTGAATTTACGGCGCGGGGGAAAAGTAATCCGATGTTGTATTAGCCTGGCATCGCTTTTATAAGTATCCGGCAGCTAAGGATGCCACACTTTTTTCTCATAAATTTGCAAATGTCAAATGAAAAAGTAATCTGGCAAATCGAAGCAGTTTTCCATTTGTTCACAAAAAATGACAGAACCGCTTGTGATAAAATAAGTATACATTATCATGGAATTATCACCTAATGGCGAACCAGTGGACAAGAAACCCATATTAACTGCCGATGGCTTAATCCAAACAACTAACCAAGCTACAAATCCATCAATTAATTCGACCCCTTTGACAGCTGCAAATCTTGACATTGAAATTTTACCTGTCATCTACGATATTATACGTTGGTACGTATTGAAAATATAATCTACAAAAGAATCATGTGCAATATTATTTTAAAAATTCGTATATTGTAATTGAAAATCTGACATCTCGGTCTTCGAGTAGAATCCTAATGCCAAATTAATTACGATCTTTCTTTTTGTAAAAAATGTTTAAGAAAAGTTATGTAATATATTCCATTCGTTTTTAATTGTTATAGTGTGGAAAAGGATCCTAAAGATAATACGGCCAAGCAACGTGAATCTCAGGAGTGTAGCCAAAAGGTAATATACTTATAATGATAATCTACTCACATGCATACATTAATTATGATTAAATAAGTCTTTATTAACGCAGCAAGACCGATGAGTTTCCTTACTCCCTCGTGTGTGTTGTATCATAACTTCATAATAGATTTAGATAGATTGGGTTATGAGCGATGTATGCCCTTTTTGTCAGGTCATATCTTTGTCTTTAGTGTACTATACTAGTATTCAGAGTATCCCAGGTTCAATTTCTGCCGTAGACTGGCTGCTACTTGTTATTTTCTTATTTAGTCTTCGGTTTTCAATACAGCGTGAATGCATCCTTTGAAAAATGCTATGCGAAATAGCTTCAGTAAGTAAAGTGATTCATTGTTATTAAAGTATATTTATTTACATATACATCAACATCCAAAGTAATCCACTGCAGAAGCTTCTTCAGTGGTGCAAGTTTTTTTCTCATCACAGCTCCGTTCCTTAATAGATCTCGTTAGCTTTGGGAATATGAAAAAGGCGCAGGGACCGTTTCGTGATGTTTTTACTTGAAATTTCACTCATAAGTAATGAGTGTCACCTAGTGCACCTTCCAATGTTTATGGATTTAAAAAACAAACTGAATACTACATAGTTGAGACGGTGAACATACATATATTCGGGACGAGTGTATCAACATTAGGCAAAAACGAGGAAAATTGACTGTAGTTAATTCGCGAACTATAAAATTGATTATGAACATAAAACGATAAATATAAGTAGCTTCAAAAAAAATACTAAAATGATTAAATAATTTTCCAGAGGAGGGAGTTTTCTTTAGACGAGTTTAATACTTACAATCCCTTAATTAAATCATATTAAAAATTAATTATTGGCTCTGTAATTATTAACAAACTTTCCTAACATTATTAGATTCTAGTAGTAGTAGCGGTATTAATTTTCATTCTTCTAATTCTTTTTGTAGATCCTAGAACTGCAGAAACGTTTTGAATCAGCTCGAGCTCAAATTCGTCTTCTTCCCGGCATCGATTATAACAAAGAAGAACAGCTGCAAAAATTAGAATTGCTAAAAAATCAATTGAAATTGAAACAACAACTGATACGCAAATACAAAGATATACAATTTTAATATAAGTACAAAATACAAACCCTCAGATCATTAAGACGTTTGAAACTATGGTCCTGCGTTTTTTAATGCGCTATTTAGCTAATAATGAACAACTTATAAATCGGATGGCTGAAAGTTATCCTATGCGTAGAGCTGCACAAATCGTTGTATCCATAATGTATCGAGCTAAACATGTAGCAGAGGATAAAGGTCTGCATGAAATGACACCAGAACGTTTTAAGTAAGTAGTAACACTACACGATTTAAACTATAGCAAAAAGTTTAGACTTTTTGTTTCGTTACAAATTTTTTTGTCTTTTTTAGTTCCTTTAAGAAAAACTAGCTTGTTTGTTATAATTTTTTTATTGTTCTTTAAAATCATTCTTTTTATTTCTTACAGATCATTTATGGAAGTTTTCAAAGGTAATGTCAAACAAGAAATCGAAGGAGTAAAAGAGGAGTTGAAGAAAAAGAAATTTTAATTTATTTTTATAGTTTAATATTACTTAAAACCACGTAATAAAATTTTAAGACTATCAATAAATAAAAATATAAATTTAAGTAAAATGAAGACTATTTTCTAACATTATTTGAGATAATCTCAAGTCTTAAAATTTTATTCGCTGCGTGTTTGCTGGGATGAAGAAACATCTCTTAAAAAACACGGAACACAGTGAAGTAGTCAAAAAGCGATTAATTTCGTCATGATATAGAAGGAAGAGATCAACTCTTATCATTATATTGGATTCTTTACAAATCAATAAAACTAAAAATCGTGATGTTTTTAACTCGTTTGAATTTCGCATGTTTTCATCGTCAAAAAAACTTATTGTTAAAATTTTCTTCTTAAAATTATACATTTAGTTTTAGATAAAAAATTATAACCAAACATTTTGCTTTTAAAAAATTAAATTCTTTTCAATTGTATGACTTTAAACTGATATTTTGTTTGCTGTATATATATTAATTAAATTGATTGCTTATGTACGTAAGTAGCAAAATAGTTTTCTCTTCTTTTTTTATATTTTAATTTTTTGTTATTGGTAGTTGTGGGTTCTTTGTACATAGATTTGTATTTTTTAATAAACAATTTCTATCGGCTTTTCAAAGATTTGAAATTTTAAATATTTTTGGAGCTTTGCCTCTTTTTAGTTTAAAACTTAAATTGTAAAATTTCTATTAATTAAAATAATGCGTTCTTTATATTTTTACTGAGCTTTGCCAGCGATATGTTGTGAGTTTGAAGATTGCGTAGTGCCATCTGCAGCACTGGAAGCAGTTGACGGCATCGGTCTCTTAGTATTACGTTTATTGCCTTGGCGCGCATTATCCCGTTTATCAACAGAAACCTCTAAAACACCATCATTTTTATGAGTTTTCAATTCGTTTTCGCTACCATGAACCTGTTGTAATTTGTTACACGCATTTGCCGCTTGTACATTGGGATTTTGGTTCTGATTTTGGGGTGGTGCATTGTGAGAACTGCCTTGGCCTTGAGTTCGTGCTTGCATTTTATTGGGTTTGGTTCGATTCTGAGCAGCCACTGAATTAGGAATGGGCTTCAAAACATTTCCAACAGCTTTAGTACGTCCCTCGCGGAAAACCATTCGTTGACCTGAACGTATGTATTCCGGATGTTTAATGAATCGGAACTTAACGTGAGCCTTGTCGCCGGTCCTCAAGCACTCTTTCGACATGTTTACTATCGAGGCAGTTTGTCTAATGCTGCCGCAGTGTACCATAGCCTGATAACGTGATGATATAGTAGTAGGATGATGTAGAACCAAAATTTCACCTTCAAACTCCCAGCATGCTTGTGGTTTTAAGTCTGGACTGACCATTACCATTCCCTTGCGAATTTGAGATCGTTTAATTTTCTTTAGGGCAAAGCTCGCCGTTTGACCGCCCCTCACCTCTTTCACATTCATTCGCTTGCGATGTATGCTTTTTACAGCTATTGGCATAAAATTTCCCAAGGGATCGGGACCCAACATAAGAACATCATTGAGTTTTATTAACCCCTGAAGGCAGGTCCCCGATACAACTGTACCTACACCCGGTACAGAATAAGTGTCGTCAATTTGAAATTCTGCTGGCAAATTATCCTGACCAGTCATGCGTGTAGTCAAAAGATTTAAAAACATTTTAAGAAGATTTAAATTTTCTCCCGTTACATTCGAAACTTGAAAGATGGGGCACAATCTTTCAGACACGAAATTGGTAGCACTTAATACAACCTCATCCGGAGTTTTAACCATGACTGGTACTTTACGACAGCCTTGAGACTTAAGAATTTTGAACAATAGCTTAAGATTGTCCTGTAAAACATTCGGAGGACACATGTCAATTTTAGTAACAACTACAAATACGGGCACTGATAAAGCTAAAGCCAGGCCTAAGTGTTCCTTAGTCATACCGACAATTCCAGCATTCGCGCCGATCTAAAATCAAAATTCAAATTCATCAACTCAATCTATTTTTCAGTTTGACGCCTACCTACCATCAGCATCCCAAAATCAGGGGCATGTCCGGTCATACCAAACACAGTAGTCTTAAGATAACGCTCATGACCGGCTAAATCAATAAAGGTTATAACCTTTGCAGATTTTTCACATATTTTTACCCAATCCAAAGTGCCATGATCAGGCTTATTTACAACATTTCCGATGCTATCAAATCCTAAAAGTCATATGTATCGATCAGGAAAATTTATTAATTTACTTGCGTTTACCTAAAATATCATTTCCAACAGAACTGGTACGACCACTTTCCATTTCGTGTTTGTGGCGAAATAAACGCTGACGAGCATGGCCACGACCATTATCCAATTCCCCATGTGTTAATACACCCAGTAGAGTAGACTTTCCAGCATCTACATTGCCCACTACAGCAACTCTATTCAAAAGAGGCTAAGAACTTAGCAATCAGGCTAAAAAGTTATATTTAAAAAATATGCAAGCACCTAATTTCCATGAAATCTGATGTGTCGACACGTTTACGTATCAAATACTGACCAGTTGAACCTTTTTCCACCTTACGCTGCCTGAGCAACACCATATCAGCATCAACGGTTGTAGCCAGTGATTGTAACGTAGCAACAGCAGCTTTGTATTCATCTTCGTCTAAACCACTATCGCCGCCATCTATTTTGTGTTAATTATGTTATTTGAAGTTTGCGCCAAATAATAGATCAATTCTTACCTTCGCCCACACCTATTTCGTATATAGTTTCGCCACGGCTATCCTGTGTTCTTTCCTCTAAACGTTTCTTTAACAATTCAAATTGTTCCTCTGTTGGACTAACCAATACCTTTTTATCCCTTATAGACGAATAATCGGTACGTGGCGCATCTATGTCAGGAAAGCAAACTACATTGGGTGAAAGCCCTCCACCTGCGTTTCCAATAGCCGGTTTCATATTTCCTTGCTTAGACGACAGTTGTCAATTTATATTAACTTTCGCAGATTTATTTTCGCCTAAAAAATTTTTGATCATGGGCTGCACTGTTCAACATTTCCCTTTCTACAATTGTGCACAAATTGTTAAATTTTGGTTTTCCAGCCTTTCACTATGGGAGATATGTAAATTTTAGTTTAATTTTGTATTTGTAAAAATGTTTTTGCTTTTGCAACTTGCAATTGAAAGATGTAGTTGTTAATTGTAGTGTTCATATGTATGTATGTACATACATATGTATACTTACATATGTAAATACTTATCTATGTTTGTACATACTCAAACGCTATTTGTGGATTATGACGAAATTGCAAGCTGAAGCAATATTCATATAAGAAAGTCAATGAATGTGGCAGTTTATATGAACTTTATGGGTAAAACCAAAAAGACTATATTTATTTTCCTGCTTTGATGTTTAGTAGTTTAGAGAAAAATGTTCCGGAGTAGTAACATTTATTCGTTTTCAGTACGGATTCATTTTTACTAAAACCATGTCTAAATTGAATTTTTGCTTTCGATATACTGTACACCTCGGAATTGAAATTGGTATAACTTTCATCTATACCTATGTATGTATGTAAAAACTTTTAATGAACTAAGTATGTACATACATACATAAATAAGTATGTACATACATACATAATTTAAAAATGATTTGCTACATGTACCTATTGCGAAATATTGTTATGTATTAGGTGTTCCATAAAACGAGATAAAAATATTTGTTTTTGATAGTGGTACCATTTATAAACCTCCGAGATCCACAGAAGAATTTTATGAAAATCGGGCGAAACCTATAAATATTGAAATAGGTTTATTTCTTCAATTTCATATCCTTTGCGATATTTATTCGTCATAGCATAAACCATTTTATAGTGTTCAGTTTAACGTTTAAAAATAGTTGCATACTTATAACGTTTTCATTCTGAAAAAGCCTAAAATATTTTGTTGATCAATTTACAAAAACAATCTACATATTTACCGCTTTATTTAAAAAAATGGAACACCCTTAAACGATTTCGTGACAAGTTATTAAATACTAGTTTCTCTTTTCTCTTCGAAATGGCGAAATATGTCTCACGCTAATTAATTTAATTTAAAAAGTACCAACTGTGATGAAATAGCATACATTTAAAATAATAAAATCGACAGCTTTGCAGCAGACAATAGCTAAACTAGAAGATATTGTGGCGGCTAGTGCAAAAAGTATAGCCGGCTTTCTGACGCTCGGCACAGATCTTCAACGCTTGCGTTTAATACTATAATTCAAAGTAAAAACTGATGAAATAAATAGCAAAATAAAAACAAAGATAATTAAGAAGCACACATAAATTGAAAAATGTACATATTACATTTTCTAAATAAAACAATTTTCAAGTGCAACAAAAAGAAAAAAGCATACGACAAATGAAAGTGAGGGGTGGAGAGGGCTTTATTACTAAACAAATGTTGGGAAAAAAGTCTCGATAAGCCCTAAAAATTTTATTTTAAAATTTATAGTGAGTTGTCACATATTGCCTTTGTTTTAAAAATATATACTTATACATATAAGCATACTATATGTGTACATAGGCAAAATATTAGCTAACAAAAGTGAAAGGATTTTTAGCTTTTTATATTACGTCTAACATCCAAATTTACCTTTTACAATTATGTATGTATTGTTTTTGGCGTCGTAGGCAGAAAATTTATTTTTAGTTCGTTTCAAACACTAACATGTATATTAAATTTTATAAAATATAAAGAATATAAAATTAAAATTTCTATATCTATTAATTTTTCTTTTTTTAACGTTTTTATTTCCTAACACCAAAAGAGAATACAAGAAAAATATAACTGCATGTTTTGACGTGTAGCGAATGTTGATCACTCAATGATACATAAGAAAAACCGCTTGAAAATAATCTCAAAAACGTTAACTTATTTATATACCTATATACCACCTAATAGCCTATTCTATATACATACATTGACAAACACTATCATGTGCTTGATTGCAACTCCTTCAAATAGCATTCGTTAAATGCTTCGGAATAAAAGTAGTTCCAACATATATTTAAAAAAATTAATTGGTACATTTTTAAATACTAAACCTATTCTCTGCAAACCCATGCCAAATACATAGTTTTTGTTTAACTTACAGCACTGATAAATTTATTGTTAATAGTGTTGCTGGCTTAAGAAAACCGCTACTCATAAGCTGTAATACAGTGTTTTTCAAACAAAACAAAAATGATAAAAACTTGGCACTACCAACATATTTTTGTCATTTTTTGACAGCCGTGACTGGTGAATTTTTGTTAATAGAATTTGTTTGAAGTCGCCTATTTTTGGAAGCCGAAAAGTTCGCAATTCTGCTAATAAATAAAATCATTAATAATATATAAAGAAGTATGTCTCGTGGTAGTTCAGCTGGTTTTGATAGACACATTACTATCTTTTCTCCCGAGGGAAGACTTTACCAAGTTGGTAAGAACTTCAATATATTTTCCACTTCGTGCGGACTAATGTTTCTTAAAATTTTAGAGTACGCCTTTAAGTCAATTAATCAGGAAGGCATAACATCGGTGGCTATAAAGGGTGCCGATTGTGCAGTAGTTGCCACACAGAAGAAAGTAACAGAAAAACTAATCGATCCATCAACTGTTACACACTTATTTAGGATAACCAAAAACATAGGGTGCTGTATGACCGGTCGAATTGGTTAGTGGAATGTAACTTAGCATATATGTTTTATCATCAAAAAGCAATCTTTTTCAGCTGATAGCCGCTCTCAAGTTCAAAAAGCTCGTTATGAGGCCGCCAACTGGCGTTATAAATATGGCTATGATATGCCTGTAGACGTTTTGTGTCGTCGTATAGCCGATGTTAATCAAGTCTACACTCAAAATGCTGAAATGCGTCCATTGGGTTGCAGTAAGTATAAATTAAGTGATTATTTAAATAAATTGTAATTTTTTTTTGTTGTCTTTAAGGTATGGTTTTAATAGCATTTGATGACGAAAATGGACCATGTGTCTATAAAACTGACCCAGCTGGCTACTACTGTGGTTTCCGGGCTGTTTCAGTGGGTGTAAAGCAGACTGAAGCCAACAGTTACCTGGAGAAGAAATATAAGAGCAATTTAAATGAAGAGAAAACTGTACAGTTGGCCATTACATGTTTATCGAATGTGTTGGCCGTCGATTTCAAACCGAATGGCATAGAAATTGGCATTGTTAGCAAGGACAAACCAGAATTCACAGTGCTTTCTGAAAAAGAAATCGAAGAGCACCTAACCAAAATAGCAGAAAAAGATTAAATAACAGTGTTGCACTTGAAATTTTCGTCTTGTTTTAAAGTAAATTTTGAAACTTGTAAGAAACTCTTTTTGTAATGTTAATAAAGGTTTGTGGAAACATGGTTAATTATAATATAGCTTCTTCTGTTCTGTTTATGCATTGAACTTTGCAAATACTTTTTCAGAGTGCTTTTCAAAATATATATATTTTCCAGATAAAAAGGTGAAATTATTTTAAGTTTCATATTTATTAGAATCCGCAATTTCAGATAAAATAGAAAAGTTAATAATTGGTACTTAGATTAAGAAAGCGTAAATGGACTTTACAACAACATATGTTTTTATTATTTTAACGAAGGATCTCTTACAGCTAGTGAAATCAACAATAAAGTTCTTTTTACATTGCTCTTTATGTACATATATGAAGGAAGTGAAAATATATGATATGTAAATTTTTTGAAGCTGCTTATTCAATGGAACTGGTTTATTTCTCCTATGCCAAATGTTTTTATAACAACAAATACTGAACAAATATTGGCGCATTCATTTTTTAATATGAACTTTTCCACCATAACGTGCTACAAATGCATTCACATCAAATTTACGTTTGCAACCTTGGTAATTCATATAACGAATTTTTCCGAATATAGCCCGCTCTGCCCAACCTTGGTCATGGATGCCACCAATAGACCACATGCATCCTAAGGCATAAATAATTTTATGTTCACATTTTTATTTTGTATTAATGAAATAAACTAACCTACATATCCATTGGGATCTATACCATCCAAACTATACTTATCATTAAGCAATATGGCATATTCTAATGCCTGCTCTGGTGATTGGGTCCATTCCAAAATCTTTTTAGCCCAGTACATACGTAAGAACCCATGCATTTTACCTTCTTTTACAAGTTGAATCTGAGCCGAGTTCCACAAATCATCGTGTGTGCGTGACTGTTCCAGCTCTTCGAGTGTATAGCAGGGACTACGTTTATCTTTGCGATGTTCATTAAGGGTGTTCGCTGCCCAGTCATATAAACCTTTGAGGTTGTCATAGTTTTTGTTATAATAGCAAAAATTGTCGGCCAACTCTCGACGGATAATAGCTTCTTCACAAAAAGCATCAACTGACTCTTTAAATTTTGAATGGCATTCCCTTACCGTCAATATACAACGTTGAACTGAAATTTGACCAAAATGAAACCACGGCGATAAGCCTGACAGGGCATTTTTCGTAGGATCATTGCGGCTGTTATTAAATATTTTCAAACGTTTTGAACAAAAATCTCGGAGTTGCTTACATGCTGCTTTATAACCTGGCTTTATATGAGCCACTTCATCCACAGTCATATCACATTCCAGGGTGTTATAAGTTGTCGCCCAGTCTATTTGAGGCAACTTTGTTTTGAAATTTATTTTATGTTTAATTAATGGAGGAAATTCAGTTAAAAATTCAGGTAACTTTGAGTTTATTTTATTACGTATAGTGCGAGCACCGTATTCCTGCTTTTCTGAAGCAACCCATACTGGTACTATATTATGAGCATCTACTTGCAGGAGGGGAACTCTTTTTGGCAACTTTTTTGTGACGTCTTCAACCCATTGCATTGGTACACGTAATGGCGTAAAATCACATACAACAGCAGCACAGTCATGTGCTGCAACAAATTCTGGCATGAGATCTTTAGCTAAGCCCCTCAGCAATTCAAATGTTATATTTAAATTGGTACATTCTTTTGCCACTTCTTCCAGGCCACCTAATAAAAATTTATAGTGCCTTAATGTGGCATTGAGAAATTTTGGAACCAAACAGAAGACAACCACCAAGGGCAAATCTAGTTTCAAGGCCAAACGCTGTGCATATAGAAATGCCCAGTTATCTTGGACGCGCACATCCCTCAACATCCAATAAACAACAGGTCCATGACAATCTTCACGGACTTCCTTCTCAGAACTTAAAATCCGCACGCGTTTCTTTTTAAAGTCAAATTCCGTAACGCAGGGTGAACATTTCAAACGCTTTTCATGTAGGGATTCTATAAAATTATTTAAACCGGTTCCATCTGTTGAACTGGCGGTGGAAGGGGTATCTGCATTTACAATTTTAGTTTTTTTCGAAACAATTTCATTTTCTAATGATTTGCTTTTTGAGGACGTTCGTTTCATAGTGTATAACCTTCAGTTTATAAAAACTATTACGATATTAACTTTTAATCCATTTCATACTTTATGTTTGTATGTAGAATATCAAACATACCTTTTATCTAAGGAATTGCAGTTAAAGCAAAGCAGTTGTTTTAAATTTATGAACATTAAATTTAAACGAAAATGAAGAACTGAGTTGATATTACATGCAGTTGTTATTGTTTGTTACACATTTCAATATCAACAACATAAACTGTGTTGTTATTGTACTATTGTACTAAATTACAAGACACAGCGTTGCCATAGTGAAAAGTTTGCTCTGCTAAAAGCTACCACCTATTAATTTTATTACTTAGTTTTTTTTTTAAGTTTCAAATAATGATTTATTATATATATATATATATATATATATATATATATATATATATATATATATATATATATACTATATATATTTTTTTTTGCTCTTAAAATTATCTACAGAAGTTTAAATATGTATATTGCAATAAAATCAGAAGTGCACGTGCATACTTACGTACTAAAAAGTTTTGAAAACTATTCTCAAAATTAAAGATCCATTTTCTTATATAATTCTACATGTCTAAAATGTCTGATACTACTACACGGACCGTCAGCTTTCCAAACCATCATTTTCGTAAACTAAAAATTAATTTGGATTGATTCCGTTCCTCCGGTTATAATCCATTTCACCTACTCTGATGTCTGTGTGTTTAACAACTTTTTAGCAGTCCAATGATATACTAGGTATTAAACGAAAGGCTTTTCCAAGAAGAAATGTCAAATTAAAATGGAAAGTTTCTTCATTCAAAATGGCGGCCACACCAAACCGACTAGTCGTTATTTTTTATGCAGCTCAATGATATAGGTATCAGAATTTGAGGATTTTGGAGAAGAAAAATCAAAATAAAATAGAATCACTCTAAACGCGAACACACAAAAAATCTATTAACTCCGTATAAGGCTCGATCAATCTGGTTCTATATACATATGTAAGTAAATTAAACATACGCTTATTCGATATTTCTCACCTTTAACATTTATGCCGGAAGCTAAAACTTAAACAAACACAGGTAAAAAATACAAATCTTTGTTGATATATTTTTAGTTTCACTTTTATATATTTTCTCCAACTGTTTATACATAATTTCTAATAATATTTATTTTTATTTAAACTACACATCCTCCTCAAATATTACTTAAATTACTTGTTTCGTTTTTCTGTTTTTAATAGATATACTTTTATCATTTAAACAATCCATTAAGATTCCTTACTTTGATATATATTTAGTTCGAAAGATTGATTTGTGTGTTTTTGTTTTATAGAATTGTTCATAAATACATTGTACAAGATGTTTTTTAGAAAATAATCAAAGGTTTAGTTTATTAAACAACTAATAGTATATGCATTTTCTATGCAAAAGAATGTATTAATATTATATTTAGAATTCAAATTAAAATGATGTTGATTAAAGTTAAGTAGGAAATAACTTTTACAGTGGAACGGTATAAAATTTCATTAACTAATCTGTAATATCGTAAAGTTCAGTTTTCTTAAGAAATAAATAAAATTGTTGTTTAAGCATTAAATCAATAGTAATTAAATGTTTCTTCTAGATCTTTTGTTTTTCAAATCAAAATTTTCGTTTTAAAAATATATAAAGAAATTAAACAAAATAACCTAAAGTCTAATCTATTGCGAAAATATAACAAAATGATGAATTTAATTTAGCTTAAATAAAATTTATAATACAATAAATAAAATTATCACAATTAATAAAATGGTTGACAGAATTAAAATTGCGGCCCATTGACGTTTATCTACAAAGGTAAGAGAAAATTGGCTAAATTAAAGATTTAATGCTAGTTTGAAGAATTTCGAATTAAAATTAGGTTTATGTTATAAATTCATTAAAGATTTATTATTCTGGCAAAGAATATTA
Source organism: Germaria angustata (assembly GCA_963681545.1). Classification (NCBI taxonomy): domain Eukaryota; kingdom Metazoa; phylum Arthropoda; class Insecta; order Diptera; family Tachinidae; genus Germaria; species Germaria angustata. The sequence goes on from OY813002.1 coordinate 85,535,088, forward strand.
TTGGCCAAAAACACATTTAATTAATAATTCAATTATGAAATCAAAACCGGTCCGATTTTTTAACTTTAATAAAAATTAATGATTTAGATTAAAGCTCTGAAAGTTCACTCAATTAAGAATACCTAAGCATTGTGATGCTTAGAAATTTTATTTCGAAATTAATTTATTTATGAAGAAAACGTAGGTAACATAAATTTTTAATTTAGAAAAAAAATATTCGAAAGTTTCGCGGCACGGAACAGAACTATGTTGAAAGACAAGAAAAACTGATTCGTTTATGGCGCATCGTTATGTTATGTATGGGTTAGAATTGTCAAAAATTCCCCTTCGTTAATTTTGAAACATTACTTTTATGTATGTTTAATTATTTCTGAATTAAAAAAATTTATTAACGTTTTATTTTCGTTAATTCAAACTCATAGATGAAAGAACCTTAACTTCCCACTAACCCCTTTTGTTTATCTTTTTTGTTGTTGAAAAATTAAAGGAAATGATGATTTTATAGCACTTTTTTTAGAAAAAAAAGCTCCATCAATCGACTTTTTATTTGGCACTAATATATTTTTTTTGGTTTAGCAAAATACATATTTCACATTGAACTAATTAATTATTGACTTTAGAAATAATTAATTTGTAATTTACTCTGAAATTTTTGATTTACGATCATATATTACAAGTTTGCAAATGCTTTCATAATTTACCAATAAATATTCTTATATTATTCTGTATTGATTTTTTTTTTCATTAAAACTTACCGTTATTCATGTGTAAAGCTTTGGCCATTTTCTTCATTGTGGAATCCAGCTTTGATTCAGTTGTTTCAAACTCATTGCCAAAATCATCAAGCATTCTGAAAATAAAACGAAAAATAAAATATTTCTCTATTTTAAATATATGGCAAAAACTAACACCGCTTGCTCATCTAACTCTACACCTATTTGACGTGATACAGTCTTCAAAGTTCCTATCGAGTCACTAATCATATCCAATTGCTCATCTTGGCCCTGTATCATGCGCTGTTGCACCGATACCGTTTCTCCAACGAATCTGTGCGACGGACTATCCAATGAATTATAATGTCCCGGACTGTCTAAAGCATTTTCCAATTTGGAATATTTTGCACCACTGTGACGTACAGCTGCCATTGTGCCTGCCAAAGTACTTGCTACACTATTACTACCTCCACCTCCGCCGTTACCGTTGGCACCGCTATTCACACCGCCGTTTAACAATGAATGTGATGTTATATTGGAGCAATCCACTAAATGTGTACGATCACTTAAGTTGTGATGCTGATGATAATTATGTGCATTCGTTGAATTATGGTCGTTTTCTAAATTTATTTCGTGTTGTTGTTGCTTGTTGTGTTCATCCAAAAGTGGCTGGTGTGCTGTTATATCCCTGTCTCGAGCACGATTCAGGCTCATCTTCTCTTTCATCTGTTTGACTTCATCGCGAGTGTTGTCGATAAAATGCCGGCGACTAGATAGTTCTCTATTATCAATTCGAAATTTATTTGGGTTTTTTTCAACTATGCGTAAACGATAACATTAAAATAAAATTAAGGAACACCAGCGTTTAAATATGACATAAGTGCTCGTAATAGTAAAAAAAATTAAAAAGTCAATTCAAAATCAGTTCATTAAATAAAATTTACATTATATAAACAAAAAGAAGCAAATATACGTATACATACATGTAAGTATGCACATATTATAAGATTAGATAGGATAGAGCCAAAAATTATAAATAGTGGGTGTCAAATACTTCGAATATTAAAATTCATATATTCTCAATTATCGAAAAATCCAAAATTTTTTTTCTTTTTAATTAAATTGTCTGCTTTTATAAATTTAAACGAAAATTATGTTCAAACATATGTAAATAACAAGAAAAGACTCAAATTTGTTGTGTTCAATAAAAATATTTAAAAAGAATTGAAATAGTGATTAGAATTGATTTAAGCTTAGTCGCTAATTACATTCAAATATTCCTAAAATATGTTTGTATATTAAACTATGAAAAATGTAAAATTCTAATAGCACTTTTCGCAAATACTCAAATGCAAACTTGATTTATTTAAATTTTCGAACATATATTCTATATTTAAACCATTTGTCATTTTGCAGAGACAGGCACACTAGAAAAAACGTTTTCTCCCTTCTGAATTCGCAGAAAAAAAATCCGTAGGAACAAAATCATAATTTCACTAAATTTTTCTATATAAGGAAAGTAATGTGCTTAGAATTAGTTTACGATTAGTCACTATTTACATTCAAATGTTCCTAAAATATGTACATATGTGTGTACATACATATATATGTACATACATATATCAAACTATAAAGTTTCAATCTTTATACTCATATGTACTATGCCACTTTTCATAAATACAACTTAAATGAAAACGTAATTAACTTGAACACTCAAAAAGTACAATAGATAGACGCTTTCGAAATTTGGATTTAGCTAGTTTTGAAAAAAATACATAGAAGCAGTCATAAAATGAGAAATGAAATAAAATATAAAAACAAAATTATAAAAATCACAAAAATGCGATTTTCAATTGTAATAATTAAAACATATGAAAATTGATTTTTCACATATTTTCTATTGCTTTTTCAACTGAACGAACCAAAATGTCATCATACTCTTCAATTGATGTTTTGCCAATTATATTAAAATTAAAAGAAAATGATAATTTGTTTGTTGAAAAAAGGATATTAATTGTATCTTCTAAGTCTTCCAAGTCCCATTCAATGCTACGTAATGAATTCCTTAATTCATTTGTGGTCCATTCAGCTTCAGTACTGTTACAATTTTCACCGAGTTCACGCCAACGTAAATATAGACCCCTTGTTTTATTTAAAGCTTTAAAAACCTCACTAAAATTAAAAAAAAACACTCACATAAATACATACATATGTATATTAATGAATTATATTCTTAAATTTAATTCTTTTCAAAATACACACTCTTTCACCACAAAGAAGGGATCTTCCAACGACATGACCAATAACTAGAAACAACTTTTCCACGTTTTCTTTTTATTTTGGTAATTTTCTTTCTTCTTAAGTTTAAACTTTATTTGGAAAATACTACAAGTTTTCATGGATTTTTCTATTTACTGTTATTTCTTCTTCCTTTTTGTATGGTTACCAAATGTCTGTCATTTACATCAACTTTTTATCTCTTTACTTTATGCTCTTTTAAAACAACCCTCCTTTCCGTTCTGATTTCATATGAACAGTAAAAATTTGATAAATTTTTTCTTGAAAAATAAATATCGATACACAAAAATTATTTTCTACATTTTTAGATTTTTTGTTTATTTCGGATTATTTAACTTTAATTCGTATTTATATTTAAATAAATTGTTTCTTTTTTTTGTAATTTTGTTACTTCAATTATTTGTGTTGTTAACACGACTCTATTTTTACCAGAACTAAAAATATTGTTGTATATTTTCTCAAAATAACCTGGAATGTTTCTCACTTTCATTGTATCTAGTAAATAAAATGGGGAGCTGATATAATGCACTCCACCTTCGGTATTCGTTACATATTCTTTTATTTAACCCATTTATGTGCAAGAAATAATGTAACACAATACTTCGATTTTATTACATTATTTTTATTATGTAATAATAATCTTTCATTAAAAAATTCTAAACGCATTTTTCCTTAAGAAAATTTCTGAAAAATAAGAATAATGTACATATACTATCAAGAAAGAGACAGACAGAGAACTGATTTCCCCATGATTTTCGAAAATCAAATTTGCGACATTCTGAAGATTTTTACCTTTCTTATATGACATGTATGAATCGCTTCAATATATATAACGATTTTTTCATTATAAATTCTTTAAAAAAATGTATTTATGAAATTTTATAAAAATATCAATTGCGAATATTTCATTAAAGTCGATATTTTTGTGTCTAAGAAATTCGAAAAAAAATGACGCCCCGAAAATCTAGTTGAACTGTTTTTCTATATTCGTCGCATTTTCTGATCTTTTTTACTGCACAGAACGCCATAATCTTTAAAACCTCGAAATTCGAAAATTCTTATAAAATAGAGCAATTTCAAAGGAAAGTGGATATATTGAATCATATAACGATGTTGTCCACTTTGTGTTCGCATACCTTCATAAAAGGGTTAAGGCCATGTCACATACAACTTTTGCTTCGCGTTGCGTTACAGCTTTGCTTTGACATTTAAGTTGAAATGTACATACTTATACGAAACATGCCACATAAAACACTTTTAACGCAGCGTGACGCAAAAAGTTCGGCAACTCTCAACTTTTTGCGTGCTTTGACAATCAAAGTTATGTATGTATGTGTGTATGTTGGAATATGATATGAAAATGTGATGTGATATGAAAAATACTTATTTTTTTATATTTAAAATTTATTTCCTGTTAAAGAATAGGAGCTTGTTTTTTTAAAACAAATTTATAAAATAGTACCTATTTGCATGCTATATGTAAGTATATAGCATAAGATTATTTTATTGTAAAAAATCAGTGGCAGCGTATTATTAATAATATTTTAACTTTTTATATGAATACATACATATGTATGTATGTATGTATTTGAAAATCCAAAAAACAAATGAATTTATGACAATTAAAAGCTTTATATGGTATAGTGGTGTATTTTCAATAAACTACAATAGGTGATAACAAAATAAACACACAAAAGCAAATAATATTTTGACTTTAATTTTTATAATAAAAAATAATTAGCAAAATTCATAACCACCTTTTTGGTAAACATACAATGCGCGCGTTGTGTCAAAGTTTTCATTGTGTCATACACCTTTTGCGTTACGCTTTTCTCTCAAAGTTAAAAACGTCACGCAACGCTACAAAGTTTTATGTGACACGGCCTTTAAGCTCAAAATTAAGCTGACGAAATTCTCAAAACAACCCTCACAATTTTAAGAGAAACTAAACCAAATATACAGTAGCCAGCAAAACTAAGGACACACCAGTATTTTTTAATTTAATTTCGTTAAAACTTTGTGTTTAAAAATGAAAAACAAATTGAAATGGTTAAAAATAAAAAAGTATATTATTATACTTCAAGCTTATAAAAAAAATTAGGAACTTCATGTTATTAAATAAGAAAAATTAAGAAATTAATTGCGTTTCCTCACAATTCGACACAGCAAAAGTAAGGACACACCTGTAAAAACCACTTAAATTTATTATAAAATCTAACAAAATTTACCAAAATTTAACATTTTTAACATTTTGTTTGGTAGCCTTTACATTTCCACACAGCTTCTAAACGTTTTTTCAATGAGCTGACCAGTTTTTTTGTGATTTCAGAACGTAGGTTCTTCCATTCTTCTAAAAGCACCTCTTTGAGTTGCTGTTTATTTCGAATTTCGAGTTTTCGTAAATTTTTCTTTAATATTTCCCATATGTGCTCAATTGGGTTGAGGTGCCGACATTGTGGAGGTGTTACAAGCATATGTGGAGTGTTGTACAGAAGCCACATTTTCACATTGTGAGCCGTATGCTTCGGGTCGTTATCTTGCTGGAAGTAATAGCTATCAGATAGATCCATTTTTGACGCACAATCTTGGAGATTATTTTTTAAAATATCCTAGTAAGTATACTGATTCATTGCATTTTCAATAAAAACCAGATTTCCAACACCCGCATAGGACATAGAGCCCCATATCATAACACCTCCACCTCCATATTTTACGGTCTTTATTATATTCTTAGGATTTAAAGCATAGCCTTCACTGCGCCAAACTTTATAACGCCCATCAGAGCCAAATATGTTATATTTTGACTTACTTTGTCCCAAAAGTCTTGAGGCTTACTAATAAAAGTTTTTGTGAAGTCATTGTGCTTTTGTCTGTTGATTTTTTTATATGAGTGGCTTCTTTCTTGGAACACATGATAAAAGACCTTGACTTTTTAAACACCGCCGCATAGTATGGGGTGAAACTTTTATATTTTCATATTTTTCAATCTCTGCAGCTATTTTTAGAGCACTGGTAGTGGGATTTTTTTCAACTATGCGTTTAATGTACCGTTTATCATTTTCGCCCAGCCGATTGTCGACCACTTGCAAGCTTATTTTCTACTCGGTTTTCTTTTATTTTTCGTTGAACTACTTTTTTTACCGTAAAACGAATATGACATACTATTTTTCCAATTTCTCTATTATAAAAAATTCACGAAAACTTGAAATTCGAAATAAACAGCAACTCAAAGAGGTGCTTTTAGAAGAATGGAAGAACCTACGTTCTGAAATCACAAAAAAAACTGGTCAGCTCATTGAAAAAACGTTTAGAAGCTGTGTGGAAATGTAAAGGCTACCAAACAAAATGTTAAAAATGTTAAATTTTGGTAAATTTTGTTAGATTTTATAATAAATTTAAGTGGTTTTTACAGGTGTGTCCTTACTTTTGCTGTGTCGAATTGTGAGGAAACGCAATTAATTTCTTAATTTTTCTTATTTAATAACATGAAGTTCCCAATTTTTTTTATAAGCTTGAAGTATAATAATATACTTTTTTATTTTTAACCATTTCAATTTGTTTTTCATTTTTAAACACAAAGTTTTAACGAAATTAAATTAAAAAATACTGGTGTGTCCTTAGTTTTGCTGGCTACTGTACATACATACATACATTAAATTTATTATATTCCCTAACAAAATATTACCTTTTTATTTTGCTATTGACTTTTGTAGGATCCTAGATTGTTTCTAATATTTTCAATTTATAATTAAGCGGTCATTGTCGTATTTTTAGTTTATTTATTTATTTTTTTTAATTATTTGATGCGACTGCGTAAAGAATCTCACAAATGTATTACAAATTTTTAGTTAGCAATTTTTACAATTTGATAAAAAAGTTTTGATAGTCAGCTGTTTAACAGTGAATATAATACAGCGATTTTTTAACGCAATACATCAAAGGGTTACAAAATATGTTGTTAGTGAGTAATATTACTTTTCCTTACTTACTTAAAAATAGCAACATAAAACCAAATATGTAATATTATAATAAAATATAATCGCTACCAGTCTCTACTAGCCATCAACTTGGCATGAACAATGAGAACAACATATGTCGCACTTGAATTCGGCTCATGGAGACGGAACAAATTAACACCGTTGCTGTGCCGAGCTTGTTCATGTCATGTCGAAGTCAATGGCTGTTATGAAAGATGCGCTATAATGTGCAGTGACACTAAAAGGAACTTGCCAGACTTAAAATTCTTGACATAGTGCTACCAAGTTTACGTATTTTTTGTGATATATTGATGTTACCGAGTTTTCTAAACGTAACGGCAAGAATATAAAAAATAAACTCACTACGTATATTAATATTTATTCAAGCTAAGAAAACTTATATTTTCTTTTATTTTAAATTTGAGAAATATGTGTATGTACATATATATCTTCTAATAGGCAAATGTATTCCTTTAATTTTTCCAGGGTATACCTCTACTTACATAGATGACCAATAATCCTATTAATAAAATATGCTTTTAAAAATATCTCATTGTGTATGTACATGATCAATACTTTTAATAAACCCTTTTAAAGCATTGGTATTGCTGTTAATCTACATTTTATATTTAATAGATATTTATTAAAAATTTTTCAGGATATTCTCCCAATTTAAATTTGTTTGCTGTTGGCTTAGTTGTGTAGTTATATGCCTGTATTTTATTGGTTCTAAAAATCATCAGTACACTTTAGCCGAATTATGTTTGAAGAATATTCAAACTCATATAGCCACATATACATAAACAAGTAGAAAAGTTTTAGAAAACTTTCATGTAAATAGAATACAGCTAACAATTATATTCGACTTTCGTTTTTTTATTTCCCTAAAACTATTATAGTTATTTGTTTTGTAGCTCAAAAGTAGAAAAATATGATTGAATTTCTATGGAATTATCATATAGTATTTATAGGTTTTTGTATATGTATGTATATACATGAGTTTGAATGCAGGCATATACACAGCGAAAGCAACAACACACAATATCTTTTATAGATAATGTTTGTTAGTACTCCTCTCTTTAGCAAATAACTTAACTTGATTAGTAAGCCAATTGAGTATTGTTCAATACGGTCTATAAAAAGCAAAGGCTGTTATCTGCAATAGTACATAAAACAAATATAAAGTAAAAGGTATTAATTTTACTTTTCTTCAATTAGTGAATTAGTTTACCAATTTCGAGCGTATAAAAAACAAGAACTTACGCACTTCTAAATTTCTTTATCTTGAGTAAAAATAGTATTTGAGAAAAAAAGAATATGTTGCAAAACGATGCTGTACGGAATTTGCATTTTGATAGTGAAATACGTGTAGCCCAACAATCGAGATCAGAGCCAGGAGGTTTGTTCATTTTATTAAATTGTTCGTTAATTAAAATTTACTGCCAATGAGTGAATGCTTCATATCACAACAAAAAAAAAAAGAATAATATTGTAATCAATTGAAATCTTTTTTTTTTTAATTCATATAAGTACCTATAAAAATAAATAGTTTAGTTCGCAGTTTTTAAACATCTTTTACATATGTACATGCGTATGTACGAGTGTGTACTTATGTGAAATACATAAGTCATAAGTGCTGAAAACTCAATTTTATATTGTTAACAGGTTAGCAATTTTATTATAAAAATTGTTATTGCTTTATATCAAAACAATTCAATATCTTATCTTTGCCTCGTTAATACGGTGTGTATATAGCGGACCGTGTTCAAGATAATTTGTTAATTTCATAATGTTGTTTGTAACGCGGAAAAAATCGTTATCGACATTGCTTTACCATTTGGAAAATAAATAAAAAATTGTTGAAAAGTTTTTACAAGTTGTTGTTACCACTGCAAAATTTGAGACGTAAAAGTTTTAAAACTCTTTATTGAACTTTGGCTACTTCTTGCGAATATGTATAAAATTTCACTACTTATTACATTTTCATAACTTCGCATGCCGGTTTTCGAATATCAAGTTTTGAGGTCGTAGGAAGCTATTACAAATAGTTTCGCGACGATGTGTTATTTATTTCGAGTTTCATATTCTTTTGCAGTTGTTTGTTTAAGATAATTTTTCAATATTAATACATACATGTATTTCAGGACTTTTAAAATATTTTACAAAATTTTCTTTTTTGCGACTCCATTACGGTCTAAATTTTTTTATTTGGTTACTTTTTGTATATTTTCCAAAGACTATAAAAAATTTGTAAAAATTATTTACCAAAAATAAATATCATTACACACGAATGTTTCTAATTTTAACTCTGGCTTTATTTCATATTGTTTAATAGTCTGTATATTTTATTATTTTCCAATTTTAGATGAACCACTTAGAATAACTTCCCAGCCTGCAGGTAAATTATGATATTCAATTTCCGAAACATTTATATTTAATATCAAACTTTAAAGTTTCTACTCACTTACCTCTACCAATTTCTACTGTGGAACAAACTGCTAGAATTGGAGCCGCATGTATGCCTTTAGCAGGCTATAATTTCTTAGTGGACCTGCCATCTCTCCATATCGAACAGACATTTGAATTAAATGAGTGTAAGTGAGATGGCGTCACAGAAAGAAAACAAAAACAAATTAGTATTTCACAAACAAGTTGTATTTAATATTTCGTAAATTTTTAGCTCTTACATCTATTTCCTCGGAAAATCGTTTCGTTGTGCGATCGCCTTTAGGCGATGCCATATACGCTGCTTCAGAATCCTCTTCTGAAAAACATGGCATGTTATGGACGTCCGCCCGTCCCTTTCAAATGCATGTAATCGATAAAACTTTTCAGGAGGCCATGCTTTTTCATAAGAAACTTTCTTTAGGTTTTATGTGCTGCCAGCCTAAATGTTTGGAGGTATGGATACCACCGGGCGATTTATTGGGTCGTATTGTGCAATCACCCACCATAACATCACCGGAATTTTACATTGAAGATGGTGCCACCGATTCACCATTATTTTGCGTGCAAGGACCGTCTAGTTCCGGATTTTTTTGCTATTGTTTGCCAAAAGAAACATATTTCAAGGTGGGTCAAATTATAAATAATTTATCATTCATTTTAATTAATGCCTTTTTAGATACACTCTGGTGGCGATCTAAGAGCATCTATTGATCGCAAATGGTCGACCGGAAGATCGCAGTATACCACTAATATTTATTTTAGTGACATTAAACTTAATGCCAAAGAGAGGGCTCTAATATTGGGAGCAGCATTTCTTTTGGTAAGTGTAGCAACAAATAAAAAGATTTAGTAGGACTTTAGAAATTTTTCTCATTAATATTGTATATTTACATACATTCACAATTTTTCATTTCAGGAATATTTGTATTTTCAAACACATTTTTAAATTCCTGCAATAAAAATATATTTAAGGATTTTAGTTTTGGTATCGCTGGACTACATTAATGAATTTTTAGATTTAAGATATGAGTGCGTAATGTTAGTTCCGGTCAGCAATTCTTATAGAATGAAATAAAGTTCTTACTTTGAATAAATCTACTCTTTTTAATACTCCTCAACAAAAAAAATATGGTTACTGAGTTCAGTTCGATTTTCGAAAATCAAAATTTTCATCACATCACTGTGCTATGAGGTTCTACTTATGTAAGCTTTTCGAATATTTTCGTGATGATGTAAGCACTGGCGCGGCGCCCTTGTTTTGCCGATCCCTGGTGTACGTGCTCGTTTTACATCATTTTGAATATATGTACATTATATCCTGTAGTTCCTATAAGGAACATCTTATCCTTAGTTTCATTCCATAGGTCGGCACGGTTGATCGGCTTGATTGTAATTTTTTGCCGTGGTTTCGGTAATCGTGATAGTTTAAGATGAATAGCTGATTAGTCTATAGCATTCGATCCTAGTGCTGGGGCTGCCAGCAGCCGACGTATTTCATCGGAATTTCCTCCGAACGGTTGTTGAAGGTTATACTGCCTAATGGTTGTTCTCAAAACATCTAGCTCCGATTTCTTCTTCAATATTAGTTTTCAAGATTTTAAAAAGGACCAAGGACCAAAAGTCTGGTGCTGTTAAATCTGACGATCCGGACGGCCAGTTAGGTTAACCTTATCCAACGGTCAGGCAGGCAGGCAATTCGTGAACAGTTTGCACTTTGTAGGAGAACATTTTAAAATCTTTCACCAAAATTCGTTGCAATAAACGTTTGCTGATGCCTAACTGTGTGCATCGTCGTCTCGTTGATGTTTGTGGATTCTCTTCGACGTCGTCGGCAACAGTATCGATGTTCTCGGTCGAACGAACAATAAGAAGCTGGCCACATCTTTTGACCCAGTTTGCACGAGGCGCTCAGCCAAACTCTTAACTGTTAATTCTACGTTCTTAAGTGGTGTATCGCTCGACGGTTTGTTGACAACTATCTATTTATATATTTACAGCATTTGACGCCATCTGCAGAAATGGCAGCCAATTCAAATTATGACATTACTGTGACACCACCTAGTATGTTTGCAACTCAACTATTAAACTGCTGCACCGTTTGAAAAAATTTTTTTTAAGATATTGGCTTCGTGTGGATATGAATTAATTCGGCATAGTAAATTTTGAGTTGCAATTTTAAGCAATTATTCTTTAAGAGAACTTCGATTTTATATATTTTTTCCAAATGTAAGACTGTTTTATTTCGATAAGAAAAATTTTAGCTAAATGAAAGGAAATTAAAACAGGCGTGTGTACAAAAAAAAAAAAAAAAAAAAAACAAATAAATACATTAGAATACTTCTGCTCGTAAGAAATTCAGAAAAACCCTTTACATTTATTCATAAATGTATAATTTGAAAAAAAAATATATATTTTTCCATCAGAATACAAATTACGGGTATGGTAAATTTTAGGGTCACATTTTATGAAACGAAATGTTTCAAAACGTTTGAAATTTGCATGAACAAAGCCGAGTATCAAACGTATTCCCCGTTTTTTTCCCAAAAATGTATAACCTTATACTATGTTTAAGTATAAGAGGATCGAATATTAAAAAAAAAACTATATTTGTATTGCAGCCAACGGAAGTAGATGATTCGAATAAGGTTTAACGTTCCGCTAAACAAAACTCACAAAATGTAATTTAAAACGTTTTTTATTTTATTTTTTGTTTGTTATTTCAAACATTTTTAGCTTGATCTTTTCACGTACACAAAAAATTACAAATAATGTAATTACATATTGATTTATAGTATATATCTATATCTGATTAAGCATATATATTTTAATTTATGTATATGTATATATAGGATTTTTTTTAATATTAAGAAATACATACAATTTGTATTTATTATTTATTTCTGTTTTCAGTTAAATTTTATATACATATATGAATAAGTTTTGTTTTTGTTATACATATATAAATTTATATACTTAATTTTATTATATATAAAGATTTCTTATTAAATTTCTTTAACAAACTTAAAAACTATAGTTTCTATGACAGTTTAAATTAAAAATTATGTTTTTCTTCTAGACACATAAATTTGTCTTAAATTTTTTCCGTTAATATTTTTTTCATTTTGTACAACATTAGTTAATAAATTTGTAAACATATTAATTAAATTATGATAAAAAATATGTTTTAACTAATAAAATTATTAAATTAAAACTAAAAATAGATAAAATAAATTTTTATTTTTATTTCAAGTCTCGTAGTTATATTGGATTACGTAGCATTATTGAAAAAAGCTTTTACTGAATTAAAAAAAAAAAAAACAAAACAAAACAAAACTAATATGAATTCAATAAAAAAAATATGTATATATGTATATATAAGAAATATTTTTTAAAACCCAGGAAGAACTTTGATTATTAACTAGTTTTTTTATTTAATTTTTAATTCTTTTTCATTAGTTTCTTAGCAAATCTTTTAGATTCGAAACCAAATTATGAAAACGAAAGAGAACCTTTTAAAAAATATACATTCGCATTATAAAATCTTTGAAATGTTTTCACTACCTTTGAACAAAAATTAAAAATAATAAACAATACCATAGGTTTTAGCACAAAAAATCAAAAATTTATATTTGCTATATTATTTCGGCTCACAAAAATATCGTTTGCTTTTTTTTGAAGCGTCAGGAAATTTTAAAAATTCCTAAAAAGAAAAAAATTAACTTACAAGAAATAGGAAAAAGCACACAAAAACTCAAGGCTTTTTTTAATCAAATAAAATATTATAAGAAAAGCTTTCCATATTTGCAGCTTTAATTTTTCCATGCCATTCCAATAAAATCAAATGAAATTATATTTAAAGAAATTTATGAATAAAATTTATGAAAATTAAATTAATTAATTTATTTCATTACATAATTAATTAATAATTTTTAATTAAACAACTTTTGCGAGCCGATTTAATAAGCCAATCCTTGCATTTCTTCAGTTTGAAAGTTTCTATGTACATACAGATATATGTATTTAAAATAAATATTATTGTTTTAGTTTTATATATTTTTCAAAATGATATTGGTTTTGTTTGTATATTATTTTTATTACTATATATATATAGTATATATATATATATATATATATATATATATATATATATATATATATATATATATATTATATATATATATATATTATATATATATATATATATATATATATATATATTATATATATATATATATATATATATATATATATTATATATATATATATATGTATATATATATATATATATATATATATATATATATATATATATATATATATATATATATATATATATATATATATATATATATATATATATATATATATATATATATATATATATATATATATTCATTTTAACGATTGTATATGTTTTGTTATATTGATATTTTTTATTACATATTTCAATGAAAAATTCAAAGTTGATATTATGAGGAGGTCAGCAAAAAACCAACTTATAACTTGTGGACTTCACGGAATTCGATTTTTTATTTGAAATAGCAAATAGCTTTTAGCTTACATATGTATGCATGTATGTATGTATGTATAAGTGGTCCTAATCATTGAAATTTAATTTATTCCGTACGATATGTGTTTTCGAAAAAGATATGATTAAAGCTTCATCGCTTTTCATATGGTAGTTTTGGTCCTGAGGATTATTTTAAAAAGTACCACAAGTTTAAGACGATTTCTTTAAGAAGTTAAGGTGCGGTTTTCTAATGTTGTTTTGTAGACGGTGGGGGTATATAGCGGCGATGCTTTATATATGCATCTTTTGTTGATGTAAAATTTTTATATCTTTCTTGTACAGTGGATATATGATGAGTATGTATTGTGGATTGTTGTATGAAATGTGTTTTATTTGGTCGATCAGGCCAAGACAATATATCCACAATTCATCTGTCGGGATAGGCAAACACATAATGTCAGTTTGTTGGACTAGTCGTATTTAAATGAGAGTTACTATTAGCTATTGATGCTTCAGGGCGTAATCGCTTTTCTTGTTGTTGTAGCTGTTGCTCTTGAACCTCTTTGTCGCTCTCCTCGCCATTGCTAAAGGTACCAGGCAAGCGTCTCTTCAGATTATTATTTAAAGCTATGGCAATGCCTTCGTCCTCTGATGTGGAATTCGCTCTTCTTGGCGTATTTGCCGCACTATTGTTATCCAACGAAGCTATGGCAGTGGCAGCAGCACGTTCGGCTGCTGTAAAACCATCCTCTGAGGCACTGTCTTGTGAGACCAAGCCTGTGTTTGAGTTATCCCCCGAGGGTGTGGTATAGCTGCCCAATTTCGATGTTGGATCTTTTTCGATTAATTTTTGAGCCAACACGCGCAATGAGATGAGCGAATTTTCACAATCGCTAGTATCGATTTCGGTAAGACTAATGCCGGCCCTTTCGATTTCGGCATATGTACCGAAAGGCAATTTCTGTAAACATTCCAACTTTTGGACATGCGTTTTTGAACGCAAATGTTTTGCCAAATGGCCATGAATACGAAAGGCGATTTTACAATCGGTACACTCGAAAGGTCGCGGATTCGAAGTCGTAGGTACACCAAATGTTGAAGTCATTATTACTTTATTTTTGTGAGCTTCTGATCTTTCGTGTTTTTGTAAATGGCCTTGGGTGCGAAACGATATGCTACATGGATCACATTTGTACTTACGCTCCATATAATGAATATTCATATGCAAGACCAGCTGTGATTGCTTTTGAAAGGTTTTTGAGCATATAGAGCACACGGGGCGACCATCAGCATTTGATATTTGCGGAACTCTCGGATGAACGGGTAGAATTTCGTTGTTGTTTGTAGTAAAGCCATCTTCTCCCACTATAACAGTGCGTGTAGGTTGGTTTGCATTGTTTGCTTGACTGGTTGAAACTCCGCCCGAAAGAACACCAGAAAAATCGGTCGTACCTGGTTGTAATATAGCGGCCGGTAAATTGGAATTGTGTGCCAGTTTTTCATCATTTTTTATTGCCACTTTTTTCGATGGTGGCTCCTCATCGGTTTCTTCGCTTTCATCTGATGATTTCAAAGATTTCGGAAGAGACTTTGGCAAATCCGTTGTTGAGGCAACTGAGACTGCAGCTGTTGTGGTAGTTGAAACCGTAATCGGAATCGGAACAGGAACAGGAACCGGAACTTCAGAATTTTGAGATTCTTGTGGTTTTACAATTGCCATTTTAGGCATTTGAAGTGTTGTTATAACTTCTTTCTCTGTTGCACTGGGATCACTTGCTGTTGATGAAATACTGGACACATACACACCAATCGAGCAGGCGGTAACAGAAGTCGTGCTGACCGCTGCACATGTAGTCACCTCGGTGCTTGTGGTTGGTGTTGAATTGGACATTACAACGTTTGGATTTACCGTCATGCCTCGGCTTAGCTGCGTTTGCTTGATTTTATAGTACTGCAACGTCTGCTCCCTACGGTAATCATAGAGCATCATGTCTTCATTTAGCTTATGATGGTTTTCCTCATAATTATCGGCGTAGTTACGACCAACTTTGGATGAGACGGATATCATAGTTTTTAAGAATCCAGATTCATTTTTGTTAACGCCAAAGATTACGTCGCGTATTTGAGCTTGAGTTTGAACCGGTCCTGGGTTTGAGGAAAATGTAGCAGCATTTTGTGTCACATTTTGTGTAGGAACTACATCGACAGCCCTAGGTTTCGTTAGATCCATAGGAGCTGCTTCAAAACAACTTAAGCTGCTACTGTTAATTTTAAGTTTTGGCTCTTTTGGGTTGGAGTAATATTGTTCTTGCTTCTGATAGTCAAAAGGAGGTTTCGGTGATGTATACGAAATCACTCTTCTGATAGCCGGCGTAGGTGCAGAAGACACATTTGAACAGGAACTTACAGAGGTGGCTGCTATTTGACTATTGGCCATTGAAGTTTCCATGCTTTGGGTATATATGGGGGGAGTCATTGATAGAGTGAGTAAACATCTAGCTGCCTCGTGTTCCAAATGAGATTTATTATCTTCGGCAGTAGAAACAATTAAATTTTGCGTTATACTTGATCTGGCCGAATCGGACTCGTTACTACTTTCTGTTTCATTATCACTGGAATCACCATCTGAATCTGACTCACCATTACCCATTGATGAGGTTCTACCACCAGCCGATGTAGATGATTGTTGGTCAAACTCAAAATCTGGTTCCAAAAAGTCGCCCTCGGCTGGCATGGGTCCAGGATTCAGACCCAATTCTATGCATTTCTTATAGTGCGTTTTGGATTGCATGTGCTTCGTTAGATTGCCCTTGGTTTTGAAACTAAAGTTACAATGTTTGCAGGTATATGGCCGAACATCTGTGTGGGTGCGTATGTGCTTTTTTAACATGGAGGGCTTCTTACATCTGATGCCACATTCAGAGCATACATATTTTCCCCGCCCCCTTCCTCTCACATATATATAATTCTCATGAGATTCATAACCACCCTCTAATGTTTGCGATGCTGTAATCGAATTAGATGATGATGCTCCAGCTAAATCTTTTTGGTTCTCAACCTTATGTTCCGAAGAAGTTTTATCATCTTTCGCGCCCATTGTATCCTTAGGGGCTACTGGCTTCAATTGGTGGTGATAACATTTTTCACGAGAGCTGATGAAAGGGGTCATAATAGTATGTTGGGCATCGACCGGTGAGTAAGCAATTTTCTTTCCTTTCGCCATGGTAAAGATCAAACTCTTTTGTCTGGAATCGTAAAGGGACATAACTTCCTTGGGTTTTAAACCCAAAGGATGAGGATTGTTTTCAGCACATTGCTGCCACATGCTGTACATAGACAACTTGTGTATATCTTGAACATACGATGGCTGCGGGCAGTTCAGAGTGCAGTAGAAAGTTTTCGTGCTGCATTTCAATCCCAAATATGTGTAGGAGTTGCCATTTAAATATAATTGCACGCATTCTTTAGAAGGTCTTGGTGTTTCTGGCGAGATTAATGGCAATGTATTGGCAGTGGGCGTTATTCCATGATGACGCTTCAGTGTAAAAGTACCTGGCCTTAGAGGTAAGCTAGTTGGTCGCAAAAATTTCGATTTGGCTTTGGCTTCTGCACTGGAACATTCAGTATCGTTGGTAGCTGTAGCCACATTAGTATCGACATGTAAAGGAGTTAGAGCTAAATTGGTGGGTGATAAGGATTTACTGTTATATGGCTGTTGTATAACGATCTGTTCTCGTGACATTTTATCGAAATTAAAATGTCTTGTTTCCGCATCTACTTGCGATGTTGTGTTGAGTGTCTTGGCCTCACTGACATTAGAATTTTTGCGAGGACTTAGGTTATCAGCCATGCGCATGAAGTTAAATGATTTAGGGGATTTTGCGGAGTCATTAACTACACCAATATTTTTATTGTTACTACTGCTGGCGTTGGGAACATTGTTGGATAAAGTGGGAACTCCTGACTGCCAGTTCCTAACAGTACGCATGGTTGTGGAGGGTGGCGCCCTATTGAATTCACTGGGAACATTTTGTACACCGCCGAATGAGGGCTTATTAGCTCCGGTAGAATCAGAGTTAATAATTTGATGTGATGTCGACATATTCATGGGACTTGGCGTTTGGTTTCTATTGGGACTGGTAGACCGTGGCACATGTTTGGCATTCATTCCCTGGGGTACATTCAATAGATGCTGTTGTTGCGACTGTTGTTGTTTTTGTTGCTGAGTTACCGTTGGTGGCGCCAGCGGTAATTGAGGCTGCAAGCTGTTTGGTCCTGGAATGCCAGGGACATACGGTATTACCTTTTCAGTCAGTCCTAATGTTAATGGATTAAAGGCCGTAATTTGATTAATAGGAGGAAATTGAAAATGTTGCGGACCATTGGAGGAAGCTAATCCTAGACTTAGTTTTGGGGTCAATTGTGCACCAGGCATCAAAGGAAGCGGCATTTTAGTTTCTTTTTTGGGTGATACTTCTTGAAAACTGCCCCCCGATAATAATGGAGTTCGAATCATTTTCGGACTTTTATCTACATCATCACATTCCGAAAGGGGAATCATGCAACCTCCTGAAGAGGTGAAACGCTTATAGCGTTCTTCTTTCTTGGAAAGTTCTTGAGCGCTTAACAGTTGCATATCACCTCCACTGGTCACAGAGGAACGTTTAGCTGAAAACTTGTCTAAAGTATCAAATTTTAAACGTTTACTGGCTGCATGTTCTACCATATTGCCATGACCGTACATGGGGTCATCGTGCATTTTTGTTATTATAACTTCCTCTGATTTGGACTTCGATTCATTTAGCGTATAGTCTACTAGAGGTGTTTTACCTAAAAGAGGTCCTGGCGATGGCAAAGGTGCATCTACAAAACGAGTGGGAACTTCATTAACTGGTGGCAGGGTTTTTGGTTGTGATACAATGTTTATAAGTGAGGATCCTGAAGACTGGCTTGTAGTTGTAGCCGATGATTGAGAACTTGGCTGGGTCGATGTCGCCGATGTGGTATTGGTGATTGAATTCTTCGATGTGTTGGCCACTGAAGCGCTTAAGCGATTTAATACCAAATTACTGGGTTTAGTCTTCAGTTGTGACCACGCCAATTTGGCCAACGATAGGGGATTTTTTGATAAAATTTTAAAATCTGGCATGTTAAGGGACATGGAGTTTGAACGAAAATATTTATGGGAGGGAGAAGAGGCTGGCGAATTGGCACTACTATTGCTACCTTGGCAGTAGGTGCTGTTGTGCAATTTCAACTCCTCAGCCGTTCGACATTCTAATGAACAGAGAGGACATATGTATACGGCGTCATCACCGGTTCCTGTAGGCACAGCCAAGCCACGAGCATTAAGCAATAAGTTTTTTATTATGGAATTATTAGATGGATATTTTCCGGTGGAAGTGGATGGCTGAGGTGTGCTAGAATTAGAATTCGATGAATTTGACGCTTCATTGATTATTAGGGTTGGTGTTAACAATTGATTCTGTCCACTAAACGTCTGTTCTATGGAATGCCGCTTTCGGGGGGTGGCTGGTGGCGGAGCCTGTGGTAAAGGACCTTGTGGAGGCTTATTTAGATCTATGCTTTCGTCAGACAGTTTTGTTTTTGCCGACAAATTTAAGGGCACATTTCCCAATGAAGGATGCGCAGCTGAAGTATTTATTGAAGTATTTAATGTTGGTGAGGAATGCGACTGCTGGCGAGGTTGAGTTGGTGTTATCGTGACAATGGTCCGATATTGGTGATATTGCATTGGATTGCTGACCGGTGCAACAGCATTAGATTGAATCTGTTGCGGCTGAGCTATATGTTTGCTAACTAAGTTTTTAGAAGTGCCATTTAATGGGAGAGCAGGAGTGAATTCTTCCACATTCGATTTATCATGATACAGATGTTTTTGTTTTTGCATTTGTTGCTGCTGCTGCTGCTGCTGCTGTTGTTGTTGTTGTTGCTGATGTTGTTGTTGTTGATAGATATATTGCTGTTGCAATTGTTGTTGTTGCTGCTGCTGTTGCTGCAGTTGTTGCTTTTGGACAATGGCCTGCGCCAATTTGGCGTTAGTCGGTGATTCACTTGGTGGCCCACCTGTCGTTGTCTGCAAAACCTGCGTACTGGTGGCAGAGTTTGTTGAACTACTGACGCTGTTACTATTATTAGTGAAACTTCTAGAACGGTTTAGAGTCTTTGGGTATTTTTTCTGCAATAGAAGCTCCTTATTTTCGACAATGGCCTCATTTTGAGATATCAGCTTGTTTATATGTTCGTTCAATTTTTCTTTGTTCTGAAAAAAAAAATATGAAGAGAAAATGTTTTATTACACTAAAATCTTAATGAGACAAATTATTTTATGTCTTACCAAAGTAACCTCTTGTAGTCCCGAATTAACAGATGTTTGTAGCAGAGTACTTGGGTTACTGTTGCTGCATATATTTGAGGGCGATCTTTGATTCACAACACTTGCATTTTGTTCAATTATTTCTACAGTATTTTTGTTGCTAATTTGGTTTGAAGGACTTAAAGCTACTGTAGCAGCATTAGCAGCAGTAGACAAATAATGAAGAGGATTTTGCGGAGTGGGATGTGCTATTGTGCTGTTGGTGGATGATGTTGGTGCTTTCGAAGCATGCATATTCCTCGGATTGTTGGAGGTAATCGAGATATGATTTGTATTCGCCAGTTGGTTTGATGGTTTAATGCAATTGGAAGATATTGATGGCGAAGTTTGTGAGAGGGGAGACTGTGCAGGTGGCGGTGGTGGTATGGCTGCTGCTTTATTGGAATGTGCTATTTGCATTTCTTGTAGCTGTAAATGTTGCTGTTGTAGTTGCAGTTGACGATGAAACTGCTGTTGTTGTAGTGGAGTCATCATGTGCATTGCAGGAAAAGCAGAATTATAAAACGATTGGGCCGGCGGTAGGTGTGAAGAAGGATGTAACAAAGAAGCAGCCGTTGCGCCAGGCGGTTGACGCAAGTAATACGCAGCTGCAGCTAGTGGCAATGGTAAAGCATTTGCCGACAGTGGCGGTCCCAACATGTGATGGGATGCCTGTGTTTGCATCTGTTGCAATTGATGTTGTTGCATTTGCTGCAACTGATGAGAGTTAATATGATTATTTAATTTCATTTGTGTACTAGGTGATAACGATGGATGATGAGGCAAATGGTTAGGAGATTGATGTGGCGGTGGTGGCGGTAAATGAACAATTGTGGGCATCGCAATCTTTTGTTCGTTGGTAACAACAACTTGCTGAGGGTGACTAATGCTAGTAGGTGGAGATTCTGCCAAATTTTGAGTTGTGCTCATATCTTTTTGAAGCGAAGCTGTAGAATTTGGCGTTAACACCATCGTATCTGATGAACTCACTGATAAGGTTGATGCTGCTGCACCTGCGGCATCTTTAGCTGTAGCATACAAAGATGCATTATGGAATTTTGGCTTATAAGGTTTATAGCCAACTGACGACTGTTTTGGACTATTAGTCGCTGCGGCATTATTCGAAACTAGCGTTGTTGCTGTAGCAACAGAAGCTGCAGGTGGCAGCGTTCCAGCAGCTGGAGATCCCAACGGTAATTTCTGGGACTGTTGTTGTGCTGGTTGTTGTAAGTAAGTTGGCTTCGCAGTTGTTACCGGGGCAGGCAAAATAGATATTGAATTAGTACTTGCAGATATAAGCACTGGATCATTTGGTATCGTATAGGTCGGTTGTTGTTGTGTTAATATGTTATTGCTGAGTTCATCAATGGGAGATCCCGTGCGACTAAACTATAGTTGAATATAGACAGGGTTATTTTATTAAAAGTATTTTATTATAAAAAACAAAGATTATACCATTTCAGAACTGCTGTTACTTAACTCCGCATCAACATCTTGATCCGACAGCCCATCATCGCCATCCGGAGATATTTCAATGCCTTTTTGACGGGCCGCATGGGAGCGAGATCTAAAAATCGCAATATAAAGACAAAATATATAAGTAAATGCTTAGGATTTTATACTTTTTTCAACAGTATAGTTACATTTGTACATATATTGTACATATACATATTGATAGTAAAAACAAATTTAAGATTTTGTTGCTGATGTTGATATTCTCCCCAACAAATTGTTTAAACAATTGTCAAGGTGTCAGCAATTGCACAAGTGTAAAAAAATATTTTCTTTAAAATTGATTAGTCAAATATGTATGTATGTATATATATGAAATTTGATTTAAAAATTGTAAATGTATTTTATTTCCTTTAAAAGGGGTGAAAAAGTGGACAAAATAGTACACAACGGCTCTAGCTTACTCCAGAAATTGTCTTATAATTTTAATTATAAGCAAATTAATAAATAAATAAAACTGTTTATTAAAACAGATTGACCATTTCTTTTCATACCTGCAATGTTTGTATAAATTGCTTTTCGTTTTGAAGGCAATTCCGCAAATTTCGCACGGATATGGACGTTCGTTGGTATGAGCTCGAATATGCTTTTGGAGGACCGAAGGTTTTGTACAGCTTAAATCACAATAAGGGCATTTGTAGCGGCCACCACCGCCCGCTGTAGATGAGATCGGCGTTAATGTTGTAACACCGACGCTGTTGGCATTAGCATTTGAAACGAAATTTGTGCTATTATTAATGTAACTTATTTCTACTGAATTTGAAGAAACAAATACATGCTGCTGCGGTTGTTGTTGTAATCCTAGATTTTGTTTATAACTGTTGCTGTTATTGTTGTCGTTGGGAGATTGTTGATCACTCAGCATTTGTTGAGTTTCATGTCTGTTGAAAACACCATTCGTTAAATGTTCAACAGATGGAGTTGGTAAAAAGGATTGCTGCAATTGCTGTTGCTTTTGCAGTTTGCTTGTTGTCGTTGGAGGAGGTGAAGATACTGATGAACTGGCAGACGACATAGATGTTGTACGCAGCTTTTCAGCCTCTTGCAAAACATCATTCTCTGTTGTACTGGCTAATCTTTTGAATTTTTTATGTAAATATTTTGAATTATTCCAAGACATTGATGATGTATTGTTATCAGACATCTGTTGTTGTTGTTGTTGTTGTTGTTGTTGACTATCACTTCTGCTGCTGTTCTCCAGCTGCTGTGGTTGCAGCTGTTGTTGTTGTTGTTGTTGATTACTAATACTAATATTCATACTATTATCACTTGCCTTCATATTTGAACTATTATAATTATTATTATTACTACTATTTCTATCAAAATTAATATTATTTACTGCTGCTGCTGCTGGTGCCGAATTACTCTGCTGTATATTACTTGCATTATTGGCATTAATGGCGGTGGTGTTTGATTTTGTTGAAGTGGCAGGTATATTTGTTGCTTTTAATTTTACTTCCTTTTCTTGTATTATCTTTTTGGAAGCTTCATTATGTTGCAGATCATATGTATCACTTTTTTCATTTTGCTGTTGCTGTTGTGCTGCTAATTTTGCTGCTGCTTTAGTTTGTTTGGCTGTTAGTTTCTTTTGTGTTGCTGTTGTTGGTGTTATTTCCACCATTTGTGTTGAAGTTTCATTTGTTTCCTTTGCCTCTCGATATGTTGTTTGTTGTGTTGTTTTTTTATTTGTTGTACTAGTTGTTTTATTTTGTTGATGGTTGTTATTTTGTAGTTTTGTTTTATTGTAGTATTTTGTTGTTGCATTTGCAGTTGTACTCGCTTCCATGTTGTTAATATTCAGCTCGTGGTCTTGTACCTTCTGCTGCTGTGCTTCTTTTGTGCCGCCAGAATCATCTAAAAATAATATAATATCAATAGTGTTTATTATTTCTTCGTCTTTGAGGATATTAATAAAAAATGAACATTTTAAGACAATTTTATATAATGCATATTCCCCGTGGACCCGAATGAATTCATTCGCAATTTGAATTACGAAGTTCTCCAATATCTTTTTCATTATTAACAATTCTGCGACAATAATGAATATATGCGTAAGTACGCCTCAACAAAATTTCACTAATTTTGCCCACTTTTTCAGGAAGTTGGAAAAATGTAGAATAAGTTATTTCTATTATAACAGTCTACAGAACGTAAGTAAGTATATAATATCCTACTTTAATAAACGAATTCATTTTAAAAAATCAACCAAAAATCCAAAAATTCTCTCCTGTCAAACTACAAGATTAGACTTAAACGATTTTTCCGCAAAGGGGCAGAGTTTATTATTCATAATGAAATTAGAATAGCATTTGTAATTTAACAAAAACAATGTAGAATACATACTTATATGTACATACATGCATGTGTATGTGGGTATGTACATATATATGTACATATGTAGTTGAGTTGCAAACGCAATTTAGTTTACAAAACAAACAACATTTTGTAACTACAAACATACACATACGAGTACTATGTATGTACTTACATAATGTAGGGTGCCCTAGTAGACAAGTGGTTAATGTACTAGACTAGTGGTGGAAGGGTCGCAGGTTCCAATCAGGGTGTTTCTACTTTCTATCTTCTTTACTTTTCTTTTCACAAACCAAGCGAGCGAAAACCGCCTGGTGAACCTAGAATAATCTAACACACATACATATGTATGTATGTACCCTGGCGGCAACTTTAATTACTCTATAAGATATTTCACACCTAGAATTGGTTGATGCCTGGATTACTTTAAATGGGGAGATCTAACCTACTATTTTAACATTACGATGTCATGTCAGTGGTGTCAATTGTCCGATTCTGCATTAATTAAACAAAAGCTAGTTTACTATCTATCTGAAAGCAAAATTCGTTGGAACGAACGTCTGCTGTTGCCTAATTACGTACATCGTCTTGTTCTTGATGTGTATGGATTCTCTCTTACGTCGTCGGCAATAGCAGCGACGTTCTTGGTCGCACGAGCAAAACGAGAACGGCCACTTCTTGCGACACGACGCGCTCAGCGAAACTCTTAACTGTTCGGGCACATGGCTTACAGTTAGTTTCATTAAGCTTAACTTAAAGTGCACTACTTTTGTAGTCGACTACATTATAGCCACGTAGATTAATCACAACATTTTTTAATCACAACTATATGCATCCATACACACGTTTATGTACCTAAAGCATAAATTGATATAATGGTAAAACAATGACTGTACTGCCAGACTAACAACCGAATCCGTAAAATCAATTTGATAAGACTTTTTCAAGTTATTCCAAAAAATTTCAATCTTCTTCGCAATTTTTCAACAACAATCTCCCTTATTCTATTTGTCGTCATCGTCATCCACGTGAAAATAAATGTCAGTTCTGTGCTCGTTGATGGCAAGAATTGACTGTTATTGACGGCCATTTGCTACTTTGTAAGCCTTAGTAATAGTAACAGGTTATAAATATATATAATTGTTGTAGACATCGATTCTACAGTTGCCGCAATATTGGTGTCGATGTACATACATCTGTAAAGTTATTTTAAATGGTTACATGAAGTTGCATCCAGATCAAAAAAAGGAAATTAAGTAATTGTACAAGATATACTTATTTATTGTGGCAAGTTTTATTTGTTGCAATTAAATAAATATGTAAATAACACAGAATTTAAGACTCAGCTCCAATATAGTTTATATATATATATCGAGCCTTTGCTGCAATAACGTAATAATTCAAAAAAGGTTGTTTTGCAGAAATTGAGTTTAAAGTTTTGAATTTACACACAACTTAATGGTAAAAGAAAATTTCGTTCTTTTCTGAAGAGCTGAGTATACAAAATATTTTTATGAAACTTTTACAGAATATAAAAAACGACAAGGTGAATAATTTCATAATATATCCTAAAAAAATTCAAATTTTGAGTTACTACGGTATTGCATCAAAGGCTCGATATGTAGTTTATAGTTTGCGGTTAAACCATATAAAATGCCAATGGCTTATACAATAAGGTACAGCAAAAAAACGCTAATTTCGAAACCGGCAAAATAATTATCATAATGAACAGCACTATATTTTTTAATGATTTTGTTTTTCAATTTCAAACTAAATAAACATTGTTTTTCTTTTATTTGCACACACATTATCAAAGCTGATCCTTCTTTTGTTAACATATTTCAAAATATCATGAAAAAATAACACTTCTTAATTTTATCACCAATTTTATAAAAATAAATAAATAGATGATTAATGCTTTAACATTTTGCAAATTCATATTGTTTCAACTTTTCGAAACCTTATCTCTTATTTGACTTTTTTTATTTGTGGTCTAACAAAATCAACAATAAATAATTTTATATAAAAAACTAGCAGCATGGCTTTTTAACAAAAATAATAATTACTCGTATAGTGGACTTCTTGATAATGTATTTATGTACAAACAAATGTATTTACATACATACATACATAAATACATATACATATGTATGTATGTATGCATGATTATAAATACTCGTACGTACATACATACATATGTACATATAATAAATAATAAAAAAAATATTTCAAACATACATAAGTACATATAAAAAAGACTTGATTAGTGAAATATATATATATATATATATATATATATATATATATATATATATATATATATATATATATGTATATAAGTATATATAAATATATATATATATATATATATATATATATATATATATATATATATATATGTATATAAGTATATATAAATATATATATATATATATATATATATATATATATATATATATATATATATATAATTTTTTATCATTTTTCCCGCTGTATGTATGAATAATTAAGTGTTTTATTAGCAAAGCTTATCTAGCATTTTGTCAAGTTTTTGCTTTAAAATACAAGTTTCATTACACTCGGCAAATAATGTTAGATTATAAAAAACATAAATAATGAAATTATTATCAACTTTATTTATCAAATTTGTTATTCGAGATATTCTGCAAAATAACTATTTTAATATTTTATTGTTTGTTGAATACTTTCAATCATGATTTGGCTAAAAGGGTACTGATGATTTGGTTAGCGCCAATGAAATGCAGGCATATACCTAGCTAAGCCAACAACAAACAATAAAATATTATCAACTTTATCTTTTGAATAATTCAAAATAATATCACCTTATTTTTTTTTTTTTTTTTTTTTTTTGCCTCAATGTGTTTATAATTAGGCTTGCCATATGGCCTGGAATGAGCTTGATTACCAAGATACATATTTTGGTGGCTGCCAAGTTTCAAGCTCAAGCAATATTTGTCAAGCTGGAGATGAACATTTTCAAAATTTTTCAACCGTTTACATCCAAAAAAAAATTCTAATTCTTTATCAGTAGAGATAAATTGATGGCAACATTTAATTTTTGCCCACTGCCAACACACATAATTTGTATCATCAATCGTAATTTGTGCCAACACACATAAACTGACAGCAAATTTTAGTAAAAAAATTTAAAGCATTTGTGAAATTGTTTTAGAAGTTATTTTCATAAATAAATGAATGAATGTACGTATGTATATGTACATAAAAATTTTAAATTTCAAACCAATATTTTTTTTTTTTTTGTTTAAGTAAACAGCCTTTATTTTGACTTTAAAAAACTGAGATTTTATGAACTAAAAACATAAATTTGTGGATTATTCGGAAAATTTTATATTATTCAGAATTAAGTCATTAGCTCACCGATTCGTAGAGTGAGGTTAGGGAATTTTTTTGTTGGTTGCAGAGACACGTGGCTTTTTATTTGTCTTGATGCCATAAAGCGGCTACTTTTGCTTGATTTGCAAATTAGACGATGAGAAACAGCTTCGATTTGTTTCTAATACTGAATATCATAATATAACAACGAACAGTTCTATTTCCATTACGTTAGTTTCTTGTTATTTAGCTAATCAGGCCTAATATGTTTTATGACAATAAATTTCTAAATTATTTATTTCATATTTTTCTGACGTTTCGTGAATTTTTTGTTCACTTTATCCAGGGATTCGTAAATTTTATTAAATTATTAAACAACGTCAAGATTTAAATTTTTTTATAATTAGTAGCGAAAATTTTAACAATTACTTACAACACAAGTTTATTATATTAATAAGTTAATTTCTTAACATTTAACATCATCAATAAATAAATATACATATGTATAAATACAACAAACTTTTGAAGGGGCTTTTTTCAAAAAGGCATACTGTTTTTCATGACCATCCTATAGTTACTCTATTTCCATTTACATAAATGTATTTCTAAGAAACTCTTTTGCGTTAATCTGGATTACACAATTTCCAAATATAATTCTTTAAAAGTTTTTACAATAATAACAAATCACAAAAGTGAACAAATCTAAAGCACACTGAGAAATTCATTAGTCGGTAAGAGTTTCGTATTACAATTTACAGTGGGTCAAAATCATGTTGAAGTAATTAAAAAATTTATGAACGTGTAAAGTTTTGCGATATGAATTCTTGTCTTTAAATATATGACCGCCACTGCATTTACAAATACATATGTATATACATATTTACATGCATACATATTTATGTAAAATGAAGGTGTTGGCTTCCATACACCAGACGTTCAGTTACTAGCAAAATGCTGTTACTTAATGATTTTATTCATTGTTGTTTGTGTTATAGGTATGCGAAGAGTGTGTATTTTAACAATTATCGCTTTATTGCTGCATTACTGCCTGCTGACGTCAGTAAAAATATTTAGGAATCATTTTTATTTTTGCTTTTATACTTACAGTGGCTCACAGCTTATTTCGTGCAGATGCAAAACAAAACTTTTTAACCTTAAAGAATTAAAACTATTGATGATACCGAAAAAAATTTATCGTTCAATTCTAACTAAATATGTTTATAATAAAATGCGTAATAAAGAAAATTTAAAAAATTTATCTTTTCGTTTATAAAGATCAAAATAAGAATAGTTATGAGAAAAAAAGCTCACAGCTTATTTCGTGCAGTTTCTTTTATTAATACAAAATACGACATACGACATAGAATACCCTTATTTTTTATTTTATTTAGTATTCTATTCTGTGGTTTTGCGTATAAGTATTCTAAAATCGCACCCAAAGAGAGTATCACGTGTGGTTTGAAAGATGGGTAAACGGCCAAGTTTAGAAAAACGGGAATTGGGCGTAATGCATTTAAAAAAAGGAAAAAGTCAGCGTAAAATAGCTGAAATGGTAGGACTGAGCGTTAGTACGGTGCAATACATTATACAGCGATATGTACGCGAGAATCGAGTGGCGGACAAAGGCAAAAATGCTCCAAATAAAATTTTTACGGATGCTGACAAAAGGAAGATTGTCCGGAAAATTAAAAAAAATCCAAAGATATCGTCTATAAAGTTGGTGGTGGAGATTGAAAATGAAACGGGAAAAGTATACTGTGCCGAAGCAGTGCGCCGTGTGCTGCGGGAACATGGCTTCCACGGCCGAGTAGCTCGAAAAAAGACGTTTATATCACACAAAAATAAAAAGTCGGTTTAAATTTGCCCAGCATCATGTGATAAAGCCAAATACGTTCTGGGAAAACGTTATTTTTGCCGACGAGCAAAAATTCAATATTTTTGGTTCGGATGGCATAAATTACATGTGGCGTAAGGCCAGTACAGAGCTCCAGAACAAACACCTAAGACCAACTGTCAAACACGGTGGTGGAAGTGTGATGGTTTGGGCTTGTAAGGCTGCCTCTGGAGTTGGTAACATTGTTTTTATCGAAGGCACAATAGACAAAAATATGTATTTAAACATATTGAAAGACAATTTGTTGCAAAGTGTCAATGCTTTGGGTATAAGCAATCGTTTTCGGTATTACCAAGACAATGACCCGAAGCACAAATCTGGGATTGTGCAGTCGTGGCTGCTATGGGACTGCCCACATCTCATGAATCCGCCTCCAAAATCTCCCGACTTAAACGTAATAGAAAATTTGTGTTCAATTTTGGAATTGACGATACGGAAAAGGCAGATTAGTAATCTGAACGAACTAAAAACTGCTCTAGTCGAGGAGTGGTACAAGATCTCCCGCGAAACTATACAAAAACTTGTCGCCTCGATGGAAAATCATCTTAAAGGTGTAATTAAGCAAAAGGGAGGCCAAATATTCCAATCCAAATATTAAATCATAATTCATCTAAGTTTTTTCTAAGGCTGCTGGCATTGCACGAAATAAGCTGTGACTTGAATTTTTCTTATATTTTAAGTTTTCTTTTAATTACTTTTGCATATGCTTAAAAACATTAGTACAAATTTTTTATTTCAATAAAGGAATGTTTTCACAAGAATTTTCTTTTTGATTAAATCTCTGGCTTTCTTGCAATAACGGTTCAAAGCTGTATTTTGCATCTGCACGAAATAAGCTGTGAGCCACTGTATATTTTTTTGATTTAATACAATGTGTATTGTACGATCACTTTTAAACGTGCATTTAACACTGATAATAAGTAAAATAATTGAAAAGCTGATAACAACAACACACAAAAAAGTTATTTAAATTGTATTAAATTAAAAAAGGCAAATATTTATTATTTGATAGATATTTTATGAAATTGTGTATATTGGTGCTTGCAATAAAATGATTAAACTTTTAAACGTTAAACAAAACTGAGTAAAAATAGTCATATTTTTATTAACTTTTTTAATTTATATCTTATCAGTTTAACTGATATTTAAATATTAATTTAACAAAATTAGTTGTACAAACTATTGCGAATACGAAGCGATTTTTTTTATTTCCCATGAACAAAGAAGGTGACAAAATTCTACAAAACATATGTATATGATATATAAAAACAATAGTAGTTCAAAATTGTTAGTCGATTTGGAATAAAATTGCTGAAGTTTAATATTTTCATTTCTTAAAAACATTCCTTTAGGTTGAATTTTTTAATACGTAAGTATGTATATTCTCATATTACATATGTACTTATGTATGTACATAGTACATATGGACAAACAAACATTTTATTTTGGCGCAAAAATCATTTTCAGAAAAATTGAACAATTTAAGCAATTGTATTCATACTGCCTTGTTAAAATAACGATCAAAGTACAAAATGCAACACCCTGATTATTGTGTATAGAATATTTAATTGTATTATCAAGAATTATTAAAAAAAGTACTCGTATGTACTTATGTATGTATGTATAAGTATGTTCATTAACTATTTGTAGATTATTTAAAAGCTTTTACGCAAAGCTATAAATTAAATAAATAAAAATCTGTTAATTTTAAATTTATATGCAAGTTGCGGAACGAAAAAAAAACCTTAAGTTATTATTTTCTAAATATTACCATTTACAATGTTTTTGTCATACATTCGAATAAGTATAACAATAACAAAAATAAAAACTTAAATTAGTTTTTTTTTAATCCTCCCATCCTTTCTAGGATATTTCGACACCCAAACAATTTGACTTATAAATAGCGCTTCGGCGTATTTTTTCCAAAAATCATCAAAAATTTGAGAATAAGGTTGTCGAAATCGTGAAAATTTTCGGCAGAAATTGTCAAAATTTTTAAGAGAAGTTGTCAAACATCATCTATTTTTGTGATATATAATAAAATCTTATAGAAGTAGAATAGTTTTTATTTATTTAACAGATCATTTATAAATATGTACATGTTAGATACATATATTTTTTGAATTATAATGTGTTGACTACGTAAGAAAGCGGTGATGTCAATAAATCGTCAAAATAATTTAATTAACAAAACATTGTCACTCTTCATTTTGATAAGTGGTCTCTAAATAACGTAAATGCCTTCATGTCTGTCATTACAACTTAGGCAAGCTTAATTGTTTGATTTCGACAATATTTAAAATGAAAAATGTAGTTTATATTTATCATATCATTCAACTTAGAGTTATATGTACTCGTATCGACATCTCTCGAGCTGTCATTCGATATGTCAGTAACTATCGTATGCAGAAAAAGTAGCATCAGTCTTCTGCATTATCATTTTGCATATTTTCAGTACAATATTTAAGCGTTCTATTCATATATGTACGTATACGATATCGTATGTGGTAGTTAGACTATTTGTAACACTGGAACAAAAAACTTTATGTTAGAAAAAGGAAGTAGAAGAAAAATATTGAAGAACTATCGTCCTCGAGTAGGAAAATTTAGTCGACGTGATTACAAGCCGAAGTAGATACTCTCGTGTTCGCCCAACACGAAACCAAACAACCAAAAGTAAACCTTGTAAATACGTAGACTTTTATCCACCACTGTAAAGACATAACAATGGCCATTCGAACATCGTAGAACAAGCAAAACACGTCTAACTGTTATTGCCTCTCACAAAAAACTAAACTAAACACAAACCAACTCAAATAAGAACATACTTATACATATGTATATGTTCGAGACAAGTGTGCCAACATACAACATATAAAAAAATAGCAAATCGAATGCACGTAGTCCGAGAAATTTAAAAAATCACCAATCTCTTTTGAACAGACAACGCATCCAATGCGAAAAGGGGTGGCATCAGGAATTTCCAAGTTTTTGATTCAGTAAGTCAAATACCAGTGGCCGATTGACTAAATACGCATAACTAACGTGTCATATTTACTTATTGGTTTTTATGTACATACATATGTAGATACATACATATGTATGTACTTACGTACATCCATACATATTAAGTACAGTGAACTCGCGATAATGTGAACTAATAAAAACCAAGGTAGTTCACATTATCGAATTTGTTCACATTTTCGATTGTAAAAATTTATGGTGTTTTTTGCCTAAAAAAGGTTACAAAATATTGAAACTCTTGGAATTTTTAACAAAAAATGTAATTTATTGATGACTTAACGATTTCTTAAATTTTAAATTCACTTTTTATATTAAATGTTTGGAGCCACCCTTAGCTGGCATTGAAGTCGTGTTAATTTTTGTTAAAATTAGAATGAAGCTCTTTCGCTTTTTCTTTCAACATCAATCCACTTATTAGAAGGTTTTTACCTCTCATGTTAAGAAACCACTTGTATAGAGATTTATACATCATTGGAAGCTCTGAAATGCCTAGAGTTTTACGTTTCACTGGTCCATAATACGTATTGTTAACACACTTATAAATTTTATTATTCTTATTGTGTATCGAACAAATGGTATATTTCCCAACATTTTATTTAACACTTAGTACTGCAATACTTGATCCCTTTTCCAAAAGTTGAAGAATTTCATATTTCTCATTAATAGTTAAAAACTTTCTGTTATTCTTAGACAATTTAGAAATACACAGGTTTCTACGCGTGACGAAACACAACAAAACTTAAAGTGTGCAAGTACAATAATTTAGAGTTTTTTATTCCATCGGGGAATTTCCAAAATTAGAAAACAAACAAAAATCGCCAAAATTTTTGTTCACTATTTAGAGCCACAAAACTTTGTTCACTGTTTAGAGCGTCCATATAAAAAAATAGGTGTTCACATTACTGGATAGTTCATTATATTGGAAGTTCACATTACCGAGAGGTCACTGTATGTGTTTTTGAAATATTTCTCACATATTTTTTTAAGCAAATAGTCAAGAAATACTTACTTGTTTCATAAGAATTTTGTTAATAAAACATACTTAGCACTACAACAATTGTGCTTTAATACAAACATTTTGTAATTTGTTCATAATGAAAACGAAATTATTAAATGCAACTGCGTGCATACATGTGTTGCACATTCACACATACACATTTACTTTTACACACATACACGCGCACACTTCATTTTAGCAATGATAGCCAGATAGTTTACATTTTGTTATTTCAATGTACTTAGGTACATACATACATATGTATGTACATATGTATGTATGTATTAATTGTTAATTGAAATAGGTACCCACGTGGATACATACCTTTTGTTCAGCATAATTTGTTTTATGCAATTTATCATATACATACATATTTGCATATGTATGCAAAATTTGTATGTATGAATCTAAATCCATGCATATGTAGTACATAAGTATATACATGCTAATACAGAACACACAAATTTTTTGATTCGCCTACTTATATAAATACTATTGGTACATACATATGTATGTAAGCCGCTTTTAAAGATTTTCCTTTTACTGTTCAGATTTTTTTCTCTCAACGTACGTAAGTATATAAGAATCTCTGTCACACGACTACTACATTTGACTTCACATGCGAACGAAACGCGACTAGACGTATCAAAGAAATTCATTCAATTTCCAACTAAATTTATCAAAAAAAAAAAAAAAACATCGTCAGACAAAGAAGCAAGCGAGCGAGCGCGGGCAAATAAACTGCAAGCAAGTATCAGACAGTCAAACTAGTGCCAAAATCCAAAAAAACAAAATAATAATAATAATTTAATACTATGTACACACACATCCGCGTATTGATAAACACACATAAGTATGCACTTATAGTCACTGAAACACAACACTCTCAAAAGATATCACTATAGCCAAATGCACAAAATAACAAAAAGTTTTATGGAAGAAGAAGAAGAATGTAACAATACAAAATATAAATAAATAAAGAAAAAACAAAACAAATGCAAAAATAAAAATATTTGCAGGATTATTTTTTGTACACAGTACGTACACACACACACCCTCATACACATTTACATTCTTTCAATTAAATGAGAAGAATCAAGAGTAAAAATATGAGGAGAAAATAAAAATAATTTTAATACACTAGAGCCCCGACTTGCGTCGTTAATGGGGACCGGAGAAACGCGACGCAAATCGAAACGACGCAAATCGAATCACCTTTTTCTATATAAATGCACTGAAATTTAATTTATTGGGGAAAATATTCAAAAAAAGCAAAAAAAAATTTTTTTTTATAAAAAAACAAGTATGAATATATTTTTATTTATTTCATTTACTTCAACACATGCTTATAATTATTATAAAGAAATAAAACAATAAATTAAGAAAAAACATAATAAAAATTAAATTCATTTACATATGTACATATGTATGTATATTCATAAAAAGTAGGTGCATTAAAAAATTTTAATTTGTTTAGCTTACATTGAGCTCTCTTCAGATGATTTTGGCAAATAACACGCTAAATTCTTACCATAACCAGACAGTTGTTCTTAGCACCACTTACATATATAACAAAGAAAAGGGAATTCCCCATATTTTACACAATTTGAAAACTTCTTAATGTATAGGCCAGAATGACAGAAAAGATGCTATATCAGGCACTACAAATGCTAGAAATGGTAATCCACAATGCTGTAGTAAACAATTTAACCGTTAGTAGCTCACCATACAAAGTGAGAGTGTATTAAGGTCAGAAAAACCGGCTGGATAATGGACGAATCAAGATGGTACGCTATAAATAAGGAACATTGGATATTTCATAAATCTGCATTTTTGACAAAAGTGGGTGAGAACATAGATAGATAGATAGTATTGTATATAAATACTTACATAACTTTCTTAATACAGGATAAATAAATACACGCGTGAAAGCGTGTTCTACAATATATGTAACATACTTATATACAGAGTGGCGCAAAGTAATGTTATTTTTTTAATTGGTTGCCATTTTTTTATTTATGATCTAGATATGTATAGAGAATATATTGTTGTCAACAATCGATACACACCTCAAAAATAAAAACATATATACGATAATATAAGTGTCAAAGTCCCATATACTGTCTACTATCAAGTATTGTTCACGACAATATGAAACTCTTATATAAAATCCACTTTGTTATAGGGATCCGAGACCTGGAACATGGCACCCCACGTGACATACAATGCTTACTGGTATTTCTCAACAAATGCCTCTGCAAAATCTTATGGATTTTCTCTCTGTAACAATATCCAACAACCAGCTCTGAATGGAGGCAAACTTGCAGCCCATTACAACGGAAATAAGTAAGAGGAAATGGAGTTA
The DNA here is from genome assembly GCA_963681545.1 of Germaria angustata. Taxonomy (NCBI): domain Eukaryota; kingdom Metazoa; phylum Arthropoda; class Insecta; order Diptera; family Tachinidae; genus Germaria; species Germaria angustata. The sequence continues at coordinate 85,570,869 of OY813002.1, forward strand.
GATAGGTCTTACGGCAACTGACGACAGAACTTTCGAGATTGCGTATGAAGTGGAATGAAGTTAAGCATCGAGACGAAGATCGAGATTATTGGAATCACCTTTTTATGGCCCTATGCTCCATCCAGGAGTGAAAGGAACATATTTATAATATATAAGTACTTACATATATAAAAACAATGTCTTATTTGCATGCAATCAAACAAATTGGTGTTAGGCTTATGCTAGCTATATTTTAAGCGGTGCTGTTTACCACAAACGTAATATATGCACTTACATACATAGGTACGTAGATGAAATGGTCTTAGTTTAAATTTCAACAATTATATGCATACATATGTATGTATGTATATATAAATTCTTATACATAAATGATTAGAGAGTAAAATGTAAGTGTTAAAATTATTGCATCAAGTCTGTGTTAAAAAAAAGAAAATTATATGAGCATTTAACATGAGGAGGCCAATTTTTACTATGTTGATGCAATTGGGCGTTCAACAATATGAGCGATATTGTCTCATTTCTTGTGTTGCACGATTTTCGAGACACTTGTTCGAAAAATTTCCTGTCGAATTGTTTCGGCTGTCCACTATTTGCATTACAAATTATCATAAGGATGTCTTAAGAACATTCTTAACTGGCATACATATCCATACATACATACATACATATGTACCTACTTATTTATCAAAAAGTCATGGATGTTATAATATGCTACAAACGAATGAATAGTTTATAGGTATGTACATACTTATGTATACCCAATTTGAAGCAGATAAAAACCGTCTACATTACATATTAAAACAAACTTTAAGCAATAATAATAAAAAAATTCAAAACGTATGTACCTATTTTCTTCCAGGCATATAATTAAACAAGTGTCGTTTACTGTATGATGGTAGCCAACAAAATCAACGAAGGCATTCCCCAAATAGCGGTGGGGAAAGGCAGAAGAATGGATACACAACTATTAAACCAAAGAAAAATAATTCTGCCACAAGCACAATACTAAATGATATTCGCACACACACATACACACACATCGTCGTTGTTGTTCGTCCGCACTAGCAAATCAACCAGCTAAACAACAGCCAACGCAGCAATTATTTAAAGATATCAGCAAACACTGAATAAATAAATTGTATTTAAAAGTGAATACCACAAATTTCGCACTTACTCACAACTGGCTACAATACACAATACGAAGAGCATGACGAGGACGACAATAAAAACTAAACACGTTTAATATACATACATACATATAAACTTTATATTATAAAGACAAAGTAAACAAAATAAATATCAAAAGCACAAAGTCGAATTAAAAACAAAGTACATACACAAATACTTCTATGCACATTGTTGGGCAACAGTGATGCTCACTCGGCTCTTTTAGCGAGATATGATTACTTTTGATTTAGATCCAGTCCTCTATGTTAATGTTATTCTAATATTAGCCCTTAAGTGCTTGAGATCAACTAATTAATTTTTTTTTTTGAACAACGCCTAATTTTCTCTCAAAAAATAAGAAAAAGAAGAATGATTTCTGATTAAAATTGTTTTAAGTTATTCTAATACATACATATTATGCTATGCTACCCGAAAAAATAATCAATCTTTATCGTGGGAATTCATAGAGCACGAAAATAATTAAGTCTTTCTCTATCGCTTGGTGGCGCCTTTTTATTAGCAAAACAACAGTTTGTAAATAACGTTGTTCTCGTGGTATTTTAATAACAAATTTCTAAACTTTATTTTATTTGAATGATATGAATACGATTTTTTATAAGTCCGTTTGCGAATGACTGACTAACAATCGAGTGTAATAAAAAAACGAACTTTTTCATTTGATTTACAATGTAAGAACATATTTTTTTATTTTTTTGCGAAAGTGTACTAATTTTGCTTTGTAAAAACGAGTTTTGAGGTTAGTGCAATCAAACAAAGAAAAAATGTTGTGTATAAGTTCGAAACAAATGGTATTTATGTATTTTAGAAAAGTAACCAGCACACCTTCTATTTGTTCTTACTTAGCAATATAATTACAATATAAATACAAAGTATGTTCTTATAAAAGTGCATTTTTCAACTTATTCGATCGTAACCTAACAATTTACCAATTGATTTTCAAAAAGCCTTTACTTATTGAAAAATAAGACTGTAATACCTTTCACACAAAAGATATTTCATCATTGTGAAATTTTTGGCGAAATGACAGATTTCTGTCGCACTACAAAAAATATCAACAAAAGTCTGCTGCAACACTGTCGCAACACTGTCGCACAAAAAGGAAAATTTGTTATTTTTTATCAATACAAAATTTTCAACTCTAATCGCATATAAGTGTATGTATTACGTTATGAAATACTTCATAAAATTATAAAATTTGATAGATCTATAAAAAATCTGTAGCACTCTCACTTTTAAGCTACACTGTAACACTTTTCGACCACACACGATTTTTTTTGACAGATCGCAATTCTAAATCTGATAATAAATCAGACCGGCCTCAAGGAAGCGTTCAAACAAGTTACAGTTATTTATTATTTTTCGGTATATTTATACAACATTAAGTTTGTAAATATATATTACATATATTTACAAACTTAACTTATTTCCTTTTATTTTTCATAGCTTTGTTATATATTTAAAGATAAAAAAAAACTTTTTTACGCTTTTTATAAGCTTGAAAAATTATAGGGATTTTTGTATTGGGTTCTTTTTAATGTTCGTTATATACAAAATTCCCCTGTATTGGAAGTTCGCTATATGTATATAGCCCTTTTTACTAATTAAACTTGCAATTTTAAGAATGAAATAAAATTTTTAATTCTACGTTTTTTTTTTACCCTGAAAAGTTGGCAGCATTTCAAAGAAAGCAAAAAACATTCCAAAATAGAACAACAAAAAGCTGACTAATAGCAAAAACTGTTGAAGGTTCGGGGAGCACCATATAAAAAATTGAATGAACCAAGCAACAACCACGAAAACACTAGCACGATGATTATTAAAGTAAACAACAAAAGAAAATCAAATAAATATTTTTTTCTTTTTTTTTAATATCGATACTAAAAGCCAGAGCTAAATGGTGAACATCGATAACAAACGAAGAGCAACAATTGTTTGCAAGAGGAAAAAAAGCCAACAAATACAATAACGTCTTTTGATATTTTTGTTGTTTTTATTACTCTTTTAGTGATTGATAATAATACAAGCACATCACATGTATGGATAAGAAGTACAATGGAGGTCAAAAGTTCTGGAAAAATTTTTGAATATGTACATATATGCTTTTTCAGACACATTTATGTATGTATGTACATATGTATGTATGTATGTATGTACAGTGTATGTATAGTGTGTAGTCCGATTTTCAAAAAAATTTCTGATGTTGATCGAAGTCCCTAACACACGTCCAGAAGCAAAATAATATAACGTTAATATTTTATTTTAATACCTATCACGTTAAGAAAAACAACAACCATTTAATGAAAATTAAACAAATTTTCGTTAATAATTTAAAATTTTTGCAAGTTTTATTATTTTAAACCGCTTTTAATGGGTCAAAATGGCTGTGTTAACTTGCAAGTGGCTTATTCCATTTTATCGTCTAATGGTTAATTCACTCACAACCTTCTTTAAATAAATTTTACCTTCTGAAACAATTTTTAAATATAAATCGGTGTATTTTCTTCTCTTGTTTACTTTAATTGCAAGGGGGTTGGGTTTCTTTTTCATATCTTAATGACGCATTGGATTGTGCTTCTATTTTTTGGGACATTATTGTGATTTTTTAATTTGTATGTTAGTTAATTGCAAGTTCACTTAACTTTACGCTTGATTCACATTTCAAAATAAATTGAAATTTTTAACTAAATCTTATATGCAAACTTTATAAAATTTATTTGTCAAAATTGCTTAAACTGTCATTTATAGGTCATTTATATATCTTAAGCAAATCTTATATGCAAATAAAATTTACTTGTAAATTTTTTTTAATTGTCATTTATAACTGAATGGATCTTTTGGGGTGTACTCTAATACAAGTAAGATAGTCGCAGTAGGTACATATGTATATAAATTACCAAACAAAATATGGCCTGTATATTTGACTAATTTCTGCAACACGATTTTCAGTGTAATTTCCTTTGAAAGGGTATATTGTGACCACCACTGTACATTCATATTCACACATGTGAGTGTACATGTGTGAATAGGAATGTATGTTTGTACATACATATATACTATTTACATACATATATGTATAGTAAGAGTAATCATTATCATAATCATAATATGTATTAAATTAAAAAAGTTAGTTTTTATGTATGTATGTATATAGGAGCTGTATAATATTATACTAACGTATGTATATATGCCGCCTTCATGGTTTCTAATTTGTTTTCAAATGGGCATATGAGTACTGCTGCATCATTTAATAAAAATCAACAGCAAAGTTTATTAAATGGGCAATAATAAAACTATACGAGTTACCATTAGCAAACTGTTGAATTTATTCCACAACGCAAAACACATGCATTTTACACATACACGTCTTATAGCTCGTTTAGTGCAACATAGTTATATCTCCAAAATCTAAATTTTTGAGTTATTGGAGGAAAAGGATTCTTCAATATCCTTTTAATCGGAGTTATATCTGAAGTTAAAACAAAGTTATACCAACAAGTGTCGATATGGCCTGCAAATTATGCTACATATTTATAAATAAATACAATATGTGACTACAGTCCTGGCATAAACGTCACTTTTCATCAAAATTGTTTCAAAACACTGAAAAGATTTTCTGTACACAAATATTTTTCTAATCTTCTAACTGTTCAGCTAATAGATTGCCGATTTCAAATCACTTGCTCATTATTGATAAACATTTCGTTTTGAGAAGTATAGGTAGATTTCATGTTTTATATTAAGTGTTTATATTTATTTTAAAATAGTCCTGAAATTTATAAATTTTACAATGACAAATTATTATGTTTGATATTTTTTGTGTTTTTTCCCCTCTTTTAGTTCTCAGCTGATTTATTTTATTCGAAAATACATTTGTGGCTACCAGAAACACCAAATGTTACGAGTATAATATGATTAATTGGTTAATTGATCATTTAAAACAAAATATAATTAAATATGTACTCGTATGTTCAGTAATTAAAAAATGGTCAATAATTATAAATTTGGTTGGGCGAATTTAGTGACGCAAAGCCTAAAATATAAGCAAATAGTAACAATAAGCACCTAAGAACTTGACACTTTTACTTAAGATTTCCTTTCTGTATTTACTTACATACAATTTTCATAGGTTTCAAATGGACTTAATCAGCCTCGCAAAAAAACTTTTTAAAGATGTTCATTTCTGCATTATTAACTACCTGCAGTTCTAAGACGAAACGATTTATTCGTTCGTTAGAAACATCCGTTTTTGTAATGTAAATAGATGTCCTTTTCGTGTGAGTGACGAAAATTAGCTTTTATTTTCCCTATTTTTTTTTTTTTTTTTTTTTTTGGGATCTTATACAATGAAACTGTTTATAATATATAAGCGAAATAGTCGATAATCAAAAGTAATTCGCTTTAAAGCAATCTGGCTTAAAAACTCAAAGAAATATACTAAAACATTGCTATTAAAAAATAAATACGAAAATTTAAGTTTCTTTTCTTTATGGGTTCTTATATTGAAGACAAACGCTGTTAAATTGGAACAAAATTTTTTTTGCTATAAATAAATTCCTTTTTTAATAAAAACCACAGCCGTTTTCTAGGATTATCACAAACTTGACACAAAACTTTGTAAAAGCAACGAAAATATAAGTACATAAATAGACGTATTGGTAATAATGTTTTCTCAAGAAACTAAACAGTTTTAATTATTTCAAAATCAAATATGAGAAAGTTTTTAAATGAATCGCTTGTCGTTTGGAATCACCACGATATGGAGAAGTCAAGCTTTAATCGCATTTTGTCAAGTTGGATTTTTGTTTGTTTGTTGAGATATTACAATATTGCATTAAAGGGTCGATGTGGTATTGTTTTCTCCCTCGTGATTGCATTGACTGTGCATGCACAGCGATACATACATACATACACGTCCATATATGTTTTTGCTTCAAGAGTTTTTGTCTTTTTTTACATACCTACATACATACATACATATGTATGTATATAGTACTTAGATTTCAACAAGTATACTGACTTTTATTAAGTGATCGTAGAATCAGAAAAAATTATAAAAACACAAATAAAACAAATAATTATACAGACATACACATAAACACAATAGTATGTATATATGAATGTAACTAATACTTAAACACACACATCCAAACGAATTTGCATTTTTAAACACATATGTATACATATGTACATGTACACGTCCAAATGTAAATATGTAAGTATGTATTTTGTGTGTTCGTATCAGCCAACAAACGTCAATCATGTCAATTCACTAGAAATGAGGAAACCCTCAATTTATGTATATATGTATGTATGTACGTATACTTTGTATTGTATTAGGGCACTGCTACACGTTCAATATACATACATACATATATTGTGATATATGGATCGCGATCGATTTTAATGGATTGATGGATCACGAGCGTACGCTACATGTTCAATATTTATCGCGTCATTATTTACGTTATTTTAGTGCAGTGCAGATCGTTTATTAAAAAAATGTTGCGAGAAAACAAAAAATCCTGTTTAGCTATTTTGCTTGCTCCGGCAATGGATCCAAATTAAAAATAAAGTTTTTCAAAATAATTTTTTCGGTTGTTAATTCTGATTCCACCGGCAGAACCCACTCGCTTTCACTATCTTCTGCCATTAAAATTTATTAAAACAAACTTTACACAAATGTAATAAAATTTTTTAATTTTTATTTGTTAAATTTTTTGCACTGCGTATTTTATTTTATGTTTTATTTCCCTTCTTATTAACGCATCGCGATCTAATATCATGAAAATGCTACACGTTCAATATTTATCACGCTATCCGCGATCTGGATTCCATAATTTAGGCCATTCTGCAATATGGATCGCGATCCATCAATATTGCATGCTACACGTTCAATAAATATTGCGATATTGGATCGCGTTCAATATATGTATATTGAACGTGTAGCAGTGCCCTTAGAGTATCTAGCAAACTCGACATGTTAAACCTTTGAAATTAAATTTAAACTATACAGTGGAGTTCGGTTATAGAACACACCCACCGATTATAACGATTTCGGTCATAGCGATTTTTCGCTTATAATCAACTCTTAAGTTTAAGTTCACAGTACCAAGATGTTTGCACATTTTTTTACGCCAGTAGCGAGCAAAATAAAGTCGTAAAAATCTTTTCGCTAATTTTCTAAGTCGGCAAAATAACTATTTGCCATTCTTTGACGATAAATGAATGAGATTTCTATATATATTTACATATATTTTGCACTACCATTTTAAAAAAATCAGACATAAACGTAATTTATTTATTGGATGAACCTTATATTCAGTGTGGTTATAACGGGCAGAATAGCCCAGCCGTACATACTATTTCGTTATAACCAAATTCAACTGTACCTACTAATAATGAAGCGAACAATCGTATTCGTAATCCTGAATATTCACCTATATTATGACATTAGATGTCATGATTTTAGTTTATTTCCTCCGGTAACAAGCTTTAAAACCCGCTCAAACAATTACTTTTTGTCTGTTTCTATTACTTTTTCTTTCTTAAAAATAGAGCCAGAATAGACGTAATTAAATCCATCAAAAAGTTGGTAATTATTAATAGGAATCAGTATTAAATTGTTAGAATAATTTCTAATAATTCCAAACACCTTTAAAGTAATTGATAAATAAAACAAAGTTCGCACAATTTGCGTAGGCACGTAAATAATTCAAGAAAATATCTATGAAGCACAATCGTTTAACTCAGTTGTATGAAGCCAGAAAATATACATACAATAACAAAGAATGACTAAACAAACACAATTGCTAAGGCAATAATAGAGAATGTTGGTGATAGTAAGCGAGTGGGGGAGGGAGGATGTGGCTGACGGTGGTATCTATGTATGTATGTATGTATGTATGTATATAACACGCGCCACAATATAAAATGGATAGATATTGTAGAATGCATGTGGCAAGTAGGAGTGTATGTTTCTGTTTTGTCGTTTTTTTTCACGTGTACTCGTATGTATTTATATATGTATGTATGTATTCGTGTTTATTTTTGCATTCATGCAAGTGTGGGTAATAGAAGTAACAAGTTGAAATAAAAACAAATATTATTAAGATTGCGAAAAATGTTATTAACAGTTAAAGTATGTACATATAAAGGAGAGATAAGAAAATATGAAAAAGGGAAAGAGCAGAGCTTATGTGGCTTAAAGGGGTTATTAATGAGAGAAATGACGTTATTAAACAAAGTTTTAGAGGAATGTAAATATAAGAGTATGTATACATGTGCATACGAGTATGCACGTAAACAAGTGGTGTTATTTATCTGTACAGATTAGAGATGCTAAACGGGGATTCCCGGGATATTTTTAGATGTCGAAGCACGGGAGTTTTTATTACAAAACCTTAGATTTTCGGGATTATCTGAATTTTGAATTCGATTTAACCCAAAGCTAAAAGATGTAATCAATATGCATATGTAAAAGCCCTCAAAAAAGCAACGAACGCGTATTATAATGCAGATTTACAACTTACAAAAGAAATTGATCTTTTTTTTAAAGGAACGAGAGGAAAATAGTTGCAGACTAGTTACAATTATTTCCAAACGGTTTTGCCAATATGTGTAGAATGTGAATGAGGTTTTTTTTTGGCAGCAGCATATGTCGGAAATATTTCAGCGTTCGTTCCAGCAGAAGAAATTGTATATGTTTTAAAATTCTAAAGAAGTTATTTAAAATAAACACAAGGTTTACATATGTTATATACAGACAAGCACATACATGGTCAGAATTGCTTCCCTTGAATCTAAAACACCGAGATATGATAAAAACTATATTTTTTATAATCTCGTATTTTTAATAAGGATAGTTTAAAAAATACGCTTCTTCTATGGTACATTCTTTCTCCAGTTGAGGAAATTAAAAAAAAAAATTTCAATGGTGACTCAAATATTTGTCAAAACTAACAAATATGTTCGAAAAAAATTTACTAGCGAACGCCGATTATTTGAATCGAATCAAATTCCTGAATTGAAAGAAATCATATATTCGTCACCATCATTTTTAAACAATACCAAAGCACTTTAGTTCGCTTAAAATAAATAAGATTAGCGAATTTTTATTTTTTATTTGTAAAAGTAGAAGATCAACTTAAACAAATATCGTTTAAGAGAAATAATATATTGTTAATTTAACTCCGATGAAGGGTTATTTGATTTCAAAAATCCAAGTTTATAAAATAAATCATTTTCAAAATGAACATACTTGTTTTATTTTTAATATGTATCACATATTTTCCATCTGTAGTTCAAAGAACAATCTTAAAAGTGCTGAGTTCGTTTAAGCAAAACGATTTTCACTTATTTGCAATAATGCCTAATTGTACATTTTCGCCTTAGCTTACTAAAAATTAATATTAATATATGTACATAAAATATTAAAATTTATTTTATTAGCAGTGAGGACTGAATCCCTAAACATTTGACTACGTACGACAAGCATTTCGATCGCAAACGCTGTAAATTTTTTTTTCTAAATTTTATTACATTTTTTAGTATATTCCATAAATCACCACGTCGCCAAGTCAAAACAAATATTTCAATGATGAATAATTTTTAAAATCGTTACATTTGGTGAGAATTTTCTTTATCTGACTACCCAGATACTCACGCACATACATACATACATTTATTCATATCAGGGATGGAAGTTATTTGTAATTTTTTTGCTACTTTTTGGACCTTCTCGATAATGCTTGCTTATATTTACATAAATTTTTTATCTTTTTATAATTATAAAAAGTAAGCTTGTATGGTTGTAGTATTGCTTTTTTAATAAACATACATACATACACATCAAGAATTTCGTTAAGTGTAGCCAATTCCATATGAACAGACATCAAAAGAGTTGTACCTATTCCACATTAATTAGCCAATATCGGTAATTTTTCTAAAACATAATTAAAACGAATGAACGAAATACACTAGAAAACAAACAAACAAAAGAATTATTGAAGACAATGAATTGGTGCTGCTTGAACTTTAAAATAACAGATACTTAATTGGTTATCTAGATATATTTATTTTAACAGCTGATTTTTAAAATTGAAAATACCTTTAAATAGCTTTATGTATTATTTACATACATTCATACTATATACATACATACATTATTATTAATTAACTTATTTGTTGTGCACTTGTGCACAACAAACTTTGTCAAGTTTATATTTTTGATACGTACATAAAAAATCTTACCGTTATGATCAAAATAGTACACTAGGTTTTTAGCTTATACAAGATCAATAGATCCATTTTCCTTCCCTGATTCACACACATGTGTACATAAGTATATATGGCTTCACCTTACAGTTTTTATTTTTTAATGTTTGGGTCCCCAGACGGAGGGTGTTTATTATTTGAATTTTTTAGTCATTGTTTTTGTATTCATGATAATGATGATGATCAAATAAATACACAAAAAAGTGCTGCTTGTTTGGACGGTTCATAAACTGCCGTCATTTACAATCGCATACATACATATCGATGCATATATAGTATACTTATATGTATATATATATATATATATATATATATATATATATATATATATATATATATATATATATATATATATGTGTGTGTGTGTGTGTGTGTTTGTATGTACACATTTGGGGGAATGCCTAAATGACTGACTGGCTATTTGGCCCTGTGTCTCATTCTAATGAGTATTTATGCCGCCAGTAAGTCGTGCTTTGTCGAGTGCATGATGTCTTTGTTACGTTATAACATGGGTATTTATTTCTTGTTATTGTTGTTGTTGATGTTTTAATAAATATTAATCTGTTAAAAAAAATATACACAAAACCATATGTACATAAATATGTAAGTATGTATGTACGAGTGGCAGATTCCCTTTTGACGCAGTTGGGTCATGCAATTAATTTAAATATTTTAAACATAAACGTTCACACACACATACATAAGTATGTACATACTATGTACAAATTAATCAACAATTTTAGGTCAAGTTTTTTTCTTATGTTTAGTTATTTAGAAAAAAGTAAGAGCTTTTTGAAATGCCCCACAAAGTAAGAATTACAAAATTTTGAACTTTAAATTTTTGGTTCAAGGGATGTTTTTTTTTTTCTTTAGATAATTTTTCGACTTTTTTTATATTTCAATTTAAACAGGAAATTCCCAACACATGACGTAAAACATGAGCACAAATTTTCTTCTAACGAAATAAAAATAAAATGTGATTTTCTTTATTTTCAATATTTATGTGCAATAAGTAAAAAAAAAAAATTAAATTTGTTGTATTTGCTCGCTACACATTATAAACTTGCAGAGAATTTATATTTTTATTTAATCGTAAATTCTTAAGGCACAACAAAGTACAGTGGTTGACATAAGTTTTTATATTAAAAATATAAGGTATTAATTCTTCTAAAATTTCCACACCTAGATTTATTTTATTATTATTTCATACGATTTAAAGAATGTAGGTTAATTTTTTTAATTTAACTCCAAGTTTCGAAGAATTATTGAATCTATATGAGACGAATTTTTGGAGTTGTTTAAAGAAAATGTTTTTTGAGAATAATATCTCTCTAATCGGAATCAATCGGTTTCCAGGAGATTTGCAGCAGTTGCATATACGCAGACACAATACATACATACATACGTCTACACGGATCGCATGACTATGTATATCTGACTATGTATATCTGCTGCAAACCTTCAGCATTGAATACGTGTATCCTACTTTCGGCCGGCTTTCATTTAATGTTACACAATAAAACAAACTTAGCGCAAGCAATATAAGCATCAATCTATAATTCTCATTTAGTTTAATTATTAGAATGAATTTCAAATCCTGAATTTTAAGTGTGACAGCAATTAATGATTTCATAAAACGGTTACGGTTTGAATATTCATTGTTATCGCTGTGCCATAAAATAAGTGAATAAAACGTCAAGCATTTTTCTTTTTGCAAAATGTAATTTAGCACATTTTTCCTTTAAATCAAAACAAACACAATTATAATAACAATATCATAAAAATTTCTGTTTTGAAAAAAAATCTTTTTTTGTAAGTGGGCGTTTGTTTGGCTATTTAAAAATGAACAATATTCAAAATAATCATAAAAATTTTTTGAATGAAATATATACAAAGTTAAAAACAAATAATGTTTAAAAAAAACAAACTAATAAAATTCTTGAAACAATTTGCGTTTTCATTCCTTTTATTTTTTTTTTTTACAAAAATAAGAAATTTATTCACGCCGCTTGGTGTTGAAATTAGATCATTCACATACAGGCATTTTTCATGTTGATTATTTTTCTGCAAAATTTGTTTAGTTTAAATAGAAAAATATATAGATTTTTCTGGCACTTAATTTTAATTGTGTTATTTGATTTGCAAGAACATTTATTTTTAACTTTTTGTCTACGTAGAATTCTAAGAAATTTCCAAAGCACATATTGCACATTTAAATATTATTTTTGTTTAATTTTATGTATGTATATATTATATATTTCTTATTACAGAAAATTTAATTACTGAAACAGTGAAATACGTAAACGATGAAGCAAGAAAGAAGATATTAAACCAAAAATTCGCTTGATCATTTTTTATATTTGGGCGTTGAATTTATATATTTGAATATTTTAAGTTTTAGTGCATATTTGCTTGTTTTTAGTGCAGCTTATACAAAGTATATTTTTTAAATCCTTAAAAACCAATTTAAGAAAAAATTAGTTTGTCAAGATTGAATACATTGAACGCTATATTTCACATTTCTGGATATTAATTAGTATCATATATCATCACGGTTGCCAAATTTTTTATAGAGCAGAGGTGTAAAATAGAAAAACCCTGCGAAGGTCTCCAACCAGAAATTTTTTTCATTAAACCTAAAAATTCAAACATTGGCACATTTTGGAGACATTTGTGTTCCTGAAAAAAAATAATTGCCTGGTTGTAAAAGCTGCATGCCTACAGAGTTGCTCAGCCGGAGCAGTTATTCCTGCGGCGATCACCCCGGGTACGAAATTTCCACGCAAGAGTAAAACATTTTATGCCCTTAAAATGTCAATATGCAGTTTTGAAGATTTTTTTACTAAAAATTTAGATAACAAAACAATTAATATATAGACATTTTTTGTCATTCCTCACTTGCTATTAAAAAATATATTGTATATGTCACCTACTTGAGTTACATACATAAGTATGTTCGCCTCAGTAATCATTAAATTAGAAAAATGCAGTTACAATTATTTGCATCATCCCGCTTTCATAAAATAATAATACAAAATTGCAATTAATGGTTATTTTCATTTTTTTCTTTTGTAAAATGTAACAAAGTGAATGAAAAATATTTTGACTACTTTTTGAAGATCTTTTATAATTAGAACACGTTTTGCAGATTTTTCATTATCAAATCTTTGATTTTGGCACCTTTTCCAAAAAAAGTGTAACTCGAAAATAGGGCTTATTCGGAAATGCATCACTGTGCTGTATCTGACGCTCATCTGTAATTAGTTCACAATGCTGATGCAGCAAATCAACTAATGCTGATGCGAAAATGATTCGTTGACAAATATGTTCAATTGCTTGCAGTTTTAAACGCTAAAGCATTAAAAATAGATAAATTAATAATTGGACTTTTATTATAACAAGAAATGATATAAAACTATATATACAATTGAGAAAATCAGAGAGTTTTAAAGTGAAAAAAGAGAAATCTGTTGTTAAAAATGTATGCTAGCAGAATGCATCAATCATTTTTGTGATGCGCTTTTGATCTTTATTTGCGCATCATATATTTCAATGATGCAAATTAGAAGTCATGCTTTCAGTGTTGCAAGCTAAAGCATTTACGAACGAACTTCGCACCAGATGCATTCCTTAATAAGGCTATCTGGCTATCGCAACATCTGCAGGTGTTGCGCCCTCTTTCTGAATAAGTTTACACGATTCCTATTAATAAGGTCTATGCAACAGCCCAAGCAATAGATAAGATAACTGTATTTAAAAATATATGTACGACAATTGTTTCGTCAATATTTTTAAAGAGTGCGAGAATTGCATTCTCGTATTTTTTGTAATCAATTCGCTTTTCATATACTACGTTTATACGCACGTTCTATTTGCAAATATAACTATTTGCAAATAACTAATTCACTGTTTATACGGGAAATTGCATACAGAACTTATGTTATTATTAGTGATGCCATGTGACGAAAATACATATGATTGTTTGGTAAGTAAAACACAAAAAACGTTCATGAAGTGGCAACGTCTTACTTTTTATTTGCAAATAGTGTCGTTATTCACGACTTGTTAAGTGAGCTAATAAGTTACAATAAAAAGTTATACGGCAACATTCTTCTTTTTTATTTGCAAATAAGGCGTGCGTATAAACGTAGTAATAGACATTGAATTTACACTTACTAAAAAAGAGCACTAAATGGCCCCTTTTTCTCTTTGGCACTTAAAAAACCTCTAAGTTATGTACATAAATAAGTACATATGTACATATGTACATATGTATGTACTTTAGTTAGCATTTTAGTTTATTGGTTGACGCGTTTTAGTTGGCAGCAGTACAAATTTTTTTTGCTTCTATTCCCCTCTCTTTGATATTTAAATTAAAGTCTTTAAAATTCCCTTAGTTACTATTTGTGTTTATTTACATACTTATGTATGTATGTACATGTATGTACGTACGTGCATTTATAAAAATACGTATTAATAAATTTTTTATAATTGTACTCAATTAAGCAAATTAATGCCTCTTTTATCAGCAAATATTCTACGATGCACGTACATACTTGTGTATGTATGTAAGTAAAACGCAAAATTTAATGGAATTTATTAAAAAAAAACGCGAAAACAAACTTACGCATTCATACTTACATTCAAAAGCAGAACCACACACTCACGAACACATGTTTAAATGAACATGACGCAGTAGGGGGTCAAATCAATTTATGAACGAACACTCATAAATTAGAGCAAAAAAAGAAAAATAATAATAATAATAATAATGAAACTGGTAAAGTTTTTGCAATACTCGTATATCAGTCATCAAAGCAACTTTTCTGATCTGATTGCCAAGAAAGAAAAGAAGCAAAGAAAACACACCTCAGAATAACTACAACATTCATACACTATGCAGCTGTTTCGTTTTTTTTGTTGCTTTAATTTTAAATGCACAATTTAAATGAGCGTGGGTCGCATGTGCTGAGAGCACATGGATTTAGTAAGAGTTGTAAAGGGGGGCATTCCTCATTCAAGAATAATGAAAACAAATATAACAAAAAATTATTTAACATCAAAAACAGCATATGCATACATACATATTTGTATATATACATACTTATTTACATCTATACATTTGTTTGAATGAATGTGTAACAATATATTACATGCATATGGATCATACATACACGTCCATATAAAGTTTATACTGTAAAAAGTAAACAACATACTTCCAAACATGCATTATTCATCAATATTTATGGATGTACATATGTATGTATGTATGAGTGTATGGACAATGCCAGTATGCATCAGTGAAGAAAATTTCATTTTTTGCTTTTGTACCAGATACAAAATAAAATATACTTTTTGGATCATGAAAGTACCATCTTTTTAAATTACAAATAAGTACAGAAAAATATTATTGCTTGTTGTGGGTTTTTGCCGTTCACATGGCGATATTTCATTGGTCACTAAACCAAATCGTCAGTGAACTCTAAGCATTTTGAAACTCTAATTTGTTGAAATGTTTAGTTGTGGAGAATATCCCAAATAATAAATTTCACAGAAGTACACAGAAAAAAAAATGCATTTGTATATGTACATAAATAAAACATAAATGTATGTATGTATAGAAGAGCCTTTTCAATTATACATATATAGATCAGTTGCTAAACAAATATTTTTTTAAATATTTTTAGATAATAAATTGTCGGAAGCAAGACGAATTTGTTGATTTTAATAAGTTTGTTTTTTTTGTGTCCCATTGGAAAGTGTCTAAAGTTCATTCTATTATTTTGGTTATGTTCTAGAAATAGAAAACACGTTCGATATTGGCTGATAGATGCAATATCTGGAAGTAATAACATGAACGTGAAGTTGGCTGCAAGTGTCAACGAGTTTTAATGATAATGATGGTATTTATGTCTTTAAAGAAAGCAATATTACAAAAAGTACATCTGTAACATGATTTTCATTGCTGGCACTCGTATGCATTTAGGTAAATCCATACGCACCAGCCCATTCATATTGAAAGATTTATAATATTAAGATACGTAAGTGATCAGCTATTTTTCCAGAAAAAAAAACACCAAATTTAAATTTTAGTTTGATTTGTAGTTCTGTTTTGTAAATTAATATGAATAACTATATTCATATATCTGTCGACATGGAGTACATGCTATAATCTTCGAAAATGAGCAAACTACTAGTAAAACTGAACGCATAGAGTGTGAAATCTTGTTATTTTCGCCAATATAAACTTATTTGAATTATTATTTACAATTGCATATGAGTGTTTTCTGTGATATATTTTACAACTTCTTTTTGATTGCGTTAAATAGAATTTAGTCTCTATTAAAAATCAATGAATGAATGTTGCGACCTCAAAATTCTACCTGTTTTAATTAAAATTTTCAATTATAATATTGCGTGGTTTTAAACGACATACATAAACTTACACATATAATAGGTATTGTACAAACTTAGCAAAGTTTTATTCTCTTAATTTTGTTAATGTTTTTCGTCTCATTAAAAAAATACTGAAGACTACGATCACTTTTTATTTAAAATTTACTTTTTTATCTAGTTCTTTGACTTAAATAATGTAAACTATTTTATTTTGTTGTTTTAATTATATAGAAACATATATAGTATAATTTTTTTCTAGGATTTTACCCTTAATTTATCTGGCAGTAGTGTTGACAACCCTGTCATCGATATAAATGCGGATGAGTGTGTTGGTGTAGGCATGTGTAGCAGTGTACATGTCTGTTCTGAAACACCAACACAAGCATTGAGGTATTTCCTCACGACATTTTGTATTTGTTGTTGCTGCTGTTGTTCACTTCGGAAGTTTCATATATTTGAAATGTTATCATTTTTTGTGTTGTCTATCAATTTTCGCTTTGTTATGATTGTGTCACTGTTCATACGTACGTGAGTGTGTGTATGTGTTCGTTTGAGTTTAATTATCTTAATGACCTTCTTCTTATATAGTATTTTAATTATAATTTTTATAATAGATTGGGATCTTGTGTGTGTATTTCTTAGTCTTCTAATTATTGTTAAAAGTTGTTGCTCACTTTAAATAACTTTTAACGGCCATAAACGAATATGGAATTAAAAGAGAATTAAATCTAAATACAGATGAATGCATGTGTATAATTGTTGAGTAGACCATGTGAAAGGGGATGACTTAAAAACAGAATTCCTATTGTTTATGCCAAGTTATAATATTGTAACGTAGCAGGTATCCTGGCGCCGTTTTAATGACTTGTACATGCAACAAGTTTTCTTAGGTAGATGATAGCAGACAGCCTACAGTGGTGCTTAAATTAGTAGCTCTACGGCTTTACATCGGTATCTAATATAACATGAGAAAACTGCATACATATATTAAAAAATATGTATGATCTTTTTCTATTGTGCAATTGTTATTAACGTTTTAACAATTATATTTTTAGATGCAGTGGATAAGACGACGTTTCGATGATTTTATTTTAATTCTCAACATATTTTTATGCCTTTTTAGCAGGGACCGTAACTCTTATGAATTTTATCAAAAAAATCAAGAAATAAGAGTTATTTTTGATTTTTATATTTTTAGATAGAAAATAAGTTATTTTTGATATTTATTTTTTTAAATGAAAAATAAAAGTTATATTTGATTTTTATATTTTTAAATGAAATATGAAAGTTATTTTCGATTTTTATATTTTTATATCAATAATAAAGTTTATTTTTATATCAATAATAAAAATTAATTCAAAAAAAAAAAATCAAAAATAACTTATTTTTCATTAAAAAAAAATAAAAATCAAAAATAACTTATTTTTGATTGTTAAAATAAAAATCATGCAATATGTTGAATGCATTTCGCTTAAAAATCATGATGGTGTAATTAAAAGTTTTCTACGATGTTCATTTATGTGATTTATTTCTTCAAAAATTGAAAAATAACTCTTATTTCCGGTCCCTGCTTTTTAGACATAGCGTTAACACTATTCACATAATTGCAAAAAAAAAATTGCCAATAATGACGCGATTGATATGAATTTGATATCAATATATAAACCTGGTAATAAAACTGTAACTACCAAACCTTTTTAGAAGTACACATCCTTACAAAAGTTATAATGAAAAACTAGTATGTCACACAATGTTCCAATATTATTATTTTTTTATGTCGAGGTCTCGGAAGGGTGATTGTTGTTTTGGCGTGATCTCACTTCATTATACATGTATATACATACATACATACATATATAAGGAACAACTTTAATTGTTTTAATGTTGAATATTTTCAAACTTTTTAAAGTTCGTTTGCTGATTTGGTTTAGAGACCAGTGAAATATTCACACTGGTTTCACGAAAAACAAATTTCAAAATTTATTGTTTAAAGTAGATAAGAAACAATACTAACCTTCGGCACAATTTTACAGCCCTTTTGTTACAAACTTCTGAATCTTATATAAGACACTATAATACAAAAGAAAATACATGTCCTGCTTCTAAACTGATTGTAAATTATAAATAATTGATTTATGTACCTTGTTTAATAGAAATATTAGAGAAATCAAATATATTTAATAACAGAAGCTATAGTATGCCCCATAAGATTTTTAATAAGTAGGCTGAATGTCTTGTAGAAAAGTTAGATATGTCAAATATTGTATATAACGTCCCATATAATGAAAATAGCAGTGATGAGTGTTCAAAAATATACATATGTAAGTACGCCGAAGAATAAACTATGGACAAGATTAGCAGGATATACCAAAAATAAGAAATAAATATTTTTGTGATATTCTTCCGACGGGGTTTGTTTGAATTTGGAACGATTTTCCGTCATCCCACGTCAAATTTGGTTTATGAACAGACCGGTTTCGGCTTTGTGCCATCTTCAGTGTATTCGAGAACACTGAAGATGGCACAAAGCCGAAACCGGTCTGTTCATAAACCAAATTTGACGTGGAATGACGGAAAATCGTTCCAAATTAAAAAAAAAAAAAAAATAAATATTTCTTCGTTTGCCTTAATCTAAATCAATATATGAATTTTGAGAAAACAGCTCTTTTGAACACATAAAACAATTACAAACGTCGTTATTTGCTAGAAGCAGAGAATGCATTTTCAGCTTTTTTTTATTCTTATTCTTTTCCTTATTTAACAATTCTTGCATAGAAAAATACTTAATATTGTTTTCTTTTCAATATTTGTTTAAAAATTTTTCTTAACAGTTTGTTACTAAGGATTTGCTAAAGAAGACCCCCACATGGTGTTGAAAAACTCAAATTTATAAAAACAATAATCCCCCTTATCGTGTTTGGCGATTTTCGCCTGCAAATTCGACAGTTTGTAATAGACTAAAGATACCGAGTAACATTCTTCTTTAATCTAGTACTAAACGTTGAAGTCGTAGGCGAATTTCGCCAAACAAAATAAGGCCCAATATTTTTATAATGCTCTTCAATATTAAATAATTAAACAAATTATTCCTGAGATATATCGAATATTATATCTTATTATCAATATCTGAATATTATAATCTATATTTATGGTTTTAAAAGTTTTCGAAATTCTTCCATAATCAACCTTTTCTGAATATGGAAAGCTTTTTAAGTGAATTGGAGAACTAAAAGAATTAAGGTTTAAAATTCTTATAATATTTTTAAATCTAGTTTTAAATTTACGTTCATATTTATTATGGAACTATTGAAATTACATTTTTTATGAAATTCCCATTAGCTTTTTCCTAAATGCACTATAATTGTACTCTTAACTGTAGTAATTTTATTATATTGTGTCATACTAGTAGTTGATTTTGTTGTTGGGACTCTTGTGTGAGCAATAATAATTGAGCATGAGTATTTATTTCTATTGTGCATGTGTTAAGTACGGGTACGGGTACGGGTACGAGTGTGTATGCGTGTGTAAACGAATGTAAGAGAAGTACAATTTTATAACTCAAGTGGTTTTCTCGATATGACGTAGAATATTCATAATTGCTGTTGTTGCTGTCGCTGGTCTTGTTTTGTTTTTATTTTGTTTGTATTATTGTTTTTGTTGGGTATTCCTCTTGTTTGGTTGCGAGCGTATGTGTGAGTGAATAAGTGTATGAGCTCTTTTCTTGTATTTAATTCTGAAGTAACTTTATTTTTGTTGTTGTTCTTTGAACTTTTCGCTGTTGCCTTTTTTTCTAGCTGTCAAGTGGGTTGTTTTTAATTCCAAAGAAATTTGAAAAATTTTCTAAGAATAAAAACGTCTCCTCAGATCATTGTCGTTACACAAACATACACATGTACATAAACATGTGCATATGCATGCATGTATGTATGGGTATTGCTGATTCTGTGTTGTTTCTTTTCATTTTTGTCTTCAGTTGTATGTTTTTAATCTTAAAAATTTAGAGATAATTTTGAATGACTTGGTGTGTTTCTTGTTATTGTTGTAGATCTTTAGATACAAACTACTAAATATAGTTTTATTAAAAAAAAAAAAAAAAAAACAAAATAAATTAAAACATGTAACACTCACTTGAGTTACAAAGCCTTTAATAATCTTGTATTCCAGGCATGATCATCAGTATTTATGCATGTAGGCACACAATTGATTTGCATAATTTGCTAAAATTCTCGTTCATTTGATTTTGAGATAATGATATAGACATAGTTGTGTTAATTTATTTTAAAATATTCTTGCTTGTAAATATTTTTTTTTCAAATAGACAATTTTATACACCAAACTAGAGGTATTTTTCTTAAATTTATTTGTAATATTTTATGAGGACTTTTGCTTTTCAAATTATTAATTCACTTTTCTCACACGTTCTTTAATTACATATTTAAATTAAAGATACTTAATAATATTTTTCACTTTGATAAAATTTTCTTAATAATAAATACACGTCCGTTTAAACTCTCACTATTAAATGTGAAAAAATAAAGAATGTAATGTTTGCATTCATAATAGAAAAAATTATTTATTTATTAAAAATCAGCAATAAAAAAAATTAAAGAGCAGGCGAACGCGCGATATAGATTCAAATCCAACACATTGCCACTCAAAGTACGATCAACAACTGTTTTGGCTGTGCTACCGTAACAGTATTTGTTTGGATCGTACAACACGACGAATGATACATACACACGTTCAAACACATATATATGTATGTAAGAACAAATATATATGTATGCATATGTATACTTATATGTATGTACATATATAAATGTGTACAAAAGTCAAAACTACAGCAACGACGACGACAACGTATGCAAAGAATTAAATGGTTGTATTGCCGACAATTGTCTAGACGTCAGTCTGACTGACGCTTGGTTCGCAACAACCAAACCAAACAACCAACAGGTCTATAAAGTTCAATTAAGCAGACAGACAGTCAGCCAATCACACAGCAAATTCGTATCAATACTCATTCACTCGTACATGTTCGCACTCACACACACACATACACACACTAAAATCGGGCAGTCAAGCAGTTAAACTAAATAAATTTACACTCTCTATGAATAATGGGCAGAAAGTGTTGCCGTAGAAACTTTTTTCTTAATCTGCTATAGAAGGTTCCTTGATGTACTAAAACAAGAGGATAACAAAATGTGCCTGCAGGCTGAGGTATATAAATAGAACAGACGTATTTTATCTTTCGCATTAAAAAAATTTAAAGTTACGATTTTCGAATATCGTGATTTTATTATATCTTCATGTGTTGAGTGAGGTTCTAGGTAAATTTTCTGAAAATTTTCGCGATAGTGTCCGCATTTATACACTATGTGTACTTACGTATCTAAACCTCTCATAACTTTTGAGCGGCTCAACTGTGGGGGTATATTTTTGCCATTTTTGACATTATTATTTCATTTTATTTGAAAGGGCTTGCTGGTAGTTTGTTCCTTTAATATTTTTGAAAATCGCCCGAAAAATTTACTATCGCAAATCCCCGATTTACGGACCAATTTTGAAAAAAAAAATTATTTGAAAATGTAGCTTGCGGTTTGGTTCAATAGAAATTTAAGTGGAAATCGGCCGGAGAAAGTAGCCGCCAGAAATAATTATTATAGCATAGCTTCGCCATTTATGCTTCTATTAAAAAAAAAAGTTTATTTCAATCTTTCCTGGAAATAATATATGGTATATAAACTAGAAAGGGATTATAACGTGTTTTAAAGTAACCCATAGTTGCTTCGGTTTTGTAATCAGTTCGATTGGCTCTTTGTGTTGAAGGCTATTTTTTGCAAGAATTTATTATAAATTGATCAACAATATGTTTACACTTCTTTCACGTAAATATGAATCCATTCGACGTGGTAAATTTTTTCCCTAATAAATTTTAGGCTACCGCCTTGATAAAAATAAAAACTACATCAATTGCTGCAGTTCTTGGTCGTTATAATGATATTGTTGGAAAATTTTTCTGGAAATTTATCAAGAATTCCTTGTCTACTCGATTTTAATTTTGCTTAGAGTGCGGCAAAATTTTTCAGAATCGTTTAATTTGTTCGATAGACATCGTTGTCCAAAATTTTTGCAAAACTGAGCAGCATTTAATTAATTCCGAAATTTTCATGTCCAATAAGTTTTCGAAAAGAAGTAATTTTTTCTATCAAATGCAGTAAATTTTATCGAAATTGGCCTGGATGGATACTTGGATCGAGAGTTATCACTGTCGAAACAGTTCGAAGACAGTAGGCCTTATTGTGCTTGACGAATATCGCCATCGACACTTTGTATTGAAATAAGGAAATATGTTGTATATGCTCCTTAAGTTCCAGGGGTGACCCGAAAGGTCAACAATAATTTTTTAGGAGTGTTGGAAAATTTGAGCAGAATTTAAAATTCTCATTATAGATTCATATTAATGATCGTGAAAATGTCGTTCCTTGATATTAACTTTCATATACATATATTTTTTTACTTTTATTTTATTGATTTTTATTGTAGTTGTCGGTGCTTGAACTCTTTCATCTGGTACAAATTGTCAAAGTTGAGCTCGGAAACCATCTGTTCTTTTTTAGGGTGGCCCCTAATATTCACATTCACGAACGCATCTGGACAATAATCGTTCTTATTGTATTCAGATGAAGTTGTCATTATTTTTGTCCTTGCAAATTTTTTGTATGTATTTTTAATTTTCTTGAGTTCGATTAGTTTCTATTCATGTTCGGAACATTCTCTCGTGCACACTCGTGGGAGTACATTTAACAGTTGTGGTCATTCGCAAGTAGACGTTGTGTCCATATGTTTCAGCTGAACTTGGACGACATGTCGTAGACATTATGTTGTCGCCGCATATACTTCTGCATTCAAACATACACACATTTATAAATGTAATATGTATGCATGTATGAAGGCTTGTTTGAATGTAACAGTGTTGGTGTAATATAAAGTGCATTGCATATACCGATACCCAGCAAACATGCAGGTTAGATTCCAAATTGAGGGTGATTTGATATCAAAATCTTTTTTAAGTTCTCCTTTACATTATGAAAATTTAAAAACAGACATTTTTTCAATATTCTTTCAATCTTGCCTGAACTTTTTACATTGGGATTTTAATAGACGGACAGACATTTTTTAGTCATTTACTTGAATATTTAATGCAAAACAAAAGTAAAGTAAAAACAAGTGAATTTCTTAAAAGTAAAAATATAAAATTGAATTCGAGTTTCAATTAAAATAATTAAAAATTAATACAGTGTGCAAGATTAACTCCTACAAAAGCGTCGAAGTAATGAGCAAAAATTATATGAAAACAACACAATGAAAATTGCGAAATGAGGAAAAGAAAACTTCGTGTGAAAGCCTTTCGATTTCCATAACGTAAAAAGGGACTAAGCGATTAGCGTTTCAAATTAATTTGAAAATAATTTTCTCAACAAAAATAAGGAACATTTTTCTCAAATTGACAAATAAAGTAATTCTCAAACTTACGGCCTGTTTGCCGATGTCGAAAGAAAACTCATGCGAAAGAAAGCTAGTCACTCACATTCGAATCAATTTGAGTTTGTCTATGTCACTCACTTTCGTTCGCAGCTACTTACGTCAGTCAATTTTTGTATCTTACGTGTTAATAAAGCAAAGTAGTGCCAACTTATAAGTATAATTGTTTTACAGCAATTTCCTCTAAAAATACAAAAAATACTACTAAATTGTTTGAAGTCAAATGCAACTCCTTTTGAAATTAATCAGCTGTCGAAATAAAGAAAATGTAACCAAAACAAACTAAAAGTTTACAAAATAAAAAAATATAATTACAACCACCTGTTTCCTGCATACTTTTTTGTTGTCTTTTTGGTTCTAGATTTCAAATCAGATTTCAAATCTGCAAACAATATGTGTCATTTTTGCAAGTAGCAAATACAAAATAAGTACCTATGTATGTATGTATGTACATATATGTATATGTATATGTAGGCAATAACCCACCCCAAATGTACATACATATGTATGAATGTATGTATGTACTCACAACTAAAAAAGCTATTTGTTATTAAAAATTTTTTTCATAAAATATTTGTTTATTTATATATTTTTTCAAAAAATTATTGTCATTCGAACACAAAATAACTGGTGCCTGATTTTGAAATTTGTGTTCGCAAAGTTGACAACAACTTCGAAATAGACAAACGCATTTTTGTATGAAAACACTTACGTTTTCATTCGAGTTGTCGTTCGAGTCATCGTTCGCATAGAACCAATTTAGGTAAACCCAAATCAGTTTTCTTTCGCTTAGATTGCGAAAGAAAGTTTTCTTTCGACATCGGCAAACAGGCCCTTACTATCAAATATTTTTCAAATGTAGAATGCAACTTAATATGGAACATAAATGGTTTAAAAATATTACTTTTTTTGGAAATTCATATTTAATACTATCAAGTAATTTTTTATACCCAAATAAGACTTTTTTGACAACTATACATATTATTTAAGTTTAAAGTTTTTCTTTTTATTTTTATATCAATATTTCGCTACTCATCGCCTGCTATAAAATTAATATAGAAATAAAAAGAAAGGATTAAGGGCCAGTATTTGAACTTGGCGTTAGTTAAAGCTTTCTTTCACCTAAAAGTAATCGATAAGTTAAAGGCAAGTTTTATCGCGAGAATTAATCACTTGAAGTTGCCAAATTTGCAATGTTTAATTTTTTTAAAGAAATAAACCAAAGTGCTTAAGACATGAACTATTTTAAGAAAAATTTATTTTATTTTACAATCTATGCTTGTAATTATGGATTTTTATTTAATGTCGCTTTAACTAAAGTTGTAATAAAAGACTTAATAACATATAAACCAATAATAATTAAAAATAAACTATTTATTTTCCCTTTAAATAAAGTTTTGATATTTTTTACTTAATAATTTAATACAAAATGCATAGATAACAGCATTTGTAAAATTTTTCTATTCAAATCATTATCAACTTGAATTCATATGTACGAGTATTTTAAAAACAAATCTCTGCTTTGTTTTGAAAAATGTTTGAGAATCATGCTTCAGTTTTTTCTTATTTCAAATTTTTGACCTTTTGTTTGCTGGGTAAATATGAACTCCTATTTCTTAAATTTTTCTAAATGTGTTTCGCATCCATACGTGTGTGAATACATAAATACGCGTACATACATACATACACAAATGGCTGTTTAGTTTCTGTGTAATTTCGTTCTAGTTAAAATTATGGACACATCTAACAATATTTTTTTTTTTTGACTTTTCACCGGTATTCTTGTTGTTGCCATGCCATCTCTGGATAATAACAATTAAGAGGGAATTCCTTCAAATTCATGGGGATTGGAATATAGAAAGACTATTTTTCCCTAAACCAAATATTTGTGTTATTCATTCTCGAACATCACATTTCCTTTAGAATTCAAATTGTTGGGAAAATTCCATTTGATGGGGTCTTTTTCACAAAATACATCTTATTGACGTTTATGTTTCATTTTATGTCGCATCTTATGCTGCGAAGCTTAATTGGTTTTTATTGCATCGGTCCACAAGGTTAATTGTCAGCTAATTGTGTGAATTACAGAAAATTTATTTTTCGATTTTTGTTCAAAAAGAAAAAAATTTAACAAGATCTTGAGATTTTAAACGAATGGACATTCTATCAGACTTCTCCAAATGATAATCTTTCGTCCATTTCCTAGTTTTTTGACAAAAGTAAAATTTTTATCATGATTTCTGAAAATAAAGAAGCTGTTAGGATCTTTTGCCAATACACATTCGTCCAAGCACTTTAAGCAACCTTTCAGCGGTTGAAACTTTTTGCATTCGTATCGTACTATTTTTGAAAAAAAGTACCAAAATCCTTCTTTTCACTTCAAAGTGGTCTTTCCGGAATTTCATCATCATCGCTAATTAATATCTTGTTTCCACGGCACCTGCTTCATTCACTATTCTTGCTTCACACCCCAATCGAGAGCGAATCAACTTGCTTTGCCATACAAAATTTATCTGCACTGCTTTTACAAAACAGAGTCCTTCTTTTTTAGAAAAGTCTTTAAAAATTTAAAAGTGACTTTTCTTAAAAAGCCGTTTTTTAAACTTGATTTAAAAAAAATGCCCTTGGAAAAAGTGGCTTATAAGTAGTAGTTTTAGAAAGTGCTTTTGGAAGAAAGTACTTTTTTAAAAACTATTTACGCCTTTTAAAGTATGAGTTTTCAAAAACTAAATTTTTGAAAACAAGCCCTTTTAAAGGTGTATAGTTTTTTTTTTTAAAGTACCTTAATTAGAAAAGTACCTTTACAAAAAACCTGTTTTTCAAAAGTACTTCTTGAGAGAGTATCTTTTTGCAAAAGTACCTTTTAGAGAGTATATTTGTAAATAAATTACGTTTTATAAGTGTACCTTTTAGAGAAAATGACATAAAAGTAATTTTTTATGAAGGTGCCTTTTTTTAAGAAAGTACCAGAAATTTTTCGAAAGTACCTTTTAAGTAAGGTATCTTTTTAAGAAAGTAGTATTTGAAAAAGTACGTTTTTAAGAAAGTTTCTTTTTAAGAAGGTACCATTTTTTGAAATTTTGAGGTAGTTTTTATTCCATAAAGTTCTTTCTTAGCAAAGTACTTTTTATGAAGGAACCTTTTTAGAAAAGTACTTTTTTATGAAGGAAGCCTTTTAGAAAAGTACTTTTTTAAAATAGTACCAATATCATGAAAGCACTTCTCTACGAAAGTACTTTTTTGTAGGCTTTTTGAGAAAGTACCTTTTAACAAGTGCATTTACAAGTTAAGTGCATTTACAAGTGAACAACTTCTTAAGAAAGTACTTTTAAAGAAAGATTTGTTTTAAAAGTACCTTTTAAAAAGGTATTTTTTAGGATTTCACCTTTTTAAGACGATATCATTTTAAGAAAGCACAAAGAAGTACGTTTTTAACAACGTATCTTTTTATGAGAGTACCTTTGTCAGAAAGTACCTTTTTGGGATGTATCTTTTCAGGAAACTAGGTTTAAAAAACAGATATTATAAAAGTTTATTTTTAAGAAAGTACTTTTTGAGAAAGTGCCATTTTATGAAAAGTACTTTTTTTAAAGTACCTTTTGAAGAAAATGCCTTTAAGAAAATACCCTTTTAAGAAAGCTTCTTTTCGGAAAGTATCTTTTTATGAAAATACTATTTTAAGAGCTCCTCTTCGAAAAAAGTATGATTAAAAAATATTTTTTAAAGTATGTACATACATATTTAAAATAGTACCAGAAACATTTTCTAAAACTAAATTTTTAAACCAGGTTCTGGTATTGGTTACAAGCGAGTAGTTTTGGAATTAATTGGATGTCATGTAAAGCAAGAGTATCTGATCCAGCCCTATGACTTAGTAATGTTAAATAGGCCACGAGGAGTACTTCTCTCGAGGAGTATATACGATACATGCCTTTATGGAGTTGGGATGTATAATATGTATTGATGGCACTTTAAATGCTAAAGTCGTGCATATAAAAAAATCTAGAAGGACTGTATTCTAGCTCGTGCGGTTTTTGTTGTTGTTTCGTGTTAAAAATCATATTTTTAATATATTGATTGCATATTCAATCACAAGTTTTTTTTTGATATTAGTTTTCAATATTTCGATAGTCATCTTCAGGAAAATATATTTGATGATAATCAATCGAAATATTGAAAACTAATTTAAAATTCATATTGTAGACGGCCTATTGATTGAATAATCAATAAAGTTAGTAAAAGAGGTCAAAAAACTTGAATACTCGTAAATATGACTTTTAATTAAAAACCTTAAAAAATTTATTTTTAGCAGAAGATTTCTCTTAATATTTTATTATCTAGACAATAAAAAATTAATATATCCACTTTATTTATATATTCATAACAAAAGGATTTAAATTCATTATGGCGCTAATATATACCTATTCTCCATTTTTATTATTCAAATTCTGCAATAAAGTATATTCTTGTTTTGTCATCATTATCGGTTTTAGAGCGAACGATATTGAAAACAAGTGGAATGCATTAGATTAAAAGTTATAAATAAATATTGAAAACGAATGAAATAAATTAGCATTTTTGTTATCAAAAGTTTTTATTTTAATAATAAATTTTTGTGTAGCCAAGTTTTGCAAGTACTAATTTGTTTTCGCTTTCACACATACATGCACGTAGGTACATGCCTATCCATGTATGTATGTGTGTATCTATGTACATACATACATACGTCAATGTTTCTACACAAGTCGTCACGATTAAGATACAAACAAGAAACTTACAAAAACACTAACAATTGATAATAAAATCAGAAACACAAACATACATACATATCAATAATACGAGTATTTTGAACACCGACAAAGTGACGACATTTCATGTTGAAAATGATCATTTGATCGTGCATTTCAATGACACACCAACCAGCAGCAACAGGAGCTTCCAGCCACTACTGCTACCAGTATACATACATACATACATTGACAGCAAGCCGTAAGATGCCAACGAAACAATGGGACCAACCAACGAAACACCCGCTTAAGGTGTATCGTTTTTTGTAGACAAGAGAGTTTTAACTCAACATTTTCCTCTCTCCGCCTTAGCGTCCCGCTAAATAGGCGCAAGCAACTAACATAAACAACAACAATATTGGCAAACCATTGATTATTATTTACTTGGCCATAATCATTTTGTTTAACTTTGGCTTTGTCTGTCTGTAGGTACATACATATATACTCGTATGGGAGTTTGTTTTTGTTTTTGTTTTCCCTTAAATAAAGATCATGAATCAATAAAAAACCAGTTTTTTCTTTAGTGTCCACGTATTTGTGTGTTTAGTAGCTTCAGGCAAAACAACGGGCCACAAAAAGCTAAGCCAAGAAAAATAAACAATATAAACAACAACACAAACACACACACATACGCCATTTGATCATTAATAATGATCATTATTTAACAAAGTCATGACTAAATTAAAAAAAATTACAAAAAAAAGAACCGATTTGACGAACCGGCAAAATAAGAAAGACTTTAAAAACCATAGAAGAAGTACAAAAAGATCCAGTTTGTAAATGAACAATATAAAAATATGTATGTAAGTATATAAAGAAAATACCATCATCACACATCCATACATATATCTGTATGTACATATGTAGGTATGTATAATGCCAAACACGATCCTCACTGGACGTGATCAAAAACTTTAACAACAAAATCAAGACGAGTATGAAACAAGACAGGAAAAGCAAAAGAAAAAGTGGTTCGATGACATTACACATGACACAACAATTCCGTAAGAAACATAACAAGAAAATAAAGCTAAAACTACATATTAACATTTTGCACAGTGGGATGAAAACTAATTAGTTGATATATACGATTATTTCCGGCTAGAGACTTGCAACTCTTTTCACATAAGGCAACAAGTTAAAGTGGCAGCAAAAAATAAATAAAATAAAATATGGTCTTTTGGACTGATCTATAATATGTATATCGTCCTGGGATGTTTACTATATCGAATTTCGTCTATGAGATGAAAGCGTACATACATTTGTCGTATTCTTATATGAAATAAAATACTAAAGATTTGCCAGTAAAAAAAAAGATCTTCCAACGAAGTCATGAAAATGCTGATATTAAGATCCAGATGTAGTGCTTATACGGATCATATCCAAACATTTTAACAAAGGCTACTCATTGCGGGATGATGTTCTCTTTATCGATTCCTATTCACCGATATTTATTGTCAAAATGAGATTTTTCGATTCCACTTGATTGTTCTATCAATGCATTTAATTTCAGTTTAGCGAAATTAAATGCATTGAAATTAATATAAAAAACCCAAAATTAAAGATTTTCGTTTTCTCATAAGCGATTTTTCTAAACGACGTTAATTTATTCGACTGTAATTGCAATAAATAAGAAACAATTAGAAGAAACACTCTCAAGAATATTAAAACAATAAAAAATCTAAAAGTTTAAAATTCACTAGCAGCCAATTTTTAACAAATATAAGCCGAGGTTAGGAAAATTGTCTTCAGAGACGAAGCTCATTTCTGGTTGAATTGAACGGTGCACAAGCAAAATTGCCGTATTTGGTGTGAAGAACAGCAGAGAAGCATTGCATCTCGATGTAGATTATGGGCCGGTGGCACCACTGGGCCGTACTTTTTCAAAGACGAGGAAGGCAGGAACGTTACTGTGAATGGCGAATGCTACAGTGCGTTAATTACAAAATTTTGTTTTTTGTCCAAAATAGAAGATCTGGACTTGGCTGACATGTAGTTTTAACAAGACGGTGCCACATGCCACAAAGCACGCGAAACAATGGCAGAATTGAGAGGGGTGCTCAAGGAACAGTTTATTTCACGTTTGGGGCCGATGAATTGGCCACCTAGATCGGGCGATTTAAAGCCTTTAGATTATTTTTGTGCTCTTTGTTAAGGCTCATCTCTATAGGGACAAGCCCGCAACGGTTGATGCACTGTAAGCCAATATTGAAGATTTTATTCTTGATATACTGGCCTATATGTTGGAGAGGGTATGCCAAAATTGGACCCAGCCTATGAATCATTTGAGAGGTAGACGCGGTCAATATTTCATTGAAGTCATCTTCAAACATTGCATTATATAGATCGTTCTATCGACTCCAATAAAGATTTCATACATTTCTCTAAATTTGATGTGTTTTTAAATCAAATCCGAAAGCTTTTAAAAAAATAACCCTTTAATACACAGATATCGTTACATTTAATGCTTAAATATCTTTCTCTTAAGCGCCATAGTGCCACAATTTGGCTTCAAATTGTTATTTCATTTATTATTTTTTTTTATTTCAAATTTTATTTTCTATCAAACAAATACTCACTCACATGTGTGCGATCACTAAACACTGGTGATCACTATTTCAATCAAGCAAACAACAATAACAACAGCGATGATTATAATAAACTTTACGTATGAAAAAAATTAAATAAACTGTTGAATAAAAAGCACTTGCTTTGAAGAAATACATACATACATACATATGTATATAAAAGAAATAGGAATAAGATTCGAACTAGAAACAAAAAAAAAAATAAAAATCCTATAATAACAAGTCTACTGAGTAGATTTTTTTTCTTTAATTTTGTTGCTAAAAGCAACTAAATTGAGGGAATCTCGCCTTTGTGGCGACTTGTTCATCATACAAAATGATCAACAAGAAAAACTGAACGGCAAAACGATCCAACGACAGGCTCGTCGTGGTGTTTATAATACGTAGATGTGGGCATGTGTGTGTTTGGGTATGTGTAATCATTAATTGGACGTTACATACACATACACATCCACTGTATAGATACCCTGAAGGAAACATGGGGACAAGTGTACCCAAGTCACCAGTTTTGTCGACTATTTTGGTGACTCATATGTAGACATCGTCAACGGAGTTGTCAACAAGTTTTTGTTTGATGAGCAGAGAAATTTCTGAGAGCACGCTTATGCCTCTTCATTTTTTAACTGCGTTTATTTGTTCTATGGTTAACCTTTAATCATTTATTTTAACTAAAACTGTAGAGATATATGTATATCAAAAATTGTTTACATGGACCCATTAGAACGACCTCTTCAGTAGTGGGTTTTCAATGATAAGTCCATCTTAAATTTCAATAGAAAGAAGTATTGTGTAGAGTATGTCAATAATACTGGTGACAATGTCTACAGGGAAGCACTAGTTCTACGGTCGTCACATGGTCCCATTGGAACTAGTTCGTCACTAGTTCCAAAGTCAGTAGTGGATTTTCAATGACAAGTGCATGTTAAATGTCAACAGAAAAAAGCATTGGCTGGGGTATAATTTGTCACTAGTACTGGTGACTTTGTCAATAGTGAATCACTAGTGAATCACTAGTGACATTTCCTTCAGGGTATATAACAGTTTGTCATCGTGTTGTTATTTTTTCTTTCTTTAACACATTCTCTCTCGTATGCACACAAAGTAACTGGCAGGCAGACCCAGTACGGATAACTACGAGTATTTGTTCGTTTTACAATAACAACAACTACCAATAATAGTCATTCTATTAATAATAACGAAAACAATAATGACAACAACAATAACAACAGCAAGAGCACAATGAATTTTTATAGCAGAAGATCACTCAGACTTACGTCGCCACTAAAAGTCAAACAAAAATATTATATTGTATGTATGGTATGTATGTAAGTATGTATGTATGTACATATGTATGTATGTTTGCAGCAGGTATGTGCATACGTACATACTCAGTTTATGCCATAGAACTACTTACATACTTATGTATCTTATACTAAGTGTATGTTTGTCTATTGGTCCGTCTATCTGTCTGTTTTTATTTTCAACTGGCAAACGCCAAGATTTATGTACAAACACAAACACACACATCCACACATACATACATCTGCATACATACATACATATGTATGTATATACATTGTACTCATTATTGCTAGTGCTATTGTTAATCTATTTATCTATCTAGTAAGTAAACAATCTCTAGCAAGCTGGCTGAATAGATTGTCTGTTAGACGTTCGAGTTAAAAACTATTTATCTGTTTATTTGATATTATTTATTTATGTCTGACGTTATGTCTGTCCTCCCCCCGATATCTAGTTTGCTTGTTACTTACATACATACATACATATGCACATACATACTTACATATGTATGTAGTTTGACTTTGTGGGATGATTTTACTTTTTACCAAAGTACAATTTGTTTCAATGTATGTATATATGTATATACATACACACATACTTATGTATGTGTTTGTATGTATTTAAATAAATGGTTTTGTGGGCACTATTTGGTACAAACGATGAATGCTTGGGTGCGTGTGATTGATAGGAGGAATCTTAGTCAAGTTGATCATTCTGCTAATTGCCAATTTTATTTTAGTCTTAATAGATATAATTCTAAAAAATTAATAAAATTAAATTTTATTTATAGGCTTATTAAATTTTGGGGAATTTTGTAGCTCGATTACGGATGTCAACCGAATTTTACTACGGTTGCCAGTTCATGTCTCTGCTAATGTCTCTGCTAAAAATGTTAATAAATAAAACAAAATGATGATGCAGAGCATGAAAATCTGTTAGAACGGTTTTCCAAATGATAATGCAGGGGCTTCTGGCAACTGAGACTGGCAACTACAAATTTGTCGTTGCCGATTAGCAACCCAATTGAAGTTCGGTTGCCATCCATAGTCGAGAGATTAAATTTATGTAAGAGTGCAATACAAATTCTATAATCCTCGATTGTCCGAACTGTCCATTAACCTCGACTGCTCAATGTTTTGGAAAGTTTAGACATTTTTAACTCTATAGTCCCCGAGTAATAGATATTCGTTATTTTGCCGCTAGAAATGCTTATTTGAGTATGAGCTAGAATAAAGGAATTCCAAAAAAAAAAAGAATTAGAATAGTAGATTTTTATAAAATCGATATTGCGGCAGGAGGCAAACTTGAAGTAGCTTTCGATTTCTCTGATGAAGATTTATAGTTCAATATAGTTCAATAGATAACTTCAAACTAAAATGATGAAAACCTTATGGGGTGTCGAAAACAAAGTGTCAAAGAAAATAGCATGGGAAGTTTTTATGGGTCGAAGAAACAAATGCAGCAGTAGGGAATGTTTTTCTGGACGAGGGCGGGTCAATAAGTTCTCGAATTTTTGATTTCTGGCCTCTCAACTGAAAGAAGCATCTGACAGCTAACTACTGTCAATATTTTAACAAGTTGTGATTTGAGGAGGAAAAAATAAAAAAAATAAATTTCGTGTGCTCATTAACGTTTGATTTTTTTGGGGTTAAAACCATCACTCAAATGAAGTCTGAGCTTAATAAATACTATGGGAATTCTGCAACATCAATTTCATTGGAAAAAAATGCCGAACATTCTGGACGCCCACTTGATGTTTCTACACCCGAAACAACTGAAAAAATTCGCGATATGGTGTTGGCCGATCGGCGATTGAAAATGCGTTTTGGACCAATTGTTGACGTTTGCCCGAGGGGACGTGTACAACCCTTTAAATTCCATTAAAGAGAAAAATTATGTAGTTTGTTAGAGATTGTTTGAGATGGAAAACATTCGGAGGGCCCTTTCTACGCCCATGCACATTAATAAATAGTTATAATGTGTTAACCAAATATTTTCAATTGAACCTAAATATTTTGTTGAACGAATTTCTGGACTCTCTTTATATGCAGTAGACGTGAACATGGGTTTTGCTTTTTTTTAACAATTACACAAATATTTCTTAATTGGCCTCACTGTTTATTAATAAATGAACGTTTCCCAGCAAACACAAACTGGATTGATTGAAAGATAACGGTTTTACTTTTTTCTATAAGAGGTCCCCATAAGAAAAACTCTCAAGCTTTACTGAATTCTTCTACTAACCAAAACGAACAAGGACTTCTAGTGAAAAGTTTGTATAATTTGTTTTGTTTCAGAGTTTTCGAGCAATATTTACGAAAATTCCAGTTATAGGCGTTTTTAGTACTTGGTAAAATATAATTTTTTAGCATCTATGAAATTGGAATGTACATTAGGCAAATGGCTGAATTGTCTATAACGTAAGTGATATAGTTTGTGTGTATAATTTTCATATACTCTTCAATTTAATTTATCGCCACTCACTGAAATTCAGGCTTATATGTTCTTATCAGGTTTGTTGGTGCCTTTAAGTGACTTTAATGATACCAAATTACCCGAACAAAAAGGTCAACAGGTTAGTTTTGTAAAACTAATAATTTTTGAACATTTCTGTAAGTAATTTAGGGAATAATTTTGTAAATTATGTCATTTTATATACTTTGAATTTAACTGAACAAACAGATGAAAATTCAAATGTTAGTTTATCTATAAAAATTTTTAAATTTCTACGAGAAACAAGAGCAAAACTACAATTTTTATATATTTTTATAAATTGGCACATAATTCTACCGGTATAGCGACCTAAATGGCAGTACAATGTACAACTCTGAAATTATCTAACATATGCCAGACTTTTTTAAAAGTAAATTTGAGAAGTTTGCATTTTTTTTAAATTATTAATAATTAATGTAAATTTCAGAATCTTTTTAACTAAATTTGTCGGTGTAGCATGGAACTGTCATTTGAATAATTATTTTCTCGCGTCGTTCAAAGACTAAAAAGCCGCTATGTGGGATGGGAACCAAGTTTGAGTTTTGGGTTGCCAGTCGTCAAACAAATTTGCCGTTGCCAAAATATTATCAACTGCTATTTACAGCAAGAAACTGTCAACTCAACTGAGATTCGATTGCCATTGATATAAGACACTCTAATTCTTATATTCGTGCATATTCATTTTTACTACTATCATATTAAAAAACATATTTCATTTGTTATCAATATTTCAGAATGACGTTCGCGCATGTGTTTTCTCGATTTGATATGAACATCAAACTTTTTTGTTTATTAGGAAAGCTATTATTTACAAATAACTCTTTAAAGCATTGCTGAATTTCATTAATATTATCAGATTAAGTGCTCGTGTTTGCTGGGTTAAACCGTTTGCTCTTGCTATATGTTTGTGTTAATTTTTATTATATACATACATACATATGTATATATTTTTTGTATTAGTGTTGGTACATACCTACGTCAGTTTTAAGTTTATTGTTGTTTCTATTATTTGGATGGCATTTGCACAAAAAAAAATTAGAATAAATTAAAAAAAATAGTATTTTTTGTGGCTATAAAAAATTCTGCGGATACGAGTTCTTGTTGTAGTAGTTGTTGTTTTTGTTGCCTTGTTGTTTGTTGCTACTTTGGCATGTTTTAAATTTTCGGTTTCAGTTTTCTTTGCTTCTATTTGAATTTATTTTTAGCTAATTTTTTTTATTGCTTCAACTAAAATTTACTGCCGCTGCTGTTCGGTTCAGTTTTTCGTTCAGCCGGTCGACACCAGCGAGCGCCATTTATTTGCGTTGTTTAATTAAATATTTTTTTATTTCTTTTCATGACGATTGGAATGTGTATTCTGTTTGAAATTTATTTTATTTTTGTTTAGTACGAACATTATTTCGTCGATTTATTATTGATTCAACCCACTTGAGTTGATTGGCACACACCAAAACAAGTTTATTGGTGTATGAGTAAATTTTGATTGGAAATACATACATGGGTACTTAGAATTAATCGAGGTGATGATAGACTAAAGAAAATGTGAAAACTAATTTATTTATCAAAAGAAACTTTCTAATTATACTTGTATATGCATGTAAGTACATATGTATGCATGTAAATAATAACATACATATGTACATAAATATATACAAACACATGTACATACATACATACATATGTACATATACATGTATATATGTACATACATACTTACATACATATGTATGTATGTAGATAACAAATTTTTGAAGGACAAATTAAAATGGGTTTTTAGGACATTAAATTTTATACAGTATTCTTCATAAAATTAATATTAAAAAAAATTAAGACCTCCTTTTTAGAGATAATTTTTAAAACCAACTTTTTCTAAAATATACTCACAAACGTTTCCATACGTACTTAGTTTTTTCTAAAAGCTGCTATTTCTAAAAGGTACTTTTCTGAAAGGTAGTTTCTCTAAAAAGTACATTTTCTAATAGGTATTTTTCTAAATGGTTCTTTTCCAGAAGGTGCTTTTCTAAAATGTACTTTTCTAAAAGATACTTTTCTAAAGGGTAGTTTTCTAAGAGGTAAGTATCTAAAAAGAAAGGTAACAGGTACTTTTTCTAAAGGGATCATTTTCTAAAAGGTGCTTTTTGTACAAAGTTTACTTTTTCTAAAGATGACTTTTCATAGAGGTTTACTTTTTCTAAATATGTATTAATGTCTTTAAAGGAACTTTATCTAAGAAGTGTCATTTTAAAGGTACTTTTTCTAAGAAGTACCATTTTAAAGGAAATTTTTCTAAGCAGCACCATTTTAAAGGTACTTTTTGTTATAAGTACTTTTTTAAATAGGTACTTCTTCTAAAAGGTACTTTTTTATATATGTTGGTCCTCTTTGTAAAAGATAATTTTCTATGTAGCTTTTTAGAAAGTACTTTTTCTAAGAATTACCATTTTTGGAAAGTTAATTTTTCCAAATAGGTACTTATTCCAAAATATATTTTTTCTAATAGATACCCTTTCCGAAGTGGTACCTCTTCCAAAGGGATATTTTTCTTTTTATAAAAGGTATTTTTTTAAATGCACTTTTTCGAAAAGTTACTTTTTCTAAAAGGTAATTTTTTTCTAATATGTACATTTTTTAAAAGGTCTCATGTATTTTTTTCTAGAAGATACCTTTTCTAAAGGGTAATTTTTCTAAAAGTTGTCTCTTCTAAAAGAAACTTTCTAAAAGGTACTTTTTCTCAAATGTACTTATTTGAAAAAGGTATATTTTCGAAAAGAAGTACCATTTTTTAAAGTTACATTTCAAATAGGTATTTATTCTAAAAGCTGGTTTTCCTGAATGTCCTCTTTCTAAAATTTCCTTTTTCTAAAAGATCCTTTTTGAAACATGTATTTTTTCTAAAATGACTTTTCTTAAATAAATAATTTATTTTTTTGTGTTTTCCTTCCGACGGGGTTTGTTTGAATTTGGGACGATTGTCCGTCATCCCACGTCAAATTTGGTTTGTAAACAGACCGGTTTCGGCTTTGTGCCATCATCCATTCAAGAGAACACTGAAGATGGCACAAAGCCGAAACCGGTCTGTTTACAAACCAAATTTGACGTGGGATGACGGAAAATCGTTCCAAATTTAAATAATTTATCTTCTTCTAGAGGGTACCTTTGCCACGAAATAATTTATCTAAAAGGTACCTTTTATGAGAAATAATTTTCCTAAAGGTTAATTTTTCAATAAGTACTTTTTCGAAAAAGGCACTTTTAATAAAAGCTTTTTTACCTAAAAGATGGTTTTCCTGAAGAGGAATTTTCCGTAGGTAATTTTTCTAAGAGACAATTATTTTTCTAAAATACATTTTTTTAAATGGTGCTTTTGAAAATGGTGCTTTTGTAAAAGGGCCTATTTTAGAGACTACTTTTTGCCAGGGTACTGTTTTTAAAAGTTATAAATAGTTCAACTTAGGGCACAAAAGATTCATCATTGCCGATCAAGTTGCTCTTATGTACTTCTTTTAGCGGCTGTAGCCGAAGGACAACTATTTTCATTTGTTTTATTGATTTATTAAATTCAATTATAGTTTAAATGTACATTGATACTATCGTACTATCGTAAACATACATATTTTTTCTTCGTTTCGGTTCGATTATTTGACGTTTCGTTCGAAAAACTCAAAAGTCGACATGTTGTTCAAATGTTTGTTGGTAAAATTAAGTCAATAAATACTATTTATTTTGCGGTACGACTATTTGATTTTATAGTCAATATCTAAACAGTTAGACAGACTGTTGTGCGGCTGTGATGGTTTTGTTAATGTTAATTTTGTATTAAACACTTTTTATTTTTATTTTTACACATTAATTAATACACATATGTATGTACTTATGTACTTGTGTGTACATTTATTTACTCGTAAAAGTATACATAAGTATGTACTCGTGTTTTTAGAAATATTTAATTGCTGTTACTTTAAGTTTTGTTGTAAATAAATATTTATAACCGTATGATTTGTTGATTTTCAAAATATTAGGTGTCATTAAAAGTTTTTATGACTTCTTTAATTTTTCAAATGAGATTTATATTCCATATGCAACTTTTCGTAAACGATCATGGATGGATGTTATTGCATGTGGCGCTGGCCTTGGAAATACGTATGTATGTACATACATATCGCGGAAAAGGCTTAAGTGCCATAATTTTTGATTTTTCACTTTTTCATTGCAATTGATAATTTACAATCTCTAAAATTAAGTCCTAAAGCTTTATAATCGTTAGAAGTGGCATCACAAATGAAGAGCAAAATTAAATTGTAACTTGCTGCAAAATTTTGTGTTTGCCCCTTAAGCATTTCCTGGTGCTTAAGCCAGGGTTTGTTCGTATGTAACTAATATGTACATATATGTATGTAGTATATAATTTTATAAACAGTCCAAAAATTGTTTCATCCATCTAATATTTTGATAACGACTAGCGCAAAATTTTTTTCCATTTTCGTTTTTTACTTCTACGTAATTTAACAAGTTGATTCATTGGCACTTAAGCTTTCGTTAATATTGAATTCATTACGTAGCAGTTTTCATTATTTTTTTGTAATTGTTGTAATTTTTAACTGCTGGTAAATACGAGTACGATAAAGTATTGATTAATAGATTTCTATACGAGTATTTAAAAGTGGAAAATTTCGTAACGTCAAAGTCCATGTATTACAAGCAATAACGATTAAATTATTATGAATTGAATTAAAATAAAGTCAGTGGACTTAATTTAAAAAAAAATAATAATAATAAAAAAAATTTAAAAATAAGTAGTGTATTAATAGTAACAATAATATAATCAAAGTGAAAGACACTATTGTCTATGTGGTGCATATTATGCAAACAAATAATTAACAAAGTGATTGCGGTATTTAAATGAATGAAATTGATTTGAATAGGTGTAATAAAATTAAAATTTTAATTTTTAAAATATTAATGTATGAAAATTATTTTTTTTATTGTTGGTTGTGGCTTTAGCTGTTCATAAGTATGTATGGCGACATTTCAACAAAAAAATTTCAAACAAAAAAAAATTTTACATTTTAGCAAAGTACCTTTTAGAAAAACTGTCTTTCAGAATAATTAGTTTTTTTGAAACAGTATTTTTCAGAAATAGTAGTTTTAGCAACACTTGTTTTTAGAAAGTTTCTTTTATAAAAAGTATTCTTTTGTTAAGGTAACTTTTAGAAAAAGTACCTTTTAGACAAGTAGCATTTAGAAAAAGTACCTTTAACATAAAGTACCTTTTTCCAAAAAGTGCTTTTAGAAAAAGCTGTTTTAAAAAGAAGCTGTTTAAAAGCTGTTTTAAAAAGAAAACTTATAAAAGAACGTTTTAAGAAAAAGTACTTTTTGTAAAAAGTATTTTTTAGAGAGTATTTTTTGGAAAAAGTATATACTAGAAAAAGTACCTATTCAAATAAGTCTATCTTAGAAAAAGTACCTTTTTGGAAAAGTACATTTTAGAAAAAGCATATTTTAGAAAAAGTACCTGTTGGAAAAAGTACCTATTCAAATAAGTCTATCTTAGGGAAATACTTTTTAGAAAAGTACTATTTCGAAAAAGTATATTTTTTAAAAAGTACCTTTTAGAAAATTTTCTTAAAAAAACATACATTTTTAGAAAAATTACTTTTTAGAAAAAATTCTTTTTAAAAATATTACTTTTTCAA
The DNA here is from genome assembly GCA_963681545.1 of Germaria angustata. Lineage (NCBI taxonomy): Eukaryota > Metazoa > Arthropoda > Insecta > Diptera > Tachinidae > Germaria > Germaria angustata. The sequence continues at coordinate 85,612,137 of OY813002.1, forward strand.
AAACAATTCCTGTTAGAAAACGTACTTGTTACTAAAATAACTTTTAGAAAATGTACCTTTAAGAAAAAGTACCTTTTCTCATGAGTGTAGTTAAAGTATACATTTTTGAAAACGCAAAGGTGTACTTGGATATCTTTTTTTTGGGATTCTCCTCCAACCCACCCTAATGATTTCACTTCCGTTATGAATATTTAGATAGACATACATACTATATATGTATGTACATATGTATGTATGTGTCTATAATTATGAAAGTAGTCTAAGTCATATATTTTTTGTTTCGAGACATGCAGATTATAAATTAAAATACAAAAACACTTTTTGTATTATGCAGCATTTTAATTTTATTAAAAGTCTGGATTAAATAAAATTTTGTATGAATCTCATACGAAAATAGTGATAAAATGAATTGTTTTTAAGTTTTGACTTAGACTACTTCCATAATTATGGGCAAACACTTTCGTTGCCAATGAAATAACGTATTAAGAGTGTGTTTACTAATTTGCAAAATTTCATAAAATTAAAATGCTATTTTTATAAAATAAAAATCAACACAATTATCGTCTCTATGATGCCAAAAGTAACTTTTTTTAAAAGTGACGAAATATTTATGTACGTTCGCGTATATTTATACAAATAGGTACAGTACATATGTATGTATATAATTTTTGGCAAATTCTTCTGAAACGAGAAAATGACGTTAAATGAGCCACACATACGGAATACACCTGTGCACACATACATACATACATACATACATATGTATGTATTAATCTGTATGTACTCGTATTGGATTTGTTAAGTTATAAAAAGTTTAATTATGAAACGATACAAATAAATGTACGTTTTCTTTGACGTACTATTTTTTATTTGGACGACGAATAGATGCAGATAAGAAATGTTAAAGGTGCAAGTATTACGATTTCTCCCTGTGAATTACCATGTACCATGTGTACTAGTGTATGGGTGTGTGGATGTATTTTATAGAAATAAAGTAATGATTTGTTATCTACATGAAATAGATATGTATGTATGTATGTATGTATGTAAGTGTGTATGTATGTACATACTTATATCAAGACACTAGCTGAAATTGACATTCATTATTTATATCTACATTCATTTATCGGCTGACTATTAGGTTCCTTTAATCAAAAATCCAAGTCTGTTTAATGTAAAAAAAAAATAAAATCAGGCCATATTAACGCTATCAGCTAAATAAATATGAATGTATGTATATAGAAAATTTGGAACATAAAAAAGGAAATTCTTATGAAATGCGTCATTAGCGATATAGAACTATTAAAATTATTCATATTGTAATAAAAAATTCCGTCTTATTATGATTGTCGCGTCGACGTCACATCAAGTCGACAGTAAAAAAAGACAGCAGTTCTGAACTCGTTGTAGGGCAATAATTAACTAATATTGATGGCCAATTTTAATTTTATAAGCCATAGTAGTAGTAATATCCTATCAATAATATTTAATAGTTTTCGATAACGATCCCACAATTGCCAATATATTGATGTCGACTTGGTGTGACGTTGACGTCGCACAGTGGCTGAAAAACGTTTTTCATTGGCCAAAATTCTGTAACTTTTGAACCGATCAAAATATTGAAGTAATTCTTTTTCTAATGGATAGATATTTAATTCAGCTTGACTCAGTTTTAATTACATTGAAATTGATTGAGTACTTCTTAAGGACTTCTAGGTCAAAGTTGAACTTTTGATTTTTTTTTAACTTTTGGAGTGAAATATGGGTTTATTTTTTTTATTTGCATATTAAAAAATTTTATATTTTGATCTTAATAATAATTATAATTATTTTTTGTGATAATGGAATTTTTTTAATGTTACACTCAAAAAAGTTTTTTACACTGAAAAAAATTTTTTACACTCAAAAAAATTTTTACACTCAAAAAAAATTTTAAAATTAACTGGAAACAAGGTTTAAATCCACTCCTGTTCTTTCAGATGCTGTTTCTGGATCTGAAAAGAATCTTCGTGCGGTATTGCCATCATTTGTATTGCCTGACCCTTGTTTTGGCTGATCTATAATCAATCCAATTTTGCGATATTCATCTTGAACATGTTTCTTTTTTGAACTTCTTAACTCTTTGTTGGTTTTATTGTTTCTTATGGATCCTGAAGACCCGAAATATAAATCATAATTGATTTTTAGTATATGTTCCATAAGTCGTATTCTTGCATGTAGTGGTGATAATCTAAATTCATATGCATCGGTATTATCTAATGATTTTGTCGGAACTTGGTTTAATTGGGTTTATGCTGCTTGGCATATAATGCAGCTGGATGCAGCCTTCGTGTTAGTCAAAGCCTGACCTACATTTCCATTTATCATTGTAAGGACTAATTGGTAGCTTACTTCAATTTGCTGCCCATCTAACTGTAATTGTAATGGCTAATGGTAGTGTTGCAATTTGGGCCTTGATATCACTAATTTCTTTGTTAATGGCATCACGAGTTTCTTCTTTGAATTCAAATTTGATTGGCCTGCAGTATTTCGTAGAAGATGGTGTCTCATTTTTCCAAATATCCATTGTTTGCATTGTACTAGTCGAAGGCTCTGAATCTTCCAAAATCTTTTTCAATCGCAATGGTACAATTGATACCATGAACATATCCGAGTCCGAAATATTTTCACATACAACTTGTTTGTATTGGTTATGTCCCGAAGAACCATCACATCCCCACTTGCAAAAAAGAATTAGCTTTGTGTTTCCATATTTCTTTAACGCATTTCCTGGTATTGATTGTAGCAAGCGTTCGGCTGTGTGATCAAGTAGAGATTGTAGTTGTACCTCTGCCGAAATTGGTGTGTTTGGTTAGTATCCTTTGATGGAAAACAGTCCATTTTAGTAGCAGTTATGTGATGATATGCTGGATAGATATTTGAGCCATTTCAATCGCACGCAATCTGAGCTTAATATATTGCTGTTTTGTTAATTTCAAATCCAGAAATAAGGCTAATGCCTCCTCATTTGTGCACTGTTTTGCATCGCTCGGAGTTGGTATACTTTTAAGAATTCGTTTTGTTCTCACTGGACTAGCTTTAATAACTTTTTCAATGATATCCACTTTTGTTAATTGGTTCTGTGATCGTAATTGATGTAGGAAAGATTCTTTTATATTTGTACAACCAATTGCATCGTTAACATCTTTAAGTTTCCGCCTCTTAGATTTATCGCTGCAGTTGTCCAATGATTTGCGTGGTCTTCCAACCTTATCTTGCTTTGCTGTTTCTGCAGCGACCACTTCTAAACACTTTTCACTTTTTATATAAAACTTTTGTTTACTGTAGCTAACTTCTTTGTAGCGTTTTTTTAGTACTTTTACAAAATTAGATAATTGCTCTTGTATTTCGGTGCTACACGAATTTAAGCTTAATTTTATTTTAACGTAAGTAAGAACATCTTCCTGGTTTTTATTTCTAAAATACTGTTCGGCCAGTTCTTTATAACCGAAGCTCTCCATATTTTTCTGAATATTTTTATTTGAGTCTGTTATGATTTATCACTTGCAAATATACGTACGTACACGTAAAGGATTAACTTATTGTGTAATCCCTTATTGAATCCGTAGTTTTATATATTTTTAGATACATGTTATTCACACATTGATCTTCAATTTCATAGCAGGTAGTACTTAAATTGAACAAAACTGCACGTGTTATCCAGACCTTAATATCAGGTAAAACTAATTAGTATCTCGCCAATATGGGGTTCTTTTTATCTTTAGTCGTTTAATGTCGCGATTATTATTATAAAATTGTTTATGACTTTGGCTGACCCTAACAGTTATATTAGAAAGAGATCATATGTTTACTGTAGAACCTATTGTGATATTTTTATTACTGATTTTTTGCTGATCAAAACAAAGCCATAAAACCCTTTCGCAAGTATTATATTTAATTATTTTAGTTTTAGGTAGTCTAAAGTAAAAAACATAAACCTTCAGGCAAAAAAGTGAAAATTTAATACACCATTGTATACGAGTAATTATAGGGCTGTTTATACTAGAGTAATTTGATTTTTTTTGGAGTAATTTCATTAAAATTAAAAAAGTGTTCTACCGGCGGGTCGTGGCGGGTGCAAAAGTATATATGGGGTGAAAGAAGACACCTTCGCCTTTCTTCGGGTGGTATACGTTTCTTGTTCCCTTTTGTTCCCTAGAAGTTCTATTCCACTAAAGTTTAAATTTTAGAAAAATATAGTAGTTTCATAAATATTTCATAACACCTCTAATATTAAACGCTAGAGCGGTAACCACTTACAACAACTAAAGACTATAATCCTACCAATATTATAAAAAAGACCGCAGGCCATTATCGATGATAGCTTGCGAGTAGTGACCATTTATTTTTGACAAAAAACTGATAAAAAACACCTTTTACTGAAATAACAAAAAACAGTTGAGTTTGACAGCATGCCACGCCCACAATTATCAATAGTTTAACCTAATTTTTTGGCTACCTTAATATGGATATATTAGCTCCAAAATGGCGTAAAAATTTTAAAAATCGGTGACAAAAAAAAATTTGACTTTTGGCCAATGAAAAACGATTTTCAGCCACTGTGCGTCGACAATCATAATAAGGGCAATTACTTTGAATTTATTCAGTATTTGATACATAAATGCATATTTGATGAATGTTTCATTTTGCATCAAAATGGGTTTAGGATAATGTTTGTTTATATAAATTATTCTCTCATTTAAATAATTTGTGTGGTCCGGTTTTTAGTATAAAATTTTTTTGTAAGCAAATTAAGGTTTAAGCGAAACATATTGCGTTTTCTTTTCTCAAAAAAGTGTAACATTTTGTTAATGAAAGCCATCCATGGTTTCGTGCTCTTTCCTGATAAGTTTACGCTCTTTAAAGAACGCCAGGTACCATTTTTCTCTTTAAAAGGGTAAAAAAGAGTACCCCATTATTACCAATATTCAGTGATAACATTAGGTCAGTTTGACAGGACAGACAGTTCGCTACATTCCTTGCAAGCCATTAGGGCCATTGCGATTTTATTCCTTTGAAGTTTTACAAGTCGAGCTCCTGAGAATCGTCCAAAACTAACACATACACAAAACCTAATAGATCAGTCGGTGGCACCTTGCCGGGACACTCCAATTCCTGAAGAAAAGGAATGCCTATAGACCTATAGAGCTGGACAGGTGCCTAAGAAGAGTTGGATTGATTCTACTTTCTCATTATCGCAGCTGCACCTGTATTGGCCACCAGAGGAGAGCCCAAACATATGTGCGACATATGTACGATCAATCGTAAAGTAAGGCCCAAGGTTTAGGAGATATTTAACTCTATTACTTTTTAGTCGAGGCAAAAGAGTCTGGGATATTTTAGAAGTGAAAATTGTGAGACTACCTAGAGTCAATAAAACCGGTTTTTATATCATATGAAAAAATCGACTTTTAAAAAGTAACGGATTGACTCATCCTCATTGCCAAAGCTGTTCCTGTAATGGCCACTATGGGGGATTGACTCATCCTGATTGCCAAAGCTGTTCCTGTAATGGCCACTATGGGGGATCCTAGACGTTACGATATATGAACAACCATAGGGTATTGCCTAACATTTAGGAACCACTTAACTACATTGCTGTTTAATGAAAACAAAAGAGACTTGTATATTCTGCTAGTGGAAATTGTGAGGCGAGCTAATTATCAAAACCGGTTTTTCTATTATTCTAAAAACCGGTTATTATTTTTTGCGGTTTTTTAAACCGGGTTTTAAAACAGATTCAGTTTTCCGGCTATTTATTGACATTTGGGATCTTTATTTGATTTTCTATTTTAAAGAACATGTGTATGTATATTACATTTAAGCCAATTTAATGAAGGTTTTGATTAATTGCATAAATTTTGTGATAAGCTCTACAATAAGAACGAAATTTAGAAGCCATTTGTTAACTACACTTTGAAATTGTGATTAATTTTTAAAAAACAATTAAAACAACCGATTAATCTTTACATACATATGAATCTATGTATTAATACGAATGTACTTTTTAAGAATGGTTTACATTTTTAAATTTAATCCAGTTTAATATTGAGACATATATGTGCCAATTCTAGTTTTTTAACTAAATATTATATATTTTCCTAAAAAAAAAAACAATCGAAAACCGGATATTTGACCCGACTTTTAAACAAAACCCGGTTTCCAACTATTCGAAAACCGGTTTTTGTAATATATCATCGCCTTTTTAACTCATTCGCGGACAGTTAATTTTCGCTTTGTTTCTCTGTGGGTCACATACTGTATCTTCGGATCTACTAAAGATAATTGATCCGGAACAAGACAGAAATGTAAAACATTATGAATAAAATTAAATAACGTGCAATTTTTAAACAATTTTATCCTACGGTAATTCCCGTCACGTCCCAGCGCTAATTCCAAATTGATGAAACAGGACACGACGGGAGTTCCCGTTTCGACGGCTTTAACCGTCATGTCCTATTAAAAAAAATAGTGACGGTATATGCCGTCCTGTCCCTACAAATTGCTTTAAATTTGACGGCATTTGCCGTCTTGTCCGCGAATGTGTTAAGTACCTTCGACAGCTCAAGCAAGGGAATATACATATATCCCTTTGTGAGTCTAGTAGTTTTAAGGCTTAGTCTGCGTTTGCTCACTCACCAGCCGCTTTGTTGTTTTAAAACTAATACAAGCCTGACATGATCTCGTTCGAGCAGAACTGAAAATTGAATACATGCCATCTCAAACTTTGATTTCGGTGAGATCAGCCCTTCAATTCTTCTCGTAGCTTCTGCCACGGGATATATATCTGCTCCTAGAGTGCACCTCCACTGCTGGGTCAGCCTGATTTGGATAATCAGACTAGTACCAGCATCTATTTCTGTGTAACACGCGACGGGAGGGTTTGTCAATGTTTAAATAAAATTCATGCCAAAATCCCTACACAGAGAAGTCGTTCTGAAAAGTCTATTAATGGTTGAGGAATCAAAACCTACAAAATGATTGCAGCAAGTGGCTCTTCAGCAAGAAGTGGAGCCTTAGCAAGATTCTGCAAATACTATGGCATTTTTTTTCTAACAAATTGTATATTTTCTTGGTCTTTGGAAGAGCGCAAACTTATTACAATAATTTTGTATTAAAAAATGTTTTTTTTTTTAATTTTAACACGGTTTTTCCATATGAAAATAAATTTTCCGGTGTTCACGGTTTTATGCAGAACGTGACTTCCTTGTCAAGCGGGGGATAGGTGTATTGTAAAGTTTGTCAACTTTTTCTTATATCGTTATTGAGTTATTTTTAAAATACCTAGCTTTATTTATTTATAAAACACAAATCTAAATTCATGGTTTTCTTCTTCTCTTAAGTTTTAATCTATTTGAATAAGAAAATCATTAAGTTCTTCAAAACAAGTTTTTTTTTCCAACAAATAATCGTATCGGGCAGTTAAAGTCCACTTGATTAGTTATTTTAATATTTTACACAAAAAAAAAAAGAAAAAACATACATATTTAAACGCACATGCCACTTAAGTGGAATTTAATAATAACATTTCGATTTGTATTTGTAGTAATTAACGCACCAATGTGTGTGTTTTTGTGTGTGTGTGTTCCATGTACCTGTCATGCGCATACAATGAATGAGTCTACCATAGCAGAGGCAATTCCTCGAAATTAATCAAATACTTGTTTTAGAACAGGTATTCACAATGACTCTTACTTAGAAGACTGCGACTTAAATCAGGGTGTAGTAAATGTCTGCTACATAAATTGATTTGGTGTCATGTAAGTACAAGTACTTACGGAAAACTCACTGGTTGGTGACAAACTGACAAGAATACGGAAACCTTTTCTCAGACCTTTCATTAGCAACAAGTTTCTGTCTGCATCTGTTCATTGAGATTTTTATGGGTTTTTACAGAGAAAAACCGTTTTTCAATATTCATTCATTTGGGTCAACAACGGAATCATATTTAAGTTTTTAAAGTATTTGTGTTTTAGTTTTAGTTAATTTATATCTTAATTATGTCTAATGCATGTTTAAGTTTTACAAATCGTTAATTAAGATTTGAAAAATTCTTACCTCTGAGTTTTTCTCGAGCATTTTCTAAAGCTATTTTGCGTGCATTAACTGTGGAAGATTCTGCAAAGGAGAGGAAGAGAGAACATTTTATTAATTGAAAATGATTCAAAGTATACGAATTTCAAAAACAAAATGTTTGCAGTTCATTATTCATATAATTTAAAATAGTTTTTCAAATTTCCCTCTTGACTTCCCCCCAACGTGTATTATGATTATTTTTTGCGCTGTTGATTTTCAAACTGCGAGTAAAAGCAAATTTTCAACGCCCACATTTTGACTTTGACATCTAAAATAAAGAAATTGTAAATAAAATTTAATGTAAGATTTAGAAAATAATCATATTAACTAAACATGGACAGACAGGGGCAACTTTTATTTTGTAATTGACCAAGTAATTAAAAAAAATTTGAATAAAAACAAATTAATTACGAATAACAATCAAAATCGAAGAAGACCAAGTTATGAACTGAAAAATAATCTAGTAGCAAAGAAAAGGAGTTTGAAGTGTTCAATTATCAAACACCATAAGGGAAAAGTAAAATAATTAGGAGTATCGTTGCCACATTTCAACCTACGACATTTAAGTACATATAAACTAGATTAGAGGCAACGTGCAACATTCACAAAATTTTTGAAGTCGAAATACGACATCGACACTCGTAATGAAGCCCAATATTCTCTTCTCGAGGGATATACAAATACGTAAAAGAAGTTTCTATAAATGAAGAATAATATGGCGCTTAATTCCGCATGGGCAGCGTTCTCGTAAAAAAATCTATTTTACAGACACAATAGAGAGCGCTGTTGGCTGAAGTAGTTAGAGCGTTGACGGCAAAGCAAATTGTGAATGACTACGTGAGTTCGATTCCTATTCAGAACAATTCATTTAAATCAAAAATTCTCTGATGTAGATTAGTGTGTCGTTGTGTCATCTGTTGTTGGTCTGTTTAAGCGATGAAGGCAGAGCAATTGTTACTGAAGTGTAAAACGCCAGCGACTGATACTCTACTCTGCTATGCTAATGTAAGTCTATCACAGCACCCTCCTATGTCGTGTTAACGTTAAATGTCCGTATCGTCGGAGAAGTAAGACAATTTATAATATGGCTACACAATACTGTTTAAGAATGTTTTAGTGCGTGCAATAGTAGAGCTGTAAAAAGAATTAAGCTCCCTCTCTCCCTCACACTTCTCATTTCACCACCTGTCCTCTCTACGCTATCCTTTTCCCAAATAAGTACGTATTAATTGACTGAGTGTTATATTTCTTTAAAAAGTATTTTCCATTCGACTATTGTTTTCTTTTCTGGAAAAAGTGTAAAATTTTCTTGATCAATTTAAACAAAATCTATATGTGGCTATAATTAGAAAAAGGAATTAATGTCCTTGCAGGATTCCATGCACGTTCTTAATAAAGAAGCAATTTTTGTTGTTGTTTTAAATCTTGTTTTAAATTACAATTTTTTTCAACCTCGTGGGCAGGGCAGTTTAAATGCCCTTTAATCTCTTTGAATGGACAAAATATTTAAAATGTTTGTTTAGAAAAGAAAACGCCAGGTGTCAAGCCTTAAAAAAACAGAACTAATCTAGCAAAAGAACTTAAAAAAAGAATTAAATGCAATAAAACAAAAAAGAGTGAAAAATATCTGGAATAAGCGGCCTTAGACAACGTTGTACTTGATTAAATTTCTTTCTTTAATCTAATATAAAATGTCGAAGTCATGGCAAGATTAAAAAACGCCTAAGTCACAAAAAATCGCTTGAATAAAACAAATAATTTTGTTGAGATTTAAAAAACATCCGTTTTAGAAGATAGACGATAAAAATCGCAAAGGACATTCACTTTTAGAAATACAAATTAAACAATAAAATTTGAAAAGAAAAAACGCAAAAATTTCTGAAATAAAAAATTTCTGAAGAAAAAACGCTTGAATTGTAACAAAATCGCTAGGATACAAAAATAAATAGTATTTTTCTCAGGATTACAAAACAGACTAAAACCACAAGACGCTCAGGTTAATATTAAAAAAATATGTACTTAAATAAAATGAGAATAAAATGGAAAATACAGTAAAATTTCCAATAAAAAGTAAAAAAAACGCTTAAATGGCAAAAAAAAAACGCTGGGATAAAGAAAGCAATTTTTCCAAGCATACAAATTACAAAAAAAAAAAATTAAATTTATTATATTAAAAAAAAAAAACAAAATAAAATTTCTCAAATAAAAATTAAAGAAAAGCTTAAGTTAAAAAAATTGCTGGGATAAAAAAGTATAATTCTTTTTGGAAGATTTTTTAAGAATATACTAAAACCTCAAAAGACAGATAGACTATTTTAGAAAATACATATACATATAATCAAATAATAAAATAATAGAAAAAAAACGCAAAAAATTCAACAAAGAAAAATCATAAAATTCTTCAAAGACCAAAATAAGCAAAAATAATCGCTTTCAAATTTTTGTATTAAGATTTAATTAATAAAATTTTTCTTACATATTTCTTGTTTCAAAAAAAAAAAAAAAAAAATATGCAATAGTTTTCCTCTTTCTTAAGTAATAAATCACTTAGTTCATCTGCTTCAATAGACTAAAAAAATTGGTTAAATAAGTTAAAAATTTAACAAATTGTTTATCATAAAACTTTTTTAAAATAACATCGCTATAAAATACTGTATGGCGCTCTATCATGTGTGCAGCCAGACCAGACCACTTGCCTCATCTTCTTGCCCCGACTATAGGGGCCATAGCGGACATATGTATGTATATGATGCTACAAAATCTAATTTTAAAAAATTCTTTTTAGTTCGCAAACGATTTCGTGATGTTTTATTTTCGTTCTGGTATTTCTTTTATTATTATTATTTTTTTTTTTTTTAATTTCTTCTTGGCAAATAATTGCGAATTTGTGCCAGGGAATTTCCAATGAAATAGAAATTTATTTTTAAAATAAAAATTTTATTTTTTTTAGTTTGTTTTATTTTTCGTAGAGGCAAGCGAATAGTGAATCTATTTTTTTTTTTGGTTTTTAAAAATGTTGTTGGCGATTTTTTTAATTTGCACTGTGCATTAATTAAAAATGTTAATGTTTTTTTATTTAATTTTTGTATTTAGCCCAATACACCTCCCTACTAATGCACTGCATTGCGCTGGTACTAAGAAATTAGGAATTACATTTTGATGAAACTTTAATTGGACATTAAGTAGGAAAACGTCAAAACTCGGAAAATTCTGTGGGAGCTCTTTCAATCAAAAGAGGGCACTTACACAGAAGAAATTTCAATCTAACATTTTGTCCAAAGTAAATTTTATTTCCAGTCAAATATTTTTATTGCCATAAATTAATTATTAATTTGAGTCTTTAAAATACTAGAAAAAACATAAATCTTTTTCTTTTACATTGAAATATTTATTGATTCAATGAATTAAGTTGCTGAAAACGATATTTTGTTTTTTTTTTTCTGTGCAGTTAAGAAATACGAGGATAATTTCAAGACTTTGGAAAAAGAGAAAATAACGTTTTATATAAAATTCTATTAAATTTCTATTAAATTTTTTTAAGAGACGAGATTTAAGTTTGGACTCATATAGAAATTTAATTAACATTTTCGTAATATCAATTAAAAAAATTAACAGATTAGCAGTACCAATTAAATTTTTATATTAAAATTTATGAACTTTATTTTCATTCAAACTTTCATAAATTGGAAGTTTTTAAAATGTTTAACTAATTTTTTTTTAATAATAATTATTAGGCCATAAACAAGAACTGGGTGACCAGGGGCTATAATGATAAGGCAAAACTTCTGGGTGATCCTTATCAATTACACTTCAAGTCGACCCACAAACTTCCATGTCGCGGTCCCTGGGCGATGTTCCTGACACTAGTGAAACATCGGCGAATTGTGAGAGGCGTCTGCAGCGTTTGTTCTCCTAGTTGGGGCGGCTTATATTAAGCGGTTCGATATATACATGTGTTTTACACTCAGCCAATCTGTTGGCTTAGATGGCAGCCCCATCATCAGAATAGGATACAGTACGCTAATCACCTGCTTATCTGAAAATATCCGATTAACGATACCTTCTTCTAGGAGATAATAAGATCCAGAGGTAGTGAAAATTTGTATCATTTAAGTGTTTGATTTTTGTTTACAATAATTTTTACAAAGATGTCAATATAATCCAGAATAAGTGCAACTTCGTTTTATTTGCAATGATTTCAACATTCCTTGTTTACAACACTATTAGTTTCTAAATTTTGTATGTATATTAAATCTACAACAAAAATTTGTCCGGTCTCAAAATTCTCCTATATATTTGAAAATGATCTTTTTTTGTTGCAATTTTTATTTCATATATTGTAATAACAAGCAGATTAAAGCAATAAAACCACCTGTTCTCCATAAAGTGTAATAAAAAAATCATAAATTTTTATTTCGCTTTTAAATCTTTGCAAAAGACATGTTGCATTCATATACTTCTGCCACATGTGACTACACGAACGCATACATGCATGCAATACGTTTTTAATGCTTGCAAGTTATTTAAACATAAACATTTCAGACATGAAAGAAAACAAAATAAAGCAAAATATATGTATGTATATGGTTGCATGCATGTATGTGTGTATATATTCAAGGCAGCCCCAAGCGATATGTGTGGACGACTGTCCGTCCACTTATCCGTGCATCTTACTTACACTCGAGGCGACTGCAAAACGCGATTTATAGGCGTCATGATGAAAATGAAATATAAAAAAATTACAATAAAAAAAAATCATCCAAGAATGATGACGACAACAGCAAACGTATGATGACGATGATGAGGCAAAAAAAAACAATAATAATAATAAAACAAGCAACTAACCTTCCGGCACGAAATGACCAAGTTTACTACAAACTTAAAATTTATGTACGACTATGCTGCATCTTGCAACAAAAAGCATACAACTAAATAAAACGTAACAACGTTGCATATACAACTGCATCATCACTCTGTTCTTTACATGTTTTTTTCTTTCTTTTTAATCTTTTTCTGTTACCACTGTGTAGTGTGTAAGTTCTGGGCTTTAAGCCCACGACTTAAAACCATATAAAACAATTGGCATTAAAATGCAGAGAATAAAAGAAAAAAAAAAATAAAAATGAAACGTACCACATAATATGTTGCAACTACGTACTTGCATTGTCATGTTGGTGCAAGAACGTTTGGCGGGGGAATGGGTCTTTCCACAGCTGCATGGCGGCAATGATTTTAACTAAAATGTTGTATTTTTAGTGGAAAAACTAAAACAAGTTTACTTTTGTTAGTTCGCTGAAGAATAATTTACCATTTATTCGCAATTCAAAATTCTCATACACAAACTCCTTATTAATGAAGTTCATAACGTTAATGATCATCATGCACAAGAGCATGCATGGCCATTCATTAGCATTTTTATTTTTCAATTTCAAAGAGGGTTTCTTTCGTTGTGTTGCAAAAGTTGGAAAGATTTTTAACGCTTTAGTTATTGTTCGATTTCCAGCGAAATTTGTATATGGAATTAGAACCTGTTCTCTACCAGGATATGGTCATCAGAGGTGCAAAAGAATGGCTTCTTAGGAGCTGAAAATTTATTTATTAAAGTAAAGAATTAAAACCGTTACGTTCTTTCTCCGACACTTTTTCTAATTTTACTTAATGAGCTTTTATGTCCAATTTCACATCTCATCTACTCTGTTGCGGATGACAGCAGCATTTGTCACTCATATTCATTTGTCAATAGGCCAAGTCTGTCGCAAATTGGGGCCATGAGGCACAATATGAATTAATCAATCAATTAATCATGGTAACAATCAACAAATGGGGTCATGAGAATAGGATCAACTTTAATACTCGTAAGGCCCAGTGTTGCATACTTACGTATGAGCGTATGATCGAACATGCTGCTCCCATTGGTAACTATGGGTGATATACATAAATATCGAGTATTCAGAAGCTTTTGATGTTTTTGTGACATCAAAATCCAGTGTGATGTTCGATGCACTCAGCACATTTCTTATGTTGCTAAATAAGCATTCAAGTGCCTCAGTTTTTTAAGGCGGTGTAAGATATACTTTACTCCTTTTGATCTCCTTTCTATCTCCTTACTATAGCACATATATCCGTCCGAAGATGGAATAAACCTGTCACATATGGACCGGTGCTGCAAGGTCTATTTTCAAGTTACTCGATCTCATTGGTGACAGTAGTGTAATCAACTCCATTGATTCACTGGACTATAGCCACAGTGTGTCTTTCGTTATTTTATCGTTACTTTAATGAAATATGCTCTAATGGGGTTAGGGAGATGGTTCTCGCAGCCCGGACCTTTTTACCAACTAACGTTTTTCACTGGGAGCGCATTCATTCGTGATTGATGTGCCAGCGAATCGCACAACACGTTACGGATAAAATCCTTTCTTTGTGGAATAACCTGGCTGCAGAGGCCTTTCTTGTTATTTTCAGCGTGCAAAGATTGAAATCGAATGTCTATCCCACTTCCCATACCGTATTTTCCTAGTTCCAGCACAATGCATTGCAAGAGTAGGGGTTATCTGTGTCCATTAAAAAAAATTCTGACAAAAAACCTTTCGTTTATTGATGTGGAAAGACCACAGTGTCCTTGGCTGGTAATGGAACTCCCAGAATGGGAAATTTGGATTGTTTATTTGCCGCTGGCAGGAAGCTTCACATCTGTAGGGCGTACAATTAATTTTTTTCTTATGTGAAAGTAAATTTATCATTATTGGATGAACGAAAAATAATGTCTGCAATGTAAATTAAAAATTTTGTCAATTGGGTCATAGCAAATCCAAAGATGCTCTAACGGATACTTTGGAATCAGAGAAAATGTCATTCCTGAAGAACAACTTTCATTTTATTCACTGGCTTAGTAAGTCCAAAATTTATTAAGAAGGTGCGTGCAATACTTGAAGTGATTAAAATCTTCTAAATGAAAATATTGAACTGCATTTTTTGGCAATTAAAAATATAAATGTCAAACTTTTTCGCCGAAAAGAAAACGGCATCAGCAGTGCCTTCTTTTATTGTCTGCAGCCAATATTTTGAATATCAACACATTTTTGTCCCCCCAAAATAATAGAAGCGTAGCCTCTTCATCATATTGTAAATGACGTTGATGTCTTTTAAGGGCGTGTTCGCCCACATTTAAACAATATCCTTTCCATATGCTCCGCTCTACATCATCGTTCTCAAGCTACATAATTTCCCATCTAATCATACATTTAAAGCTTTCGCGGAGAAATAAAGCACGACAACAAAAATACAGGTTTTAAATCTCAGCGACTCCATGTACTAGAATTAAGAACATTTTCAATGCACATGTTGTATGGCTTGTGGGTATGTGAGAGAGTAAATATGTATGTGTATGAGTGTATGTTTGTATGTGTTGTGTGTGTATGCAGATGTGTGAGTGTGTGTGTTCTGTGTTTAGGCCAAGTTACATTCATGCACATTTTCAAGTTGTGAAAATTTTGCCAATAAGTTGTTGTTGCCTGGTTTTATAATTTTTTCTAATTGTTGTTGTTGTTGCTGTTAGCAGTTATGAAGTCCAATACACACGCTTTTGTGTTTTTATTTAAATGTTGTTGGTTGGTGTTTTTCTATTGTAGTTGATTTTGTTTGTTTGTTTGCTGCTGTTGTTGTTCTTGTTGTTGTTATTTCTTCTTCTTCTGGCGCTGGTGCTGTTCATATTGTATTTAATTGGGGGAAGCCGCTTTGTTGTCTGTGGTCTGTGTGTTTGTTTTGTTTTTTGCATTTAATGCGGTTGTTTTTCTTGTACTTGTTGTAGTTGTATCGTGGTTTTAATGTTGCATTTGTTCACCTTTACGGTTTGTTTTAAATACATACAATTTTTATTCCACCTTAATGCAAAAAAAAAAAACATTATTTCATGTCTTTAATTTTTTTTTGAGTTTTTGCTGGATAAAATGTGTGTGTGTGTGAGTGTGTGTGAGTCGGTGTTTAAAATTTGCAGCTGTTTTTCCAGCCTGTTGTTATACGAAGAACCGGTATTAAATGTGTAAAGAAAATAACGTTTGTAACGTTTGTTATCATTTTTTTTCTCTATAAAAATTCAGCCAACATATATTTGTCAAAATAAGTTGTGAAAAAAGATTAGGAAATATATGTGGGCTCAATGTAGCGTATGAATTATGGGGCAATGTATTATGCAGTACGTTCTTATGTACATAAAAGTATAATTAAATAAACTTGTTGAATTTTTTGGTGTTTTTTAAATAAAAAATATAAACAATTTAATATACGAGAGGGTGTTCCAAAAGCGAGGTGACTTCTTAATTAAATTATGGAGGATACCTGCAGACGATTTTGCTTTTACATTGGTACACTTGCCTCGAAAATATGTTCACAGTTTACAAATGTGGTCATAAAGGGTAGATGTGTCTGGGTTCTCGCCCATTATCTGTTCTCAGAAAAAAAAGATGTAGATCAAAGTCCATATATCTAATACACAAATCAGGACTTACTGTCAAATAAATTCTATAGGTATAAAATATCGTTTGGCAATGTTTTGATAGCACACGCGTGCTTAGTTGTTGACTTGGACAAAGCTTATTAATAGGCCTTGATGTGGACCAAAGAAATAGGTTAAAATTAAAAATATATTTATGGAATTAAATGAAACAAAACAAAAATATTTGGACACAAGCACACGGGCAGTCCATTATAGGTATAAAAATGTTTTTTATCGTATACCCCTTACGCTCTTCCAAAAAAAAAAAAAAAAAAAAAAAAAGATGAGGAGATGCCAATGACGCACCTCGATCCGTACGGTCCAGCATATCGACGTAAAACGTTGAAAAAGTTAAGAAAATGATGTTGGGGAACAGTCAAATCACCATTCGAGAAGTTGCTAAATGTGTCGGAATCACGGTTTGGCTCGTGCCTTTTTCTTTGCACATGAGACGTGTGTTGGCAAATTCCAAAGCTGCTTAATTTTGACCGGAAGAAGTATGAGTATCGCTTAAGAACTATTGAATGACATCAATAATAATCAGTGATTTGCTGCTGTCGAAAAAAAAGGTTGAACTAAAGAATATCCATCAAATTTTGCTTAAAAAATCTAATGATCCAAAACACCTAAAATATTGATAGTGGCGCACGATGAGTCTACTCTGAGTAAAAAGGATTTATATGAGGGCAGATTAATAAGTCTGTGACTTTTTGAATACAACACAGGCTTTAGGTCATGGTCGCCTTGGAGCTCTATACACTTTGTTCAACGTTTCACCAATTTTTTTTATTCCTTCAAAAAAATAAGATTTGTCGAAGTCATCAACACAATTGCACAATTGCATTGTCCTAGTGGAGAAGAGCTTTTATATTCGTCAAACGCAATTAGTTGCATTACTATTATCCATTTATTGTTTTGCCCTTTGGAATTCAGTCAATGTTGACTGCACTACGTGCATCCCAAATAACAGTCGCCATGACTTTATTGGCTGATAAGCCCACTATGATCTTCTCCGGCGTCGATTAATCACGAGGAAGCAATGTGTTGAATGCTGTTTGGTCTCTGGTGTGTTGCGGAGAATACAGGTATTGACCGCGAAAAGCTTTGTCACACCCAAGTGATTATTCAAAATTGTAACCACGGATCCATACGATATGCCTATGACTGGCACAATCTCCCGCACTTTCAATCTCCGATCGGCCAACACCATATCGTGAATTTTTTTCCAATTATGTCGGGTGTGCAGATCACAACTGGATGTCCAGAACGTGCGGCATCTTACGTGATTGTACGGCCACAACGAAGCCACAGTAAACCAAACCAAATTTTACCATTGAAATGGATGGTGCAGAGTTCCCATAGTATTTATTCAGTTTTTTTCCATTTTCTCCTCCTCAAATCATGCGGTACTCTGCTGTTAATGGCTGTCAAACACAAACTCTTTCAGTTAAGAGGCGGACAATTTAAAAAGTTGCACTAATCTAATGGTTTGAATTGGTTTTAGTCAGATCTAAATTCTTTCCAAACATCGAGAACACATAAAAGTGATTGTGTTATTATAAAAAAATTATCGTCACAGTCGAATAATGATTATAATTGTTTTTGTTTGTTTCATTAATGAAGTCATTTCAAATGTTCTGTGACATACATTCTCACCATGACCTTAAAATAAAAATAATAAAATGTTTGCCAACAATATTAATTACTCGTGTTATCGCTCACAAAAAAAAAATTGGAAAGAATAATAATTTTTTTTATAAAAAAACAAACAAAATTTACGGCACGATCTCCCTAAATCGGACAATTTAATAGTTTAAGAAATGTAGTAAATATTCTAACATTGATCTCGAAGAAGTATTCAAGTGTAAAAATAAATTTGTACTAACTTTGAAGCACAAAGCTTACAGAGGTGTCATGGGGCAAGGTATTAGTAAATTAGACATATTTGCTTCTTTGCCGTTGAGTTTTGGGTCAAAGTTTTCATCCCTTAAACCATAAAATATACGAGATATCACGAGAGAAAAGATACAACTTTTATTCTTGCATCTCACTTGCACCATGTTTGAAATAATTTTATGACATTATGATAATACAAAGTGGTGCAAAAGTAATGTCATAATTTGAATTGGCTGCCATTTTTACAGATGGCACTAAATGTCATAGGACTAGTTTAAATTTCTCCCGAGTCTTGATTAAAAAATTAAAAAATTTGGAGCCAGCTATATTTGCGAGCATTATTTCAAAATGCCGTAAAACGATTTTAAAAATGCGATGCAATTTTTTCAAAATAATTTCGTCAATTTTACACTTTCAAGTAAACGTCTTATGAAAACACATGATTTAATTTGACCAGATAAGCCATGATAGGTATCGCGCCGATTATTGTCGCAGTTTTGATTTGAAATTATTTGCGTCAATCTAGCACGATAAAAATTGCTATATACGTGTAAGAATATTGTGTTATTTGCGGCGATAATGAGATCTTATATAGCTAAAAAATTGTCTCTACAGATTTTATTGACTATCCATTCATATCAAAAAATTAGTTATATCGGTCCCTTTTCCCACAATAATGTTATCAGCTGGTTTAGCATTTTTCTTACGCCAAAATCCCCACCTCTGTATGATTTGTGCTCTAAAGTGTCTACTGTTAAACTAGATTTAGTAAGACTCCCACACTTATCGAAATGATTTAGCAAATTTAAATCTCACTTCTATTTCGAGACACCCTTTATAGTTGTTTAAATGATTTTTCTAAAAAAAAACAATATTTTTTTTTTAGTTTTCAACGAATTCTATTAAATAAAAAATATCTGTATATGAAAGAAAGTCCAAAAAAGTAACTCTGGTCTCTGGGCCAGACCACGTTATCATAAATATTTTTATTGATGATACGATAACCCTGAAAATTGTGGCAAGATTAAAGGGTTTTTGTTGTGCTGCAATGATCAATTAATAAATTTTTGTTAAATAAATACTTATATTTTTATTTTTGAATACTTTTTGTAGTGAAGAGTAAACGTTTTAATCTCTCTTTCATTTTAAAATCTTTTTAACTGCTCTCTTTACAAATACTGTTTTACTCTTTTAGAAAATACTCTCTTCTTACTTGCAGAAAATTTGAGAAAAGTCTATCGCGAACTAGATTGTTCGTCAATGTCGCCTTAATTATATTGTACATTAAAAATGTTTAATGAAAACACCACTCCATCATTTTGTTTTTTTATTTTTAATTAAATCTCATAGGGGGCCCCAACAGAGTTTCCAGTTTGGGAATACTTCTTCTTTTTGGAATTAAAAATTTCGTCTTGAGAATTTGATGATTTACTTTTTATGAAAACATATTAGTCTAACTTATTTTGTTGATATTTTTCATCGTCAAACAAAAGCTAATAATAATAAAATATAAAATTGTTCATTATTAATTCATTGTTATTGTTAGTATATTTCAGTGCAAATCCACCTGGCGTGAAAATTGATAGAAATTGTTCTAATTGCGAATGGCCTATGACCTGGGAATGAATATGAGAGCGATATAAAAATTTAAGAATTGTGAACAGCAAAAGCTTCAAAATATTCAGAAGTATTAAAGAAGTGGATATAGAATCTAGATTCTAGGATCTAGATTATTTATTTATAGACTTTTTCCTTTTATGACAGCGAATTAGTTATGAGAATTATCCGTTGTGGGAGCTTCCACAGTATATGTAATATTTTTTTCTATTTTTAATAGAAATTTCATTTTTTCATACAGATAACTCCACATTCCCCGGTGATGACAGACATTTTTCATGATCGGCGATTTTTGGAAATAAGACCACGTAAATTGGGAATCAAATTTTACATTTACACTGGAAGCTCTAATACTAAATAAAAATCTCTTTTTATGGAGTGCGATTAATGAGAGCGAGGGAATTCCCTCGTTGAAAATAAAATCATATTTTTCTTAAGCAAATGGTATTATAAATTTTTATTTGTTTTTCTTGTTGCTGTCGTATTTTATTGTTTTCTTTTTTGTTGTTGCCCTTGTTGTTATTATCGTTTTATTTCGTATAGTATTTTTTGTTGGCTTAGGCCCCAATTGTGTAAAGAGGAAATTTCATGAGTGTCGATGAGCAGCGTTACCGGTTTAGATAAATTTATTCCATGGATTAGAATCAAGTTTTTTTACAAACAGATTTTATCATGATTTTATGATTTATTTTCTAATCAATATTGTTTTATAGCTGTGCTTTTCATAAGAGCATATTGTGCCTTAACCAACAAAAAAACATCTTTAAGGCTTATGGTCGTTAAAAGTGGCATTAGCAAAATTAAGTAGGCATTACAACTTAGTGCGAAGACAATTAATAAAAACACTTCTCGTGTAAAATTTAATATTTGTCGCTTATGCTTTTTGGCGGTAAAGGCATCTTATGTACGTTACTTAAGCTTTTTTTTAACTGCAAGCGTATTATGTACAAAATTATATCACGGAACCACGTCAAATACACATTTTTTTTAAACAGGATTTTCATGATATTATATGCTTTTTAATTTTTGGAACATATATAATTGTAATTTTTTAAAGGCCGAAAACCTTCGTACTTCAGCGAATGAAAATTCGGAAAAAGTCAAGAGCTTTAACGTTTATTCTTAAAAAAAAAAATGCAACATTTATAGCACTTTCAAAGAGAAGAGAAAAAAAGGAATTTAGTGTTCAGTAATGAATTATTAAGAGTATTACAAGACAGAAAACTTTTTTCAATTAGATCGCAAAATATTTTTGGTGTTCATGGCAAAACAATTTTACATTTTAATATTTTGAAAAACCATTTCCTAGCGGCTTCATAGAAAAACTTTATACTGCTTTTCCGATGTTGGCAAGATATGAGTACTAATCATGGGACAGGACTTCTAGTCATGCCTGGATGACTAGTCCTTGACTAAAGTCTAAACATGCTTGTTTTTGAGAAAATATGTAATTTTTTTTAATCGTTATGATGCGAAAGAATAAAACTTAAAAAGAATTACAAGGGAAAAAAACCAAAAAAAAAAGAAATTTGGGCTAAAGCTATATCCATAACACCGAAAAATCTCAATTGTTTTATCATAAGCAATTTAAAAATATATTTTTAAATTTAATTGTTAGATTTACAACAAGGAAGTATAACTCGTTTTTGACTTTTAGAAACAATAGTTCTTGTGAGACACCACATTCTTTTCATGCGCATTGTAATAGGCGCAATGAAATGTTTTAACAAAATTAGAAACTAATTAAAACAGTGACAATGTATCACACTCCAATATATTTCTGCAATTTTACTTCGAATAATTTCATTTGACTTGTTTTATTCCTATAATTTTATTCGAATAATTAAAAAAATATTATTCGAATATTTTTGTTAAATTATTTGTTTATAAATTTTATACGTATTTTTAATATATTGTTTCAAATAATATTATTCGAATAATTTTTTTTTAAATAATTTTATTAAAATATTTTTATATAAATAATTTTATCAAAATATTCTCTTCTTATATAATTTTTTTTTTAATAATTTTTCGTCCAATGGTTTTAAATAAACATTTTTATTAGTGTCATTAACTGACCTTCGTAGACTAGTAGGTAGTGTACTAGACTCGTAGTGCGAAGGTCACAGCTTCGAATCCTGCCGCAGAACTCTGGCAGTTTGTGTTTGATAATTAAAGGGAACGCACAACAAGACTTCACTGGCTTAAGTGTATGTCGTATGACATGGGCTTATCACACCCCTCCAATCAACCTAACCTAACCTAACAATTAGTGTCATTGCTATACGATTAACTTTATTCGAATAAAACTCAACTCAATATACAAGCAATTTTATTCCAATAATTATCATTTCAACAATACAAGCTATTTTTTATTGGTTAAAAACATTTTCCAATCTGAATTCTTTTATTTATTTTTGTATTCAATGTTATTTATTGGCTTTTTTTATTATTCCTGATTTCTATTTATCTCTGCAAGTTAAAAAAAAATCTGGTCACACTGCCTAGTATGAATAACATCTTTTGTGGTTTTAATTTATGGGGCACCATACATTTTTTGAGTGTATGTGTGTGTATATGTGTGATTGAACTTAACCCATCTTGTACCACTACCCGAAGTCGTTGACATATCTTCATGAATTTTTATATATAACCTATTGGCGACTCAAAACTGAAAAAAAAAATTTTTTTTTAATTTTTTCGTCTACAAATATGGGCGTGGTGGACTGTTGCGAAAACGCAACGTTGGCTAATAACATGCAAATCACATTTCGTATATAATTCAGTTAAGTATTTTTATTAATTTGTACTTTTTGCTTAAAATTTAAAATTATATACATTATATTGTCATAAAAAAATAAAATATACTTTTAGGCTCTTAAAAATTTCAATTTAAATTGCTATGATATTTTTCAAAGCACTTTGGATGCAATGTGACGTTGCACTTTTTGCACTGATAAATAGTCTGCGAATGGAATTCACTGCATCTTTTCCGTTTTCCGTCTTCCGTGGGGGGTTTTCCAAACAATGCGTTCACGAATATTGCCCATAGGTAAAATTTTTGGGTGCTCAAAATCCCTCATCGGATCCATATCAGGTGTTTCTTGAAATAACAGCAATTTAGTAGCCATCTCAGCTTTAAAATCTATTTGTGATAGAGGCTTGGTTCCTTCGGCTCTAGCAATAAGGCAGTGAATTTTCTAAGCATTTACTGTGGTGGAATTAACTGAATTCGTCCATAAGGGCCACCACCACCATGTTTGCTGAGAGAACGGTAAGTAGCAAGGATGTCATTTGCTCCTCTAAAACGGTTAGATCATTTATTTGATAAGGAATCACATTTTACGGTGTTGTAAATGTACAGAAAATAATTATATAATGGCTCCCTATTACACAAACTATGAATATGTGTCGAGGTCCTTAGAAAATGGATTTGTTCCACCAGAAGCTTTTGTTTACCTGGATAGTAAAGGTTTAATCCAAAATGATAATGGTGTTCCCATCTTATATCACAATTATAGACGGGCGAATATAAAAACAATTAACTGTAATTTAAATCAATTAGAGATGAGATACAGTACAAGTATATCACAAACGGATCTAAAATTAGCACAAAAATCTAATGCCAAAATGTTTTGGTGGTTACCAAAATAAAATTTTTTTTTCTAATTCTTTTATCCTTTTGAATTAAACCTTTTTTTTTTTTTTTTTTTTTTTTGAAATATAAACAATGTTTTTGTAACTTTTCATTGTAATATATAATATAATAATTATATTATCTTTATGTAAATATATAAATATTGTTACTTTTTTTGTAAAAAGCAAATTATTATTATGTTTAGTATTATACTAGAGCGCTCGATCTAGAGACATTGTATAAGCCAATTAAATATTGTTAACTAGTGTTTATAATAGTTTGAATAAAGAAATAAACAAAAAAAAAAAAAAAAAAACGGTTAGATCTTACTGTTCCTATTGCTCGAAACTTTCTTTCGTTTAGTAGGCAGAACAAGTAATACGAAGAAAAAAAATATATCGAAATATACCGCATGATTTTCTGGATGTGAAACTGATTCTAATAATTTTTAAACAACAGGAGCTCCTAAACCAATGCTCTTGTCGTATGGTGACGCTGAGCCAGCATATGGATTAGCTTCAAACAAATACCCAGAATCGGAACAAAGACACCAGTACTTAAAACCAAATCGTATTGGTTTACCGCGAATAAACATTTTGCAAAAATGTCGACCGAAATAAGGGATCATTTGCTCGTCTATTGATGAATATGTTGCAAATATGCCAAACTGTTTGTACTTTCGATTTAAAGCACCAATCGGTGGACGTACTTAAGCGAATCTATCGGAAACATCCATTTCGTTGTTGTCCATCGTGTGAAATATACCTTTTATTTTTTGAAATATTTGGCGCGATAGGGATTGCTTTACGATAGGCACGCCAAAACTAGAGAAAAAAATCATAAAGTACAGCACCGATTTCATTGCAAAGTCAATAAAAAACACAGTAAAATCAAAGTTTTATTCAAGAATTAAAAACAAAAATATATAATGTGAAGACGTCTCTTGCGTAAGTAGAGAAAATATTAGAAAAAGAGAAAAAAGTGATTTGCATGAAATCAGCCAACGTTGCGTTTTCGCAACAGTGATTTTTGGAAGACTATACCGAATAACTGGGACTATATTTACTTTTATTGTTTTTCGATAGACGTTTTTCAATGTCTTCTCAAACTTAATTGAAGAGAAAAAAATTTATTTTTTTTTCTAAATGTATATTTTGCCATTTTTAAAAAAAGCATTTTTTTGGAATGTTCGTAAAACTTCTTAATTTTAATAAATAAGAGCAGGAGTATTATTTTTGAAATGAGGGCTAGATAGAAAAGCCCTTGAAGTAATGATAAAAATACTAAATCATACCAATCAAAAAGTTTAAACCAGTTTTATATACATCTAAATATGGTGTTGCGAAAACGCAACGGTGGTACAAAATGGGTTAATTGTTTTTTCTTCTACGTCTTCCTTTATATCATTTCATTTCATTTGCTTTGAAATGATTATATACATACTTCTGTACACATACATGCATATGTATGTGAGTAGGTAAGATATGTTTTTGTTATTATTGGTTTTTATTTATACATATGTATGTATAAATGTATGTAATTCTTAGGGAAATATTTGAGTTTTTAATGGTATTTTTTCTGTCTTAAAGTTGTTGTTCTTTTCATACATTTACCTCATTTGGGGTTTTATTCAACTCTATATTTGACTTTCAATTTTATGCAGTTTAATATTGACTGATTGAATTACATATGTATGTATGTACATTGTACATATTTAAAAGGAAGTGCCCCAAAAAGGTGGTTGTTAAACAAACTCACATATGTACATACTTACATTATACACGTGTATGTACGAGTACGTTCAAAAACGTTAATTAAACATATCAATAGTATTTATTTGGATTAATTCAAATAAAATTAACTTTAACTAGAGTAATTAATTTTAATGTAGTTGTATCAGTGAGACGTATTTATTTCATGAAAATATTAATAATTGATTAGCTGAATATACATAAATACATAAATAAATCCAGCGTTGTTATGATCTTCTGTGTAGGTTTTAATTAAAATTGAATCTTCCCTTGTTGACTTTGGAATATTTCCTAATAATTAATACTTCATCAGCTTAAATACCCAACGAACATTGGGCCAATCATCTAGACTAGGGAAAGCGAATATTACCTGAATTTAACTATAAAGATTAATTGTAATAGTACGTACTAGATATTAGTGACGTAAAGGATTCGTATATGCGAATACGAAAATCTGAATCGATATTCTGCAATACAAATACAAATACAAATATTGTATTTGAAATTTAGAGATATTTGTCTATAGTTTGATTTAAGCGTTCGCAAAATGATATATTTAAAATTTAATTGAAAAAAATATGCTTGCGTCAAAATTGTAGTTCGTGCACGTTATCTATATATATAAAATAGGATGTGTGTATGTATGTATGTAACGTAATGGCTCCAAAACGGCTGGGCCGATTTTTACGAAATTTTTAGGGAACCTTCAGAATACTCGGGCGGGTGACACTGTGAAGTCCGATTTTTTATTTTCGGTCCGTGGGCGGAGGGGCGTGGCAAAATCCAATAATTCATAAAATGACAACGGCTTGGCCGAGTTTTACAGAAAACTTTTTGTCAGTTGTTCGTATTTTCGAGGAGAAGGTTTTTATGGAAGAAAATCTTGGAAAATCCCTCCGGAAAAGTCGGAAAATTGGAAAAATCGAAAATCGAGTTTTTGTATGAAATTTTGTTTGAAATTATTCCTTAATGGCTTTTCAAATTAAAAGATAGAAAGTTTGTCTGAAGGCTTAAAATTGGGGCGAGGCGAAGTTCGCCTGGTCCGCTAGTAATTTATAAAAGTAATCGCAAAATTTGGTTTACAACAGTTGTTACTTTAATGTTGTATTTTTTTAAAATGCGATTATGGTTTACAACTGTTGTCAGTATGTGTTCTTCGCACTGTCAAAATTCTACAACAGCTCATTAGGGATTGTTTTATTAACATTGCAAGTTGAAAACCGAAAATAGATAAAAAAAATTAAGTCTGCATATAAAATTTGTTTTGCAACTGTAAAAAACAAAAATAAAATAAATATAAAATAATAAAATAAATAAAAATAATAAAATAAATATTTCTTAGCAAAATTACAAATAAAAAACAAATGGTAAAGATGGTTGAGCTAATGAAAATTAATCCAGATATTGGCCGAGGCAAGCTGCCATTTGGATATAACAAAATACAGCTCAAGGGCAATTACTGAAGAATTAAATGGCTTGGGACAGCCAATTAGAAATATTAAAGAATGGCAAAGAGTTGGTTTTTTGAAAAGTGCTCAGCTTCTGTATCAAAAAGCAGAAACCATCCTTGTTTATGCCGGAAATTTTTATAAAAATATAAATTATGTTATTGTAATTAAGATAACTTTTGATTTTATAAAAATTATACCTACTTATTCTATATATGTATAGTAGTTCCAAAAGATTTGAACTGTCTCGAATTCCTTTTCGGATACGTAGAAGAAATAAAAAGCAATTCCATAAACAACACTTAGATGTTGTAAATCGTAATCAAAAAATAAAATAATGTTGTGTTGTAGCTCAAACAACACAACATTTATGTGTTGTAAACCATAATCGGTGCATAGGAAAACTACAGTATTTGACCATTTAAAAAAATAGCGACACATATTCCTATTAAAAAGTTAAAGGATTTTTGTTACCGGGAAAGTCCTCCAAATTGGAAAGAAATTACTTCACTGCTCTATATTTACATCCATAAAACATTTGACAATTATACCAACAGTAATAAATAATTCCTGTTTTTCATAATCAAAATCGTTTGTGAACACTTGACAAGCTCAAGTTCAAAACAAATACAAATCGTGGCAAACTTGTCGACGGCGGTAGTTGAGCTAAAAATGCCGACGGTGGCTAAAAGTCGACTGTATTCAAGAATAATTTGTGAAAATGTGTTGACATAATAGAGAATTTTTCTTTTTGGCTTTGCAACTAGTATTTAAATAAAATTTAAAAAGAAATATTGAAATTTATTATTCGGGATATTCTCTCCAATATCTATATTTGTTTAAATTAAACTTAATTCAAATGGCTTGAGTTCCGGGTAAAAATTTTTAAATTCATATGAATTAAATTATAAACTATTTTTAATGCGAAAAGTTTAAGGATTAGAAACTATTCCCAATAGTATATTAGAACATCATCATCAGCGTTAATTTTTTTTACAACAATTTTTCACCATAGTTTTTTTTTGAGATTGAAAATTATGTGGCTTCAACCCCCCTCCAAAAAATCCATTCAAGAAGCCCCCTGACCATCCCCTATCCCTGAAAAAAGTACAACATCATGACAAAGGTCAGGCAGCCAGCCACCATGCCCTGGGAAAAGACGGTAGGAATCAAAGATTAGCAAGGTTCCTTACCACTGAACCGAATACACAGAGGGCATTGTTTCTAGGCAACGACAGATGGCAGCCGCATTATCCTAGACCTGCTACAGCAGACCAATCAGCTACTCAGGTGGAACAACAATCGATTAGCGAAAATAACAATTCCAAAAAAAAAAACAGCAACAATTCGTGTAAGATGAAGATGCTTTGTGGAAGCCAAATGCTACCAAGAGGGGTTATTGAGAAAAAAGTTAAATTAAAAATTTAATTTTTAACAAAAAATAACTAAATATTTCAATTAACTTTCAGTTACAAAAATAGTTTTCAGCTTTTTGCGTAATTTTTCATACAAAAATAACAAAGATTTTCTTTTGGAATATGAAGCGAAAAATTTTATTCTGGCGTACTGTCACGCTCAATGTCATATGGAATTTCTGCTTCATATTCGTATACGAGCATTAAAAAGTGATCAGCAGATTTTATCTATATCAGTAACCAATAAATAATTTAATTTTTAAGTGACCTCATTTATGATTTTATGGTGCAGAATATTTGGCAAATTTTGTATAAATATAAATGGTTTTTTCAAAAAATTCTATATTTAATATAATAAAAAATTTTGGATTAAAATTTCTTTTGTTTAAGACAAAAATAAAAAAATATTAATAATTTTTATGACTGCGATCGGCTCATTCAGTTTTGTTGATTCGGCTGAAGAAAATTAGCTGATTGCAGCCGCTTCAAAGGCGGCGGCTTGATTACTGATAACAAAGTCGGTGGCGACTTCAAGCCGCCTTTTAGCCACCTGAAATGGACCTCTAATTATTGCACGCCAGCTGACTGCGTTCAATTTCCCAGCAATTTGTGTAGGATTCTAGTCTTCTACAAGAAAATTATTAATTTAAGTTGAATTTTTTTTTATTAAAATCTGCTAGATCTGTTTTGTTCGTTTATTATTTATTTTTATTTTTTATTTAAAAATTATCAGCGCACTTTTACGCGTGTTAAATTATCACTTCAAAGTTTTCGTGTGTTTGTATAATATTTATTGGGAAAGTGACGTCAGAAATACATGTTTATTTGCTTCTATTTTTATTTATTTTTTTCAGATAAGCATTTATAAAATTGAATTCATAAAGATAATATTTCGTTGGTCTAAATTTTATAAGAACTCGTATACATTTGACATTTTTCTCCCACATACAGGATATAAGGAAAAATTGGTAATTTGGGGAAAATTGATTAAAGGACATGTCTACACCAATACTTTGTTATTTTCATATAATAAATTTTCATTACATGTATGATTAGAATACAGTCGACAATATATGATGAATATAGCTTTAAGCACGGCGATAAATTTCGTTTCATTCAGTGCAAGGACATGTCCGACTTCCATATATTCTTAATTGTATTTTTTTTTTTCGATACACTTATGATCAGAATACCACAGAAATTGAGAAGTATTAACACAAAACCACTTTTAAAATCTCTGATAAATTTCATTTCATTAAGAGCAAGGACGTGCCTACCTTCCATATATGTAAGTCCTTTAGATATAAAAGAACACTTTAACTAAGTTGGTCTTTCAACAGCACCAAAAATCGGTAAAATTTCCCAACGTTACGTTTTATTTTAGCTCTCTTCTGAATTTCGTGTTATTCGGTGAAAGGACATGATTATATGCCATTTATCCTTGATTACAGATATTAAATTCTTGCTCTATTGATGAGTGAAATATAAAAAAAAAATCGGCAAATATTTTGAAAATTATGCTCTGTGATAAATTCACATTTTACATGGTGCAAGGACATTCTTATCTTTCACAGATATTAATTTTTAAAGTATTTTTATTTATCATCAGAGTAAAACGAAAATTGACAAATATTAAAAAAAAATATTTTTATTTATTATTTATAAATTATATTACAGATTGCGTTTAATGAATATAGTAACAGGGACCTTCATTCGTTTGTAGTGAAGCAAGAAATTGATCCCACAATCACTGATCGGCTGGTATACTATTCACTAAACCACCGACGCACCCTTTTTCATAAAATAGAACTCTAGTTTCGTTTTAGTATTAGGATGTGATTATAATAAGAAAATTTATAAAGTGAAATTTTAATGATGCACTTATTTATTTATGCTTTAACAATTTTGAAAAAATATTAAAAATTTTTGTTGTTGTTATTTTTAATTATTAAATATTGTAGATGCATGAAGTTAACATAAACGTAATTATTTTCAAAATATGAATGCACTTTGTTCGTTTCTTTAAATTTACTTGCCACCAACAATAAGTAAATAAATGCATCAATACAATTTACATATAAACACACGCACACGCACACACACAAAAGCCAACAATTTAAAACTCTGATTTCATACACGGATTTTCACTCACACCCGTACATACATACATCCATATATCCCTTCGACATACACTGTTGACTACTCAGGTACATGTGTATGCATTATGAATGCAACTGCAGCACATAAAAAGGAAATTTACGATTTTATATGAATAGTATTTTTTTACAAAATAAAAAGAGTATAAATTTATATTACTTTTTATTTGCTTTGAAAACGCCGCCGTCGCCAGACAAGAAGACGTCGAAATAATGTTGCACATTTTTTGTTGTTGTTTATTTATTTTTTATATCTTGAAAGAAATACATACAATTTTTGTTCATATTTAAAATAAAATGCCATGGATACTGTGCAAAGCATCGTCGTCACTACCAACATCATCATCACCATCATCATCATTATCGTCGTCGTTGTCTTCGTCATTATTTTTATAAACTTGATCATTACCAGCCACTCGCAAAAGCAAGTTTGCAAGTACGCGTAACCATTTACATACACAGAACTAAATACATGCATACACGTGTAATTACAAATGCATGTATATCTATACATACATGTGCATTTTAAGTTCACATACATAAATGCATACATACATACGAGTATTTATAACATGCCTTCAGCACACATGCTGTTGTTGCATACGTAACAATTTCAAATAAGACCTTTAGATTTCATACAGCCAACTGACACATGGAGGAGTGGACAGACGCACGAGTGAGTGCAGCGAGCGAAACCAGGCGGAAAAACAAACTGGCAGTTGTACAAAAATGCTTGACTGTTGCGAATACTCACATACATGTGTACTCGTACATGCGTAAGTCCTCGTACATACCAATTTATGGGTAGAAACAGCACAACAAAGACAATCGGCAACTTTATAGTGCATGTTTGTTGTCCCATGCAGGGGCAATAGCACCACAACCGCAGCTACCAACCAACCACAACAAACACTACTAAAAGGCAAGAGTGGAGGCAGAAATGGAAAAAAATACACACATAGAAGATCGAAATATATAAACTATTTAAACGAATTTTAAATGCCCCTCCCTGCCTCAGCCCCATGTTGTTATAGGACCAGCGTTTATTGGCATTCAAGACAAAGTTTCGCGTTTATAAGCCACAAAAATAAAAAACTTTTATTTTTAATTTGGAAAATGAGGAGCACAAAATGACGTTTAACTATGCGGGGATTATGTATCCACTCCCGGAGGGAGCATAGGGCTTCTACAAAGCATATCAATCTTTACACGGGTTGTTGTTGCAGTTGTTTTCGCATTGTTATTTTTTTTTGCCTTGTATCAGTTTCGGTAATCGATGATAAATAGATGATTAGTCTGCTGTAGCAGGTCTAGGATAATGGGGCTGCCATCTGTCGTTGACTAGAAACAACGCCCCCTCTGTATTTAGGTGTAGTGGTGAGGAACCTCGTTAATCTTTGGTGCCTATCTTTTTTTACTTTTTTTACTTTTCTAGACTCTTTTAGTTTTACATATAAAAAACACGCAAATAGAATGAAAACATTTCCATTAAAGCGAAAGTTTTCTTGAGAGCAAGTTTACAGTCGACTCTTGATAATTGAAAATTCAAAGGACAAGAGTCAAAATTCAAATAGTCCTGATTTCAAATAAACAAAAATTCAGTTTCGAAAAGTCAGGAAGGAAATAGAAAAAATCAAATTAGCAAGAGTTTGATGGAAATTTCTAATTATAGAGAGTAGAAAAGACAGACTTCGAATTATAGCAAGAGCAAGATGTCATTCCACTAATTTAATATTAACGATTGGATTAAGACTTAAAATTATCGATTCAAATTATCGCCAGTCGATTGTTTATTTCATCACTATATTTTATTTTTATTTTTTTATTGAGTGTAGGGGCAAATAATTTCTTTATTAATTTTATTTTTTGAGTGTATGCAACTAGTTCAATTTTTAATACATTAAATAATAAAATAGAGTATCGGATTGTGACATCATTAAATATTTGTGTATGAATGTGTGTGTGTATGTGTGTGTGTGTGCTTGTAAAAGAAAAAGAAAAGTATATGAAAAAGGTTACAAACTGTGTTTTTGTGCCTCAAAGTAAACCAAGGGCAAAACAAACACAATCTCTAATATTTACATTTATACATACACACATACTTATATAAAATGTAATGGTGTGTGTTTTTTTAATAAAAAGTTCGAGACATTTGTAACACACAAAAAAAATATACATGCAAAGGAATGGAAAGTTTATGAAAAATTTGTGAATATATTTTCCAATTTCTACACAACCATCCTCTTATTGATATAGAAGAAGAAGTTACATATACGAGTACATACATACAAATGTTCATGTGTATGTATATGAGTGAAAAAGTGCGCAAAACTTTGTTTTGCTGTTGTTTTCAATTTGCATTCTTTGTACACATTTCTGAAAATACGAGAATTGTAGGGGGTTTTTTTAAGTAAAATATTTAAACTCTTAAATTTAATTTTGAATATTTTTTTTTCTCAATTCATCCTCATCAAAATTCTTGTTCAATGCATGTGCTTAAAGGGTAAAATATGTAATTTTTTTTAATTAAAGTCAACAATTTAAAGCTTAAAATTTTTTGTAAAAATATCTCTATATATTGTGATGAGCTGTTAGCAACATATTTAAATCTAGTATTATCAGAACTACTGGGTAAATCTAACAAATGGTTATAAAATTTCGATAAGTACCCATTCAAGTTTAAATTGCATTTAACTACAGCTTCAATAATCGAGACTAAATAAAGTAACTTGCGCCAAAAAATTCATTTAGCATCTGCCTGTAACGGTGGAGGC
Organism: Germaria angustata; assembly: GCA_963681545.1. Taxonomy (NCBI): domain Eukaryota; kingdom Metazoa; phylum Arthropoda; class Insecta; order Diptera; family Tachinidae; genus Germaria; species Germaria angustata. The sequence goes on from OY813002.1 coordinate 85,645,440, forward strand.
AAAATAATAAAAAGGGTCCATCACTTTTCCACTGCGGACGCCGCACTAAACAGTAACTTTGAAGGCATGCAACGATTCACCAATAATTCTCTATGCTCCAGAAACACTAATTTCGTTTGCTGACTTAACCACTTAAGTGGAAATGGGCTTCGAGCACATGGAACATGATGACGAGGGTGAAATGACGCTGTGTTAAAACAAATTGTAAATTTTTTTTCAAATACCACTTGCATCACTCCATGGCTTGTTGACAACTGATTCTTTTCATATCTACATCATGAATGTCAAAATATAGGGACATTTGACGCCATAAGCAAAAATGGCAGCAAATTCAAATTATGAAAATACTTTTGCGCCACCTTGTACTAATGTGAAACAAAAAAAAAAAATTGTCGATGACCGAAAATTTTTTTGTCTGCCAAAAAAACAAGTCATAAAAATCACTGGGCCCTTAACTGGGCATTTAACTGTTGTTTAAGTGTCATTTAGACTTGCACTGAAAAAGCGACTTTTGTAATTAAATAGAACTTAGAGATAAACAACATGCAGAGTCATAAGTTGGTTCTTATTGTTGTTATACTCATTAGAGCTTCTGAGTTGTTATTTGGCATCAAAAATTTTTTTGGGTTATCCGAACATATTGGGTGTTTTTTATTGAGGTATAGAACTTTAAGTTGGCATCACTTTTTTAACTGGCGGCCATTTTGTCAGCTGTCAAGTGATTAATATTTAGTTTGGTTTGCCATTTCATCATGAACAGGTTGACAAAAGAACAACGCTTGCAAATCGTGCAAATTTATTTCGAAAATAATGGTTCAGTTCGCGAAGTTTACCGCAAGCTCCGTCCATTTTATGGTCGACATAATCGTCCATCAGAGCAATTAATTCGGTTAACCATGGATCGTTTTCGCACTACGTTTACTCTATGTGATAATACGCATCCGCAGAGACGTCGAACAGTGCGCACCGAAGAAACAATTGCCGCTGTAGAGCAAAGTGTTGAAGAGGACCCGAATGAATCGATTCGCCACCGTGCACAGCAATTGGAGCTTTGTCCATCAACTTTATGGAAGATTTTGCGCAAACATCTTGGCTTGCGACCTTACAAGATCCAGCTTGTGCAAGAATTAAAGCCGCGAGACCATGCAATGCGTCGTGATTTTGGTGTATGGGCCGAAAATGAGATTGATCTCGATGCTGATTTTCATCGCAAAATTTTGTTCAGTGATGAGGCTCATTTTTGGTTGAATGGCTACGTCAACAAGCAAAATTGCCGCATTTGGAGTGAAGAGAATCCACATGAGACCCTTGAGACGCCATTACATCCACAAAAACTGACTGTTTGGTGTGCTCTATGGGCTGGTGGAGTCATTTGGCCATACTTCTTCCGAAATAATGCTGGAGAGTCAGTTACCGTTAATGGAGACCGGTATAGAGCCATGATAACCGACTATTTTGTTCCCGAATTGGATGGCATGAATGTGGATGAGTTGTGGTTCCAACAAGACGACGCTACATGCCACACAGCGCACGTCACAATCGATTTATTGAAGGAAACATTCGATGAGCGCATAATTTCGCGGAATAGACCTGTCAATTGGCCACCAAGGTCGTGTGATTTGACACCATTGGATTATTTTCTTTGGGGATATGTGAAGTCGCTCGTCTACGCCAACAAACCAGAAACGTTAGGGGACTTGGAAGCCAACATTCGTGGCGTTATTGCCAACATACGGCCCCATATGCTCGAAAAAGTGGTTGAAAATTGGACCTGTAGAATTGGCTTTATTCGAGCCAGCCGCGGCGGCCACATGCCCGAAATCATATTTAAACGTTAATGGCATAAAATTATCCTTCCAATAAAGCCAAATTGATGGACATTAAAAAGATTTTCTTGTGTTTTATTTCAATTCGAAGTTCTATACCTCTAAAAAAAACACCCTGTATTTTTTATAAACTTTTAATAAAAGTTTAGACATAATATTGTAAAACTCATTATGAAAAAAATCATGTTACTGAGTTCTTAAAACAAAACAAAAATATTTTTCACTGAAGAAGACACCCACAGGGTGTTGAAATATTGAAAAAAATATTGATTTTTTTTAAAGAAGACTTTAAACTCAATGAAATAATTCAATTAATTTAAAATTAATAAATCAATTTACAAAACAAAAATAAAATAAAAATATATATATAATTTTTATAATCAAGCGTTAGGTCTTTTTTTAAAAATAATAATTTTATTCAATATTTCGACGCCTCTTTGGGCGTCTTCTTCAGGAAATTTTTTTTATTAATATGAAAATTGAAAAAATTTTTTTGAAAACTTATTTATGTATGTATGTAAAATAAGTTTTCAAAAAAATTTTTTCAATTGTCATATTAATAAAAAAATTTCCTGAAGAAGACGCCCAAAGAGGCGTCGAAATATTGAATAAAATTATTATTTAAAAAAAAAGACCTAACGCTTGATTATAAAAATTATATATATTAAAACAAAAAGGGTCGAAAAAATAGTGTTAATTAATTAAATAAAAATATATAAAAAATTAACATTATCAGAACTGCTGGGCAAATCAAGAATTTTTGTATGGAATATCCGTTCAAGTTTGTATTTTTTGCATTTAATGCCGTCCTTAAGGCCATTTGTCTTTATATTTTAATACTTGAGTGTTTTTACATGAAAATAGTCGGTTTGTCGTTTGTGCCGCTCGATTTTTTTCTAGTCTATACAGGAAAATTTTTATTTTATGGAATGTTAAGTGTCGAGGAATATACATAACTTTTTTTCCATCTAATCCAGTAACAAAAATACAAATTCCCAACTGGAAAATAGTTCCTCTTTTAATATATTTTATTTCATTTGTAAGTCCATGTTTTTATTGAGTTCAATGTCATCGGAACCCCATATACGATGACGTTGTTTGTTGACGCAACGACCTTGTGAAAAATGAGCTCCATCGCTGAAGAAAATTTTGTTTGAAAAATCGGCGTTGTGAATGGTCAGCCGCCTTTAATTGTTGCGTGCGTTGGACTTTATATGTATGGAAGTTAAAATCCAAATGTTAAATATGCCCTAATGGGCCCTAAGATAGGCCCATTCGCAGAAAACGCCGCGGAATCAACAAATTCGGCAGTGCGCTCATTGTAATGATGCTCAGGCCTGATTACATCTGTAAAGCTTCCAGTCTCTTCAAATTTATTTATAATCTTGCCCATTCCTTGTACAGTAGGTCGATTATGACGGCCATAATCACCCTGTAAACCCTCAATTTTTTAGTAAGTTTTACTATGGTCCACAAGCACTACCTTTTTTATATGCTCTAGTTTTTTTTTCTATTTACACGTATTTCATTTCATTACTTTGTGATTTATTATTTAACAAAAGAGAATAATACACATTTAAATAATTTCTCAAAATTGTAGTATTTAATAAAATATGAAATGAACACAACAATTCAAACATGCAACTGATAACCTTTTCCAATTACAGTTCACTGCTGACGTCGTCTGATATGTGCGTATACTTTCATATTTTTCATATTTCCAATGTGTCAGCCCGCAGTCGTCAGTCTATTTTTTTTTTGTTTTAAAAAAAATCAAAAGTTTGTGATGTAACAAAGAGATGATTTTTTTATAAATAATTCGTTATCGAAGTCATTGAAATACTTGTAAAAATTATTTTCTAATACAATTATAAAGTTCTTAAAGCGTTTAAAAAAGAAAACTTTTGGGATAAAAAGGCAAGGAACATTTTTTTAATTATGGTACGGTTCGTAACAAAAGCAGTTAAATTCTAAAGGAACCTTAAGTTTTTTCTGGAGAAGATTTATCTACCAAATGATTGCACTTAAGCAACAAAATGCTCCCCGGAAACATTTAGTCGATATTTCTTTGTCTCATCGAATGAATAATTTTAGTAATTTTAGGGATTTTTCTTTTCATTTCACTTCACTATTGCGATGAATTAACATGATAATTTCCTTGAGTAAGAAATTTTTAATGCAAAAAAAAGAAAAAAGTAAAATTCTAGGAAATCGAGAATCTGCAGGCATATCCGTCGTATTTATAGATATTTTTTTTGTATATTTAATGTGTTTGGTGTTTCTGATTTATTAAAATTTAGATATTTTAAGGAAATGTTTTTTAAGATTTATTAATTTTAATTTTTTCCGATAATTTGTTCTTCTGTGGCCTAATTTTATGTGAAATTGTAAGCTTTTTAATGAAATACAGATTTTAGGATTTTACTTTTAATTTTAGAATTAATCCTATTGTTCTTTGTCTTGAAAAACATCATGGGAATGATTATCCGTCAATTCAAGTCAAATTTGGTTTGTAAACAGACTAAATCCTTTTCCTCTTATTCGTTGTCCATATTGATATAGTACCTTCTGTTGTGTGTGTCCCCTCACGAAGTTAGTGTCACCCTGACGAAATTGTTCTTTTACTCCTTCTCACTCTTACCTGTTTCTCTCACTCTCTCTCCTCACCACCTCTTTTTCTCTTCATCTCTGCATTCGTGGTTCATATGTCAATAAGTGGGCGCAAAGTTTCCTGGCGCTCCATCTCTATACACGTTGTAATCCGTAATGGTGCGTTTCTGGCTTTCCCTCTTCTTTTGGGCATTTTTTGTTGCCTTGGATGCTTCCATTGGGCTATTGTTTTATTTTGTGGAAAATTTTGCAAAATATAAGTGCAAGTTTCAATTAAACTTTGTAGTTCATTTGCTTAATTAGAAAGAAAGACGGAGAGAAATTCTTGAGATTTGTGTCATTATAATTCATGCATGGAAGAGGTCTTGTCATAGTTTTATTGCACGTATAAGATTATAAATTGGGGCTTTATGGTCCTTATAGGATCGATGAGGAAAATACAATAAACAAAAATACAAGATTATAAGTTAAGTTCTCTTTCCAAAAGCTTTCGGTCTGATATTTTGTATCTCAGACCTGGATGGTGGCCGAATCGATTATTTCTAACGGATTAGTAGTAGGGGTAAAGAGTGGATTTTTTTGTTTTAAATTGTAGAAAACATGATAAAGTGATGGATGCGCCGGTAGTGCGCAGGTTGCGGGTTTGATTCCCACCTCAGACTCTGTGGTCCGCTCCACTACTAACAAATAAAAGTCTATTTAATGTTTAAATAAATAAATAATTTAATATGGAAATTCATTATTTGTGATATTTTCCCCAACTAATCGTTAGGTTGAATGTTTTCAAACTGCTTAAACTTCACTGACGATTTGGTTTTAGCAACCAATGAAATGTCGGCATATGAAGAGCTAAAGCCACAACAAACTTTTGATAAATAAAAATTTAATATATTAATGTAATTCTCCAAAAATTTAAAAGGAGGGGCAACAGCCTTCCTACAGAACGGCCTTTATGCCAGGTTGTAAATGTACAAAGTTTTTGATCGATCTGAATACTTTTATTGAAGTTTTACTAAATTTTCAATTTATAGTTCCTGGAGAAGATAACAGATGGTGATCGACTAATCGAATAAAGAAGTGAATAATAAAATTTAATAAAACAAAGGAGTTTTGCTAAAGTTTTTATTCCTTTAATTTTTACGCCTTTTCAATTGAAATATGGAGCGTATGAGTGATATTAAATGTCTATTTAAAATCAATCATACTCAACAGTGTGGATATTATGTTCATGGATAACTAAAGCACATACAGTGAGCGTCAAAATAAGATATACACCATCATTTATTGCAGCTTAGTTTTAGTCTTTTAATTCATTATTTTATGAGTTTTGAAAATTAAAATTATATTAAAAAATCTTACAACATAAAAAAAACAATATATTTAGTTACTTATTACGGCAGCTGATCTTTAAGGCATCGACTATAGTAGCTTTTTAGTCACTTTGGCTGAAATATTCTGGGATTTTTCTGATATAATGAATGTTAGTGTACTTGTAGACCTGTTACGAATTACCCTTTTTCGAGTTTGATGGTGAAGATGCTCCCACAAATATTTGATTGCGTTTAAGTCCAGTGATTGGGAAGAGTGATCCAATTGAAGAGTATTTATTCATTCACTATTTTGGCAGTGTGTCTAATAACATTGTCTTGTTGACAGATCCAAGATCCTCTCAAGTTCAGTCTCTCCACGCTATATGGCATATGAATTAAGAGACAGTCTATTTTATTTACAGTACTTTCAGCCCTGAAGCAACATCTAATCGAAATGGGTCAAGTATTACAGGAATTTGGAAAGAATTAAACAGAACGAAAATAATTGGTTAGATGAAGAGACTTGTTTCATTGTCTCTAAAGAAAAGGTAAAACAAAATATATTGAAAGCAGCGCTAGAAGTAGGAGAAACCTGGCCGATGAATAGCAGCAATAAATATTTGTTGATGAATGCTGCCTCTATAGCAATAAGGTGTTAAACACGTACTAAAACAATTAGCCATTTCACCTAATCGGCCATTTAAAATACGCAAACTTTTAAGCCGCAATCATTATGAAATAATACTCGCATCACTTGAAACGTTTTTATTGATTTCACTGTAAAATAATATGAAAATATTCACGATCTAAATAAGTATGTCTCGTGACAATAACATTTATCTATAATATAAAAAATTTTGTGAATAAACTATGAAAAGCAGGCCGGATGGCATTAAGTCGTCTAAAAGCTTTGTTGAAGTTTCACTGCGAAATATCCAAATAGAATTTTGCCCTGTCAAGTGGATGTATTGCCTGTATCCGACGGAGAAGAACTTGGATGCTTTGAATTTGTCTTGTATCTTTCATTTAGGCTTCCCTTAATAAAGCTGGCAAAAAATATGAAAGTCGTTGCAGAAAGAGGAGTTTTGGCTCAAAATGGGGCTTTATGTAGATACGTTCAAAGCAAATGGCAGACGTACTAATAATGATAGTAATACAGACAGTAAAGCGTTTGCTCCTATTGAGTGGTTGGATTCAATAACAGGCATAAGCTAAGATTTTTGAAGCATTTATAGGTAATTTCAGCCGCTCTGTTTTGAAATTACTGAAATCTTGTTTAAAAATAATGCATTGGCACCTATTGCAAGTCAGCTACACTTTAGAAAATATTGCTAAATTCTTCCCAAGTAAGAGAAGCTGCATCAAAAGCACCAGCTAGTGATCGGAGGTCTTGGCAATTGTCTTTTATTTCGGCAGCAGTGGTCTGTAAACAAATTTTATAATGCTAGATCGAAATAAAAATTCTAAGCGAGCAATTTTGGATATGTAGTGGACTGATACCAAAATTGAGTTGCAACATACTATGGTGCATATATTATTTTGACACTCACTGTAAAATAATCTTTCATTATTTTTTATTATTATTTATTTCAGTGTTTCCCTGAAATCATGCAAAAGGTGCAGCTAGTAAAATCCAATTACAAAATGGTTACACAAACTTTTTGCATTTATTACACGTACAATTTACATATTAATTTGAATGAAAATATAATTTCAGTTAGACATTCCCATAAAGTTTATGAATTAACGCTCACGCCTGCCACCTAAACCAAAGCCCCAGACACAAGAGGGTGTTTTTCAAACAAAAACTAACTGACATTTTTGCTAACATTAAGGACACACATACACACATTTCATAAAATTATTGTTTAGTACGTGTATGTGTCTGTCTGTCTATCCATGTTTATATTTTGTTTGGAAATCTTTCCGTTTTAATTAAAAGCAAGCAAAAAGAAAGACAAGAAAAAAACTCATAAAGAGCCAAGGTCTTTTTATATGTTTGGAATAAATACACATATTTCTGTTACGTGTTGTACATTTTGTTACCAAGACACACTGCTTCCACAACAACAACAATTATAAAACACACTCCAAAGTCTGCACATGAACATCTATTTTGCCTTCAAAATCAAGCCAAAAGAACACACAAAATTTATAGCAGGAAAACTTTAAGTATGTGTGTTCAACAGCTGCTGAAGAACTTTTTTGCTTTTGGTGTTAAAAACTTGAAAAATTTTTTGGTTGTTGTTGTTGCCAAATACAACAAGTAGAAGAACCAACAAATAGACCCACTAAACGAATCATAAAAACCGTTTACCGCCTTTGCAACTGGCAACAGCAAGAGAAGAAGCATAAACACACACAAACACACACACACTCAAGTGCGAGTATGTACATTGCAACAAAAAAGACTTTGTCTTCATTTAACTGGTATGAAAATGTTTAAAAGTATAAGTATTGACAGACACACACACATCCACACTCGCTTGAGCGGAAGCCCAAACCTTAAAAAGGTGTTAGTTTTTTTCCACAACTTTTACACAAACTTTTGTCTGGTTGTCGTCATGTCATTAAGTAGAATAAGAAAATATTCTAACCCACATACTTTGTACTCTGAATTTCATATTAAGATAGATAAAACTGGCTACAAAGCTTGACTAGATATTTTCCTTGAAAGATATACTCATTTTGTTTCCAAGAATTTGTTGAATCTTTAAAAAGTTTTTTTCCTTCCTAATAGTTCTTTTCAAATTTCTTTTAATTTAATGGCTCATTTGAATAACTATAAAAATACTCTGTATCTTTCGCCTAAGCAATGTCTTTTATTCCTGGTAAGGAATTTTCTTTCACGTCGTCTGTTATTTAAAGGATGCTTTCTATCGCAGATAATAAATAACCCAACAAACAAAACGATACGTTCGCAAGAAAGCCAGTAACATTTAGAATTTATTTTTTCTTGTGAAATGGTTCATTTAAATGTTTAATTTTTCCCAACTAAATAAATCATTCTGAAGGAATGACATTATCATTACTTCCAAAGTATCAATTAGTGCATTTTTTCGACTTCTTAGGAAGTCAAATATTGTGATTAAAAGGTACTACTGCAAATCTGTGAAACTCGAATTGAATTTCTTTAAATTTACATGAAAACATTATTTTTGTCAATCAATAAACGACAACATTTATTTTCACATAAAGAAAAGGACATCCTGAATACTATCAATTTTGTATGCCTTCCAAATGGAAGTTAATACCCAGTGATGAATAACCAATCGTTATTTAATATAAAATTATTTTCTTTGTTAATAAAAGTTTCATTTCCTCGTCATAATGAAGATAGACTCCAAATAAAATAAGAGGAAATCCTGCAACGACTAGCCCATGTTAAAATCATTGAAGATGATCCGAATTTCCACTACTTCCAGATCCTAATCGCAGTATTTTCATGAATTTTTTTTGGGAGCTCTTTTATCGCTGGGTCTTTATTTAGTTTAATGCTTTATGTTCTCTTTGAAAAAAGGTCACACTCGTTTCCGACAACAACACACATTCGCCTCAACTGAATGTTTGTAAATATTCTGCCTCCTTTGTTTTTATTCTGCTTCCCTTTTTGCTCCACATCACTCGAAAAATTTCAACGACGAGAATTCACGATTGTTTTCGTACAAGTATAACTAAAAGACCAAGTGTTAACGTTATTGTTGTTATTGCTTTTATTCCATTCTTCTTATTTGTTTACTTTTTACTTGCTCTTTTTCTTGCAAATATGATTTCCGAATTGAACTTGTTGTTGCCATGAGTGTTGCGCTGCTGCTGCGGAGGTTCTTGATGACGACGACTGTGGGGATGATGATTTAGTTGCTCAATATTTACTGTTTGTGTTAATTGTTGTTGTTCTTGTTATTTAATACTCGTATTGTGCATGTCCCTGTATAGTTGCCAGATGGAGTTTTCAATAAAATTAAACAATTTTAACCAGATGAGGTTTCCAACGAGTTGGGGAATTGAAACACACTAATGGCATTTTTCTTCTTTTTCAAAATAAAATATGTCGCCTTAAATATGAGAAACACGTCTACACTCTCACAAAATGTTGCCTTTTTAAGGTCACAATAGAACAAAAATTGTTGTTCAATGTCTATTTAGCGTTTCGGATGTAAGACAATTGCCCTTATTATGTTTGTCGACGTCGACGTCGATATCAATAAATTGGTAATTGTGGGATCGTTATCGAAAATTATTAAATATTATTAATAGGATATTACTACTACTATGGCTTATAAAATGGCAAGTGGCCATCAATATTAATTAATTATTGCCTATAACGAGTTCATAACTGCTGTCTTTTTTTACTGCCGACTTGATGTGACGTCGACGCGACAATCATAATAAGAAGGAATGTGAATTTTTAGAGATTTATAGCATACATTTCTGCAAAGAAAAGTTGACATCACTGATCATGAAAATGAGCAAAATAAACTTCTCATGTTCATCAGATGACGAGTGTGTTGGTAATAATTCCATTATTATGAAATTTTAAATGTTGGTTAAATATTTCCATTAATAAATTTTTACATAAAAATATATATGAAACGAAAACAAAAATAATAAAATAAACCCGTTAACACACTTTTAAAAAATTTTAATATTTGAAAGAATAGTTAGGCACAAAAATTTAAATGTTTTTAGTGTAAAAGTGAAAAAGAGCACATTTTTTTTTGCAAGATTGGAGATGTTTTTAGAAAGAAATGAAAACGCCACATCTTTGTTGAACTTTATTCTATCAAAGTGGAAAAATGCAAATCCATATCAAGGAACGACATTCAAATTGCTTTCAAAAACCGATTATTGCTTCGCTGAATGATGAGCATCTAAAATAAACTGACTCTGGAGCAGAAAATAGGTGGAATTTGACTGATCGTGTGTGGAATGTTGGTTTGGAGGGTCGCAGTGGATTGTGGCTTATTTGCATAACTCTGCGCCTCGTTTTAAAAAAGCCCCATTACTAACCGATTCAAATCGTTAGATCTAGGTGGCCTTCACATCCACGTGAGGATCGTGCAGAATGTCCCATGTGGCATGACCTGAGTGAGTTTTTCGGGATGCATTGGACGAATATTATTTGTTACAGTAAGGAGTTAATATGCTGCTTTTAAGCATTTTATATACTAGTGGTAAGCAGCTATACTATTGGTATATATATTCTTTATTAAAAAGTGTAATTTTTTTGCCCTTTCAGAAGAGAAATAAAGGTTCTTTAACAAACGCAAACCTACTAAGATGGAGCATGCAATCTGTGAGGGAGTTAAGTTTTTTATTAGAAAGATAAATAATACTTTTTTATGTGATCAACAACATGTTTAATTGTTTTTAACGATAAGTTTCCTGCTAACGCCGGTGAAAGCAAATTCCTTCCGTTCACTTAGTCTTTCTCTTGAGCAGCACGATGGACTACCTGGATAAACTTAATTTTTGTCTGTAAAAACTTTCAGAACCCTCGGCGGGAATCAGATGCAAAACTCATATACAGATAATCCCAATGGTTCTAACCACCATCAATTAGTCAAATCTGGCAAGCGCGTTCATGCAGTCAAGCTTTCTAAGTGTGTGTGTGTGTGTGTGTGTGTTTGTGTGTGCCGATTTCACATTTAAACTTCGCTGAATGTAGGCGATTTCGCACAGTGGTGAGTAAGCGGGTGTGCACAAGTCAGTATGAGTACTTTTACGTGTATGTGAGTTTGTTTATGTACTCGTACTATTTGTTTTTGCTGTAAATGACTGAATGTCTGCTGCCTGTTTATTAAAACGACTGCATGATTTTCTGGAATTATTTGTATGATTTGTAGCTGTGTGAGTGTGTGTGTAAATTTGTTTGCATGAATACTTTTGCGTCTTCTTGTTTATTGGTGTGGCCTGTCTCTGATCGAAGTGCCCCCATTATATGTACATAAATATATTCACACATACACACAAAGGCAAATTGAGTTTATTCGTTTCTTTTTGGAGCAGAGCGAATAAAATTTTTATATAAAAATCGAAACCGGTATGACGTGTTCATGGCTTTTGGGTGTTATAAATATTTTTTTGCGGACTTTTTATTTTTGTATTTTGTGTTTTTATTTGCGCTAACATTTAATATCAGCAGATAAGCCTCCATATGGCTTTTATATTCTTGTTTTCTTGAAAAAAAAAAATTCAAGTCAGGGATAATAAAATTGTCATAATCATAAATTTTGAAAATTGAGCATAACAAGTGGGACCACTTTCTTAATATGCTTGTACACATACATACATACGTTCATATGTATGTATGTATGTATGAACTTAATAAAAACTTTCTTTGAATTTCTTCTAACGTCTGATGGTCTCAATGAAATAAAGTCTTAATTGGGAGTTCTTGTTGGAAGGAATAATATTCAACCATAGACAACAATCATTTTGCAAGTTCGAAATATGTTCACGGAAGTTTTGACTTGAGGTCAAAAAAATTAATTACGATTAAAAAAAGGATAAATTTTTTTAATATGAAATAAATATGATTTACAAGTCCGAATTTAGTTGAGAAATGTTTAGTTTTATATATATTTTTTCAGGTAATGGATACGATATCAAATAATTCAAAAACTGGAGTTCGAAATTTTGGATATACACATACAGTTCAAAAATTACTATTCTTGTTTATAAATATATGAGAGTTTTGATAGTTCCAAAATATTTTTTTATTTAAATGGAATAGTGTTTTCAAATGTGAATACGCAAATTCGAAACCGATATAAGATTTTTGATATCATGTCAATAGTGTAACTGATTATATTAAATCTGTAAATTAAATTTTTGAGTTCGAAAGTTCGAAACTGCTTGAAAACTAATAATTTCATGTACATATTCGAATTTAATTCAAAAATTCGTACTGAAAAATTTTTTCTTCATGTGAAAGAAACGACTTTAGTTAAAAAATATATACCTTTATGGTCAATTTGAGTATTCGATTTAAAAAAATATGCTATAGCTGAATTTCAATTGATCACAGTATTTAGAAATTCAAAAATTTATAAATATGTGCATGCATAAAACGAGTGCATTCGTAGTTTTATATATATATATATATATATATATATATATATATATATATATATATATATATATATATATATATATATATATATATATATATATATATATATATATATATATATATTTTTTTTTTTTTCATATCAGTGATGTATTATTTTTTATTAGCGTAAGTCTTAAAATTAAATGTATGTTCGAATTTTTTATTTCTCTAAAAACTTATTATTTTTGTATTTTTACACATCTCGTGTATGATATCATAATTTCAAATATAATTACGAAATTTGGTTTCACATTCCAAAAATCGATTTTATTGTTCGAAATTTCGAACATGGTTTTTTTTTCGAATTTTTACATATATCATAAAACTTAAATAACTCATACCTTTTGCGGTTGTTCGAACTTGCATTTTTTAAGATTTTGAAAATGCGAAAATTAAGGCATTTTCGTTCCTTCACTAAAAGTAAATGTAACTTTTTTTCTAATAAAAAATATGTTATTTTGTTGTTATAGAATAAACCACCATTAGTTTAATTTTGTTTATTTGACCATAGCAATTTTTTTATTTATTTTTTTATTTTAGAGTACTTCAAGTATGTAGCGAATTCATAAATAACAAAATATATTTTTGAGTTCGAAATTTCGAACAAACTGTTTTAACATTTTATAAATTTTCAAATGCACCAAAATACTTTAATCACGCCTATAGTGAATAAAAAAATTTATCACGAGAAAGCTGTTCTATTTGCCTGATATTTCGACGTCTAATTTGTGATATATTTTGTTGCCTCTTCCTCACGAGTTTTTCTTGAGGGGAAAATAATTTCCGCATTTTATCTTTAGTAAGTGTAAATATCTCGTTTTTTAAACGGAACTTCGAAAAAAATAGATTAATTTTTATTTTTCGTCCATAGCGAAATTTTCTACTGAACTTTTCTTTTTTTATTTGCGAAAAAGTTTATTCTTTGGGTTTCGGTAAAACCTAAAGATGGGGCCTCATCGCTTTAATTCAAAAAATTTAACTCCTTTACAGGATGGCATGCTCCTTATTGGTTAAGTTTGCGCTTAATTAAGAACACTAAGGGTCTAATTTCGTATTTCACAAAGGTGATACGTTGCGTTATTTCAATGTAATTTGTTTCTTAATAAAATAAAACCTGTATTAAGAGAACGCAACTCTATGGTGAAATGAAAAATAGGGCCCAAATTTGCATTTCATTGAGTCCTTGCGTTATTTAAAAAAAAATTACATTGAAATATCACACCATGCATTATTTCTCTTCGGAAGAGTAAAAGTTTTTAAAGTGTCATTAACGCAGACGTTGTAGTTGAGTTCTGGTTGCAGCGTCAACAACCAGGATACGATTCGAAGGACCATAAGCGAGTAACAATCGTTAACTGCAGTTGCTGTTCAAAGTGGAGTTTATACATGTGGAGTTTATTATACACTAGAAGAAGGAAATATAAATTTCGTCAAGATTTATGATGCCTACGGACGTTGAGAATCCCACGAGACTCTCAGTTTAGAAGGATTTTTTTTTCTTGATTTCGAACTCTATAAAAGAAAGTTTTAATGAAAGTGTACTATATCCGTTTAAGCCATTACCAATTACGCTCGATTTTAAATTATTTGCTCAATATGTTATGGAAATTTGCCAATTTCTTTGCGTAGAGGTGTTTGAGTTCGTAAGCATGTGTTGGTGTGTGCCCGCTAATTCGTGCATGTTCCAATGTGTTCATGTCTACGTTTGTGTGTGTGTGTGTGTACATGCTAAATTATTAAGAGAACACCACCCAACATCTAATATTTTTTTACGTTTATGTTCTTGTTTCTTTAGTTCGTTCGTCTTTTTGTTGTTGCTGTTGTTCATAACACTTGCACGACTTTATGTCGCCACTTTTATTGATAAAAATTTCACATTGTTGTTGTTATTTTTGTCTCCACTTCTCAGATGTTTATTATTGTAGTGTAAAATGTCTTATTTTTTGTACAAAAAGCTGTTTTGAATGGAATTGTTGCTTCTGTTTGTTGAATGTGTGTGTTTGTTTGCACGAGTTTAATTCTCTTGAAAAGAGCTTTGATTTCTTTGATTTTTATTTTTCTTTCTTTGTTGTTATTGTTGACAGCTTGAGATATTTAAAGTTCTATTTGAGTCCATCATCGCACAAGCAACAGGCTGCAAATTTATAATATTACGAACAATTTCAATGTGTTTTCCAGAATTTTTAATTGAATTTAAGAACTTTTATTAGAAAAGCGGTTTCATTTCTATTCATAAACAAATGTTATTGATACATTATTTGACTTTATTCATTGTTAAAGGAAAATAACGAAGTTTGGGGTCATTTCGGTTGAAATATATTCAATTTATATCACAATTTATACATATTATGCGAAATTCAGAATATTCAGGAGTTGCGAAATACTCGTATGTATTTATTATAAAAATTTATATACATGTATAAAAAATATTTATTATAAAAAAATTATTACAAAAATTTATTTTTCAACCTTCAATATTTATATAAATTTAACTTTAATATTCCCTCTCCATCACTTTCTCCTTCTTTTTACTTCCCACAGTTGTTGATATCACTCCGAATTTCGAAAATTCACTATTGACATCTCCGCGTTTTGAGGTCCTGGAAAGCTATTCCTATTATTTTTGCGAGGACATCTGTATATGTCTATGTATGTATATAAGTGAGTATGTAAACAAGTATTTGCGTGTGTAAACCTCTTATAACTTTAAAGCCTCTGTACCACACAGAGCTAGATTTGTGGCATTCTAAAATTTTTGCATACGAATGGATTCGATGTGGTTAATTTTCAGATTTTTCGGAAACAAAATCTAAAATCTTATCAGCTCTTTATCTAAGCAGACAACGCAAATTGTCGCATTTAAATCTATTGTTTTGTTTAGAAGATATCGTTGTCGTAGTTTTTTGGAAAACTCTTTTATTAACTCCGAAAATTGTCGTTATTTTGATTTTATAGATTCAGAAATTTTTTTCAAAACTTGGAAAATTGCTGCTAGTATCGTAAAATTGATCAGAATCGATCGATGTTTTTCAACAGAGTGTCTTTTCTATTTATTCCGAATATTCTCATCTGATCGATTTTTATAGATTCATTACCTTTTTTTAATTATTAGCCGGTTAATTGGATCGGCATATTTTATTAATTGCTGCAAATTTTACCGAATTTCGTTCACTCGTGCGAGAGATATTGTTGCGGAAAGTTTTCGAAAAAGCGATTGCTCCGAAAATTCTTCTCAAATCAGGCTTGTTATTAACGAGAAGTTGCAGGGATGGCTGCAAGTTAATCACATATTTTTGTTTGTTTATTAAGTTTAAATTTTATGATTCACATTTTATTTTAACGATTTCTAAAGAGACGTAAAAAATTATTTGGATCAACTGGGTGCTCAGTATCAGGGTAGATTTTGTGGAACACAGCGCATTAGTCAGAACAAGGCGTGTTCAAACAATAAGATCACTTTTATGATTCTATAGAATGCCTTCAGTCACTTTTTGTCTAAATTATATATTCACTACTTCAACGTTTTCCTTCTTTTTCCGAAAGATCTAAAGATTCGAAGGATTTGGTTGATTTCAAGGATTTTCTCTGTTGTCAAAGAATTTGTGTAGAGGATGGAGTCAAATGCTACAAAACACAGTGTAAAAAATAATATAAGTGGTACAAAGTCATAAAAGAAGGCCGAGAATATGTCAATAACGAACCGTGTTCTGAACGTTCCATCCTTATGGAAACGTTAAAGAAGTTCAAAACTGGAGTTAAGGAATCGTCAAATCAGCACTAGAAAAGTTGCTGATGATATCAGCATCTCGATTAACTCGTGTCATACATCTTTTCTTATATTTGAAGGAGGTATGTCGCAAAGCTGTTTAATTTAGACCAGAAGAGCGTCAATTATGCCTCAAACACCATATTTAGTGGATACGGCCTCCTGCGGCTTTCTCCTGTTTCTAAAGCATGAGAAGACAGATATTTGCAATAATTGAAGAGATAGAGACTGCATCGCCTGAAAGAGGCGAAGGCTTATCAGAAGTACCTTGAGGATCGGATAAAGTAATTAAGCGTCATTTATTTGAAGGCGACAGCATATGTTCTCGTTGCCTTTTCCATTGTGAATTTAATTCACAGTAACTTACGGAATTAGATCATTTGATTAATAAATCATAATCAATTAATTTTATTTTAGAGAAATATTCTGCCTTGCAGATATTAACATCATTTTTGAAGAGTTTCGTATTATATTGCGAGAGCCATAGAAATGAAAAAATGAAGTCGTTCAATAGTTCATGTTCAACACAAACGTTTCTGAAATAATGTGGTTTGGTTGAGCTCCTGGAGAAGATGTTCGAGTGTGGACTTCATCTACTGTGAATTTTATGGTTTAAAGTTACTCATCATTGGATATTCCTGGGCAGTACTTCTATGCTGAATATTTTTTGCAAATGAACGTTCAAAGTTTTCCAAATTAGGCGATTTTGATTTTTTATAAAGAAAACATGATATAAAGCTTCAATCTGACAATAACAATTTTATTCAGAGACATAAACCTGTGAAACATTTTAGCCATCGACATTTTTTCAATTGCGTTTTAATCAAAAATATTTATTTTTTTTATAGAAAAAATTTTTTATAAAATTTCTTTGAGGCTTTGAAGACAATAAATAAATCCTTCCCAGTAAAAAATAGGATCATCCAAAGAGTAATCTTGGAGCGCTCCTTTGCGAGCAATGGATTACTCCATAAAACTCCGGATCTCATTGGATTTTTAACACAGCATGTCCTAAGACACGAGTACTCCTTTTAAGCTCCTTATGGAGTACTCCCTTTGATCTTGAAAATGCCGACAGAGGGAGTAATCGTTTTTGTTTCCTGAAAGAGCATAAAAGGAGTAATCGTTTTTGTCTCCTAAAAGAGCATAAATGGAGTAAATATTCATATAAAATAAAAATTTGGTTATTTTTTACAGAAACAAGAAAATATTCATTTATTGTATATTATATTCGCGTTGAAATTCGTGGTTTATGAATCTAATATGTGTAATAAAATTAAACGCGTCGTTCACTTTTTAAAACTAAACTGACTAAATAGAAAAACAAAACGAAAACGTCAACAATTAACAGTTATGTCAAAGAAACAAAAACCAAAAAACGAACTGATACATCCCTCATTGATCCATTTGGAGTATTAAGCGAAGCATAAACAACAAAACAAACAAAAAGTTTCGATAGCTCGCTTATTACTCCAAATGGATGACAAAGTCATTACTCCTTTATTGCTCGATTATGGATTAATCCATATATTTTTTACTGGGTTGATAATTTCTCCAATACAAAAATAAAATAAATACATAATAATAAATTAATTAAAACAATTTTTTCCACATTTTCGTTTTAAAATATATTTTATTACATAAACGAGCTTTAGGTCTTTTTATAAAAAAGAAATATATTGCCTGCTTTTTTTTTTATAAAAAGACCTAAAGCTCGTTTATGAAATAAAAGAAATAATAATAAATAAATTTTTATTTTCTATTGCCAAAACAAAAATCAGTTTAATAAAGTTTTGATCTGTTAAAAAACTGATTTCTCTTTCTTAGAAAATTTGAAATCCATTCTTTCTTCTTGAAAATAAAGAAAGTGTTTGGATTTTTTTTTTATAGAAAAGAGCAAACAATTCTTAAAAAGTTAGAAAATTCAATCCGCAAAATGAAAACACATTTTCTAAGAACTGCCGGGATTTGGTTTTAAACTGTTGATCGACCAACTTCCCTTGAATGTAAAAATGATTGCAAATCCTCATTCAGATCCATGAAAAGGATATTAATAGATAACTTTGTATGTGTGTGTGTGTGTGTGTGTTTAGAACAATTTTTATGTAGACATTATAAAAAAAGTTTTAAGCATTGAAGTTGGTTTCTTCTTTTCCTTTTCCTTTTGCTTTCAAGTACTTAGAACAGCAGGAGCAACAACAATGGGAAAGATATAAACGTGCCAGTTGGCTGGCTTGTTTACGTTATTGCCCTGCTATTTGGGCCATGGCTGCTGTATCTAGGAGCTCTTAAAATCACATCAACGTTGTAATAATCATCACCAACCCCATCTCTATTGTTACTTGAAATTAACAGTGGGGTTTGGAGGCAAAAATATATGAGAAAACTTGTAAACTTTATACATACAACAATTAAAAAAGTTTTCAACTAGAACAATAAAGAGAGATATTGTGCTTTATGGAAATTTAAATAAATGGTAATTTATTGGGAGGTAAATTTATCAAAAATAAAAATTACAAAATTATGCTTTAAATCATTTTTCATTTAAGAAATGCGTACAGAAGTTTATAATTGGTGAGTTAAGCTTAGACAGTCCGCTGGGTAGTTCCTAAGCATAAACTGGCCCATTTGGGCTGTGGTTGATCCGTTTGTGTCGCCTGAGGAGATGGAAGATTGAGAAGAGAGAACAGAAGTGTCTAGTCTACGCTTCTTGTTTCGATATGGCTGGATTTTGCATCAATGTAATATTCTGGCTTATTTCTATTAATTTTAGGCAATTTTATGCAAAAAATATTTATAGTTATGATATAAAAAATTGTATATATTAAGTAAAATTAGTTGATATTGCATTTAAAAGGATTTCGACAAAGATTCGGTGAAGGATTCAGTCTTATTTATATGAAAATAATTTTCTAGTGGAAAAAATTTTATTTTGCATGCTACAAAAATATTAACAAGTTTTTTTTAAAACAGATGCAATACATTGTTATTGTGACCATAATATAGCTGCTTCAATCATACCACTGCCATATTTCATCTCTGGGTATAAAATTTACTCTTAATGATCCCACTGTTCATTGTCTAATGTCGAATTTCATTTTCATACACATTTTTCTGTTGTTGCAATTTAGTAAATTTTCCTTAATTCGTTCCCAATGTGCACTGCCTTAAGATTTATGTACGTATGTATTTCTTTTATTTTACATTCTTATTGTTCCTTGAGTTTTTAAATACTGTATCTTATTTTCAAGTCCTTTTCTATTGGTTTTTGTTTTGTTGTTGCTGTTGTTGTTGCCGTTGTGTATATTAATTTGAAACTCAAGATACTCTTGGCTTCTGCCAAGCAACAGTCTACTTAATTTATGTACATATGTATGTACATCTCTGCAGCCAGTCACACAAATGGTTGTTTGGGGGTAGCTGGTTGGGGAGGATTTAGTAGTGTTTTGAACTTGTGTGCGCTACGGACCAGTAAAATTGGTACAAGATGGTCTTTTTTACACAACTATATTGCATTAGGGAAGGGAGATTCTACGAAATATCCTATAAATGTATATCCACAATTGGCAGGCAAAAAAAAAGAAGAAACATGGTTGTGGTGATCATAATATAGGAGCAATGTATGTGGTCATGTGATAACTTTACCGCATATATTTGTTATTTTACATGTAGGATAGTTCCCTGGTGCTTATGAAAGTTAATTAGTAGGTAGACCTCTTATCATGTTGTGAAAAGTTAGAAGAAGAATTTTAAAAAATATTTAGTAAAAATTTCACACAATTTGCTTAATAGCGCTCAGATGGGCCGTTGCTAACGTTTGAAGAATAGAAAATTAATTTCTTCACTTGAACATCTACTGCATAAAATTTTCCTTTTTGTTTATTATTATTTTTTTGTTTGTTTGTAATATTTATCTTCTTTTAACGACTTTCCACTTCTGTTCATTAGAAAACAAACACACACACATACACACTCATACACCGAACTGAAAGTATTATGGGGAGTAGCATCGCTTTGCCAGGACCTTTGCTTATAATTGTATGAGCTCCTGTTATAATTGTTTTCTTTGTTTTGTTTAATTTATTTGAGTTTTTTTTTAATTTATCATACAAATGAACTGGTAGTTTAAAATGTCTTGCAAAATAGAAATTCCTGTTAAGAAATATTTATATTCTATAGCAATTTGGATGGGGGTTAAATATTAAAAATTTTGTGCGGGGAGGGTGGTTGGTGTACGGAATAAGGGGACTTTATTATTATTATTTTTTTACGTACTTTAAAGACCTTTCCTTTTGTAGTTGATGTTGCCACAAATATATTTTTTCTTAATTTAATAAGGGTAAACTGTATCATATTGTCTGTCCTTTGTTTTGTTTATTTGCTTTTGCGATTTTGTGTAGTTTTTCTCTTCAGGAGTTAGAAAACAAATATCAAATCATTCGTGCATGAGTAACCTGATTCAGTTGTGTAAAGAAAAAATAAAAAAAAAAATATTTCTTACAACAAATAATAAAAGCCATGCCTTTGCCATGCTTGTTATTATTATTTAACACGGAAGTAAAGCCTAAACCATATGTTTATGGGAATGGGCAGAGTCTATGTTTGGAATTGAACCTGTAGCATTTAAGCATATAATCCAATGTGCTGCAAAGTAATGAACGCAGTCGTTTGTTCTGGGAAGATGCGATCTTCTTTAGTATATTGATCCCACAGTTTTGGGTCAATCGATTTGCTGCTCCAGCCAATAAAAAAGATCCTATAGAAGCATTTTAAAAGGATATGTGAGTCTCAGGATATCCTTGGCATCGCCAATTCTCCAATCTATTATACTATGATCTATATAAGACAGGAGTAGTGAATTTTGTACAAGAACAGTGAATATAGTCCTTCCTTTTCCCTTTTCTTTTTATTTCGCTTTCAATTAAAATCGCCAAGTATCATTTAAAGTAACATTTCATTGTGGGGGGGTTGTTACAGAAAACACAATAAAATAATGCAATTTTTTAAAGGGCAATAAACCCTCCCTCCCCTCCCCCCACCAAATGGCTAATGTGACATTGTTTTGAGCAGAAAAGAAAAAAATTACAAAAAGAAACTTTTTAATTTCCACATTTTTTTACGTTTTTCTCTTTAGTTGCTTTCCTTTTCATTATTTTCATAAAAGGTTGTTGTAGTTTTTATTTTCCCTTTGTTGTTGTATTTAGTGACATGTTTTGAAAAAAAGGTCTTTTTTGTGTGGGGGTCCCTTCTAAATGCAAAAATGAAAATCTTACAAAAGGAAAACAAAAACACAACAAAAAGTAAAACCATTTTTACAATAACAAAATAAACCAGCACATGGCACTTTTAACTCGATACGTGTTCAAAGGCTGAAACGAAATACTCTTGTAGTTGTAGTAGTTTACAATGTTACAAATGGTTGTAAAAAGTCTGTATGGGGGCGGGCGGTCATGTAATATTTTCTTTATTATATCAAAACTTATTTTAATTTATTTAAATTTGCGTAATTTCGTACTCATATTTTTTTTTTGAATTTTTTTAAATAAAAAGCGAAGTCATTTGGTTAATTTTATTCTTGAGTCCTTTACCACCCCACTTTCTCCCTTTAACCTAAAGTGTAATAAATTATAATAAAATTGAGTGTGAGGAAGAATATGCGGAGTTATAAATGTTTTTATTTTTAATAATACATATCACATGCAATAAATTTTTTCCTTTACATATTTAAAGCATTTTACGCCCCACTAATTTTACAATAAATGGCCATTACTTAATTTCATTCATATCCATTCGATTTCAAAACTTTTATTTCTAAGTCATTTACCATTTTATTGTCTCCCCGTAATCTAAAATGCAACGAGTTTTAATTTTTTGGGTTCTTAATTTTTCTGGAACTTTAAATAAAGAGAAAAAAATAAATAAAAAAAGTTTTTAACAAAATTTATATTTTCTTTTAATTTCCATTTAGTCGTCCTTTTGATTAATTATCACGATTTGAAAAGATTCCATCATTTCAATTCCAAACAAGCGAATAAATGAAACAAAATTTAAGTTTAGACGTCGCCGATAGATGGAGAAAAAAAAGACCAGCTCACTTGGGTCCCGTATGATCCATTTATGAACGAGATTCGATAACGTAATGACATAATGGATGATCAATAGTGAAAGAACTTACGGCTAGTGCCTTTCATGCCCTATTTATTATGTTCATAAGGTCCATGATTTGGTCTCGTTTTCGTACCTGTGCTAGATAGAGAATAATAAATTGACAACAGAAGAGTTAAGGAGACAGAAAGCAGGAATCGAACCTGTGAACCTCTGACTACTAGTCACTAGCCTACCAGGACACCCTACAGACTGTATAGCCCAATTCATTCTAGTAAATGTCTTTTAGACGGCGGCATGAAGCAAAAAAATTAAATAAATACCGTCAAAAAAAAAAAAAAAAACAGCACAAATGTTTATTGCGTTTTTGGGGGCCTTATTTTAATATAAATTTTGGTGGACAATTTTATATGCAATAACACCCCAACAAATTTTTAGAGGTTTAGTTCGTATTTGGATTTGACCGGGCGCAAGTACTCTCTGTGGCATATTCTTCGCTTTATAAAGAATTTTCGTATCGGGGGCCCTCTTGGAGATAAACCCCCACAAAAATAGTGGTTTTTGTCATTCGTAGTTTGCTTCGGTCCTCATTTAATATTTTGGCGTTATGCCCTGAAGAGTTGTTTCCGAATACTAAAAGCGTATTGGGAGATTATTTTATTTTAGAAATCGGAGCTTTATTTTATATAATAATGTGTTGGTATTCCATTTCGTTGGGGTGTTATTTGATACTAGAAATTGAGGTGTTATTGCATTTGAAATAATCCTACAATTTCATATTACTTTTGGGTAGTTATTTCCTTGGGGTGCTATTTCATCCAGATAACAGGTGGATTTAAACGTTTCTTGGGCAAATTTTCATTAGAAATTACTGACAACAAGGCTGTCAACGAGCCAACATGGTTCTTCTTTCGTTACTTTCTCTTGTCCTTTTCCTTTCATAAAATATTTATTTCTTTTTTTCCCAGAAAACTTTTATTTTTAACGGGAGGAATTTCATGCTTTTTCTGTTTCTGCTTGTTTAATTTTAATTTGTATTGTCTTAATGAATAATAATAATGAAAATAAGAAATTCTAGTCATAAATAAAATTTTTTTATTCAAATTTCACACTACCCTACAAAAAAAAGCATTAATTACGAATATTTACCCAACAAACACAAAATCAAGCGTTTAATATATCATGGTTTTATTATGTGCTATAAAATGTTTTTTCTCAATTTTTAAAGTCGATACAATTTCAAAAGTTATTCTCGAAAGTAAAAGTCTTTATAAAAATGTCAAAAAAATCAGTTAAATTAAAATATCAAATAATTTTTCAATTGGACCAAGTGGATCCCATTTTGTTGAGAATAATTTTGTTTCTCAAATGACCACCAAAACATATTTTATAATTTCTCATTTAAGAGTTTAAAATTTAAAACCCACTCTCTATGTGAATTCAACCTCCCCGATGTGTTTGCTGGGTTTTATATGTCATCATTCTACAGTTTATTGTGTTGATTGCTTATCTAATCTCTGTTTAGCAGCAACAGTTATTCATACATTTCTATTTACAAAATGAATTTATTTAATAAGTTAATAAAAACAACAAATACAATAAATTATTGTTGTACATACATTGTGAGTGGTCGGCCGTTCGATGACTAAAAGCTTGTGTAAACAATTAATTTAAAATGTATTAAATTTGAATAGAAGAATTTTGAGTTTGTGAATGTGAATGTGAAGCAATGATTTTAGAAAACGCAAATTGTTTATTTTCCAGTCGATTGTAAAATATTTTAAATAATGAGTAATTCAAGCAAATAATAAATGATCGAGGTCGCTTTAAAATATTTCCAGAGGGTGTTGAAAGTGCAAACTACGTTGAGGGTTCAATTCCCACTAAAAACTCTGGTCTGCTTCTGCACAGTAGTTTTTTTTATAAATAAATTCAATAAATGAATTCAATTTTAAATAAATTCAATTTGTTTGTGTGCAGCCAAAGACAAAGACAAAAAAATATTGCATCAATTGTTTAAACAGACCAGTTCGTATACTCTTAAAAAAGTACTTCTCGGCACTTTGAAGGACCTTTTGAAATAGGGAATATTTTAAATAAGGATCTCTTAAAATAAGGAACTTTTAAAAAAAGTACCCTTGCTCAAAAGGTACCTTTTAAAAAGTTCTTCATGAAAGAGTAAATTTTTTATAAACATCTAGTTTGCGAAAAGTACTTTAAAAAAGTACATTTGTAAAAAGTACATTTATAAAAAGGGACCTTTAAAATAGTACCATTGTAATAAAATAAAATATGAAAATTTACCTTTTAAATAATCTAACTTAGAAAAAAGTACCTTTTTAAGTAAGTACCTTTAAAAGGTACCCTTGTGAAAAATTTTTTTTATAAAAATGTTACTTTTAATGAAGTACCTTTAAAATAAAATACGTTTGGAAAAATAAACTTTAAAAAAATTACTTTTAAAAATGTGTATTTAAAATAACTACTTTTAAAAAAGGACATTTAAGAAAAGTAACCTTTAAGAAAACAACCCTTATAAAGAACTTTCAAAAAGGTGCCTTTTAAATAATGAACCTTTGAAAGCATCACTCCTGAGAATAGGTTTATTTAAAAATATATATTTTTGAAAAAAGTACCCATATGAAAAAAGTACCTATATGAAAAATTGCATTTATAAAATGTACCTTTAAAATAATATAAATTTTAAAAATGTAACTCTTAAAATAAGTAACTTTGATATAGGAGACTTTAAAAAAAGCACCTTTTAGAAAAGGACATTTTAAAATTGCATGCTTTAAGAAAAAAACCTTTTAAAACATAGTGAAAAAAACACCTTTTAATTAAATGCCTTTTAAAAAAGAGCCTTTAAGATCAAATAAAAATAGTACATTTCAAAAAATAAGTACTACCTAACAAGGTACCCTTTTAAAACGTACCTTTGAATGAGTACATTTTTGAAGAAGTAACTTTTAAAAAAATTACCATTTCAAAAAGTAATTTAAAAGAAAATATCTTTTGAAAAAAGCATCTTTTAAAAAAGTGCTTTTTAAAATATTGAAGTTAAAAAACTACATTTTAAAAGAAGTACCCTTGAAAAAAGTACCTTTACAGAAAAGTACCTTTGAAAAGAGTACCTTCAAAAAATACATTCTAAATATGTACCTTTTTAAAAAGAGTGTTGCATCTTTCAAAAAAGTAAATTTAAGAAAACTTGGTTTTAAAAACGGACCTTTTGAAAAGTACTTTTCAAAAAAGTATATTTTTAAATGTCCCTTTCAAAAAGTACCTTATACAAAAAGTATCTTTAAAATTAGTGCCTTTTAATAATAAGTACTTTAAAAAATTTTTCTTGGATAAAAAGTGACAGCAAAATATATCAACGAAAGAAAGTGAGAAAATTGGAAGTGATTTTATTTATAAATATTTACATACACATGTGTACATACATATATACACATATGTACATAAATTGTGTCATGTATGTATGTATGTATGTATATCGCATGCCCACGAAAATGGTTGCGTTCAACATAATTCCTCATAAAGATTAAATTCCATATATGTATTAAAAAACAATTCCTTGCAAAAATATATAGAGTAGTACATACAGTACACGCACACACACACACACACACACACATATATACATACACTTTTTTTGAACTTTTTACAATAATTTTTATATTTATTTTTACATTTTATACTTCACTTTGAAATATTTGATATACAAGGGATGCGGAGGGAGATGTTCACAGAGAATATACGACGGGATTACAAGTGACGGACGAAGTTATAAAGTGAAATGCTGTACGAGGAGGTAAATTTATTTGTCTATTTTTGTTTTTGTTGCCTTTCCCCACCAACTTCATTTATAAAAGTGTATGCATGCAATGCCGATATTGTGTTTTGTTTTTGTTGTTTGGCATGCTTAAGTTCAAATTAGAATCATAAAAGAAGTAACAGTAACAACAACTCGAAGAATAGCATAAATCCTTGCCTGAGAACAAAAAAGCAACAACTCAAGGCACAACAATAATAAGAAAATAAATAGAAAGTTGGAAATAAAAAAAAAAATAAACGTAACGTTAAAAGTGATACAAACGCAGCATGAAGCAAAAAATTATATTAAATTATAAGATATTTATAAGGAAGTGGCAGATATAAGTAATGTACAGTGGGTAAGTAAAGGATAAAATATGAGATATTCTCCAATATATGTATTTATTTAAAAGATGTATTATTTATTGTTGCCAATGAACTGCAGGTGATTATATGCGTAAACTAAGTCAACAAGCAATAATTGGTTTTTTTTTTAAATAATAATTATAACAAGGACTCAAATATGAATCACAGCCGAAAATAATTTGTGTTTGAAAACTATAAATTTGTGGTTGCCAGAAAAATTCGAAGTTTATGACCCTCAGGGTCACGGTTTGGGTTCGAGTTTAAACTCAGTTTTATTGCTTAGTTGGCGAATGTGAAAATTAACACATGAATTAATATGATGTGCATCATATAATTTTTCTTACTATATATAGAGAGAGAGCTAAGCAAATAGCAAACTAACAATTTTGTAATAATTAGCTGGGAGATTATCTCGAGGAGTTTAAAAATTTCAAAAGACAAAAATTTTAAATTTTGAAGAATAATTTGATGTTTACTGACAGATTTTATGAATTTAAACATAAATTTCATTCGAAGTTTGTATTGAAAATAAGAATAGGAAAATAAATTTTGCTTTTATTTTGAATAAAATTTTTAGAACTCCTTAGTTTTGGATTGCAGTGTCAGTTTTAAGTAAACGTCAGTGTTTTCTACCAAATATCAACTGAAATAGAATACGAACACGTATGATATCGCTATTTTAACGCAACAACGACGTGACTTAAAAATGTATACTATTTTTTTTAAAAAACTATCGATATGGCCTTTAAATTGAACTATTCTTAAATACGACATATCGTATGTATCTGAAAAAACGTAACGTTTTTCAATTACCCAGAAAAAAGTGCCCCTCAATATCGTCTTTATGCGTATCAAAAGAAATCGGAAAATTGGTATATCAAAATGTTCCCATAAGGAAGCTGAGACTTTGAAAACTTTATTTGCATTAAATAAAATCTATATTATTTGAATGTGCGGTAGAATTTTGAAAAGAATTTTATAAGAAATTAAAACTGAGAATAATACGAGCATCTCAACGTTTTTCGGTTTTAAAACGTCTCGTTTTTAAAAACGATTTTCATCTTATACCCGTATTAAAATTTGTTCGTGGTGTCTTTAAAAATCGAATTTTTTTAATGAATTTTAGATTTTGGAAGTTTAAAAAAATTTGCGTTAATAAAAAATTTGCCCAATAAGTTTTTTTTACCCCTAAATCAATACATAATAAATAAAAATAAATTATTTTGTTATAATTGGTCCCACTGTTCGCACCCAAAAATTCGAAATACTTTTACCGTCTAGGCAAAAGCAATGAATTTTAGCCAAATAGCAACAAAAATAATAATAGGAAAACTGTTTTTAGCACAACATTCCCCCTTTTCACTTTTCACTTTATACAAATGTACAAGTAAAAGCGTGTTTGTCAGTGTATGTCACGTCTTGTGTGGGTGTGTGGGTTGTTGGGTTTAGTGACGTGTATTAGGATAATGGAAAATAACCATATCGAAACGAGCGGTGGAGGGAGAGAGTGTTGCAAAATTTTAACATCATGACATCCATGCTGGAACATTATCAACGCTTGTAAAAAGAAAACCATGACTGACATAAACACAACGAAAACTGGGAGAGGAATGCCCTTACTACAAAAGATACACTTGAAGAAGAGTCTGTCATACGAATGCAAATTTTTATTTTTATTTATTTATTTTTGTTGCTTTATGTATGGAATATTTTATCGCTTTTTACCGCGATATTAAATCGCCCACCTTAATGTTTGTGATTGAGAAGCACAACAAAAACTATTTTGCTTGAGTGAATGTGAATGAGTAGAATTTCCGCGTGAATGTCTCCCGGTTTGAAAGAAACTATTTTATATAAAAAATACATTATACGCCACTTTTGAAATAAAAATTAGTGATTTCTAACATAATTTTTTTAAATCCTGGAATTTTCTTCATTTTTCGCTCACAATTCAAACTTTATTAAAAAATTTTTTTAGTTATACAGAGTGGGGCAATAAGTATCACCCTATTAGAAAAGGCTGCAATTTTTCCAAATGACATCGTATGTGAGTTTAGTTTTGACATTCGTAAGACCGACAAGTGCAAAATTTATAAATAATAACAATAAATAGACATACGCCTCATGAACGTGGAATAATTGTGAAAGATTTTCATTAAAATTGCTCATGAGCGAAAAAGGCTTATTTTTATCACAACGTAGACGTCAAAAGCAAAATTTTTGTTTTTTGGGGACGGACAGTCTACGCATAATTGATGAATCATCATTAAATCCTCTCAAGGTCACTATGTGGTATAGAGTTACTTTAGAAAAATTTAATGGTTCTTATTTTCTCGCAGGAGTAGACGGTAATGGAAATCATTGTACAACCATGTTTATTGATTCTTTTCACCGGAAGTTAATGATCTGCATTGGGGGACATGTGATTCTAAAACGAAGCACTCACTTGTTATACTGAAAGGGGCAAAATGCGTATTTTGAAGGTTGCCTTTCTAGACCTTCCCCCTCCAATAGAAAAATTCTCAGGGTCTTTAACCCCCTATAGAAAAATCTCTAGCTACGCCTACGCCGTCCAGGCGTCTTGAATTGATTACCATAGAATTTTTAAGTGATTTCCATATAATTTTTCTAGATGAATTGCCCGTGTTGGTTATAAATACAGCACTTTTATAAATTAAGAGTCGACTGAGAGTCCGAACACCAATCTAGTGGTAAGAAATGTTCCTTTTTCAACAAAAAAATTGGAAATATTTTTTGCGTGTAAATTAGAAAAAAAAACCATTTCATCTTGGGTTTTTCTTCTGCTGCCCCTAATACTATTGCATAATTGTAATAGTATGTGTTTGGGCATCCCTGTTTTGTGTACATTTTTATATAATAAATTTATGTTGCTGCTATAAAATACCGAGGAAAGGAATCTAGTCATGTTACAGTCATCTTTTTGTTTTTTGTTGTTTTTTTTTCCTGTTCAAGGAAGTTTGTTTGAGCAAAGTTTTAATAAAACATTTAGAAAATATAAACATTTTCTGCAGCTTGTCTTTGTACGAAAAAAATGTTTAGTATTTGCAACAAAATAACAAGTTTATTATTATTTTCATTGTTTTCTCTATTGCTGGCTGGCAGGAGGCGAGTGTTCGTCGTTCGTTATCCTGAAATTTTGATATTATGAAAAAGGGTTAATATGACTACACCAGCGTTTGTGTCACGTTTCTCTGTAGGAGATAAAATAATAAAAGAACTGGGTAAGTACTCACTGAGCAAAGGCTATAGTTTCACTGGGTCACGTCATCAGGTTTCAATAATTTACTTAGATGGGATAAAATTTATATGCATTAAAAATTTCATTTCATTTCAGTGAAAAAGATGAAATTCTACAAACTTTCTGAAAAAAGTATAACGTTGCTAAATTAACTTGAAAATTTTAATTTTCCTACAGGACTGCTCATAAGTTTACTCAATTGCCTGTTTTCACCATAAAAGGCGAAACGTATTACACCTTTTTTTTAGATAAAAAAACCTACTAGAATTTTTACAATATAAAGATGAAAAAGGGATATATCACAGACATATTGAGAGACGATTTGAGGCTTCAGATTCTACTGATATCTACATGTATATTATTGAAAGATTTACAAATATCTAATGGCGTAATTCACCCTTTGCTTTCTCGAAGCCATTAGATTTTATTCGTCTTACCCCCCAATTTATTCTATTGCCAGGAAAATTGATTTGGTCTTGGAATCATATTAACAAGAAGCTCGTGATTGAGATGAGCGAATAGCAGTCCTCCTTTTGGTAAACTTCGAACGCGAATTCGTACAAAGAAACCACATAAGAATTAGCGATTTCAAATTGAAATTCAATGAGTGACATGTGTCTTATTTTTGCTTCAGCCACACTGTTCTGGCACATAAATATCATATCACTGTTCCATACTTGATACAAGAACAAACTCCCATTTACATATTTTTTGATTTTTCTTGAAATAAATTTAAAGAAAAATTACAACAACAACAACAAAAAAAATATGCAAAAATACATGAACATGAGTATTTGAGCATACGAGTACTTCCAAGGGCTAAACACATTCTATTTGCCTTTTATCATAGAAACGTTCAACATGTCAAAAGTATGAACGAATGGGTGTCTGTCTTGTCTATCTGATTCTGTTTTCTAATTTCAGTTTTCCTTATTTAGTTACGAGTAACTGAGGAGAGAAAATTAATTTTATTTAACAACAAAAATATGTAATAGAAAAGAAAAAGTAGGGAAAAATATAAAAAACTTAACAGTTCATGACGCTACAATTGCAAGTTCTATGGCAAACAAATATTACGGTTGTTGCAAGTATTTTTTCTTCAATGCAGCGAAAGGAGTGCCACACAGCCAAAGAGTGAGAGGTGGTAGACTATTGAGGGTGATGTACTTTAACAGTATTTTTTGTTGTTTAAATTTTATATGACTACTAGGGTAATGCCATGATTGTTTGTTGATGTTGATGTTTTTTTTTAATATACATTTTCTTTCATCTTTTCTTTCTTTGCTAAGTTTGTTAAGTTTTCTTCTACTTGTTGTTGTTTGTCTTTGAAAAATTGTGTTGTAAAGGTAGCCTTCAGTGAAAGAAAGTGCTAAATAGTGAATTGCAGGGATGAATAAATATTTTTGATTTAAATGACTATATTTTATAGTTTTTATAAAATTAAGAGCTCAACGAAACGTACCTTTCGTTAGATCCAATTGTTTGATCTCTAAAGTGACTAGAGTTAAAAAGCCAACAAAGTTTATAGAATCTGCATCCTTTCTGGAATACTACTATCAGTACCGCTCTGTAGGACTTTGTAAAGAGTGCTAGTTCAAATCCAAGGGCGTTATTATAACCTTTAGTTCCTCTAGGCATGCGTACTATGTATATGTTGGCTACCCAAAGCAAAGTTCTCTAAGAAAGTCTTCTGTTTTCAAAAAAATCTTTGCTTGAAAATATATAAAAATCCTTGAACTAGGGGACAGATCACTGGCACCCCCAACTAATTTTAAAGACGCTATCGTAGATCAGTAGCTGATTGTTACCTGAACACATGTTTCCCATTGTTTCGGATCAATAAATTGTTTCTAGAAAATTTTATTAGAATTAAAGAATTCAATGAAATACGCAATAGGAATACATATAGGGAAATAGGACTTAATATTTTTAAAGACCTTCGTAGACTAGTAGGTAGTGTACTAGATTCGTAGTGCGAAGGTCCCAGGTTCGAATCCTGCCGCAGAACTCTGGCAGTTGTGTTTGATAATTAAAGGGAGCGCACAACAAGCCTTCACTGGCTTAAGTGTATGTCGTATGACATGGGCTATCACACCCCTCCAATCAACCTAACCTAACCTAATATTTTTAAAATTTATTAGTACCATTAGTATTTATTAGTATTATATTAATTCATTATGATATTTTTACCCATAAAGACTTGTTTATAAATGAAGTTGTAGATGGTGTAGTATCGTTTGCGAATAAAACGCACAGTTGAGTTATCAGCCCAGTTCAATCCCAGTCGTAACGTTTATGGATTAGGTAAAGATTACAGGATATTTTCATAATTTTTTTTAGCAAAATTAGTTTTTCTATGGTTTCATTATTTACCGCCTTATGTATAATAAAAATTTAAGGTCTTATTCGTAATACTTATGACGGTTTTATTTGTGACAAATATGTTACACATATTTTTCCCTTAATGCATGTTTCTTTTGCTCTAAAATAATATACATAAATAGTAGTGCTAAAAATCATATGTTCTTTTCTATATATGTTGCATATAATATACATATGTGTGTATGTAAAATGTTTTGCACTCAACTTTATTTAAGAATTAGATGCCACCCTCTTTTTCAACCGTGTTAACTACTTTGCATTATATAAATAAGAGCTTTGTTTGGTCTTTCTTATTTTCGTTAACATATTTGTTTTTGCCCAAAAAATTTTAAGAAATTGTTTAATTTTTATATATGGACATTAAATACATAAAGTAATTTTTCCCTTCTATTGTAAGCTTGAAAAAAGCACCACCTTGCGAGGGTGTCCCCGCTTTTAAGTCAATATACCGTCAGTAGTACATAAAATTATAAAAGTTTCACAAAACGAACTTCCATATGTTAATATGAGCAAGGGATTTATAAAATTTCCTTGTAAATATAATCAGTCTTAAAATTTTCTTTATAAATTTACATTGTTTATCATGAATAAAGCCTTTAATGATTAAAATTTCTTCATGGTGAATGCAAAAATAAAATATACCTATTAGCGGAGCTCCTTCCAACCCTGGCAAATAGTGAACGTTCATAAATAAAACTTTCTTCACTATGATGCATCTTACTCTCTTGCTCTCTCCCATCAACCAGCCACCCACTCTTTGACTTTACACGAGTTTGAATACAAAAAATAAAAACAAAGTAAAATAACTGTAAATATTTGTTGGTATGTTTAAAATTGTAGCTGAGTATGGTACTGTATGTGTGCATGTGTATGTATACTTAATCGTTTCACAGTATACAATTTACACAAATGCTTTACAAGAAAATCTCAATGTTGGTTTTATTTGTGTTGGTGTTTTAAACAGGGCTGTGTTGTGGTATGTATGGAAGAACGCATTTCTACTCACATACAATCATGCATCCATACATACATACTTGCTTGCACTGCTTATAAACTTGATGTGTTTATTTAGCTTTTGTATGAATACAAATATGTATGTTGGCATATGACAAAGAGTAAGAGTGGGTGAGAGAAAGAGAGAGGGAAAGAGCAAACGTATAAATGGTGTGTATGAATGTTTTTTTTTGTTGTTATTTGCTTAATGCATGTGCTTTGCAACATACAATGTATAAGTATATACATACTTATGTATATGTGTACGTACATTTGTACACATGCATACATATATTTATACATTACGTAAGGGAATCCCCAACATTGTATTTGGGGTATGAAGCAGACCTATACACACACACATGCATAAATAAACAAGTAGATACAACAGTCACAGCACTGTGGCCAAGCATTAAACGTAACTTTTGTAAAACAGAAAAGCAATAATAGCAACAAAAACACTTTCAGAAGCACACACAACCTTTTATATTTACATCCATTACAAATACGTTTGTACATATGTATGTATGTGTCTGTGTGTAGCACACGTTTGTGTGTGGAAGGAAGTTGGGTGAAATTAATGTGGAAATGCGTGGAAAGAACAAGTTCAGTTTTGTTTTTATTTATTTTTGTTGTTGTTGCAATTCTTCTTGATGTTCTTGTTATTTGTATTCCCCAAACTACATACTTTAAGCATCGTGTTATACGTGTGCGGTCTGAACTTTGTAAATGTTTTAACGTCAAAATAGGTACATTTTATTTATTATTTTTATTATAGTTTTTTCTTTTATTTACTTACATAGAGCAGAATTTTGTTATTTATGTTTTTATACATTTTTCAACATTGTTCTTCAACATTATTGTATAGAATTTCCTTAATTTCTTTCTCTTTACATATTTTTATCTTTTGTTAAGTTTTGTTTGCAGGGTGAACTATTTCATATTTAAATTTTTTTTCTTGTATGAGAACAATTATTATGCAGTTATTTCTTGTTATAATTTGCCATGAAATGCACTTTTGTGATATTTTATGGCCACATTGAGTTGGACCCTAGACCAAATTTTTATCTTTGTAACATAAAAAATATTATTTTATTATTTTATTTACGAATTATAAGATGGTAATGGAAAACAGTGTGTCTTTTTGAAAAAACTTTTGCAAACTTTGTGTATTATATATTTATGTATATGTTTCTTCCACTCCTGGAAGGAGCATAATAAGGCTTTTACAAAGATTATCCATCTTTACATGGGTTGTTGCAGTTGTTTTCGCATTGTTATTATTTGTTTTTGTTTTTTTTTTGCCTTGTATGAGTTTCGGTAATCGGTTCTTGTTCCAGATGATTGGTCTGCTGTAGCAGGTCTAGGATAATGGGATTGCCATCTGTCCTTGCCTAGAAACAACGCCCCCTATGGTGTAGTGGTGAGGAACATCGCTAATCTTTGATATTGCGTGAAAGTCAAAAAGTGCTGACTTGTTGACCTGCCCTCGTAGTAAAACTTTTTATATAGAGCCTTCAATATACCCTCTTAATCGTTTCAGTTTAAAATAATTATTTCCAAAATTAATTCCCTTAGCCACGCCCAACTAACGAATACACTTTGCATTCGTATCATGTTTGAATTACATGTACAAGTTGTAACTTTTTACAATTTTCATTAATAAATTCGTGTGTGAAATACACAGCGTTTGATAAATTATTTGTGTTTTTTGTGTCGGCTTGACTTTTAAATGAATAATAATGGGGATGATGATGATGATGATGATAATTTATCTCTTTAACAACTGAAATCTTTTACTTTTTTGTATGTAGTACATATATACATATACATATATAATTGAAAAAGTTTTTTGTTCTTTGTAAGCATAATTAAATATTTGTGAATAGGTTTGTACTGATATTAATTTGCTGGTGGTTGCTGATAGATATACATAGACTTCTTACAGGCGAATTTTTTTAAGGAATTGCTATTTTTTAATCAAATTAAGCTGCTATTAGGCTCAATCTGCTGCTAAGAAAGGCACAAGTTTCGTGTTAATGGCACTTGTTTAAAGCGGAATTGCCACATGGGGAAAGTAATGTTCATTCTTTTTCGAATTAAATTTCAAAAAAATTCCATAACTTCGAAAATTCTGACTAATGGCGACAAACATACACACACGTACATACATTGAGGACTTAAATTTGCCACTTGTCAGAACAAAGCTCGTTAAAAATATAAATAAATATTGAAAGAGACTGAAGAAAATTGATGGAATTCCCAGCAAACACGTTACATACGTAAAAAAATAAGAAATTTTTGTTATCACAAGCATTCAGCTGCGATAATCTAAAACAGGATTACGTGCTCTTTTCTACTAAGTTTGCTCTTTTCTTCTTTTTTTCAAATAAAGAAACCACCAAAAGTGACCGGCCATATATATAAATTCGAGATTTTAGTTGAATAATTTATTTTCGACTTAATCAAATAATTATGTGTATATATGTATGTGTTACATACACACGTATAGTAAATAAAATATTTACTTACTTCCTCTAGTGCTTCCTTTGCGTCTGGCCATTTTGAAGGGATTGTTCTACTCTCTCAACTGCGCCCACAGTTAATTATTTATAAATAAGAAAATATTCTCAATAAATATTTTCCTTTATGTTTTTCCTTGTCGACAAAATTAATACAACAGCAATTTAATACTCCTTGAATATCAGTTAATATCGGTCATACTAATTGGATTTTCCTTGTTATTATTTATTGTTTTGGTCCTTCGTTGGTAGTCCAAAAATAGCAAGAATATTATAAAATTCCATTAACAAACAACCCACGCACACGAATGCCGCAATAGAAACAAATACATAATTCATAGTAAATTTCTATTAATGGAAGCAACAGTGTGTGTTTGTGTGCGTGTGTTTGGATGAAGCGTGTGTTGTAGGATCCAGGTATTTTTGTTGCCTTGATATTTAACGGAGAGTAAGCAGTTTTATTTGTTTTTTCCTTCCTTTTCCCCCCCAAGTTCTGTTGTTGGTGTAACAAAATTGTGGCAGGAAGAGGTGTTTTACAAAAACTCCTTTATTGATTCTAAATTTCTTTTATTTCATTTCATATTATATTATTTTTGAAATAGTTAAGGCTTTAGGGATTTCATTAAAATTTCCTTATAGCCGTTTGGTTGCTTTATGATTTTGATATATATGTACATATATATTATACTTTTTATATATTAATTATAGTGATATGTTTAGTTGCCTTGTTTGACCCCTTTTTGTGTAATTTTAACTGGTTGTTGTTGTCTTTTCTCGTATAAATCCTGTTTTTATCACATTGCTTTGCTCTTTCTCCCAAAAGTTCGTTGAATTCATTTATAAACGTTTGTTTTTATTGTAGTCGTTGTAAAATTTTATTGTTTTTGTTGTTGTTATTGTTGCCGTTTTGTTTTCCAATTTGCGCGCGCATTTGTTTCCTTTTAGTTTCACTTTGTTTCATGTTGTTTACCGTTACACATTTATTTAACTATGAGAGTAAATCACATAAAATCGCTTTTCATCTCTCTCGCACTCTTTATATCAACTTAAGGATATGAGAGAGTGTGTGTTTGTACAATGTACATACATGGTGGGGGGAAAACGAGAGCAAAGCATATCCGTTTACGTGCATTCTCCTGTTAAAACATGTCTGCACGTATCTTTTACTTTTTTAAATTAAAATAGCGATTAGACTTTTTGTCATTTAATCTAGAGCGTATTAAAGTCAGCATTTGTCAAAAAAATCTGTATAAATTAGAACCTTTATATGCATGTTTGTGTGTGTGTGTGTGTTTTTATACTTTTATTATGTTTTTTTCGTTTGCATTTTGTTATTATCGTGTTGTTGTATGTTGCGGTAGAGAAGATGGTTTTTGGTTTAAGGCTCTCTTAACAAGCATTTGTGTGTGTGTATTGGTTTTTTTTAACAATAACAAAGGATTCGTTTGTAAAACAGTAAATATTGAAGTTTTTGTGTAGTGGTTTTTTTGGTTTCACGTTTGCCCTCTTTTTGATTTTATTCAACAGCAAAAAAAGCAAACAAACAAACAGCAGAATTTCCCGTCCTTTGAAAGGTATTAAGGAAATAAGACTTCCAATGTAAGTGTTAATGTATTGTATGCATGTATTTGTATAAAAATATTTGTATATCAAGTATTACTAAATTTCTTGTATATGTATGTGTATGTGCATATATCTACATATGTATATGTAATGTAGTTTAAAAAGGATTCCTTGTGTCAATTAAAAAAACTCATTTATCAAACTAAGCAGGTTAAATTACTTTTAAAATACAATTTATATACAATAATAAATATTTTTATATGTACACAAGTACATATGTATAGATATATGTATATTTGTAAATTTTTTTTCTCAAAATATTCACATTTTATTTCACATTTATTCCTTAAGCAACTTTCTAATATTTATTACAAATTAATTAATAAAATAAAATTATAAAAACTTTCGTTCACACTTTTTATTTATTTCTTTTTTTACATTTTTAAAACATAATTAGCTTTAATATATTTTTTCTTTTCAGATATATATTTATCATAATATTTGTATGTGTATAAGATTGAGAAACACGTTATATCTGTTACAAAATTAATCTTTATCCGCACGTACGTCCTGCTCTAACAACGACAAGCGACGAACAAACCAGAGTATTTGGCAATTTACAAACTCATCATTAAGCCCG
The DNA here is from genome assembly GCA_963681545.1 of Germaria angustata. Classification (NCBI taxonomy): domain Eukaryota; kingdom Metazoa; phylum Arthropoda; class Insecta; order Diptera; family Tachinidae; genus Germaria; species Germaria angustata. The sequence continues at coordinate 85,683,715 of OY813002.1, forward strand.
TCAATTGACCAAATACAATATAAAATTTTTTCAATGCTTAAGAGATTTTAATTCTGTTAGCATTTACAACATTTTAAGAGTCACCGTATTCTTCTTAATTGAGAGCAGTTCTCTTACTAATATAAATGAAGAGAAAATATTGTATCAACTTATTTTGTTTATTGGCACCGTTTCCTTCTAATCGAGCAGATATTTATTTGGATTATTAACTAAGAAAAATTTTCATTTACATTATTAAAAAATGTGTTTTTAAATTACAGTGTTTTTATATAAAGAAGAAATTTTAAACTAACTTTGAAATGAAAAAAACAAAAACTTTGATATAAAAAATTAGTTTAAAGACTCGTAAAAATAAAATATATTACTAAAATTGGAAAATAATAAAAAAATTTAAATTAATAAAAAAATCTAATATATATTTATTTTAATTCAAGACAGTTGAAAATGTTTATGTAAAATATTTTTTAATGTTAAAACAAAACTTTACTAAGTTAGTATATAACTTTACTAATTTAGTATATAGAGTATCAGTAAGAGCAAAAATTTTGGGAGATACTCAGTAAAAAGAGCTACCAAAGAAGTCATGAAAATGCAATGACTTTGATGCAAAAAAAAAAATTTAAGCAAAAAATAAAAAAATACGTGAACGGATACTTTGGAAGCAATACAAATTTTATTCCTTTAGAACAATTTCCTTTATTTTTCACTGCGTAAATTGGAATTTTTGCTCACAACACATCTGGCTTCTTCAGTATTAGTTTTCAAGACTTGCAAAATTCGCGTTTCCTTATGAAAAATGCGATATTTTAAAAAGCAAGATAGGAAGAAGTCTGGTGCTGTTAGATCTGCCGATCTGGACTGATAGTTAGTTCAAATCTCCGAAACGGGAGATAAATCGATCTGGAAATTGACCTTTCAAAATCTCCATCGTCGTTCCAGCTGTGTGCGCGGTTGCCTTGTCCTGTTGAAGGCAGCAATGAGATCTAATGCAACAACTTGCGGCAAAATAAAGCTCTGCCTGTAACGATCACCACTTACGGTTACGGTGGTGTCATCGGCGTTTAAAAAAAAAGAAAATTAAGTGTCAATTACAATTCACTGCAAATGCTGTACCAAACAGTCACTTTGAAGCGATTCAATGGCTGTTCATGCATTTCTTGTGAATTCTCTGTGTTCGTCGCTCATTATGATTTCTGATATGAAATCATCCTCTTCTTGGCCAAGTTTAACAGAGTATGTCAAGTAAGTCAACCATGTTTGACGGTCGGCAGCAGCAATTCGTTAGCAATTTGCATCTCATAGGCGGAAATGTTAAAATCTTTTAACAAAATTCATTGCAACTAACATCTGCTGATGCCTAATTGTGTGCATCGTTGTCTCGTTGTGGATTGGATGTTTGTGGATTCTCTCCAACGAACAATATGAGGTCGGCTACTTCTTGCAACATCTGTATTTTGTACGAGGTGCTCACTCAAACTCATAAATATCAAAGCACAGTGACATTTCGCGCCACCTGCAAAACTGGCAGCCAATTCAAATTATGATTACCTTTTGCGAAAATTTTGTAGCCAATTTAAATTCTGACATAACTTTTGGCCACCTTATAATTTTGAAATTAAAAAAAAAAGAACAACTCGTGACTAAAACAAAAAATATTTTTTAATAAATTTTTTCCCAGTACTAAAAAATAGTTGTAAACGGTTCAAGGATTAATGTCAGTATAACTTCGGAAACGTGTTTATATAAAAATTCGCCAAATCCATTGCAGAAATGGCCCTTCAACCCCTCCAAAACTGCATTTCTACGCCATTAATTGGCCACCAAACTTACCCAACCTCCAATAAAAGTTGTATCATGTGAAATATTAACAGAGTGTAGACAGGAAATGAAAGCAAACTTTAAATTCTTTTATAAAAAAAAAGATTATAAAAATTTTTATGCCAAAAATCATTTTTAAGAAACTGCGAACATATCGTTTCTCGGAAAGGATTTCTATTCAATAAAAAAAATCAATGAAACTTCCAATGTTATCGATTTATTTGCAATTAAAATTCGCTGCCTAAAAGCATGCTATACACCATAGACACTTGCTTAGCAAATACAACAACCACCAGCTTTTTGTGGTAGGAAAACGTAATATGAGGTGGAACGTGGAAACTTATGGGAACACACACACAGCCACCAACTTGCAGGTTTTGGTGGCGTTCGAAGGAAAATATTTTCGTAAACGTTTGTCTATTACTGCTTAATTATGTATGTGTTATTAGAATTAAGTATTTCATTTATTATTTATCTATCATTAAAAAAAAACTTTTTATTTGAAAATATTGCAAAGAGTATAAAAACACACCCAAATTCCAAGACAATTTCTTTTTGGGCAGTTTTACGAGCACGTGCTTCTTGATATTTATCCAGATTGTCAAGATGGTTTTTCTCTTTTTAGAAATATTTAAATTTTAATGAACTTGTACTGTTTAATTTTTTTATATTTACGGCTATTTTCGTGTTTCTGAAGCAGTTGTTATGTCGTTTTCTTTTTTTAAATCAGTTTCTTCTTAAATATTTCGGAACCGTATTCTATTTCTATTTTTTTTAATTTTGTGCGAATTTTCTTTTATTTTAAATCAATTAATTTACTTTTGTTTTTTTTATGACATATATAAAGCTTTCAATAGGAAACATGTCATGTTTAAATTTTCAAATTATAATTATTTAATGCTGGACATTAAATGCAGCACTTTAGAAAAACTTTACACTGTAATAAAGTAATTTGAAAAGGCTCTTTTTTTAATATAAGATTACATTATCGAAAATTGTATTATAAAAACAAATACCTTGGAAAAAAAGTACCTGGAGAGGATAAAAGCTTTTTTTCTGTCCACAAATCAAAAGTACACAAAAAAATTTAATAATAAACTAATCTTTCATTTTCAATTAAAATTATTCAATTCACTTCATTTATATATTTCTTATGGCTGATAGTAAAGTGCTCGTTTTTAAAATTTTATATAAATTATTTCAAAGAAAAACTTAAGCTAAAACAACTGCATATCAAAAATACATAATTCGTATGTATATTTTTATTGTTTGTTAATTGTAATGCAATTAGAAGATTTACATTTAAAAAAAAATATCTTTTAAAAAAGTACCCTTTGAAAAAGTATCTTCAAAAATAGTATCGTTTTAAAATAAGTACCTTAAAAAAGTACGATTTAAAAAGTACTTTAAGAATATGTTTTAAAAAAGTACCTTTTAAAAAGTACGTTTTAAAAAGTACCTTTTGTAAAGGTACCTTTTAAAAAACTTTTTAAAAAAGAACATTTAAAAATGAATTAAAAATGTATCTTAAAAAAATACCCATTAAAAAGTACTTTTTAAGAAAGTACCATTAAAAAATTACTTTTTAAAAAACAATTTTTTTAAAAAGTACCTGTTAAAACCGGACATGTTAAAAAATACCTTTTCAAAATGTATCTTTTAAAAAAGTACCCTTCAAGAGCATAACGTTAAAAATAACTTAAAAATGCACCATTTAAAAAAATACCTTTTAAAAAAGTACTTCTAAAAAAGTACCTTTTGAAAAAATTTATTTTAAAAAAGTACCTTTTAAAAAATAAGCTTTTAAAAAAGAACATTTAAAAAAATATATTAAAAATGTGTCTTTTAAAAAAGTACCTTTTAAAAAATACCTTTCAAGGAAGTACCTTAAAAAATTACCTTTTAAAAAAGTATTTTTTTAAAAAGAACCTTTTAAAAAGGACCTTTAAAAAAATACCTTTTCAAATTGTAAAAAAGTACCATTTCGAAAAGCACCTTTTAAACAAAGTACCATTAAAAAAAATACCTTTTGAAAAAAGTACTTTTAAAAAAGTACGTGCATTTTAAGGGAGTACCTTCTCAAAAAGTTCCGTTTGAAATAAGTCCTTTTGAAAAGTGTCTTAAAAATATAGACAACCAGCTCTTAATTAATATATTTTACATTTAATTTATTACATGAAATTTACGTTTTTTTTTAAATCAAATAACGTATTCCTTGCAGAGAACGAAAAAAAGGCTCGGAAGAAATTATACAGTTAAGAGATTCAACTTAAAGCTGCGTAACGAAACATTTTCAGAATCCATGCTTCAGCAGTCAGGGCATTTGCAAAAACCTTTTCAGACCGTCCACTTAAACCGTCAAAAAATTTCTACACAAACAATTGTATGTACATTATATTCTCTGACAGCAAATTACTATTAGAATCATTGATTTCAAAACGTATATTAAATATAATACTACAGTGGAACTCCGTTGTAACGAATTATCGAGTATAATGTACAACTTATCAGGTTCCAACAGTTCTGTGAAAATATCTCATAACGGCTATAGGCTGCTTTTGTCCATAACGAAAAATTTTTTGAGCAACAAATACAAAAATTTTTATATTTTTGCGCTTATAACGAACAAAACTAAGCCGCAGAATTCGTTCACTAACATTCTAAGCGTTAAAATAATTATTTAACAGTATTTGACCAAGTGATAAAGAAAAAAAATATGTATAAAATAAATGAAATTTGTGGATGGACATACATGACGGATAAACATGTAGAAAAATAAGCGAAAAAAATTTTATTTGTACATTTAAATGTTGCTGGCTTTTATTTGTTGGAAAAAATATAAATAAACATTTTTACTCCTGTTATAACCAACTTCGTCTATAACGATAAAAATTGACGAATTCCATTCATTTCGTTATAATCGAACTTCACTGTATAAGTAAAACAAACATAAACCTTGTGTGTCATTTGGGATGGTAACGCTCTCTCCTGTTTGTCTAATAAACTAAAGATTTCTTTGTGTGTGTGTATGTGTGTGTGTGTGTGTGTGTGTGTGTGTGTGTGTGTGTGTGTGTGTGTGTGTTTTCCAAATATATCAGATTTACAAAACGAAAAAAGTTTTATGAAAATCAAGGAAAGTGTTTGCGGCCGTGTTTGTGTGCAAAAATGGCATATGAACACGACAAGGTGACGGCACTGTCAAACTTATTCAAAAGTTGGGAATAATAATTTATTCTCACATGCGGATAAAACCACCTATGTCAACATAGCAGAAAAGCTATTTTTTTTTTAATATTGTTCAGTTCTATGTATGTGCCTGTGTGTTTAAACTAATTCATATGAATTACTCGTAAGCAAATATTTGTGACATTGTGCGTCATTCATTATTGGCTCAAAACTATTTTAATAATGCGGAAGTAACGTTGGCTTTAGTAAAGGGTTGCTAAATTAGCGTCGCGGGTAAATGATGGTAGTCATGTTCTTTTGGTGGCATCTGCCTAATGTGTTGTTTATTTTATAGCTATTGATACCAAAACACCATGCGAGATTACACGATTGTTATCGAAAAAGCGTTTGAAAGAAGACATACATTTTTGGTCGAAAAGTAACTTGAAGCGACAAGGCGCATTTTTGAACGAAAATGCTGTATTAACGAGCAAAATAGGCTTATATGGGGGATGGCACCAGCCCACACGTTGTTCATCAGGTTATTTTTTGGAGTGGCGGCGTCTTTGGTCCGTACTTTTTTTAAAACAACGTTAGTGAGACGATAATTGGTAACCGAGGGATGTGGCACATAGCAAGATGGTGCATTAGCGCATTACTTTTTGAGGAAATAAAACCATCACTCAAACGAAGGCCAAGCTTAATAAATACTATAGGAATTTTATACCATGTCCAGTAAAGAAGTGTTTTACTGAACGTTTTGGGTGCCCAGTTGAGTTCTATGCAACGGAAACCATAGAAAAAAATTACAATGTTGTTGGCCGATCGAAGTTTGAAAGTGCGAGCGATTGTGGAAGTCATGGGCAGGTATATCACATGGCTTTTGAATGATCATTTCCGCAAGATGGGTGCTGCATTTGCTCACAATCGACTACAAACGCAATCGTGTGACAAGTACGCAGGAGTGTTTGGCGTTGTTCAACCACAATAAGGATAAGTTTTTGCGAAATTTTGTAACCGTAGACGAAAAGTGCATCCACCACAACACACCAGTCAAAACAGTGAATTCTTCTGGGGGAAACGGCGCCAAAGAAGGCGCCGTTATGCCAGTTTATTATACTTAGATGATCGCATTTGACCAAGAAAAAAATTTAATTTCCACTTGCAAAATACATGTATACATGTGCTGCTTCCATGGCTACAAATCGCTCCCTCAGCCGCCCTAATCTCTGGATTTAGCCCCGAGTGACTATTTCTTGTTTACAAACCCGAAGAAATGCCTCGGCGGAAAGAGATTTAACTCGAACGATGAAATCATCTCACAAGCAAATTCCTAATTTGATGACCTCAACAAATTTTATTTTTTGGAAGGAATAAAAGAATTGGAGAAACGTTGGACAAAGTGCATTAAGAGGACTATATTGAAAAATAAAATGAGTTTTTATTTAAAAACTTATATTTTATTCAAGAAGTCACGAGCCGTCCTCGTGCATAGAGCGATAAGGACTTTGCCGCAAAAGTAGTCAAAATAGGGTCTAAATTTTAAAATGATAATTTTATTTGAATCAGAAAGGATTGAGTTCAGTAATTCTTTATTTTTCGTTAATTAAACGTGCCCTGCTACACCTTGTGTGTTTTATATTTTCAATCCACAATTCTATTCTCTATTTTATTTGCTAGTTAAGAATTTTTATTATACAACAATTTTTATTATACTGAACTCTTTTTACTCATCATCCTCTAGTTTTCTTTTTTTTTAATTCCACGTAAATCTAATCAGTAATTAGAAGTCTTGTATTTATAACCATTTCATTTCTTTCATTTCAAAACTTATGGAAGAGCTTCTTCAGCTGGCCACTACTTACTTTTCTTTAATTAAAATTGTTTCTTGATGTCATGTTTTATTCAATAAATAAAAAGCAGCTTTACATGCAACCGCGGGTTTCAAGAAAGATTTACAGATGAACGTATTTTAAGAATAAACAAATTTTTTTGTTCCGCGTTTCACCATAAAACTTTCAATTTCTCTAGTCCACATTTTTATTCTCATTTTTTATTTATGATGATGGGACGGAAAAAAAACTTTTGTTTTCATTAGAAATCATGCGCATTTTCATTATTTTTCAAACAAAATAAGAATAAAAAACATTTTTAATCGCAAACACTAAAGAAATTTAATGCCATAAAACTTTATAATCTAATTGCTTCAAACAACATGTTGTTTACACATGCCTCCCGTTTACACATGAAATACTTATATATGTATATACATACATTAGAATAAATGCCCGAACGCAACATCAACATCAACACAAATAACAACAAATACACACACAAAAAAAAATTAAGGGAAAAAAGAGTGTAATTTAAACAACATGTGAATGCTTTTTGTTAGAATGAATTGAAATCAGCTGTTTTTGTTTACATTTTTCGTATGGCCACATGTTGCCACAAAATGTGACGTCGAAAAAAGGGCGAATGTTAAGCGCCGGCGTTAAACCAACCATATCAAACGAGAATCGTTATAACTTGTCTAAGTCATTTATAAATTGTTTAGAGAGTTGGTTGCAACATGTTGTATGTATGTATATGTTTGATCAATGATGTAAAACTGAATTTTTCAAATGAAAAAAAAGTATATATATATATGCTTTTTGGTATTTCTAAATTAGACGTTGTCGCAATAACATGACACTACGTACCACGCATTTGATGTCGGAGGTCATGATTAACCATTATCCTTAAAAACCATACGATCTATTGAACATAATATGATCTAGGGGAACCACATTGCCCATTCCAGCATAGCTGCCTCCTCCTAGATGTTCTGTTCCAACTGATTTGATGATACGATCGATTGGTATCCTACAATGTACCGCAAAGTCACAATGATCTATTGGTCCGAATATGAATAATGGGTTCAAAATTTTAATCTCTGACACTTGGAGGCAGAAATGCCATTCTGATGGCCCATTATTGTTGATCCCAGTATGGATGTTGCCCCGTAGACGTTATTAATAACTAATTCGATAGATAACACTAACTCACAGTGATCCATTGGTCAGAGTCTGATAAATATTTTCGGAAGTTTTACTTCTTAGAGATCAGGTTAAAAGGGCATACTGGCGGCCACTTTTTCAAACAATATGGAGGATTGCAGTTCCACAATGCAGCACAGACTCGCATTCTGAATCCAATAGTAGGCATCTGATTAACATGTTAGGAAGTTTCACCTCTCAGAGATCGATATGAAAGGGCCATTTTGGAACTCATATTGCCTCTTAGAATTTCTTAAGAATTATTGTAATTTCTATAATTCTCAAAACAAAAAATCAGGTCTTTCCGCCCCAATAAAATATTCCTGGCTCCGACAGGGCTGGCCGAGGTTCAGCAGTCAGAGATTAAATTTCATTCCTTACCACGTTGTTATAAACATATTTTTTGTTCTTTTTAATTAACATAATAACAGCTCCAAAGTTGGAGTACTTGTGACTTTTTTCTATATAAATTATAAGATCGAGAGAGGTACGACATATACTGGCACCAGGATAGCAATTTTTAAAGTCCAAATCCGAAAGGATTTATTAATTAACACATAATTTTACTGATCCCCAAAATGGTTTCTATAATAAACACTTCAGGACAATGTCCCACAATTGAAACTCCATGCAGTCTGATGTATAGGTATCAGTTCAGAAAGCCATTCAAGAATTTGGCAAGACATCATTTTTAAGCTGAGAGAGAATAGCCTAAATTAGAAATTAGCAAATTAAAAGTGATCGTGTTAAAAAACTCGGCCCTGTTGATTGCATTTTATACGCACTTAGCCAAGATTAAAAATACTTTGTTGACCTTACCGGCCATCAGTTATGCGTGTATTAAAATCGATTTGAGAAAAACTTTCGGAGTAATTAAATCTATACTATTTTCGAACATTTTCAACTCGTATTTCTTAAATTAATCAACCGATTTAGATAAAATTTATGGAATTCGTAGCAGTTTTAAAATAAAAAAGAGCGGATCTAGTAATCAATTCGGTAAGCATTTTCGGAGTTGTTTAAAAAAAGGCAGTGTTTTCGAAATTTGTCGACAAAGATATCTCTGGAATGAATAACTCGGTTGAGATAAAATTCAAGGGAATGGTTGCAGTTTTAAAAGTCTGGGAACTCAACTGAGTTTTGAAAACAAATTTGACAAGAGGTTTCGGAGTTATTGAAAAATAATCTACAATAATAGCTCTAGAAGAATTAAGCCGATTTTGATGTAATTTGTGGCGTTTGGAACAGTTTCTACAGTTTCGGAAAATTAGCGAAGCTGTAAAATCGCTTTGACACAGACTTTCGGAATTCTTAGAAAAACATTTTACTCCGAAATCTTTCGAGAACAATATTTTTTTGGAACGAATTGATTGAATTCTAATGAAATTTTCAGCGATTGACGTTAATTTCATTTTTTATTTATTTTTTGTTAAGAGATCATTTGGTTTTAGGTTTGATCGCAGTGGCTTAGAGTTTTTTAAATGAAATTTATCAGAAAATTTAAAAATTTATTACAGCGAATCGATTCATATATGAAAGACGTCTGAGTAAAACCAAAGTAATCGGAATGCAACAAGTTTTTTTCCGAATGCTTATGACGTTCATATGGAATTAATCAATCAAGAAGATTGCTTAATTCGCAATAGCGAAAATGAGGTCTCAACTAATGGTTCGAATATGGATGTCAGATCGGCTGAACCCTCCGACGATACGAGTAGTGTATTCGAAGTGGAGTAAAATGGCCTTAAGAAATTTTAAGCTTCCCTTAAAGAGCACGGTGCTTTAAATGTATATGTAACGCCCAAACGCTATTAATATCCTTGCATTTCAGGTGCTGCAGCCAAAGCGAAATAATTCAAACTCTGACCCTGGCTGAGGGATATCGTGCCAAAACTATTTTTAGTCCAGGATATACTTGCAAACTATATGCGCAAAGCAGGCAATAATAATCACTTCTCGATGTAGCTGAAGCATGGTGAAGGACCATAAACACGGCTACAATATTCAACTAATTTTTTTAAATCTATTTCAAGGAGTCAAAGTATAATTGTGGACATTATACTTGTGGCAGGATATGATTTCCCCTATTGTTTCATAGTTGGCCAGCATTCTTTCGGAATTAGATTCTTATGAAATTTGCTTGTAAAAATTTTTTTGAAATCAATTATTAGGGAAAATAACCATACATATAATAATTTCTTAAATGCATTGTATTATCCATATCTGAAATAATAGTAAACCTCTTTCTGGTCTAGTTGACTTGCAGCTGATTTTAGTATTAAAGACGTTGCAATCTTTAGCGGTTTATATAACGGAATGAAGGCGTTTTTTTTTGTTTAAATGTCGAAAGTTTTTGAAAAAACGTGATTAAAAAAAGCCTTTAAATGCAATTGAAATAATTTGGATAAAGAATTATCTACATATTTCATGATTTTATCCAAGAATAATGCAAACATTTTGAGAATAATTCATAAAAAAAATTCAAAATAAATATTTGCTTTAATATTATATGAATAATAGATCGTTAATATCTGATATAAATCTTGGAATATTTAAAATTTATGGCAAATAAAAAATTTTCTTTATATAAAATTTAATTTAATGATTTACAATAAAGTGTTTAATGGCGGTTGGAAGAACAGTATCATGTCTTCATACAAACTTCAAGGCAAAAGTTCGATGTTTGAACTATTAATTTTATTTTCTTTTTCAACAAAATTTTAGGCGCCATTAACAACAGGTTGCTTTGCGAACTCTTAAACGCTAGAAATTTAGTAGTATTTTACGAATTCAGTGAGAAGGATTCAATTCGACGGTTTCAAAATATTACTAAAGTGTTAAATACTAAACAAAATTGCTGGAAATGAACGTATTTTAGAGATAATTGAAGGATAAATTATAAAGGATAAATGAAATAAATAGCAGACATTACAAATAAAAAAATATATGCCGAATGAAGAATGATACTATACCAATATTTTTGTGAATTAAAGTTTTGTAAAATTTAAATTGAAAATTATTAAAAAAAACATTTTAAGGTAATAAAAAAAATTCAAATTCGTAATTTCAAATAAACAAGAAAAAACGAACATTTTCCTCATACTCGAATATTACAGCTAAAGATTAAATAGTGTCAAAAATATAATTCATATAAATTTAATATAATAAAAAATAAAATAAAAAATATACTGAATTTTAATATTTAAAAAATATGTACATATATTAGTTGCATAACTTTTTTCGCCTAAACTTTTATAAATAAATAAAGCTTGATTAATTATAAATAATATTAAATACATATTTATGTATTTTTTTAATACAAAGTAAACCTGAAATTAAAAAAATCCTTAAATAAAAACAATGCTACAAACAAACTAATAAATAAATTAAATTATATAAAAGCTTAAAAATCAACATTATTAAATTAAATATATAATAATGAAAATGTTAATGTTAAATAAATTAATCAACTCAATGAAATATTTGTTTAAATCAGCCCTATTAAATTAAATAAGAAGTAATGAAAATATATATAGAAAAAATTATCAAATTAATTAAATAAATTTTCATCTCTATTAATAACTAAATAATAAACTTTATTATAAAAAAAAAATTATAAAATTAATTAAAAAGCTTTAATTCCTATTATAAAAGAAATAATAATGAAATTTATTAAAAAAAAATATTATAAAATTAATTTAAAAAGTTTTTAAATCACAACTATGAAATTAAGTAAGAAACAATGGGAATTAATATTGCAGAAAAATTCATTTAAAATCATCGGTATCAAATTAAATAAAAATTAAGCATAATTCATAAATTTAAATAAACAAGTTTTTTCAAGGATTTATTTTTTTATCAATTTAATAATCGTTATTAGTAAATTATTTAATAAATATTGAGAACTTTAAAAAAAGTTAAGCTTGAAATTAGAATTTTTAAACGAATTTAAAATGCAATAAGAAATAATAATAAAAATTTAAAAACGATCCATATAAATAAGTGTATGATTTTTTAAACTATTCTAATGAAAGAAAATCATTAACTTCAATTGGGTAAGTAATTTTTATTATATTATTTTTTCATTTCGTTCCATCATTTATATTCATAACAAAACAAAAAATATAAGGATGGGACGAAAAAAAAAATAACAAAAACATAACAGAGAATGATTAGAGGTCATTAATAATAATAAAAATATAATTATTATTTATTTAATAGTATTTGTAAGACTTTGTAAAATATTTGTTATAAAAAATTATATGTGTGAGCACTGCTCATTATTAAGATTTCTAATAAAATTTACAAGATTTTTTCTAAAAATATTAACATTTTGCTCATGTTTTAAATAATTTGGCATTGTATTGTATTCATTTAGTGCTTTATAAAATAATGTTTTCTGCATGGCGATTGAATCTGCTTTGTGGATCCCAAAATCTAGGGCATTCCTTCTTAGCCTGTACGGTTGAACCACTCCAAAATATTTCAACCGTTCAGTCATATGATGCGGTGCACCCCGCATTTTAATTTTTCGAATGAAATTTATGGTATTAAATTTAATACACTTAGTATGGTTTTCTGCAACCATATTAAGTGGTGATAAGCATATTATACCCGTTTCGAAATATTTTAACCAAGATTTGTCCACACAGTACAGAAGCAAAAGGATGATGGTTATTGATATGATCACGGCAATAATATTATGTTTTAAGAGAAAAAATATAGTTTTTAAAGAGTATTAAAAAAAATTAATTGGGAGAATACCCAAATAATTTTAACATACTCAGTACTTCAACTGATACCAGATTAATTATATTTTAATTTAGATAATACAATTCGAAAAATTACGAAAATAATTAAAATAAAACATATGTTCTCTAATCAACACATCAGTGGACTTCGACCATCATGTTTGTTTATATAAAAACTTTCATATACGATATGAGAATTTCATAGAATTCAATCATATCTGAACAAAAATCTTTTAAATAATTAATTATAATTTTAAAATATATAAATTTAATTTTAATATATATAAATAGTTAAATTAGAAATCAATAAAATTAATATTTTTAATATATTAATTGTAATCACAACTAAAAATTTCTAATTGAGCGAGAACTGAATAAATATAATGAAAGATTTTTCAATATAAACGAGTCGATTTATTGTGAAAAAAATCTTAATTAGAGATGTGTAAATTTATTTCACTTGTTTTCCCTCACGCATGATTTACATCAGTCACGTATGACATTGGCTCAATTAAAAACTAGTAAAGCAAGAGTGTGTTAGTGTGAATCCAACAAGATCTGTGTGAGTTGAAATATTTGCAAGAATACATACTTGTGTATCAGGTCCCAAGCTGTCACTTGGAAATATTTTTCACTTTATTGAACAAACAAAAAAAACATTTTTTTCAAATATATAAATTTCAATCACCTCAGGAAGTTTTTTCTTATCTTTCTAACACACGTTACAATTTTTCTTTTTTACCAAAGCGATAAAGCGGCCCTAAAACGCCGTAAATAGCTTCTTTATCATATTCTTTCTCAAAGTGATAAAAAGTTTAAATATATCACCACATATGACAATTTATAAGAAATTGACTTTTTGATGTCAATTTGTTATAAAATCCCTTAGCAAAAGAAATTTGTTGCATGCATTTACTTTAGCGTGAGCGTGAGTCATGCATTAACACATGTAATTTACAATATTCTGTACGTGAACGTGGCGGAAAAAATGATTAAATAAAAATAGTTTTGTTTCCGACCGAAAAAATAGGGTTGACTTTGAAGGCCATGCCTGGAGGAACCTTTTTTCGAATTGAAAAGTTCCATTAGTGATTAGAAAAATATTAAATTTTTTTTCGAAATTCTTTTACGAAGATTTCTTCAACACAAATTTAACCATTTAAATAAAATTTTAAGCATTCGATAAAAAAACAAAAAAAGTCCTAAGAAGTGACTGAATTCTAAAGAGCAATTTGACAAGAATATTGGAAATTATTTGGAAAATCACTAATTTTTCGTCAGAAAAAAAAGAAGGCGACGTCCAAAGATACGTCGAAATATTGAAATAAATTTCATTTTCATAAAAAGTCCTAAAGCTCGTTAATAAAATAAAAGAGATTATAACTTTTTTAAGCATTTAATTAAATTTTACTAAACTTTTCTGAGGTTCCTTAAAAAGATTTCTAATTTCTCAAAGCTTCTATCCAAATAAAATTATTTAATAAAATCTAATAATCTTCGATTAATTATTAAATGCACATTTTTTTATTAATAAAGAAAAGGAAAATTCTACGAAACATCAAATTATACGAGGGCAAGTCAATCAGGCCATGAATTTATGAACCAAACACTGGTTTTTAAATAAAAATCATTTTAATAATGTATCTATATTTTTTGACCTTTTTTTATAATAATTTGTTTATTTTAATATTTATGCTTAAGGTCTTTTATTGTTTAACAATTTTATTAAAAAATAATCAATATTTCGATACTCATTGTGTATCATCTTCAGGACAATTCTCTTTTTTTTTGTCCTGAAGATGATACTCAATGAGTGTCGAAATATTGATTATTTTTTAATAAAATTGTTAAACAATAAAAGACCTTAAGCTTAAATATTAAAATAAACAAATTAAAAATCATTTTATTTTTCAATAAAGACTCCTTTGAGCTCTTTACACTCTGTCCAAGTCCAACGTTTTTCCAATTTTTGTATCCCTTCCAAAAAATACAATTTGTTGGAGTCAAATCTCTCTTCGCCAAGATATTTCTTCAAGTTTGGAAACAGCAAATAGTCATTCGTGGTTAAGTCCGGGCAATAGTGAGGATGAGGGAGCAACTCGTAGCCTAATTCATTAAATTTTGCACATGTGTGCGCCCTTGCATTGTCCTGGTGGAAAATATCCATTAAATCGACTCAATAATTTGGCATAATATACGCCATTGGTTGTTTTACCCTTTTGAATGCAGTCAAGGTGAATTTTAGCGCGTATACGCCAAAAAAACGGTCTCCCTGACTTTATTGGCTGATTAACCCACATTGGTCTCTATGGCGCTGATTTGTCCCGAGAAACCCCCTCTTTTAACTGCTAGTTGGTCTCTGGTGTGCTGTGGTAAACCACGCTTTGCCCACGGTTACGAAACGGCACAAAAACTCGTGTATATTGACAAAAACTTCTGCGAAGTTGTCACACGATTGCCTTTGTGGTCGATTGTGAGCCAGCGCGGTAGTCATCCTGCAAAAAGCTTTCTCATACCCAAGTGATCATTCAAAATGGAAACCACTGAGTCATATGATATGTCTGCAGCTTCCACATTCTCTCGGACTTTCAATCTCTGAAAATTATGAATTTTCTTTTAATTGTTTCATGTGCAGAGAACTCAACTGGGCATCCAGAACGTTCGGCATCTTCCGTGCTTGTACGGACACACCGAAACCACAGTAGATCACGTTTTTTTACCACTGAAATTGATGCTGCAAAGTTCCCATATTATTTATTTATTTGAGTGATGGGTTTCTTTCAGCAAATATAATGCTTAATGAGTGCAAGAAATTCACCTTTTCCATTTTCTCCTCAAATCACGCCGTAAACTGCTATCAATGATGCAACTTGTTCAAATTTTGACAGGACTCAACTGACATATGCCTCTTGACAGCAGCTGTGTGTGTTGCCCTTCCTGTTAAGAGGCGGGAAATTCAAAAAGCACTGACTTATTGGCGTGTGTGTTTTCTTATAAAAATGTGACTAGTTTCACTTTAGATTTTCAATACTAGACTGTTTAAAAAAAGGAAAAAGAGGATTTTTATAGTATATTTTTCTGATTTATAAAAAAAATTTGATAAACATTTTTTATAAATATTTACATAAAAAAAAAGAAAAAAATAATAATTGAATCAATTCCTTGAAAATTTTATTTTTCATCAGCTGTTTGAAAATTAGAAAAAAAAACGATTTTAGCGACCTCTTATGACGGCAAAATGAGTTTATTTTAATATCAGCTTATGTTTTATGTCAGGTATTTAGACATGCATGTATGTAATTAATAATTTGTTTTATTTACAAATTATTTCTATTATTTTATTGCGGCCAAATTCACACAAATTAAGGCCAATTTGCATTATTTTGGAAAATAATTAGTTTTTTATTTTTGAAAATGTTTATTGATAATCACTATAAACAAATTTATTAAAAAAAATTTTTTTTGAGGCCCGAATTGCGATGGCCTGTGTATTAAAATTAAATGTATACTTCTTGGTCATGCCAGAAACAGATCTTTAAGTGGCATAAGTTTTATGAAAGTTACGAAAACCGAAAAGTTTGTTTTTTACATCATGACATGGCAGCAGCGTGATCTATGGTTGCTAAACTGTTTAAACGTCTGAACAATTTGGAATATTTTTATATTCCAAATCTGAAAAGTAGCTAAAATGTTTATTTATTTATTTATTTATTGGATTGTTGTTAAAAGCCTTGAAGTAATTCGCTTACAATGAAAATCGGATATTGCAAAAATCATTAAATCAACTAGTGCTTCTTAGAATTATTTATATTTTGTTAGCAATTAATTTGTATTTAAAATTATTGATATTAAATTTATTGCGGCTGCATTTGAAGGAAATTCATTTAAACAGTATTTTAGAAAAATTCCTTGAAATTATTGTTTTTCTCATGATTTTTTATTGAGTGAAAACATGTGGCTGTTTGATCCGTTGAATGTTATTTCATCTTGTGCAGACATTTTAATTAAATTTTCTTGCTAATCGCATTATATTTGAAGGAAATTAGAAAAAAAAACATGAAATCGAACTCATTTATTATTTCTAATGATTGAGTATTTTGCATTCTTTTGGAATAAACATTCCATACAAAATAATAGAATATTTCAATCACAGAACTCATTAAATACATGCTTGCAGGCGTAATGCATGCATACATATAACACATACATACATACATAGTTGCACACATACATAAGCAGATCCTTTTGATATTTTGTTATATGCCATTTGGACAATATGTTACCAATTCCTGAAACTGGGCTTTAAAAACGCCTGTCTTACATACAAACTGAAATTGTTGCAAGGATTTTATTTTTTAAATATACGGTGGCGCAAAAGTAATGTCATAATTTGAGCCGGCTTTCATTTTGTTATCAATGAAAAAAACAGGGCTCTGTTTACAGAAAAATTTAGCTAAACGAAAATGCATAAAAAAAATAAACATTTGCAGCCGTGCCAAATGAAAAATTAGTTTTAATATGGAAAAGCGATGTAAAAGGAAAACGACTATAAGATTTTTAAACTTTTAAAACATGTATGTCTACAACCATAAGGTCCTTTCTGCTGCCTGAAATCAGCTAATTCATAGACATATAAAACTGTGATGAATTGTAATTTTTAATATTAAGTAGAAATAAATTCAATTAAAGTTAGTGTATTTTTTTTAATTTAGGAACCGTGTAGGATCGAAAACGTGTGAAACGAGTAGCGTGTAAAACGAAGAATAGGTATTTTGAAAAAAAAAAAAAAAAAAAAAAAAAAATATATATATATATATATATATATATATATATATATATATATATATATATATATATATATATATATATATATATATATATATATATATATATATATATATAAGTGGATATTAAGCGAACAAATCGACAGCAAAAGTTATTCAAAACCCTCTAAAAATTTATGAAAAAAGTTTGCCGAGTTTGTTACTACCACAATTATTTTTACAAAATTCCGCTGGAAATTTCAATTTCAAAAGGATCTAGTTTTCCATTTCAATTTATAAAAACATTTGAAAAAATTCACAATTAGAGAATTTATTTTTATTAAATACTACGCATTTGATTAAAAAGTAAAAAAAATATTTTCGTCCTTCTATTTAATAAAAATCCTCCTTGTCTTTAAATTGAAATAAAATAAACTGTTACTACGTTTATACGCACGTCTTATTTGCAAATATTACTATTTGCAAATAACTAATTCACTGTTTATACGGGAAATTGCATACAGAACTTGTGTTATTGTTAGTGATGCCATGTGACGAAAATAGGATTGTTTGGTAAGTAAAACACAAAAAACGTTCATGAAGTGGCAACGTCTTACTTTTTATTTGCAAATAGTGTTGTTATTCACGACTTGTTAAGTGAGTTAATAAGTTACAATAAAAAAGTTATACGGCAACATTCTTCTTTTTTATTTGCAAATAAGACGTGCGTATAAACGTAGTATGTGTGTCAGATATTATTGAAATGTTTTATTCATTTGAAAGTCCTATCGATACCATTATGTATGCAATACAGCATCATGCAAATGACCACCGAAACTTCGCTGAATTTAGGATGAATTTGACCGATGAATATAATATGGAAAGATGACGCCTCCAGCTAAAAATCCATAAAAAAAGAGTAACTTTTTCGGGGGTCATTTAACATTATTAGATCTCATGTCGATTAGTATCATGCCAAATGCGACAGTTTTGTTTATTGTCGTACACCCATTCATCCAGAAATGAAGGACAATTATGGAGATCGTAAAATAGGCGAAGAGCGCGATACGTTGCTCGAACAGAACAACCATTTTAATAAAAACAAATTTTATCATTTACACGTGTTTTTGAACACTATATCCATCCATGGCGATTTGACAAAACAAGCTGAACAATTGACAACCAATTTGACAGATGTAGCTTCAACAATATGGTCGCTATTAACTGCCAAAGTATTGATTTCCCCCCCTAGAAGAACCCCATTATAATAATAACAAAACGAAAATTCACCAACAAATGCAATAAAAAATATAATAATTTTAGGAGAAATCGTTTTAGTAAAAAGTCATATACCACGACAAAAAAATCATTATCACAAAATGCGGCCCTATATTCCCCAGAGGAGTAAATGGAACATACTATATAAGTGTATAACAAAAATAAAAACTAAAGAGAATTTAATCCCAAATTCAGAAAAAGGAAAACGCAATTTCTAAGAATTCGATATTAAAACAAATAAATTCCCTTAAAACGTTGGAAATTCTTAAAAAATAAAATTCAGATCCCAGCAAAAAACGAAACGAAAATGCAATAAAACCTTTCGCCATGTAAGTATGTATTTTATTTTGTTATTAGAAATAATAATAAAGTAGGAAATATATATGAACGTACTTCCATAATGTGTCATATTTTCCACCTTTTTGTGAAGGATGTAAAATGTTATTGTAAATATTTCTGTTTAAGGAAAGGATACCCACTCGTACACAGTTTGAATTTAAAAATGGCACAAAATTTACAATCATGTACTACTTTCTATGAAGAGGGAGACAATTTAAAATGCTCATCTCGTGGCAGAAGCAGAAAGCACGAGTAAGAGTGCTATAATCGGCTGGGCCGAATCTTATATACCCTTTACCATCGTATGATATTAAAATGCAATTAAAAATTTCATTGCATTGAAACATTAACTTTTTTTTGCTAAACAGAGTTGCATAAGCAGAGTTGCATATAAACAGAGTTGCATAAACAGAGTTGCATATCAACAGGTTTTTTTTGTCATACAAACATATTTTGATGTGCACCGCAAATATGATCCATAAAAGATAAAGAAATAAGTTTATTTTATTTTTTGATACATGTTTTTAGTTGTTATTAGCTAAAGGGTGATTGTTTAGCAAGAACTGTTTTTTTTTAATTGGACCAGTACTCAGGGCACGACCCCTATTTATGCTGTGCATTGTGCATTTTTGACAGCTCAGCTGTTTTCGTGTCCATAATTTAACCATGAAGCGACTTACAAACAAACAACGCTTGCCGATTATTGAATTTTATTGTCAGAATTCACGCTCGGTTAAGAAAGTTCATCGTCCACTCATTTCTGGTTGAATGGATGCATGAACAACCAAAATTGCCGTATTCCGTATTGGACCGTACTTTTGCAAAGACGACGAAGGTAGGAACGGGGAGCGCTAGCGTGCGATGGATACAATTTTTTTGTCCAAAATAGAAGAGCTGGACTTGGCTGACATGTGGTTTTAACGTGCCACATACCGCGCGAAAAAATATTCCAATTGGGAGGCGAATTCTGTGAACAGTTCATTTCACGTTTGCGGCCGGTCAGTTGGCCGCCTCGATCGTGGGATTAAAGCCTTTAGACTGTTTTTTTATGGGGCTATGTTAAGGCTTATGTCTTTAGAGACAAGCCTGCAACGTTTGACGCACTGAAAGCGAATATTGAAGAATTTATTCTCGAGATACCGGTCGATATGTTGGAGAGATTATGCCAAAATTGAACCATTTACATGAAATCTTCTTTGAACAATGAATTGTCTAGATGGTATTATCGACTAAAATAACGATTTCATACATTTCTCTAAATTTTGTTTTTTTTTAAATAAAATTCAAAAACTCGTTTAGCTTACAAACGGAAAGACAAACTCTTACACACGCGTACCTTTTCCACCTCTAATGAAGGGTACACAATGATTTTAATAATCTTCATTTTATTTTAACCAAAAACGCCCTTGACAATGTCAGTCACACCTTTTATTCTAAAGTAAAGACATTATAAGTTATTACAAATTCTTTGAGGGCAACAAACGTCTTGTGTTGGCACAGTTTACCCACACCCAACACTTGAAATAATTTGTATTCACGCAAAATAACGTATTTTACATGCAAGGAAGACAACAGAAGGTTTGAGGATTCAACAATTTGCTCTTCATTGAATTCAAATCTTTTGCTGCAACGTTAGATGTTTTGTGCTTTTGTTTTTGTAAAATATTGCTTGTTTTCGAGAATCCTCCATTATTTTGTAGGCTGCGGGTTGACTAGTCGGTAGTAAGCTAGTACAGGGGTTGTGGGTTCAGTTCCCAGCAAAGACTCCAATCTACTTTGCTTGGAAATTTTACAACATTTTTCACATTTCATAAGGAAATATATGAATGTTATAGATCTTGTGAAAATTATTGTCTAGTTGTAACATGCTTTTGTAAGATTTTAGTTTTCGATCATTTGGTGAAATATTACTGAGTTCGCCGCAATTTTTTTAAATCGAATTTTCCTCACATCTCGCCTATTCCAACTATTTTAACGATGATGTATGTATGGCTGTACGTATCTGTGTATGTGTATGAATATTAACAGAAATTAAGTTTAGTCTACTGTTTAGATCGGATATAATAAAGTCCAATTTGGTTCGTTCGAAAGATATCAGCGTTGAAAAATACCTAAGAATTGTTATTTTTCTTCTAAATCCGTAAATTATTGTCCAATCGCTTAAATAAATTCTGCCACTTTTTTAACTAGGAAAACTAATTTGAATATCACAAATTTGAGCGAAATTGTTTTATTTGTTCGTGAGATATCGTTGTCGGAAAATTCCGACTCCGAAAAATCTTACACGATTAATTTTATAGTTTTTCGAAACTTTCAAATCTGTTTTTGTGAGGTTAAAATTTGTTTCATTCGTTCGAGAAATATTGTATATGAAAGAGTTTTAAATACAATTTTTTTAAATAACTCCGAATATTTTTTTGAAATCGGTTTTCTAAACTCAATCTAAATTTTTTAATCTTTCAAAACTTTCACGAATTTCATAAATCTTATCTTAACTTGGTTAACTACTACGTGATATTATATTAAAAAAATATATAAATGGAAAAATTTTTTTTCAGGTAACTCCGAAAATTATTATCATATCGATTTTATAGATTTCGAAATTTTTCTAAGCTCTGATAACTGTTTCATTATTAAAACTGATCCGAATGTCATAAATTTCACTTAAATCTACCAATTGGTTCGAAAGATATTGTTGTCAAAAATATTGTGTTTTAATAACTCCGAAAATTCTTCTCCAATCGAGCATGCAAGTTAATTTTTTTTTTGCATTTTATTTTTGGGAACTTAAGTTTTTTGTAAAATATATATTTTTTACCACGTATTAATAATAAAAATACGGTATTTAAAGAAATTTTAATTTTTTGGTGGTGACTATTGGAGAACAGTTTCTGGTATACCATTGTGTTTTTTTAAATAAAATTTGCATTTTGGCGAATTTTTTGTTGTTTTTAATTTTGGATTTTTTTGTGAAGTCTTGAATTTTAAAATAATATCTTATTCGGGATATTCTTCCCAACTGCTTAAACTTCACTGACGATTTGGTTTAGCGACCATTGAAATGTCGGCATATGAAGAGCTAAAGCCACAAATAACCAGAATTTTTTCTTAATATTTAACATTTTCAAACTGACCTTCGTAGACTACTAGGTAGTGTACTAGACTCGTAGTGCGAAGGTCCCAGGTTCGAATCCTGCCGCAGAACTCTGGCAGTTGTGTTTGATAATTAAAGGGAGCGCACAACAAGCCTTCATTGGCTTAAGTGTATGCCGTATGACATGGCCTATCACACCCCTCCAATCAACATAACCTAACCTAACATTTTCAATATTTTGCTCTAAGTATTTCTATTTTATTCAGTTTTCAGAATAAACTTTTAATAAAAAATTTTATAGTGGGATATATGTATTTATAAATTGAGGGGCAAAATGTCTTTAAACTTAAAAATGAAACATTTAAAACTTTTCCAAAACATTCTTCGTCAAATCAGAATTTGCTTTTGTTATTACATTTATTACATTTCTTTATGTGAAAATCCTTATATTAAAATTTTCAAATTCACTCTTGTGTCATGTCTTTATTACAATCATTTATTTATCACATAAATTTATTGTTATTACTTTGCAAAAGCTTTAATATTGTACATATTGCTTTAAAGTTCATTGTTTCATTTGTGTGTTGTACTCGTACGTCATGAATTTATTAAGACTGATTTCACTTGGGAAATTTATCAATCAAAATCTTTGCTCTTCCCTTTGAAAATTGTGCAATAAACTAAGAAAAATATTTTCAGTTTCATTTTCGAATTTTTGTTTTCGCAAGTGGAAAAGGAAAATAGGAAAAATGACTTTAAAGTTGTTTTAAAATTTCGGTACGTGACCATTTTAAGACAAACAGATTAAAGAACTGAAGGTCAAAACGAATATTTCGTAAACAAAAATTTATAAGCCAGAGAGACAGGGAGGAGGGAGGAAAATGATTCCCCTCATTTTCTTGGTGCGGAAGGATAAATTATAAAACAAAACAAAATTATGTTTGTGTGTTATAACAGTTTCAACTATCGAAACACTTTATGTAACCCTAAAGAGTTTTACGTTAAGAGTGGGTGGAAATGGGTAAGAAAAGCTGTCTGAGTGTTACTTAGATTTTTAATTTCCTCGCTTGTTATTATTATTCCTATTGTTTTCTTGTTTGCTAAATCTTCATTAAGCATTTTGACTGCAGAAATACATAGAAGAACATTTCATCTATTAAGCAGTGGAAATGAAGCAGCCACATTGACAGCCGAAAACATCCTGGGCAAAATTCATTATTTAATGCGCTTAATGGCTGCCATGATTGCAGTTTTATATAGAATAAATATTTATTTCACGCGTTATTTATTAAATTTAGCAGATAATGTACAAAAATTTATAATAACGAGGCCAGTTCTAGATTTTTGCAAACCAGCGAAGAAGATTTTTTTTTTTTCAATTCAATCCAACTCAATTGAATGGTTTGAGTCTACATTTCTTTGGGCAAATTATTCAAAGTTCCTCGTCCAATACTGTCACTTTCTTTAAGTTGGCAACTGTTTACTCAGTGGTATAGAGTGGGTCAGGGTCATTGGATCAGGCCCAAGTGTTAAATTTATTTACACGAGTTATATTTTTATTTATTTGTTTATCTTATAATTAAAATTACAAGATAAAGAGATAAAGAGCAATAGCAACGTAGGCCTTCAGCTCAGGCTACACGAGTTATACAATTTTATTTCTATTTATTTATTTAAATGTTGTAATATATATTATAATTTGGGCTAAAGACCTTCAATCGTTTGTAATGAAGCAGACCAGATCCTTATTGAGGGAATCGAATCCTCAACATCCGTACTGACAGGCATACTTATCGGACTTTAATATTATAAAATTTCATTATCGATTTTCCCAGCCATTGCTTTCAGTGCTTCATATGCGCTCTCCCATGTTTTAGCAGTTCAAAGACTTTAGTTGAATTTCCCAAAGGGGCCAAGAATCCGATACTTAAGAAATGATATTCATCAGCTCATATAAGGATTATATGAAAAAAATATTTTCGCAGACTTCAAGGAATTTCCTTTCTTTGCCATGGGGATTGTGGAAAACAAAAAAAGGAGTCGAAACATAAAAAAAACTACAATAATAACAAAATTTATTTATATTCAAGTTATTGGGAATTTCCCAAAATGAACATTGATTAAAAAAAACAAATTTAACATTCTAATATAATTTATAAATCAAATAATATATTACAAATTATACTCGTTTAAATAGAGAGATTAAATTACATTATACATTATGTACGAGAGCGGGATCAATAAGTCAGTACTTTTTGAATTTCGCAGCTCTAAAACTCCTATTAACAGGCATCTGTCAATTGACTACTAACAAAATTTGAACTAGTTTGTGTTTGACAGCGTGATTTCAAGAGAAAATGACAAAGGGAATTTTGTGTGATCCTTAAGCTTTATTTTTTGCGGAAAAGCCATTACTGAAACCAAGGCTGGGATTGATAAATACTCGTACTATGGGAATTGTGCACCACCAATTTCGATGGTAAAAAATTGTTTACAGAATTTCGTTGTGGTCGTATAAGCACTTAAGACGACGTACGTTTTAGAAGCCCAGTTGAGGTCTCTATACAATCGTAACAATTGAAAAACTTTTCATATAGTATTGGCCGAACCGGAGATTGAAAGTGCGAGAATGGCTCCCTGGGTATGAGATAGCTTTGAGCGTAGAAACGTGGATCCACCACAACATGGCACAACACGGCGACCATACATCAGTCAAGCCAGTGAATTTGTCGGAGTCATTCGGCGCCAAAGAAGACTAAAGTGGGTTTATTAGCCAAGTCGTGGAGATCGTTATTTTTTGATGCTCGAGGTACAATCAACATTGACTGCCATCAGAAAAGTAAAACAACCAATGGTGAATGTTAAGCCATATTATTGGCTCGATTTAATGAGGATTAAACTGACCTTCGTAGACTAGTAGGTAGTGTACTAGACTCGTAGTGCGAAGGTCCCAGGTTCGAATCCTGCCGCAGAACTCTGGCAGTTTAGTTTGTGACTGTTAATTAAAAGGGAGCGCACAACAAGCCCTCACTGGCTTAAGTGTATGTCGTATGACATGGGCTATCACACCCCTCCAGTCAACCTAACCTAACCTAACCTAATGAGGATTAAAAAACGACCGCATTTGGTCAAGAAAAAAATTCTTTTCTACTAGGACAATGCAATTGTGCACACATATGCAGTTTCCATGGCAAAACTACATGATTCAGGCTACGAATTGCTCCCTCATCCGCCCCTATTCCACGTACTTAGCGCAGAGTGACTATTTCTTATTTCCAAACCTGAAGAAATTGCTCGGCGGAGGGGTTTTAATTTCAACGATAAAATCATCTCACAAAAAAACTACGTTGATGACCTCGACAAATCTTATTTTTTGGAAGGGGTACAAAAAGTTGGAGCAACGTTAAACAAACTGTATACGGGAGCTCAAAGGAGAATATGTCGTAAAATAAAAAAATTCGTGGACTTATTGGGCTTGGAATCGCATTTACTTAATCTTTTTCAATTATTTCAATTTATGGCTATTTGATTGGCTTCTTTCACTTGCAACTTAAATTTATTTTGTCCAACTTTGAGAATTTTTCCATTGTTTATTCGATAAATCATGTTGAGCTCTTACAATCATATTCATGTTTTTTCTACTATTTTCATCAGTTTTTCAAAATTCTATTTTTCTTGGAAGAATTTCAAATTAATATGAAATAAAATTAGAAATATTTAATTATTATTATTATTATTTTTTTTTTGTTACTGTATACACGTCTAATGGAATAATTATAACATAAATCGACATTCGTCAAGTCGTATTGTAGGTGACTAGTCGGCTCATTCAACTCATACGAATATGAAAGAAAATACGGCCAATAATTTCACTGTGAAATAATTAAATTTGTCAAAATTTGCAACGAACTGAGACGATTCTGGCAAAACATAATTATCCATACCGGCTTATGAATTCAATTCGACAACATGACAAAAAGAGCAATATGAACAGAAATTTATATGAACCACAAATTGTGTTACGCTCATCGCCCGCTTATGAAGGCCACAAATGAAATGTCATCATCGATTAATTCTGCATTGATGAATTATGTTTCTCATTTAGCTGCAAAATTATTACAAAAGCATGTAAACATTTTATGTCTAATAATATTCATTTTCTAATGAAATTTAAGTCAAATACAAAACATGGGACAAAAACACAGTGCAACACGAACAAAAATAACCATATACGGACACCACTACGTGATAAAAGACTAAAAAAAAAAGACCCGTGTCTCTCAATTTTTCCCAAAGTCATGCACTTTTTTTATGGGCCTCCAAAGATTTGGGGCCTCGGTATCATTTTCGCAAAAAAGTGATCATTTTCTCGGGCTCATATCTTGCAAACCGTTCCGAATTTCGATTTACTCTCTGAGGCAAACTTGTAGCTCTTGTCATAAAGAACAAAAATTGCGAACATATAAAATCAAAAAAACTTCACCTTCCAGATAAAAATCGCAAAAAACTTAAAAAAATTCCATTTTTTTTACCTTTTTCTCTTGTTCAGGTCCATAGGTTCAAATTCAAAGGAAAAATTCAAGGAAACAATCAACTACAAAAATTTACCTAAGATCTCAGTAAACAAATTTCTACAACATATAAACTTCCTGGGAATAATTCTGAACACCGTTTAGGTAGCGCTTAGGTAGCGTCACTTTTTTCACTTTTGCGGCTACCTAAGCGCTACCTAAACGGTGTTCAGAATTATTCCCAGGAAGTTTATATGTTGTAGAAATTTGTTTACTGAGATTTTAGGTAAATTTTTGTAGTTGATTGTTTCCTTGAATTTTGAACGGTTTGCTACCTATGGACCTGAACAAGAGAAAAAGGCAAAAAAAAAAATCGATTTTTTTTAAGTTTTTTGCGATTTTTATCTGGAAGGTGAAGTTTTTTTGATTTCATATGTTCGCAATTTTTGTTCTTTATGACAAGAGCTACAAGTTTGCCTCAGAGAGGAACGGTTTGCAAGATATGAGCCCGAGAAAATGATCACTTTTTTGCGACAACGATACCGAGGCCCCAAATCTTTGGCGGCCCATAAAAAAAAGTGCAGGACTTTGGGAAAAATTGGGAGACACGGGTCTTTTATCACGTAGTGGTGTCCGTATATGGTTATTTTGCCACGACTTAAAAAATTACACACAGTGAAATCAGATACAAATTGTACCTACGGCTCACATTGGAGGAACTAAACAAAAACTGATGAAAATGTTGGCAATTGCTCGATTATTAAGGATAATTAGCCAAATATTATTTAGTTGATCTGCACCACGTTATCCTGGGACGTTCTCTGCTTCTCGTGCCCCCTTTAGATTCCATTGAATACCCTTTTTTTGCGATATGTGAATTTTCCCATTTAAGGATATGGCCAACCCAGCGCCATTTTTCTTCGCCGGACTTCAAAGTCAATGGGATCTTCATCCAATCCTCGTTACGTATATGTCTTGGACACAATATCGCCATTATGCGCCTCAGACATTTGTTTACGAGCACCTATAGATTTTTTGTTATACTGGTAGAACTGTTTACTTTCCATGTCTCAGATTTCAGTTGGATTTCAGTATTGGAGTCTTAATTGTTGGCTCGTGCTATCAAAATTTCTCTCGGTTTTACAACAAGTAGAATTTTTGGGAATAATTAGTTGGAAGAATATTTCGTATAATTTCTATGTATATTGACAAATACATTTTTCTTTGTTGATTTTGAAACACTACCCCATGTTTTATAGTCTCTTAAGCAAAAAAAAAAAAAAAAATATACACATAAAAATTAAGATATTAATCTAGACTAAGAAATCGAAGGTACATTTGAATTAAATTAGTTTAAATACAAATACATTGTGTTTGATACAAACGTTTACCAATCTGTCTCAATCAGAAAATAAATGTAGGAATATAATATTAGGTGGTGGGGAAAGTAATTTCGTTTCTTCCCAACAGAATACATATATTTTATTTTTTTCACAGCCAACTTCACTTTTTAGTCACAATACGGTGAATAACAGCTCGAAAGATTACCAATCGATTGCATTTTTTTTTGGAATTCGACCGTTTATTCTTCACTATAAGAAAACCGATTTTTTATTTTGATTAAAAACGAAACGAAACCCAGTGCAACAAGAAGGTCTAAAGAAGTCAATAAGATTGACAAGATGTGGAAGTAATAAAAGTTTGGATCTTTTTCATTGATTTTGATATAGGCTTGTCATTGTGAGATGTGCCATTTTTTCACATCAGAGTTTTACCAACTCAGCCATATGAACATAGAAAATAGTAACACCGAGCAAAAAAAGAGCTTCCAAAAAAGTAGTGCAAATTAGGATCATTTTCAATCATCCTAAAGTAAGATTGATAATGCAGAATGTTCTGCTTTTTCAATGATTTGGAAGTTATCTTCAATTTATTCCGATAAATATGTGAATGATTTGTTTTACATTGGATTTGGCATTGGTTATTTTCCACTGGAATCACACTCTACATCTGGTAAATGTATAAACTTGCCAAGAAACACGAGAGTAAATGTATCAAAGGATTTCCTTTTTATAAAAAGAAAATTTTTTCAAAATAAGAAACAAAGAGTCACAGATTTCAAAAAGTAATGCAGTTTGTAAAATTTTTGTTTGTTAAATTTACTCCCTGGAAAGTTAAAAAAATGCACTAATGGACTTTTGGAAGCATTGCAAATGTCATTCCATGAGAAGAATTTCTATTTTATTTCTCACTGGGTATATGCACAGCTGTTAGCTGTGGGTGTAAATGTTTGTGCGAGAGATTTTATAAAAAAGAACTTCCAAAGAAGTGCCTCTAACTGAATTAGAAAATATTTCTTTGCAAATTAATGCCTTTAATAATAAGAAAAGAAATTTTATTTTTAAGAAAATAATTTCATATCAAATAACGAATCAGCAATTTACCACAACCTTCTTGAAATAAAATCCTTGTAAGGATAAAAATTTGCCAATTGTCACAATTTGTTTTCCCTCATGTGAATCTAAAGAAATAAATTCTTTTTTCGCCTTAATCAACATTTTAACAACTTAAATTCATAAGAAGTAAAAAGAAATGCACAAACGGATCCTTTGGAAGCAAAGAAATTTCACTCTTTAAGAACAACCTCCAATTTTTTTTTATAATTTGAATAAGTGTTTGACATTTCTAGTTGAGAAATAACAATAAAAGCATTGCTGTTTCTGTCATACTGTGTTTTTGTTGTAGAATTGCCACCATCTGGTAAGTAAATGTGCCTGGTCTTGAATCACACAACCATGACTAATTTTCCATTATTGAAAATTTGTTTATTAAGTTTTTCAAGCTTCAAATATCCATTCAAGAACTGCCTTTATACTATTAAAATATTGACAGAAATGTAAATGCATGTGTCGTTGCATATTTTTTTCTTTTTTCACATAAATTAAAATTTATTTATACACATTTGTGTATATTTTTCATCAGAAATTTTTCATTTCAGTGAAAAGTTAATTAATAAAATAGTAAGAAGATATACAAGCATACATACTTGACGTACATAGTAATTGAAGTGTGTAAATAATTACATTTATAACAATTTATATTGTGTCAAAAAATCAAATTTGTTAAAGATCCTAAAAATTATTATATTTAAACAATCACGTGCATGAACTTTAATTTTTAATAATTTTAATTACTTTAGTTTGATGAATATTTTCTTGTTGAAAATTTTTCTTGGAAAATTTCTTTAAAGCCTTTTTACTATCATCACTTTCATGAAAGGTAATTAAAACAATAATCTAGGGGGTAAAGGTTGTCTCAAAGCATACATTGAAAACAAAAAATCATAATGAAATTGGTTGACCCCTTGTAGGCTTTACCTGGAGCTTCTCGCTACTATCAAGAGCTCGATTTGAGTAGAATTTTCAGAATGTTTAGAAGATTTTCAACAACATTATCTTTCCATCCGATCATAAATAAAGTTTATGGAACTCATCGTAGTGTACAAAACTCTTCCGAAATGTTCCTATCACGACGATAGCCCTCGAAAATAAACATATTCTTTTCCGAATGTGCTGCATATAAAATCTACAATAACGTAATATGTGTTCCGCTCAACCCTACATCAGGGTTAGTTATTACCCTTATTCTCAACGGTGTTAAAAATCTTTTTAAGAATTTAAATAAGGGTTTTGTTTACTGTTATTTTTGCTTAAATATATGTTTTTGTAAAAAAAGTTTAAAACAAATTTATGAATTTGAATATAAAGACATTAAAAATTTAAATTTTTTAAAATGCATCACTGCAAGGGTGCCGCTAACATGTAAAATGTGTTTCCCAATTTAACTACAATATTTGACTATAACAGTTTTCGGAGTTATTTAAAAAAATATTTTCGAAAATTTTGGACTATAACTTCTCTCGAAGCAATTGATATAAAATTTGTGGATCACTTCGCAGTTTAAATTTTTTAAAAAGTGGCTGAGTTTAGAAAACCAATATGCAAAGCTTTTTCGGAGTTATGAAAAAACCACGGTATTGGATATTTTTTACAACAATATACCACGATCGTGATGGTAAATTTGAATGGCATGTATTGCTCTTCAAGATTACAAAGACCGATTTGTCAGAAATTTTCAGAGTTATCAAAAAGAATTCGAAGATTTTCGGTAAGGAGTAATCCCGATTTTGATAAAGAAGTTTGCAAGACTTCGAAAAACAATTGAATTTATAAAATATTTTTGACAAGAATTTTCGTATTTATCGAACTAACTGACTGATTTTGATATACTAATTTTTCAAGCACGTTAAAATTTTAAGTCTTAATAAGTGACTGAAACCTCTTGCAGAAAAATTTCGGAGTTAGTTAAAAGATGCATGAATGGTGCACTTCGGAAGGGCTATCTGTTAACCCAGCGAAGACGATCATTGTACCATTTACCAGGAAAAGGGTGATTAATTTACCCAGTCTCTGGATGGGTGGCATCGAGATAGTTCCCAAGGAGAGGGTAAAATATCTGGGTCTCGTCTTGGATATGAAACTCACTTGGGAACCGCACCTCGAGTCAGTACTGGGAAAGGCCTGAAAGGCTCCACGAGGAGCCTTTGGACAGCGAGGCAACTACTTGGCAGATCCTGGGGTCTGAGCCCCAAAATGACCTTCTGGATATATATCCAGATGGTGAGACCAACCATACTGTACGGGGCTCTGGTATGGTGGAGGAAGACTGAGCAACGGACAACTATATCGAGACTGTGCAGGTTACAAAGACTTGCATGCCTATGCGTCACAGGGGCCATGAAAACAACCCCAACGTTGGGTATGGAAGCTCTTCTGAACCTTGCACCGCTCCATCTGGCTATACAAGAGGAGGCAGCTATAAGGGCAATCTCTATCTACGGAAAAGAGAACCTTAGGGCGGGAAACCTAACTGATCATCTGGCTATCCTCAGGGGAATCGGGGACATACTTGATATGTCTCAGGCGGGCGACCATATGGACCCGGTATACTGTTTCGACAGGAAATACAGGGTCCTCTTCCCCACAAGAGAAGAATGGTGCGCAAACCCAGGATGGCTAAGAGATGGATCGCAAATGTGGTACACGGACGGCTCAAAAACGCTCCAAGGAGTTGGGGCGGGAATAGTGGGGCCTAGAGCACACAGGTCTATAACATTGAGCAAGGATACGACAATTTTCCAAGCGGAACTTTACGCGATACTGGAAACTGTGGAGATCCTATCCGAGAGAGGACACAGGGGAATACGGGTTAAGATATTCTCGGACAGCCAATCGGTTCTTAAGGCCCTGAGAGGCTGTACGTACATGTCCAGATTATTACTGGAATGTCAAAACAGGCTCAATGACCTGGCGACTCATAATCAGATTACTCTGATATGGGTACCAGGGCATCAGGGGCATGCCGGGAATGAGATGGCGGACATCTGTGCGAGAAGAGGGGCTGAGGGGAACTTCATTGGACCCACCCCTTCTTTTGGTTTCAACAAAAGTCTCCTTAAAGGGGAGATTTCGAAATGGACATCGTCCAGGATTGCACAACATTGGAATGACATCAATGGATTATGTCACTCCAAGAAATTCCTACGCTTTGACGCTGGGAGGGCGGATCTGGCTCTAAGACTGGACAGAAAAAGCCTACGGACGCTGGTAGGGGCGCTCACAGGCCATTACACCTGCAAAGCCCACCTATACAGAATGGGCTTATCTGACACGGACATCTGCAGATTTTGCGGTGAAGATGAGGAGTCGATGGAACACTTGATAACAAATTGTGGGGCATTGTGCCACAGGAGACACAGGACTCTACATGCATATACGCTGAGTGAAGAGGATCTGCTAATGCTCCCACTGAAGGAGCTGATCCTATTTGCGAACGTATTAAACTGTTAAGGACAGGGGAAGCACAATAGATCAGCAATGGTCGCAGTGCAAAAGGCTATCCTGGGCCAAACCCCATTTCATTACTTACTTACTTACTTAGTTAAAATAATTTCTTGTTTGAAAATTTCCTATAGCGATATCTCTCGAGCGCACAAGCCAATTTTATTATGTTATGTAGGACATAAGAAGTAACTTTTTATATTTCGAAAAAATACCGCATCTACAAAATGGATTTAACTAGAATATTCGGAGTTGTTCAAATAAAATAATTTTCCCAGCATTTTTCGACAATGATACCTCTTCCCACTAAATTTTAGTGACATTTGTGGCACTGTAAGTCCTTTGGATAATATTCCATAAAATATTTCAGGGAAATTGTGTAACAAGATTGCAAAGGGTTGTAATGCCACTGTATTCAGCAGATTTGGCCCCCTGCGATTTTTTTCCTGTTCCCAAAATTGAAGGGTACAATAATTAATATTATATTTAGACTACAGGAAAGTAGTATGAAAAGATTAAGGATTATGGCCTGAAATGAAAACAACACTCGTTTTACATCTTGACATTTTTCGGAGCAAATCAAATAAATTCAGAGGACGGCAGGAAGGACAGGCATTCTTAGCATTTTTTTATATTTTGTTCCAAACGGATTTCTACCTACAATGTCATTAAAATTAACGAAAAGGAATAGATATATAATTAAGTCTTGTAAATTATTCCTTTTAAGTTCATTATTGCGGAAGGTTTTTTTCAGAACTGGTAATTTATTTTAAAGGAATTAATTATTAAAGAAATATTCGTTTTAATATGAAGAACACGCCACAAGCAGAACGGATCAGCATGCTGTTACTACTTACATTCGTCATGAGCGTTAATTGTGTTTTTATCTTATTTATTTTAAATTTGTTCTTAATGTCCTTTATACAACACTTGAAAGAAATTAGACTGCAAGTTTGTATTTTATGGCGTTTTCTTCTAGAATTCCAGGTAACATTTTGTGTACGTTTTCAAAGAGAAAATAGAAGAATTCATGGCGTTTTCAAAAATGAAATGTTATAATAACCCCGTGTAAAAAAGAACTTCCGATGAAGTCAAAAATGACATGTCACACAGAAGTAGTGAAAATTAATATATTTTTCAGTGACCTTGACATAGGCTTATCATTGCAAGATGTTATCTCATATTCGAGATGCTATGAAAAAACGATTTTTTGGAAGTACTTCAAAAATGTTATTTGCCCCCACAATACTCGTATATTGTACATTGTAACGTATGTATATGAAAATCATTCTTATTACATTAAATTTTAGTTCACACAATTTAATTTTATTACTGATTAGTTTGTCGACTGGACTCGGAATCGAACTTGGTGAAATATTATTTCATCATCAGGTATTTAACAGTCAATAATTTTACCACTTCAGCCACAAATAGCAACAAATAGTTGTATATGAGAGCAGCTGTTGTGAGAGTAAATACCTTTTTGAGAGACTTAGTAAAAAGGGCTACCAAAGAAGTCAAGAAAATTCGTAGATTTTGATGCACATTTTCACATGACTTTAGAATAGAGGTTTCATTATCTTCATAGTATGAAGGTTAGATATTTAGTTGTTTTTTATTTTTTATTTTTGTTTGCAAAGGATATAATTTTATATTAAATAACGATAATCTATTTCAAAAACTAATGAAAGTTAAAGTTTGGAAGGATTAAACATTTGCTAAAAGCCAAGGTTTGTAGTATTTTATTATGTGAAAGTAATACAAAAGTTTCAATTAAAAATTAAGAAAATTATTCTTTATGTCCGAATACAAGTATTTTCCGAACACAAATATTAATTCGTATACTAGATTATTCCATTGTCTAAAATGTGTTAAGTCTTCTTTACTTTTTACACTAATTTTTACACTCTTCAAGTGTGGTAAAGGGTCCCTCGTTAAGCGTTCCCTATATTTAGAATTAAATAAAACAAAGTGACTGTAAGATTTTTTATTTATTTCAAAGACCTTTCAAAGCCACCATGTATGAGATAAATATTATACAAATGTCTGTGCCGCGGCTTCGCTGGATGGGTCTCATCTGAAATATCCAATTTTCAATGACTATGGCCTATAAATCAGGTTGAATTTGATCGATATCATGGGTTGTATTGGCTATGGTGGCCGCTATGGTTTGTGACCTGCGACTAGACTTAAGAAAACCCAACAAAAAAGTCTAACGGGATCAAATTGCACGATCTCTATAGCTAGTTCACGTCACCTTCACGTGAGATTAGTATGCTCTCAAATCGCTTGTGCAGAATGTTCAATGTAGCATGGCCTATATGGTATGTAGCGCCGTCCTGTTGAAACCACATGTCGTTGGTGTCCATATCATTCAATTCAGGCCAAAATAAGTTGGCATTTATACACCTATAGCGCTCGCCGTTGAGGGTAATGCCCTGACCAACGTCGTTATCATAGATATATGGACCGATAACGCCGCCAGCCAAAAATCGACAACAATTAGTGACTTTTTCGGTATGCATGGAACGAATTTGGATCTCATACAGATTAAACAATTTTGTGTGTTGACGTAGCCATTTATGCATTGTTGACGTAGCGCGTGGAATGTTGCTGTGAACACTACATCTGTCCATGGTGATTTGGCAAAACAGATTGAATAAATGACAACATGACGACAAATTTGGCAGATGTAGCTTCAACAACTGTCAAATTTTAGAAGTACATATTGGAAGACCCGATAGGTGTTCCAATTTCGATAGAAATGAAAACGCCTTAAAACTATGTTGAAAACTATATTACAACAGGATAAAAAAATCGTCCAAAGAAGTCATGAAAATGTGGAGATTAAGATCCGAAAGTGCTGCAAACTTAAATCATTTCCAATCATGGCAGGATTCGCTTATTGTCGATTACTAATCAAAATATTCGGAAGCCATTTTTATTATATGAAGAAGAGTAACCTTTTCATGTTTTTTTTTGCATAGAAAATAATTTTAAAGAAAAACTTCGATTGTTTACTTGCCACTGGCAAGAAGCTTCACATCTCTAAGGCGTACAAATTCAACAGTAGTAGCGAGTTCTTTTTTTCTTATGTGAACGTAATTTTATCATTATTGATTGATGAGAAATATTCCCCCTTATTATGATTGTCGACGTCGACGTCACATCAAGTCGACAGTAAAAAAAGACGGCCGTTCTGAACTCCTTGTAGGCAATAATATAATATTGATGGCCAATTGTAATTTTATAAGCCATAGTAGCAGTAATATCCTATCAATAATATTCGATAGTTTGCGATAACGATTCCACAATTGCCGACTTGGTGTGACGTCGACGTCGACAATCATAATAAGGGGGAATGTTTTTTATGTAGATTTAAAGAAACATGTAACACATACATTGTATATATTTTCAAATCGATTTCAGCAAATTTGTTGAAGTGATTTCAATTTTAAATTAAAATTTTGTCGATTAAAATTCATTCGTTGAGAACAATTTCCAGTTCTATTTCACTGTGATATAATGTTCAGGAAGGAGGTTTGTAGCGTTTTGATAATTGTTGGCTTGAAGTTCCGCTAAATAAATTAATGATTACAAAATTTTTTATTATCCTCCGAGCCGAATTATGTTAATGAGTCAACAATGTTAATCAAGGATTTTGAAACTTTTAACAAACAGTGTTTGAATTCATGGAAATTACTTGACACAAAGGTCAACAATTTAATAAGAAACAGCGTTGAATTGTTGACAAGCTGTGAGGAAAACATTTCAATCTAAGAAAAAAATTTTCTTTGATTGTAAAGAAGAAGCCTTCCCACATCATTAAAACATTGTAAGACTAATTTTCTTTAATATCTGTTGAAATTCTTTTTTCAAACGAAGGAAACAATATGTACGAGTACCGATAGAAAAAAAAATTATATAATTTTTTTTTCGTTGACATTTTTGACATCTAAAGATCTTTAAAGCAAAATGTTGCTTTGAATATATTTGTTGTAAAAATTCTGTGGTTGTCCTATTCCATGATTAAAACAGCTTTTATTTGGGGTTTTCTTCCATTAATGGCACGCACGCTGTTGCGCATAGACTCTGCCTCTAAAGTCAGCGTGTGCTTGTTTTAACATTTCCCCTCCAGTTATTCTTCCACATCAAACAACATACATACTATTAGAATTTATTAGCTGTGGGTGTACTTTGTTTACTTTCAAATTGAATTTTCTTTCATTTTTTTTTTCTCGTGTTGATGGCAGCCAAGTCTTGAAAAGTTGCCGTCTTGATTTTAAATGAATACAATATATTTATTAATGGCTGTCATATCATCATTAGCATAATAATTTTTATAATGAAGTCACGAAAGGTTATTTTTATTCGTATGAATGTAAATGAGTATCCTGAGATTTTTCGACAAAAGGCTAAACAGTTGAAACTGTTAAGGAAATTGATAATTTGTTTAAGATTTGATTTAAGATAATAACAGCATTACATACGAGGGTAATTATTTATAATGAGATACCAAAACAGGTCTCATCACATTAAGTGAAACGAAAAAGTTTTATTTATAATATTAGGGATATATGGCAGGTATCCACATCCTTGCAACCCCGGAATGGCACGAAATTTACCATAGAGTTTTAAGAAAGAAAATCAATATTAGTCAAAATTAGTTAAAATTTTTGATAATAAGAATTCATGAGAGATACGAATGTCCTTGGAACAAAATTCGCCACAGGGCTAAAATACGGGTCAGGAATCTATTCAAAAATTTTCGCTGTATTTTCGGCTAAAATTGAGTTTTTGAAATAAAAGAAATAAATGATGTATCGAATGCAATGAAATTTATCAAAGATTTTAAAAACATCATTTACGAAAGCAAAAACGAAATTCAGTTTCTGAAATTAAGAATATGAGGGGGGGCAGCCATAATCATAAAAGAGCTAAAGTAACATAATTTCGGAATCTATACACATTTTTCGCTGCATTTCGATCATTCAGAAATGTAGTTGAAAATTTGTTTTGAAAATTAAGGACATACGGTAGATATCTTTGTAGACAATAACAAATAAATAATAAAAATTATTAACAACATAATTTCATAAATATTTGCCGCTTTTTTATAGTATTCCAATTATAAATGTAGCGAAAAATTTCATTTTTAGATCAAGGATATAGGGAAGGAAGACATCCATATCACTGCATTGTATGTAACGAAACTTACCAAGAGAATTATAAACAAAACTTTGGAAGGTTCTTCGGAATTAAGATAAAAAAATTTTGCTAAAATTGAATTCTTGAAATTAAGGATATATGGAAGACTGAAAAGTCCTTGCTCCGAATAAACAAAAATTTTTACGCTTACAAAATTTCTACCATATTCCATTAATACGAATGTAACAAAATTTTGATAATTGGTTACAAGAATACATACAAAACAGACATGTCCTTGCACCAAAGGAAATGAAATTAATCACAGGTTCGAGGGGCCGGCCATTAACGCAAAACGCAAACGTTATGAGGGATAACAATTGGAATCAAGAAATAATTTACATGTCACTCTACATTATTTCCTCATTTACTTTAGGGGTATTTGATTTTATTTTTTATTTATTTATTTATGTTTTTTGACGTCCCATTAAGTAAGTTTATAATGAATTTAATAAAACAAGCTACAACAATAACAAAAGAAAATATATAAAAAAAGTTGAAAACAAGGATCGTTATACAAGCAAAATTTATATAAAGGGTCCGCCAAATAACTTTTTTTTGAAACATCGAGTGTAGCTTCGGCTGTGTGGCACGTAGCGCGGTCCTGTTGAAACCAAATGTTGCCAATATCCTCCTCCTGAATTTTTGTGAACAGAAATTCGTTCAACATGGCCCGATAACGATAGCCATTGACTGTAACGGCCACTTTTTGCTCATTTTCGAAGAAAAATGTCCCAATTATGCCTCTGGACCAAAATCCGCACCAAACAGTGACTCGTTTTGGGTGCACCGGCTTTTCAATGTATGCGTGTGGGTTTTCTGTGCCCCAAATGCGACAATTTTGCTTGTTTATATACCCGCCAAGATCAAAATGCGCTTCATCTGAAAAGATGATTTTTTTTTTTTTTTGCAAAATCGGCATCTTCTGTAAGTCGATCGCAGGACCACTTAGCGAAGCGAAAACACATTGGATGGTCAGTTGGCTCGTTCAGCGGAAGTATAAAACTAGTTATCTGTCAAATCAGACATGAGCTAAGTGTTACCATTCACGAAATAAGCACTAGTTGAAAAAAAATACGTTAGATGGCGAACCCTTTACATACATTCAACTTGAGAAAAGACATAAAATACATTTCCTGAATTGACGTGCGTTACTAATGTTGTTTTTTTTCTTGGCCCGGTTTAATCTTAATTATGTTAGTTATTTATTTCGTTTAGCTAATTTGGCCTAACGTCTTTTATAAGTTTTTTTATTCCACATTTGCCGACGTTTCGTGAATTTTTTGTTCACTTTATTCAGGGATTCGTAATTGAGAGTTATTATGTTATATTAAGAATATTTTTTGTTTGTTTTATTTATAAAACTAATAATTTGTTATTTTATAAAAACAAAATATATTTATTACACACAAACTTTTTTCTCTATGACCATGTTTTGTGATCTACAGGGGATTCCATTTCAGAGACTGAGAGCATGAATAAAGAAATGGTATTTAGAAATCAATGTACGATGACCAAATGCTAGAATTCTTCTGACCCCTATCAAGTGTTGAAAAGTTTAAACGTTCCTGAAGATATTTTGGGCATAAACAGTAAAACTCGCACTCTTAAATAATCATCAAAACTAACGCCGTAGAGTATAGTTGCATGGGCGACCATATGGACCCGGTATACTATTTTGACAGGAAATACAGGGTCCTCTTCCCTACAAGGGAAGAATGGTACGCAAACCCAGCATGGCTAAGAGATGGATCGCAAATGTGGTACACGGATGGCTCAAAAACGCTCCAAAGAGTTAGGGCGGGAATAGTGGGGCCTAGAGCACACAGGTCTATAACACTGAACAGGGATACGACAATTTTACAGGCGAAACTTTACGCGATACTGGGAACTGTGGGGATCCTATCCGAGAGAGGACACATGGGAATACGGGTTGAGATATTCTCGAACAGCCAATCGGTTCTTAAGGCCCTTAGCGGCTGTACGTACAGGTTCAGATTATTACTCGAATGCCACAGCAGGTTCAATGACCTGGCGACTCAAAATCAGATTACTCTGATATGGATACCAGGGCATCAGGGGCATGCCGGGAATGAGATAGCGGACATCTGTGCGAGAAGAGGGGCTGAGGGGAACTTCATTGGACCCACTCCCTCTTTTGGGTTCAACAAAAGTCTCCTTAAGGGGGAGATTTCGAAATGGACAGGATTGCACAACATTGGAATGACATCAATGGATTATGTCACTCCAAGAAATTCCTACGCTTTGACGTTAGGAGGGCGGATCTGACTTTAAGACTGAACAGGAAAAGCCTACGGACGCTGGTAGGGGCGCTCACAGGCCATTACACCTGCAAAGCCCACCTATACAGAATGCGATTATCTGATGCGGACACCTGCTGATTTAGCTGTGGGGAGGAGGAGTCAATGGAACACTTGATAGAAAATTGTGGAGCATTGTGCCACAGAAGACACAGGACTCTACATGCATATACGCTGAGTGAAGAGGATCTGCTAATGCTCTCATTGAAGGAGCTGATCCTATTTGCGAACGTATTGGACGGCTAGGAACAGGGGAAGCACAATAGATCAACAATGGTCGCAGAGCAAAAGGCCATCCTGGGCCAAACCCCAACACATTACAAAGATGCATGGGAGGAGATGTGGTAATATCTTCTTGGACCATATACATACCTAAAATAGGTTTACAGTCAAGTTTTAATAACTTTTTTGTAATAATAAAACACTTGGACTAATTGCTAGACCATTAGCGGTGGCCCAATAGTGAATGAGACCTAACACCTGGTTTAAAGTCCTTACACATTCATCAACAGCCATGTTGCTGCAACTAATTTAAAGCTGAACGTGATCTGCTTACAATCTAGCTCTACAGGGTTCGCGGGTTTGTACCTAAAGATCATTCAGAACCTTGTGGAACTTCTCGACTCAACGGCAAAAAAAAGCTTGAAACTGAGGCAGGTGTTTCAGCGTATTGATATCTATTGATAAGAGATGAATATATTAGATCTGTGGCAGTTGATGCAAATCTAAACGTACACATGTTTAAGTTTAAGACACAAAATGTTATAGTCAACGGCATCAAACGCTCTAGAATGAACCAGGGGAGCCAAAAATGTAACGTTACCGCAGTCTACCTGTTGTCTTATATCTTCAACAACATCTACGAGGGCCGTTATACAACTATGATTTGTAGGAAAACCAGATTGCCGGCCAGTGAGCATTGGCTGTGTAACTTGGTCATGAATTAATCGTTCAAACGGAAAGTTTGCTATCGGTCTGTAATCAGAACTAGATTTAGGAATGGGTATAATCTTAGCAAGTTTCCAAAATTTTGAAACAAACAAATGGCAAACAAATGTTATAAAAAGCAGAATTTTTGGAATGAGAATTTAAAAAATAAAACCCAGGATCTAACCCACTGCATTGGACTTTACTGATAGGAGGCTGGATAAGACGTCACATTGACTTTTACATTTGCGAAATTGAAATTAATCAGAATTTGGTTGACCATTTGGAGTATTCAAAAAGTGATTATTAAGGGTGTTTGCATCGAGAGCGCAATGCCAATTTCTCGAATCGTTTGCAAAGTTTTCTTCGAATCTATGGCAGCAGAAAACTTTTGTAGCAGAGTAGTCAGACTTGGCTTATTTTTGTAAATAAAATGTTGATAATCTTACGTGATAAGCGATATTTATCATGCAATTCTCTGCGATTAGTCAGTCGCCTGTTCTATGTCGTGAGTGAACCAGGGCTTATTATGCCTATTTACAATTTTCGTTCTTAAGGGAATTACAAGATCGTACAAGTGCAGAAAAGAGAGTTGACAATCAATACTGAAAAATTCTTCTTCTAACCTAAAATAGTCGATATTTTTAAAGTGCCGATATCGACCAAATTGGTCAGGCATATAAGAAATATGGTCTCTCTGTATCTCGCTTCCATAAATTAGTACCATTTGTGTTATCAGATCTAATATAACAAACATATTAGTGTCTTAAGAAAATTTTATTTATTTCCATTTCAAGTCAGCACAAGTTTACCTTTCCCGCATCCAAATTGCAAAAGTTATTGACTTGAGATGTTTGTTTTCCTTTGCCTTCATTACAAATTACTTTTTTACATGCTTTACTTTGATAAGACCCACACATTTATATTTTCAAGAAAATCCCTGCAAGCTATTTTTGATAAGAATGTCCCTTATTTTTTATTTATTTTTTTATTTTTGGTTTTTTGCTCATGTTGCAAGGAGCATGATCCTGTGATAAATTACTTTAAAGTATCCACATTTTAACACGTTGTCATTGTTAATAATTCCTAAGGTGGAATTAGGCTTTTGCCATTTAATTTTTCTTGCTGAAAACTCATTCCAACATAGAATTTTTATAAATAAACATGCAGACACTGTTGTAAACAAGGGCGAAAAAGGGTTAACAAACAACAACCTAATCCAATTGACGTTATATATCTTGGGTTTCCGAAATTAATCCCTTTTAATTAGAAGAAAAATCATATGATTATTGAAGGAAGTGACATGGTTGAAAGAAAA
Organism: Germaria angustata; assembly: GCA_963681545.1. Lineage (NCBI taxonomy): Eukaryota > Metazoa > Arthropoda > Insecta > Diptera > Tachinidae > Germaria > Germaria angustata. The sequence continues at coordinate 85,726,143 of OY813002.1, forward strand.
GAAAAAAAGTATTGATTTGTTACTAAATTAGTGGCCGTAAATGGAAATAAAGAACTAAATAAAAATATAATATATGTGGAATATAAGATTACAGAAATGTCCAGGGATTAGCTTGTAAAATAGTGACAGATGTTTATAATACGCCGCCACAAAGGATATTTAGACGCTAATAATCCTGTTCAACACAAAATGAGACAGAAGGCAGAGGGGAATGAAAAAACACATACACACCGACCGTGTGTCTCTTTACAGATGGTGAATTTTGTTCCTTTTGCATATTCTCATGGTGAATCGGCTTTGGAAATCATGTCACTCATCACATTAGGAATAGGATGTGTGCAAAGGATTTATTACGAGAAATATCTTTGTCGAACAGTTTAATAAAAATTTCGATTAAGTGCGAAATTAACCCTTAAACATGTTTAAAGTTTATTCTCTTTTCTGATATTCAATTTGGATTTTAAGTTTCGGTTTATTCAGAATATTAAAATAGAATTTAATTAAAAATATTTCCGTAGGACATCTTGGCCCGTTATATCCCCATTTTGAACACCAATCCATTAAAAAGGTAAAGGCAAAAATTTTCCTGGTTGTGCATCCCTTAAGTCGCTTGGTTTCCCATACTGATTCATCATAGAAATGTTGAAAAATGATGGGACTGAAATGTTAACTTTCAAAATACCGATACACTTAATTATTTTTTATACCCTCTGCTGGAATATATTTTAAGAATCTTGTTATTTTGCACAGTGTCTCATTTGTTGCACAGTGTATTTGACATTAAAAAAAAAAAAAAAATAACAAAACATGAAGTCATAAGAATTTCACATTTGAGAACCTTATGAGATCTGTAAATTCGGGGGAAAAATCAGTATTCATTGAAAAATATGAAAGCTTAATAAAAAAAGACTATTAAGCAAATTCTTTTTTTAAAGTACTTTTTATTTAAATATACCTCTTGTAAAGGTACCGTTTAAGAAAAGTGTCTTTCAAAAAATGTACAATTTTAAAACAGTAAACTATGTATAAAAATATTATATTAAAAAAAACCTTATGCATTAACACATTTCAAAAAAGTAACTTATAAAGTAATAAGTACCTTTAAAAAATAAAACATTTTCAAAAGAGGGTCTTTTAAAAGTGAAAAAAATTGCCTTTTGAAAAGAGAACGTTTTAAAAGAAATACATCTCGAAAAACTACTAATACTCGTATAGCTTTTAAGAAAGTACCTTTTAAAAAGCAGCTTTTAAGAACGATAACGAACATTTTACAAAGTGTAACATTTGAAAAAAGTACATTTTAAAAAAGTACCGTTCAAAAAAGTACGTTTCCAAAAAATTTACTCTTAAAAATAGATCATTCTAGAAAAATTACCTTTTAAAAGTACATTTTAAAAACGTATCTTTAAAAAAAGTACATTGTGAAAAGTAATCCTTAAAAATTATCTTTTAAAAAGTACCTTTTAAAAAAGTTCCTTTTAGAAATATTAACCTTTAAAAGAATTTTTTTTAATTAGTGCGATTAAGAAAACGTACCTTTTGAAAAAGTACATTTAAAAGAAGTGTGTTTTTAAAAAGTACATTTTAAAAAAGTAATTTTTAAAATAATACCTTTTAAAATTTTACCTTTTCAAAAAGTACTTTTGAAAAAGTACCCTTTAAGAACGTATGTTTCAAAAAGTACACTTTTAAGGAGTACATTGCAAAAAAGTACATTATAAAATAGTACCTTTTAAGAAAATATGTTGTAAAAAGAGCACATTTGAAAAAATTATACTTAGAAAAATACCTTTAAAAGAAGTACTTTTTAAAGCTTCTAAAAAGAATTTTGAAAAACCTTTTTTAAAAAGTGCCTTTTAGGAATGTTACCCTTCAAAAGGACTAGTAGTCTAGTATACTAGTTACTGGTCTGCGAAGGCACGTTTAAGAAAACGTAGTTTTTAAAAAGTCCCGTTTAAAAAGTACCTTTTGAAAAAGTGCTTTTTAGTATAAGTATGTTTTAAAAACTACATTTTAGAAAAGTATCTTTAAAAATAATACCTTTTAAAAACGTACCTTTTTAAGAAGTTTTTTTTTTGTGTGGAAAAAAGTACCTTTTAAGAACTTAGCTTTTAAAAACTACATTTTTAAGAAGTAAATACATTAAAAAGTACCTTTTAAAACAGTATCTTCTAAAAAAAGTAACTTATTATTTACTTACTGAAAAAGGTACCTTTCATAAATTCCTTTTAGAAATATACCTGTTAAAAAAGTGCCTTTAAAAAAAGAGTACATTTTAATAAAGTTTTCTTCTTTACAATTATGGAGTTATTACACTTGCAATTCAAAATGCTTTAAAAAATCTTACGAATAATTTAAATACATGAAATGATAGGTTTATGTGAAAATGCTTCCCAAACATCAAATGAAAATGGAAAACACCACAACACAAAGAAAAGGCAGCAAAGAAATTTAATACAATTATCTGTATTGCGTTAAGTACTTGTCGAGACGCTTTTAATTGGAATATTTTTTGCATGAACAATACGCAAAGGCATAAAATTAAATATGTATCAAATGAAATAAAAAGGAGTAGGTTGAGCAATTTCTATTTCTAACGTGCTGGAAAAAATCACATCGAATTAATTTTCAAATTTTCGAACAGTTTAAACAACGATTATTTCGTTTTTAATCTAAAATGTACCATTGGCAAAACCTATTTGGCAGCGCTTTTAACAACTGTCTTTTTCATCATGTTCCGTAAAATATTCCTTTTGACCCCATATTATAAATTATCCGTTAAATTGCAACTATAGTCCTGTGCGGTTACCTTCTACAATATGTGGCACAAAAAAAAAAAAAGAAATAGAAAAAATAGAGAAGCGGTTTCTGCCATCGATGTTTTTGATAAATTTTCATACATACATACATACATAAGTACTTGTAATTATCGCTCCTTTAATGCAATATAATCATAAGTCAAGAATTAAAATTTTTAAGTTACAGAAGAAAACTGGCCTTCGTAGACTAGTAGGTAGTGTACTAGACTCGTAGTGCGAAGGTCGCAGGTTCGAATCCTGCCGCAGAACTCTGGCAGTTTGTGTTTGATAATTAAAGGGAGCGCACAACAAGCCTTCACTGGCTTAAGTGTATGTCGTACCCTCCAATCAACCTAACCTAACCTAACCTACAGAAGAATAGTCTTTATATGTAGAAACAAATCAAAATCATATATAAAGCTACGACGAAGTTATAGCAAAAAGTTGCGATATGGAATCCCACACTATAAGAACCTGAACCATTTGGCCAGCTGCAGTGGTTTTTGCGATATGACTACTGTGTTGCATCAAAGGACCGATATGTACATATTTATTATTGAGTTCATTTAATTAAAAACTCATTACCTTTTCATTTCATACGAGTATATTATACCAAATCCGTTGGCAATTAATGTTACTATGGTATATATACTCTCGAGAAAAAATTTTTCTAAGCTAAAGTAAAGTTTTTCCTACTGGATTAGAAAATAATTTACTAGTTTGCCACAATGAATTGCTTATACTCAACGAAAAGTTTGTTGGCTTTCAAATTAATGTATAGAGTGCAGAGTAAATAGCAAAAAAATATATATATTTTTACAATTCCTTATCCCATTGTGCATTGAGAAAAAAAATTAGTAAAAAACATTATTTCTATGATTCTTCCTCAAGTCAAAAAATAAATCACTTGGGAAAATAAATTAAAGAAACTTATGAACTAGTATTTACCGAAAACTAATTTAAAGAAATACTGATGTACTTATAAAACTCCTCATTGTATAGGTATTTAACAGACTAGTATTTTTGTAAACATTTCCCTTTTCCCATCCATTCATTCCTCCTTCAAAGAAACGCACTAAAATTATGAATTAAATTCAGAAACTAGAATATGAGAATATTTCTAAAATTTAGTTATATGTGTGGTCGATATTAAAAATTTGAAGAATTCAGTAAAAGTTTTACTGAATTTAAATAGAATTTTCTAGAATATAAAGAAATTTTTTTAGTGATGTTTGATGAATTTTTTTTTTACCAGCAGTGAGGAAATTTTCGTTCAATCACATGAAACAACTGCTTTGTCTTCCTACGACAAGCATTTTCAATTTAAATTGAGTAAATTTTCCAAAATTTTAGTTAATTATTTTTTAGAATTAAGGGGAGCATCCGTATATTTGGATAAAACTTTGCCATTTCTTTTGGGATTCTTAATCTAAAGAGCTCTAAAAACATACTTTTTGTCCAGGGCAGTTCTTTTAAAGGTTCTTCTTATAAAAGGTGCCTTCCATAAAGAGTACTTTTTATGCAAAGTTCATTTAAAAGAAACTCCTCCGTAAGCGATAAACAATTACTATAGTTTTTACATTTTCATCTAAACCAATTCGATAGTATTTTCTTCAAAGTACTTCTATTTTCTATCGTTTGGATATATTTTAAAATTATTTATTCAAATTTATTCTATTTAATTCCATTTTTCAAAATATATGTTTTGGCGACACAAATCAATAATAATATGAGAATTCAGTATTGCATATGAATCATATACAATAATGAATTCTCATATTGTATTTAATTTGTATGGCATAAACATCCGAGTTTGAATGTTTTTAAAATGGCTAAACTTCACAGCGACCAGCGAAATGTGCCCTATGAAAAGCTAAAGCCACAACTAACGAATTTCAAAAGTTAATTATTCAAATGTTTTTTTTTTTGTGCAATTCTCATCTCTCATTACAAAAATTTCTTTTTGTTACATTTTGAAAACCATTTTTAATAACGAATAACTTTTTAATTTATAAAACTTTTATTTAATTAATTAGGGGTCAATAATTTAATGTAAAAGTTTAGATGGTTCTTAAATTTTTTATTTTTATTTATTTTTCTTTTTGTATGTTCTGAAATTTGTGCTCGTTCTGTACTTTCTGCTGAATATGATAAATATGTATGTATTTGTGTTATTATAGTTATTTGGAATTCATGTGTATGTGTGTGTGTGCGTGTGTGTGAGTGCGTGTGTGTGTGTGTGTACACATATACATATGTATATGTAAGAGCTGCCATTTAAAACACCTTTTGTGTGGTATCTGGAATTAAGATCCCAGATGGTAAATATAAAATAATTGAAAGTAGGAGATCATAGAAAAGTATTTCTATACGATTACAAGCATACTTTTGGGTGCTGTTAATCCTTTTCCTTTTCCTGTAAATCTCTCTCTCTATCTTAATAATAACGTCATAAGAACATAAAAAATAAAATAAAAATATTTAATTTTTTTTTAATCTTTTTCTTTGAAAACATTTGGGAAAAAGATTTTAAACGTTCATGGATTTAGTTTCGTTTTTCTTTTTGTCTGAATATGTTTACAAAGTCTTATAAACACTTGTAAAAGCAAGAAGGGTTTTTAAGTATTTAAGTCGGTGACTTAATCCGGCAATACGTTTTTTTATGTTCGAAAGGTTTAGAAAAGAATGTTCTTGTAAATTAATTCAAACAAAGTTTATTGGCTTGAGGGGTAACTTTGCACGTAAGTTAAGTGCTGAGATTATATAAAAAATTAGAACGTTAATCAAATCAGCTTTAAGTGCGCTCCAGGATATTTGAAAAAAAAAAAATAATAATAAATAACTCATTTCGTATAAATCCTGGGATAAATAAACAAAAACTTTATCATGTGTGTAATTTTAATAGTGTATTTTTCTCTCTATTTTTTATTAAGTCTATATATGGCTTTCGGTATCGAACGACTTAACAGCATGCATATTCATATTTATGTAAATTATAATCCATGTTTTCTTGCATCATTCATACGTCATATTATTCTTTCCTATAAATTCTGCTGTAACAAAAATCTTTATAAAGGGTAAAAATGTTTGCTTAAAACGAAGTAAAATCAGTTGTGAAATTAGCATTTAAATATTAGAAATTAGATTGAATTGATTCTGTCTTCTAAGGATATCGATACTATAATTGAGAATTTCGAAAAATATATGTTTTCTATTGCAAATCTGCTGGCCCAGCATGAAATGCGAAGTATTTGTATTCGAATCAAAACTAAAAGAGCCAATTTCACAGAAAATATATATAAAACCTCTTGGTCATGTATCGATTATGTCAACTGGTCTTCCATTCGAATTCAATACCATCCCACTCGTGAGGGGCCAAGATTTGGGCAATAAGTTATATTTTTTCCTAATTCTTTTTCCATTCCATATTTCGAAAGCGAATTCGAACTTGTCTTTTAAATAAATTTTTTCCAATAATTTCTAGGTTTGTTCCACAAGATCTCGGACAAGTTCGGACTATTGAGAGCAAAATGAAAATTACTCTCTAAATTTGCCAAAGTTACCCAAAATAGCTGGAATGCAAAAACCATTTTTGTAGTTCCTGAAATACTAATGCTGCTTACTTTTTAAACTAAAATCTATTTAAGTGCTTTTAGACGCTTAAAAGTCATCAAATTATAAAAACAAGGCATTTGCATCATTGTCAATAGCTGTAAAATAATTGAAAAACAAGTCGAAGAAAAACATAACAATTGCAATTTTCTTTAAATATTTATAAATCTTTTAAAATGGAAAGAAAAATTACGATCGATTTAAATATTTTTAATGCTGTTTCTTTTTTCAACTTCTGCTTTTTAATATATTTATTTACAAAAACTAAACTTTTTCTTTTGCTTGCAAAGTTTCCGATAAATCTATCAGTTTCATATGTAAACAAAAAACAGCTGATTGTTAAATTCTTGTCCGAACTTACCCAAAGAAAAAGTTCGTGCAAATTTGTACAGGAAATGAAAAAAATTACTCTCTCAATTTCTCTCTTTTTTGCACAAAAATTGTTATGTGGAACGGTTTTGGGTAACTTTGGGCTAGTTCGGACGGACTGTTTCGTTATGCATGTGGAACAGAGCTCCTATTTCAATATATTTTTCAAGTTAATTTTTTATTCTAATATGCTCCGTATATATGTACATATTTATCAAAGTTATTCGGTATATTTTCCAAAATAATTGTTCAAAATTGTTTTTATTTACTAAGGGTTTTGTCTCACATTTTGTTGCTGCATTCAATCCCGTATGATTGTGAAAAAAAACCACGAAATACAATGCGAGAATTAAAAAAAAAATTCAATCATATTTGAAAAGTATGTAACCCATATTAGACTTAGAAAGTTTTTATACAAACAACACACATTGTGTTGTTTCTATAAACATATTTTATAAGTATTCACAGACAGAACAATTTTAATTAAAACTTTTCTTCCTATTTTTATATTTAGTTCACAAGCGATTTCTATTGTCATTTCCGCTTTTCAGTGAATTTATTAAAAATGCATGTGAAGTAAAAAAATAGAAACTTCTGAAATATTCTCAAAATAGAATTCTATATTTAAACAATTCTTGGATGGGGTACAAAGATTATAACAATGCGTGTGTCAAATACATATGTATTTCAAGGAAGAGATAAATATGTATATCGACTTCCGTTTAAGTGAGTAGATCGACATAATTTTTGCTATTTATCAGGCCAAATATTTTCAAGTATAGAAAGGATAGAGCTTTAAGTGAACTCAAAAAATCATATCAAAAATATTTTAAATGTAAAATCCAACGCCATTTTTATCATAGTTTTTTCCCCTTTCGAAAATTGATGAATTAAAGTTTTATATTTTTTTGTTCATTTGATTAGATTAATTTTGCCTACAAACTTATTAATTTTATATAATTTTAATTAATAATAACATTTTAAACATTTTAATAATGGGTTTGGCCTCCAAGCTTTTACAAAAACTTTAACTAGTCCCATTACATTTCTTTCCGACATTCTTTAATGACCTGAATACGTGACTAATTGTTGAAAATTGTCTTCGGCTTCAATATACGCTCCCAGTAGGCCAACCCCAGATATTTTCATTTATGTTTAAATCAGAAGAATAACAGGGTCAACACAAAAAAGACGAATGTTTCAGTTTGAAGTAAATTTTTTTCACGGCTCCTGCGTTATGTATGGGAGCAGTAACCTGTTCTAGAATCCATGGAATTGGTCCAAAATTGCTATGTAAAAGACTAGGTTTCTTCAGTAATTAATTATATTTTTCCATAGTACGTTATTGCACTACCTCTCTGCCGTAGCGGCAATTCAGAAACAACAATAATTTTTTTCTCAAACCACAACTTTCCAATTATCACAGTGACTCCATTGTTGTACAACCCACGTCATTTGCTGAAAGGCCAAAGTGCGATCACTTTTGTTTCCGTATCTCATTTCGTATCAATTCTACTCCAAGCATTCACAGCTCATAATGGACGTAGAGATATTTGCTTGTATGCCTGCTTCCATTCAAATTTTCGATACCGAAAAGATTAAACCCAATGCGATTCTGCAAACTTTCTCATTTCTGCCGGAGTTAAAGCTCTTTGTAGTTTTATCCATACGTTTGGTTATCGTTCATGTGCCTGAGAGTGGTTTTATGATTTCATCCAATCTGGCAATACACAGCGATTTCACATCAATTCGATTCACTTAGAATTTTCTTTTTATCCATTTTTACCAATTGTTAGTTCCTACAAAGAGCATAGGGCCATAACAAATTTGTTCCATTCTAATTTATCTTCAATGCAAGTGTTTTGATCTCGTTCCAACTCTTGTCATGGTTGGACGCTTCAAGTTCGATTCTTCCTTTTCAACGGCTTCCTCGCGGATTCCATTCGATCGATAGCTTGTCTCGTGATACGTCAACGGGTTTTCGTAGGGCATGCCTCATCCAGTGCCATTTTATTTTCCGGATCTCGACATGTAGGGCGATCTTGAAGGTTTGGACCCATAGACTTTCATTGGATATTATAACTGGCCAGAATATTTTTATATTTCTACGCAAGCCGCCATTTGTAAAAACCTGTAGCGAGTTAATATCCTTCCGCGCTGCATTCCACGATTCACATCCTTAGAGAAGAGATGATTTTATGTAGGTGTTAAATAGGTTTAGATTGGTTCTTTTCGAGATATGAACTGCTCGCCATATGGGGTTTTAGAATACCAAATGGATGTTTACCAGCTTTTATTCGATTTCTTATGTCGTCTGCAGAACCATCTTGTTATGGTCAGAAGGCCTCCGAGATAGCAGAACATTGCTACATCTTCAAAATTCTCCTCGTCTATTGCGAATGCATGTCATGTTGTTAGAAGCATTAATTCTCATTGCTTTAGTTTTGGCAGTATTTATTTTTAGATCAGTTTTGGCTGCTTCCGTTGATCTTAGCCTGCATGTGGGACATATGTAGACATACGTACGTCGCCGGCATAGTCGAGATCTTGTAGCTTTCTGTTGACCTCTGTTCATATGAGACTCTTCTTACTATGTTGTCCAGGATGATATTAAAAAGTAGATTAATTAAAAATAAAAAATTTTATCAGCTTATAGTTTAATGTGCAAATCACGCAGACCGTTTTCGGCCATTTTTAGTATTCATTCCTTTAATAAATCAATTTTTTGTTGTTGGTTGTCCTTATATAGTTCTTTTGGATGTATGTCCGCTTGTGTATCTCTGTATTCCTTCCAATCAACTTCGTGTCACTCTCTCCTCCTTGTTCGTTTGCTTGTGCCTCTCCTCCTACCTGTATCTATCGTTTTACCCACCCTGTTCATCAGTATGTTCGCATTTCCTACTTCATTACGTGGACGCCAGGTTTCCTAGTGTTCCTTCTCTATAAGCCTTTTTCTTGTTTTGGTCATGTGTTGTTGCGTTGGTGGCTTCAATTCGGCTATTGTTTTATTTTGTGATTCGAATATTATGTCACTGTTTCCAATATATTCAGTCGTCGCCTTTACGTTGTAAATGCAACAGTTTGCTGGCATGCATTTGTTGCCAAATATGTGGTCCACAAAACCTGATTCCTATTGTAGTCCCTTATGTGTTCCGGAATTTTCGTTTCCATCTTCAATCCGTTTGTCCGACGTAACCACATCGGCAGGAACAGAACAATTTGTGTAACAACTGTTTCTTCAGAGGATCTGTTTTCTTCATGCTACTCTGTAACATCCCATCCAAGTTGTGTTCTGTATGCTGTCTGTCCGTTTTTATTCCTTGTTCCGTTCCTTGCCTGCTATGATGGCCTTCCTGATCATGTCCACCAGGTCCTTTTTATATCCCTTACTCTCTGCTATGGTATAATTCTTCGCATCTCCTTCATAAAGACCCCACGTATTAGTGGTGTTCGTTAAAGTCTCGTTATTATTAAATGTCTAGTTGCTGGTGGTTTCCAGAGTCTTATGCATGACTGAAATTGGAACATTGTCAATTTGATTTTGGAAATATATGAGAGAGTGAGTTTTGTAGCTGCCGGATTAACCCTCAGCGGAATAATTATTGTTTATTACCCTACACATGGTGTAATAAAATTCCCTCATAATTTTTGTCGCCAAATAAATTTTCTTTAATTTATTGATTTCACTTGATTGGATTAGGTTCAACGGGCAGATCTTGTGAGACCAGTGATGGATAGAGAATGAAAAATTGCAAACAAAAGTACAAAAAAGATAGAAAGCAGAAATACACCCAGAAATCGAAGATGCGGAGGTCCACTGGCTACTAGTCTAGTAGATTATCCTGTAGTCGTTGAGGGCACTTCTCATTTCACTTACTACGTTTGAATAATTATAGTGAAAAAAATAATTAAGAATAATTAAGAGTGAAAAAAATCAAACAAATTCGTAAAGTTAATTAAATTACTCGTATTTCAAAAGAACATGCATGCAAAATTTTTATTTACGAGATGTTTGTAAAAATAATTTGAATATTCCAACTTCCATTAAAATAAATTTTTGGCAGTGCTGAAAAAAGATCAACTGTCATTCGTCAAGATTCGTGTTCCCTAAATCTGTTTTTAAAATTGAAAAAATGGAATAACATGTTGAGAGCCATGTTTAGATCCTCCGATTCTGTATTTTTAACATCAAAAACTTCAATTCTATACAATTTCCCATCGTAACTTCCCGTCGTTCCCTTTAGCAGCATAGGGTCTCAAGAACTTGGCATTAGCAACTAAATAATAAGCAACTATTCGGTCACATGTCAGACAATCTCAACACCGACCTAATATATATTTTTTTAATCTTTTGAGCTTCAGATAATGAGCTCATTTCACTGACAATATTTTCATTTCGAGAAGTTTCTTTCAGAATTGAATTGCAGACGGGTTTATCATTTTCTTATGAACAATAATAACGATTTTATCATAATTTTACAAGCTTTCCGCAATTGAGGATTTCGAAGATTCCCAAAAAAGAGTCATTCATTTACAGCTCTGACCTTTAGACTCATTGTTAATTTCCCCGGATGTTTCTATATGTAGAAGTGATTTTCAGTTTTATTTTATTTTATTTTATTGCAAAAATCGCCTTGAGCGATTGGTTTGTTAAGAAAAAAAATCTATAAGTAAGATTTTCTTAAACATTTTCCAAATGCTTTTTTGTTTGGATTGTAGCATCTTTGGGAAAGTTCTTTTTTTTATTGAAGTTCCTAACACTGGGTTTAAGATATTTTGCCTTTTATATTTCCTATTTCCATTTTATATTTCCTAATTTAAATTTTGTTTCCTGTATGGGTATATAAAAATAAAACTGATTAAATATTTATGTTTCTATTTTTATTTCTCGATGCCAAACAAAACGAGTATTTAATCGAAACAATAATTTTTGTTGTTCATACATGCAAACTCGTGCATACTTATTTATATTTAGTCAAAGATTTTTACATTATTCCAGTACACTAATCGTGTTCAAATTGTTTAAATATTTAATTTGTTTTCTCTTAAATTCAGTTTGTGCGTATACAATGTGCAAAGGAAAAAAAAGCCACCCACTGTTGCGAACTGCTTAAATTTTCTGTTGTTTGTTTTATGTATGAATAAATGTTTTTTAATTCGGAATATTATTGCAGCAATATATTGTATGTGAAAAAACCTTTTATTAATAAATTTCTTTTTTAATTTCCATAATTTTATTGATTGACTGAAATAATGATTGACTTAGAAATAATTCTATTCAAGGAAAAACTATGAGAGAATTTTGTAACGTCGTGCCCACTGTAACAAACAAGGAATGGTATGCTGATGTGTGGCTTAATCACAGTTAATCTGGCTGCCATATCGATTCCATTTCCTCATTTTTGTAATTGCTATGACTACAATTATAATAACTAGCAATTGTTATTGTAATTGTTAAGTTTGTGTTGAACAGCCATTGATATCAGACTACCGCTTGATTTTAGGAGAAAAAAATGCGCATTAAGCATTATTTTTTTGGGAAAAAAACATGACTCAAACCAAGGTTAAGCTTGATATATATTCGTACTTTGGGAATTCTGCACCATTAATTTCAATTATAAAAAGTGTTTTACTGAATGGCCTTTACACCCGCAGCAATTGAAACAATTCACAGTATTTGCCGATCGGAGATTGTTGGATCGAGATTGTGGAAGCTATGGGCATATTATTACGTGATGCAGTGGCTTCACTTTTAATGAGAAAGCTTTCCGCAAAAGGGGTGCCGCGTTTGGTCACAATCGACCATCGTGTGACAAGTTCATAGGAGTTTTTGGCGTTTTGGATCGACCACAACACACCAAAGACCAACCAGCAGGAAAAACAGTGCGTTTCTCCGGATGAATTGGCCCCAAAATGTCCAAAGTGGGTTTGTCATGGCGTCGGTTTTTTTTTATGCACGCGGCATAATCCAAATTGACTACCTTTAAAAGGGTAAAACAAGCAATGGCCAATGTTATGCCAGCTTATCGGGTCGATTTAATGCAGATTTCAAAAAAAAGACGACCGCATTTGACAGTGCAAAAGTGCACACATGTGCAGCTTCCATGGCTAAATTCCATGAATTAGGCTACGAATTGCTCTCTCATCTGCCCGTATCTCCGTACTTAGCCCCGAGTGACTATTTCTTGTTTCCACACCTGAAGAAATGGCTTGGCGGAAAGATGTTTGACTACTCCAACGATGAAATCATCTCACAAGAGAATTCCTGTTTTGAAGACCTTAGCAAATCATATTTTTTTACAAGCGATAAAAAATTAAAAAAAAAATTTTGGACAAAGTGTAGAGATTAAAGGCGATTATGTTGGAAAACAAATCATATTTTATACAAAAACCTGTGTTTCAATCAAAAAGTTGTGCATTTATTTTGCCAAATTAACTGTTGTTGAAAATTGCTGTTGTAGGGTTCAAAAATGACAGAGAAAATTTATATAAAAAAAGAACAAAGAACACTATCTTTTTGCTGCCCTGTTCTGAACAAAACTCCCTACGAAACTGTAAACTCAGAAGACGTAACAAAGTAAAAAATCCATTCCAAACAGACGCCTTAGTATCTCTTTTTCCACAATTTAATTAATCAAAATTTAAGCTGCTCGCGTGTGTGTACGTGGTGTAACCTTCATGTAATAAGGAACATCTTTAGCCTTACAACTCACATACATTTACAGATAAATATGAAATTAATTTGATATTCTTAAGAATCATTCATTAATGATTTCAAACTCATCAAAGGTAACATTTATACCAAATAAATTAAAATCTGCACACGCACACACACATGTGCATACGAGTAGGTACTCGTATGTGTGTACATATGAATTTGTGTCGGAATATTGTATTGAGGCATTCAGGGGTGTCATAGAAACCATGTCGGTTTTGCTTATTATCATTTTGTAAATCAATGTTGGTTCCATTTCCTGTCAATATACGAATCAGCTGTTACTTATATTTGTTTACTTGCTTACAATTTTTAATGTATCTTTATTGCAGAAAAAAAATTGATTGTTTCATTTAAAATCTCAATAAATGTGTATAGATCTGTGTATAAAATTAATTTCCTTTTATTAAATAATAAAAAAAAGGGATAAGTCGCAATAAGTAAAGTAGTAAAATGGCATCAGCAGTTGTAGCATTTTTGCTATTAGAAGAAGAGAGTTTCAGAAAGGGTTGCGCGGAAAATTCTGAGAGATTGCAACGTTGCTTCTTTGTAGTTTTTAGCGGAGGGATCTTATCAGAAATCAGTCGGCAACGATTTAAGCATAAGTTTAGGTAGAAGCACAGCATCAAAAATTTTAGATGATGTGGTCTAAGGTAAGGGAGCAGTTTATTTGTCCTCAGTGGGTCCAACTGGAAATTAACAGCAATGAAAAGCGCAGATCAAGAGTCCATTTCTACAATAAATATAAAATGTCATTTTCATGAAACGCAAACAATAAAAACAATGTGAGCAAATGAAAACTGACAACTGATAGCTGCTTGGTTTATTTCCAATAACAAAAACGATAACATTGGTTTCTGTGACACCTAAAACCAACATTAATTCTAGTTCGAACATAAAACCGATAACATTGGTTTTCATGACACCAAATATACAAATTTATAGCGATATGGAGAAATTATTTCAGATTTTTTTTTGCTGCAAATATTTTTATTATGGGGAAAAATAAGAAGCAAATACCCGTACACTTCAAAATATTTTATAGCTGTTAGAGTTCCTGTTAATCCTCGATTGAAAAAGGGAGACATTTAAAAAGCAGACCTTTTAGAAACTTTACACGGATATTCCAAAACAATCAATACTCATTCCGCACGTAACTTCCAACAAAATCATTAGAAACGATTTTACCACTTTCTGCGAACAGATTCGACAAACGTGTTTGATCATGTGCTTTTTTACAATAGTTTTATGGCATTTTCTTTTCCGAAAAATGCGTAACATATTTTTGTCATTTTATATTAAAAAAAATCTATTCATCGTTCTAACTTAATAAATTTACGCGTAACTCCGTTTCAGGATAATATGCTCTATCTTAACAAAGAACATCAAATCAATTTTTTTTTTTCTCTCTGAAGAAGTCGCAGGTTCGGTTCCTGCCAAAGACTCTTGAAAAATTTTTTCAAATTGTTATTGTTACATATATTAAAAAAATTCCGGAAGAAGACGCTCATAGAGGCTGTATTTATTTTTATTAACTTCTGTTCTCGAGATAAAGCTTTTATAAAAGATCTATCAGGTTGCAGCACGTATTTTGCCATAACTCGTAAACTAGCTGTACAAATTAGTTGAGTTAAATAGAAGAATATTAAAAATAAAATTACGCTCACATTATATTAGTGGAGGTGAATCTTGGTTGTAAACTGACCTTGTAGATCTAGCAAGTCTAGGATATATGCTACAGTTTCCTACATTTCATCAACAAACTATAAGAGTTTTCGATGTCCTAAAGTTAAGTAAGGATGCAAGGTTAAAAATCATAAAATACAAAATGATCTTGTATACGTCTACAATAGCAACCAGGGATGGACAAGTTTGTACCATCATAATTTTTTGTATTCAAAATGATCGTGACCAATTTGAAATTCTAAATTTTTTTATTTTATATTTTGCATTTTTGTTAACACTCAGGCAATTAATAATGCCTACTACGGAAAGTGTTACTTCTTTGTGAATGGGATAGTGTAGTGGCAGCGAAAGAGAGCTCCATTCTTTTACCAACTCTACTATTCCGAATTTTTTTTAACAGAGTTGCAGCACCTCTGGTATTAAGACGATGCATTAATTTTCTTAAGTTGCATGTGTAGCCATTTTATTGTTTTACTTCGCCGACCATTCTCTAACATTACGTACGAAGGAGGGCGTCATTATGTACATTAGCATAGAAGAGTATCAATCGCTGCCGGTACTGTTCACTGATCAGCGCTAAAACAGTCCAACAACAACAACTGACACAATGTTACACTAATGTACATTGGAAAAAGATCATGATATTGATGACTTGTCCTGAACGGGGATCGAACTCACGTACTCAGTCATAACTTTCTTTGTGGTAGATTTTCTGTCTAGAAAAGCAAAGTAAAACAAGCTTATCAGTCATATTTTTTAAAGCAACCAGGAAATCAAGACAAATGATCGTCTCCCCACAAAGTTGGCAAAATTTGTATTTGGAGTCACTTCGAAGTTGGAATGAAGCAGACAGCAAAGGGCTTCCGTTTGGAGTACCGAAGACATGGACAGAGCCAAGAAATCACTTTGCTGGTTGTTACATTTGTGCTGCGAAAGTAAAAGCCAAAGAACTTTCTTGGTTTTACCCAAAATGTACTAAATCATAAGCCGCAATTGCTACATAGAAAATACGAGTAACGCTATTTCAACAATGTAGTGCTACACTTCACACCTTTTTCCAGACGGAACAAAACGTTTTAGTTCGAGATCTAAGCTTATCAAAGAAAATATTTGAAGTTCTCGCGTCAAGACAAAAAGCTTGCCTCCAGGCTACCGTTTTAATAACAACTTATCGAACTAGAGAGTGAGATATTCTTCCATATTTTACCGATACGAGTAACATTTCCGCGTTTAAATTTTAATGGAACTTGCCGTATACGATTACCAACCAAAAAGCTGGCGACTTTTTTTTTATTGACAGGTGGGAAAAAAGTTCAAAATGAAAGTTAGTCGCTCAAGGAAGAATGTGATAATACTAAACAAACTTTTATTTCATCAACTTCAGTGGTCGGTGTGTTTATGGTAGATTTAAAAATGGTCAACTTTTTATTAGGGCAGCAAAGTGTATACAATACACTAAATATCCATGTTCAGGCAGCCTGTAGGATGGTATAGCTTGGGATAGTCAACTTGATTTCCCAGGACGCTGAAAATTTTGGCATGCAATGAAAATTTCGTTGATTTATGACTTAATTTTTTTCACTGGGTAAATAATTAGCATTTTTTTAGAATTCTGCTTTAGATTAATATTTTATAGCAGTTTATTTTGGGTATTTCGAACCATATCTAATGGCGTAATTCGCATTCCAAATCTGTGCCAATAAGTTGCCATCGACTAATGTCTTTAAAGACAAGAGTGACTGAAATTTAGCCGCATCGATTGAATATTAAACACCTTCGTCTTACTACTGTAAATCCCTTTTTTACATAAAGTTTTTAAATTTATGCTTATCAATTATTAATTTCGTGACCACTTGTGCTGCCGGCTTTTGAAAACAAAGTAATAAATTCACATGATTTATTCAATGTGATTTGAAAAAGAAAATTCTATATTGTTTATCATATTGTGCTTTTCTTCGTAATAAAAGTTTTGAAACTTTTGCAATTTAACTTTTTTTACTCTGTCTTGATGCATTTAAGAATTGAAATTTATTTTCGGATACTTAAAAGTGAAAGTTTACTTTGCAAGTGGGTCATTAAGGGAGTTTGAAAAAATTTATTACTGTTACTTATTTTATAGCTGACTTTAAAACAGAGAAAGGGAAACATGGGGGTCATACTCAAGGAACGACATTTTCATTGCTTCCAGCATTTCAAAAGAAAGTTTTTCCAATTTCCTAGGCAGTCAAGTTGACAAAACTATGATTAAAAATATAAATAACTTTTGCAAATATATGATCTTCGACTTATTCACTTACGAGTATTTCTTTAAATCTACATGAAAACATTATTTTTCTTCAATAAGTGAAAAAAACTACTTTGGCATAAGGAAAAAGAAATTAGTACTATTGGCACACATTTGACACATCTCGTAAATACGAAGCTCTTTTCCAGCGGTAAATAATGAGTTCTTAGGTTGAAATGATAAGGCAGCTCGCAACGAGAGTTGTGATTACATTCGGAGATCATAAGGGCCATTATGATGCCCAGAGGATTAAAGTTTACCATACGTTTCCATAAGTTTACCATACAGATCAGGGCAGTGGCATAAACAGTACTGAACAGATTCCTTCTCCTCTGTGTCGAAGCTGCACCTGCTCTGGCCATAGAAGAATCCTGTTGTAATGTGACATACGGCCAATCGCACAGTGCCGCATGATAATGCCAACTAGAAGTTGCTAGCGATCTCCTCCCCATCACTTATTTAAAACAAAATTATTGTCTTTGCAAAAAAAGAAAATTCTTTCCATATCATAATGGGGACAACTTGCAAATCGGTGGATAGGAATCAAAAACAATAACATACTGATATGACAATTTTTTGTTAAAATGATCTGTATTGAACACTATTTCCGGATTCGAATATCAGCTTTTTCATGACTTTTTTGGAAGCCCTTTTCTACTGGACCATTTGCTGGCAAATTTTCAAAAACCCTTTTTATATAAAAGTGTATGCTCCCATTTCAACCAATATTATGTCATAGTATTAGGAAGAAGTGTACCTCCCATAAATAGTAAAATTTAATAATCATATGTCATGATATAATAATAAAGCAGATCAAAATTCAACAACCAAGAAAAGCTGCCTTGATAGAAGAAAGGGGAATTCTAGCTGCCATATCAATTATCATATATATGGCTGACAATAAGAGTGAGAGTGTTCAAAGCTGGTATGCTTCTGATGTGATAGTGTGTAACCCAATGAGTGAAAGCAGGGAAAGGAGACCTGCTATTCCGGTTTCAAAAATAAAATCGAAAAAAGTTTAAAATAAAAACACTAACAAAAAAATCTAACCGACATCAAGCATAGCCTCCATAGATATATACTCTTATATTTATATAAATCTGTCTTAGTTTAACGTTTCTTAGTCGAAACGACTGCTTCTGTCTGTTCGCTCAATATTCAGTACAACGTCGCATTACTTTCTTTTATAGATTTGGAAAGCAGTTGTTCTTGTAATAACTATAATGAGAAAAACTTCGACGATCTCATAATTTCAAAATCGTGATGTATTTCTTCTTTTAAGGAGTACGTTATTTTTCCTTTTTTTAGAAAGGTCCAAGGATTTCTTCACATTCAAGACCTAGAGCCCGTGGATATCATTATTGACGTCGTTCTTAACGTCCTTTACATTATTTTGTAAATATAGCTAGGAGAATAATTATTTTCATTTATTTAACCTCTATATAATCTATTAATATATAATCTATATATATAAAATTGGATGTGTGTATGTATGTATGTAAAGTAATGGCTCTAAAACGGCTGGGCCGATTTTGAAGATTCAGGGAACCTTCAGAATACTCGGGCGGGTGACACTGTGAAGTCCGATTTTTTATTTTCAGTCTGTGGGCGGGGGGCGTGTCAAAATCCAATAATTCATAAAATGAGAACGGCTTGGCCGATTTCTGTAAAACTTCTTGTCAGTTGTTCGTATTTTCGAGGAGAAGGTTTTTATAAAAGAAAATTTTGGAAAATCCCTCCGAAAAAGTCGGAAAATTGGACAAAAAGAAAATCGTGTTTTTGTATGAAATTTTGTTCGAAATTATTACTTAATGGCTTTTCAAGTTAAAAAATAGAAATTTTGTCTGAAGCTTTAAAATTGGGGCGAGGAGAAGTTCGCCTGGTCCGCTAGACTATTATAAAATCTATTATATATAATCTATTAATATAATATAATATTATAAAGTATTCAGTGACCAATTATGCCATTTAAGTGAGAGCATCAAAAAAGTGTTTAAAAATAATTAATAAAAATTTTAAAAAATTTATTAAATTTGAGTTTAAAATTATGGTCGTGTGGCACCGAAAGAATTTTACAAGGATTCAATAAGAGTTCTCCTCATGCGAGAAAAAGTGTTTTGTTTAAAATTAATTTAAAAAAATACGTCCCATTTACTACAAAGTTTTACTTAATTTTAGCAAGAAGAAATGGCTTAATTTTTTTCATTTGATTCCGAAAAGTTTCGCAATGTTATGAATATTATGAACATAATTTTTTGTATTATAGATTTCCTTGAGCTTATTAAACATATACTATATTTTAGAAAATAGATTTTTAAAGTCCAGAGGTTTTTCCTTCCATAATATTATGAACTATTCGTATTTTTAAAGCAAATTTTCTTATTTGTTGTTCAGGCGTATACTTGATATAAGATTTTTCAAAATCGTATATAACGTATACACATACGTTGTGATCGGCGATCTAATAAATGAGACTTGAACGAACAGCATTTGGCTATTTTATTTAAAATTGCAAATGGATAAATCAGGCTCCATTTCGTTATTATATATGTTCCCATCGATCCTATAAGGAGCATAGGGCCTCAATGAATTGGTTGAACATATTCCTGTCTTGTGCCAACGCTCTCACTTCGCCCCAGGTTTTACCCATTGCAGCCAATTCTACATCGATTTGCCTTCTCCACGTATGAGCTGGACGTCCTCTTCTTCGGCTTCCCTGCGGGTTCCAGTCTATGGCATTTCTTGCGATGTCGTTCGTTGATCTTCTTAAAGTGTGTCCAATCCAGCGCCATTTACGTCTTTTTATTTCCGTGGCCGTGAGTTGTTGGTTTGATTGTTCCCAAAGCCTGCTGTTGGACACCACTCTAGGGCAGAATATTCTCAATATTCTGCGAAGACATTGGTTCACAAATACCTGGATCTTCTGTATATCTCGAGGGGCAGCATTCCATGTCTCGCAACCGTAGAGCAGAGTGGTCTTGACATTTGTGTTAAAGATTTTTAACTTTGTGCGCTGAGAGAGTGAAGACGAATTCCAAATAGGGCTTAAACGACCGAAAGTTTGTCGCGCTATTTGGACATTTCTTATTGTAAATAATTCCTGAGACGTTATTGCGAGAGATAAATTTTATAGATTTCCAAATAAAGTAAATAACTAAAGGTATATTGTTGACGAGGACGGAGTCAAAAAAGGATCGTACTAAAACAGCAAAATATTCCATTCCGTTTACCTCATCTTTATAATGATTTTTTTTTTTAATTTTTTCTCACAAAATTAAAGTCGAACCTGATGTGGTAAACCATCTATTTTTAATGATAAATAAAATCGCCACAAAAATATATAATATCTTGGGTATAATTGTCTGAATAGTTTTATTTCCTTCAGCGGTAATTACAACGTGTACGTTATAAAAACGTTTGAAAAATTGTAAAGGGTGGTCCAACCACAATGTACGATGTTAATTGTGAGTCACACCTTAATGTCAAGATTTTTACACAACTTAATTTGACATTTTTTTGTCTCAGTGTTTGACAAATTCAACCACAGGGAGGTATACAATTGAGTAGCGCGTTAAGGTTGTTAAAGCCTTTTATGAAGATGGGCGTTCAAAACTAAATGCATTTCGATATTTTTTTTAAGCAGCATAATCGACCAAATGTGTCCACAATCGGGAGAGTCGGTTTTCTGGAAAACATTTTTGTTGTTCGCGTTGGTGTGGCAGAAGAGCTGTCAACCTCGACTCGTCGTGCGCAAAACGAACACAACTGTTGCGCATTTTTTTTTTAATTTTAGTTTACACGCTTACAAGGTTCAATTGACTCAAGAGCTGAAACCCAATAACCATTTAAAGCGCTGTCAATATGTCGGATGATTAGTTGAGCACACAGAAGTAAATGGTGAATAAAATCATATTCATCGACGAGGCAAACTTTCACTTGAGTGGAATCGTTAACAAGCAGAATTCCCGCTTTTGGGCAAATGAGAATTCACTAGTGATTGTTAAAAAGCAGATTCACCCATAAAGAGTGACTGTTTGGTGCGGTATATGGGTAGGCGGGTCGTACTTTTTCGAAAATGGGGGTCGGCCAAGCAGTTACCGTGAGTTATATTCGCTATCGCGAGATGATAAATGCGTTATTTATTGTTGCCAGAAATTGAGGATATGGATAGAATGGTGCCACTTGCCACACAGCCTACGAAACAATGGCTCTTTTACGCGAGAAATCAAAATCGTGCGTTTTGGTTAGACCACCCTTTATATCAAATGTACGCCCGAACTTTTCGTTTTTCGAACAAAATGTAACATTGTGAAAGATGAATAAGAGAAAACCTATTTATCGCTTTAATAAAAAAAATAACTCGCTTATAGAATTGCCTGCTCTTTCCTACTGAGTTTGCCCTCATTAAAGAACAGGAAATTTACTTTTTGTCTTTGCAACGGCAAACAATTTTAAGCTTCTTTTTTTGAAAAGAAAACGCAATAAGATAAACAATTTCAGAATATACATTAAACGTCATGGTAAAACTCTTCGTACGTCAGATGAAAAATTAGATTTTTTTTGTCCACTTGATTGACGGGTGGAACGTTAATGTCAACCATTTTGATTAAGTATTCCAGTTGCTATTTTTCGTGTTTATTTCATTAACAAAATTATCTTTTAAGCAAGAAAAAAAATATAATTGCTTAATACTCACGATTGCTTTTACGATTATCAAATCTATGTGGGAAAGGACATGCGTTAGAAGCCAAAATGACTCTAATAATCCATAATGGAAATTTGTGAATGGTTCAGTACACTCTGAGTATTTGAAATAATAATTATGTATGAATAATGTAATATGAGGTTGTAATGAAAAACTACAATTCTTTTATTCACATACGAGGGGAGGGCCATTACAAATATCATATAATGTAATATAATGGGAGATTTTGCCCAAACAATCCATCTTGGCCAATCTGACGTTCCATAGATGTACGGTGAGGTACTGAATGTAGCATTAAGCCTTTAGCCACGTATAAAGGAAATAAAAAATATATTTAACAGCATTCAAAGCAGAGAGAGCCGCCACTTTGTCAGCATCATGTGGGCCCAGGCATTCAAGCATATCGTGATGGAAAACTTTTAGTGAAACAGGAACAGGAACAGTGGACATGCAGCTCGTTTGTGACGGAGGAAAATATCTCCTTTACATTTCTGAAACTATATTGCTACAAGAAAACACATACGAGTATGGAAAAAATAATTTGATTTTATTATTTATTGACCAACCCTCGTGTACAATAAAACATACAGTCCTACCATTCTCACAATGTACATCTTCTACGAAAAATATTTCTTAATTTATTAAGCCATTCTAGTAAACATTACTAACGAATTCCCTTAACAAGAAAGTCTTTATTTCCTTTAGGACTTGAAACGCATGCAACCGGTTATATAATAGTCTTTCCATAAGGATATTTTGTAATAAGAGCCTTCTTTGTGGTTTTTTTTTAAAGTAAATTGCTTGCTCTACTTTCCAGTGCTGGCAGACCCAACAAATCCCTTGCCATCTGCCTATTGAACATGTAATTAAATATTTTTTGAGAAAACAGAAATTTCCGCAATTTTTTTTAATTGCATTAATGGCTGAACAGTTTTGGCGAATTTTCAAAGAAATATTAACACAATTACGTTATGAAAACAAAGCGATAGAGAACAATTGAAAAAATCAGTTTGTTTAAATCCAGAATAAAGTTGTTTTGCGGTGATAAAACATGATACGAAACCATGGAAATAATACAAATTCGTGGTAGTTGAGTTGTTTTCATTGACGGCCATTAATTTTCAGGCTATGGACAGAGATATAACTATGTATATATGAATTTTTTTTCTGAAATAATTATTTGTCCTGCATCTCTCATCAATATTTTCCATTGCTATAATAATAGTTATTTTTAGCTGCAGGAAGATAAAGGATATGATTTCAATGATAATATTGATTTATTCATTTAAAGTTGATAAGTAAATAACAAATTAAAGCGAAAGAAATGAATTTGAATTAATAATAAAATATAAGAGCAAATATAACAATCGTTAGGGAACTGTAAGGGATCAAAATTGATAAAATCAATAATAAACATAATTCGCTGCTGAGAACTCATAAAAAAACAATTGCTGTCTCATCATTCAATTTACTTAGAATACGTGTCTGCATTGTTTAGCTTCAGCAATTCTATTAATATATTGATGGCCTCCAAGGCTACAATATTCTGTACGTCATTCCCTAAGTATTATATGATTATACTTATCAAATTACAATATCTTTGTGAATTTGTTCCAAATACAATTTGATAAATCAATTCAATTGTCTGGAAGCGAACATTGGCAAGCGCATCCAACCCTGATAAGTCAAAGGTGAGTACCGATCTAATAAACATTCGTTGATGGCCGTCTGTTATGTTTGAAAACCGATTTAATAAGATTAACTCCCCCTATTCTACTTGAATACTTCTTTATTGGTGAATGATTTTAAAAATTAGTCGCCTGTCAGGTTCGGAATGATTATACAAAAACCACTCTCTGTTCAGTTCAAGAAACGATTTTTAAAATTTAAAAAAAAATTATTAAAATGCTCTCAAAAGCAAATAATTAAATTTACACAAGGTACGGGGCAATTGTTCTGTTCAGTTAAAAAAAGTAGATTTAAAAATAAAACAAAAGCTATTAACATGTAAATAATAAAGATGACGCAAGGTTCGGCGTAATTGACTCTAAGAATTTGTCGACTGTCAAGATCAGTGTGATTATTTCTTGTGATTATATAATACAATTTCTTCAACTTAACAAATCAACAAAATTTTTCATTTAAGAGGAGCGGTATGAGAATTTGCAAACTATTTTGAAAACCTAAGTCTAAAGGCAAGTCTTTGAGGGCCCTCTAGTTTAGTCTAAAAATGGGTTTTTAACTTAAAAACCAAAAAATTTTGGAAATGCTCTTAAAAAGCAAACAATATAGGTAACGCAAGGTTCGGCGTAATTGATTACATTTGTAAACGTTTGTCAGACATAAGGATTAGTGTGATTATTTTAAAGCAGAGCTCTACCAATATAAAAAATCTATACCTTCACTACACAATAGAGACTTTTATTTTATTATTGTCTAAATATATATACATTATCCTTTTTAAAATCAGGAATTTATTAAAATTAATAGGATTTTTTCCTTGAAAAGAAGACAAGTTTTCAAATGAGCATCTCTCAACATCTGTATATTGCTATAAAGAATATATATTTTTTTCAAACTGTACAAGGGAACTAGGGAATTTGGGTACAGAAAGATGGACGCGTGGGTATATTCGAGTTCAATATTTTTTCACTAAAAGTCCTCATTCATTTTACTAGAGAAGGAATTTCCTCTGCAATACGTAGTGCGATTCACTGATATACCGACCGATCATATTTGCTGAATCGGAAGCAAAAAACGGAAAGAGAATAAAATTTAATTTTTGTCCGAATTAAACAATTCTTCTTTCTACACTCGTTCTGTATGTATGGATTAGCCCCTTAACAATTTTAAATAATAGACGTTTAATATTTCAATATATATATTTTTTTAAATTTCTCTTTATAAGCCATTAGTTATGAAAATAAAATATGTTTTATAAATTTAATTTATAAATAATAATAATAAACTTGGCCATTTATAATTCCTGCGAAATTTACATGGACAGTTTCAATTGAAGCGAAAACCAGAAAGAGTAATGCGTAAGTAAACTCCTTTTCCGCATAAATGTTATAAATACAAGCAATATTTTTCAATTGCCTTTTCAAATACAATACACATTTTATATTAAACGTTTATTAATACGATAACTTTTAATTTTATTTATAAAAATATATTCCCAAATTTATCATGAATTGGGATGGGAACTTTTAAAGCTGCAATTTAGTTGGTTTATTAGTTCAATTTTTTTTATCGGAATAGAGTATAAGTGGAATATACGAGATGGGTTCCGTAAGAAATGCAACATTTTAAATTTATAGGGATGCCCACTGTATTCGTCGAAATTGCGAGTTGTCTTCATATTGTTCGATTAATGATTCTTTTTCTTAGATTTATGGTGTTTTTCTCTAAGAAAAGTGTAACGCTTTGTTGATCAATCTATAAAACGGAATGAATTTTTCGCTCTCATTTACTTCTTGTTTAACAAAAAAGTCACATTGGAGTTTTGGCGATTTTAGAACAATTTTTATGGGATTTGCATTTTTTATTTTTGTCGATAACTTTTATCATTTCGCGATAGCGAACGTTATCATTTTTGCAGCTTATTATAAGCAATTTTATTTTAACGATGTTTTCGTAACTTTTAACTCCTTATGAGAGGTCGACATTGACGTCTTCCAAAGTGATGCTGACTATGGAGCAGTTTTGGATCAAACTTTGCTGACACCATCACTTATTTTTCCCAATCATGATTCAACGCTTTCCTATAACCATATCTTTCTCATTTCCATGTTTTCGCCAGTTGTTGACGTTTTGCAGCATGCAAAAAGATGTAAATAATTGGCATTTACTCAGCCTTAATGGAATTACTTCTACTATTTATGAACATATTTTTACTTAAAATACTACCGGCATGCCACTGTTAAAATTAATTCCATTTTTCATTTTCAAGAATAACTCCGAAGTCCCTCTAATCTTTATGTAAATATATCGCTGCTTTAATGGAATATAGTGATATCTAAAGATCGAAAAAAAAAATCAAAATGTCTTCAATCAAAATGGCTTCCTAATCGACAATTTTTTATAGAACTTCAGATTTAACAACAGATATAATTCTGATCTTTTTCCCACATACAAGGAGAATATTGAAAAACACTTTTTCCACTGATATAAAATATGACTATGTGGCATTAAAAGTGCGATTAGTCCGGGACAACAGCACCAACATAACAAAAAAAAAAAAAAAAAAAAAAAAAAAAAAACCGCAGATCGACATCAAGTAATCTATCCAAATTAAAAAAATTTCCTCCCTTTTTGAAATCACATCTGGAGTTTTCTATATCATAGACTTGGTAGATCTACAAAATTTACAGGGGAGCAATCAAGAGCGATTTACTCTTGTATGTTGCAATTTAATTGTAAAGGCAAAGTAGCGAAAACTTTCTCTCGTTATTGTGAAGTAGTTCACGATTTTGAGGGAGAGTAGGGTCCACAAACATCATTCCTATTAAACTGGCACGCCTTGAGCCATGAGAGATCTCAAAATCTTTTTCTAAGCAAAAAGGTACTTGGAAAAAAGAATATTATTAAATTTTGTCAGAGGTAATAATGTTTTTCTAAAACAAATATTGAATTAAAGACTTATATTTTTTTTTGAAGTTTTATTCTGGCCTTTATCATAACAATTGTTGACTACAGACCACAACGTCAATGAATTAAATTCCATCATTTATTTACATAAAATGATTTTAAATATTTTTGCATTTTAATTTCCTTTTTTTATCTAAAACTAATTATTTAAACAACCATAATAAATTATGTTTGAACTAATGTAAATACAATATACTTAATTCTTTATTTCTGTTACAGTCTAATTCGGATAAGCCCGTCCTGTTTAGTTAGAAATATCACATAATGGTTTAAAAACAATTTTGATTAGTTCCACGGCACCGAGGGAATTACGTCACTCGATATTGATATCGAAATTAAAATGTACTTGAATTGCGAATGATGTCATTCGTTGCAGTTCAGTTCGCTCACTTAAACGAAAATCCGTTGTAACGAAAAGCTGTTTAGGCGAAACACATCTTGTTGCTACATGCACCAACTTACAACAAATAATATTGTTAAATTGTCAGTTCTTGAGAGTTAAGCGACCTACGAGTATATGCCTGATTTTCGTTGTTGCTAAAGCCAACTCATCAATAGACCCTGAAACATCATACATATTTGAAGAAATAAAAACTCTCAAGCAACAAATGAGAATTACAAAAGTATAAGTCATAGTAGGCTAGAAAAAACTTACTCGTATAGTCGATAAGAATTAATTTCTTTTTCTTACAACCGCTCTTAAAACTGTGCAATATTATTGTGAGCATGTGTCTAGTAAAATTTCGGCCTCTTCTAGTTGTTTAAGGAGGCTACAGATGTTACAACTTGGCAATGTTTTACGACAGATTGTAAACTGGTTTTATCGTTTGGGGGACTGGTTGCGTAAAGCTGCGTTTTGGTTTTACGAGTGTTTGAAAAGTATTATTTTGATGGTTTATTGTACAAAGGGATTGGATCGTTAGCAGGCATGTCGCAGAAGACTATTCCATTCTATATAAAGTGGCGCAAAAAAAAATATCACAATTTCAACTGGCTGTCATTTTGTTATAAATGTGTTTTGCAAGTGTAAAATTGATGACATTGAGTGGATAGAAATTATAATACTGAAATGGCCACCTATCCTCGGAGTTGATGCATAATTGCGCCCACTTTATGGCAATTTGAATTGCTGCATCTGACTCCAAATTGGCGATAATGAAATTACTTTTGCGCCACCTTGCTTATGTTTGTTTTATTAACCTCAGGGCAAGAAGCATTGTGCGTGAGTTGTGTTTGAAGAAAATTAATAAAATGACCAACGAACAATTAATATAAGATTTTGGCAAACTGTGAGCTTTTTTCTATTTGATAAATGTATATCTGTACGGTGGAGTTGTAAAACGAATACCATTTAGCGCTATTTAATATATTAATATAAAAAATCATAGAAGTCACATGGGATTTCACTCCCTGCAAAATTAATAGACCACAACATTAAAATATTTTGAAACGTAATTAACGACACCCCTTTAAAAAAGAACTTCTAAAGAAGTCAATTAGATCTATAATATGTGACGTGGAAGTAATGCCGATTCGGATCTTTTCCAATGATTAAAGCACAGGTTAGTAAACAATTTTTTTGGAAGTGCTTCAAATTCGTCCTACAGCATATTATATCTTGTAACGTATGTAAAAATCATCCTTATTAAATTATTTAATTAAATCAAAATTATTGAACATTAGAATACATTTATTTTATTCCCAACAACTTAAAATTGATCTGTTCAGCTTTCCTGATTTTTTGGGAAATCTTGTTAAAATGAAAATAGTTTTTATAATTTTAAAATTTCTCTTAAACGAGTTTGACTGTACATTATTATTTATAATTAGTATTTATGCCATAGAAAATATTTATCTAATTAATTTGAGTTCCCCCAACTAATTTCATGACACAATGCCAGCTGCGATAAACTAAATTAATAAATAGGGGCAGGGAGACATGAATGCCAAATCTAGTCTGAAGGTTCGAAATTACAACACAATGTCAATTGCCCGCTGTAGAACATGTTTAGCAGAGTCAGGTCAATATTTGTGAACTATAGACAATTGATGACAAGAATGGAATAAAATTTTCCTACAGACTTTATCAAAAAATCATTTAAACCTTTAGAACTTTGGCACTGTTGGTGTTCAACTTTTTAGGGCATACGAACATCATTTTACGTCATCGTGAATGTATTGGAATTACATGTAAAAATAAATTCAATTGGAGACTTGATTGATAATTATTCGTTCAACAAGGTTGATTCAATTAATATTTATCAAAGGGAATTTCTCTTTAACTCTATTCAACTAATAATAAATATTTTTATTGAATTTAATAAACGAAAATTTCTACGAGTCAAAACCATAAAATATTCCGTGAATGGTGTTCGCTATCGCGGGATGATAACGGATTTCTTGTGGCCAGAAATTGAGGATATGGACCTGGACGATATTTGGTTTCCACACGCTGGTGCCACTTGCCGCACAGCCAGCGAAACAATGACTCTTTTGCGCGAGAAATTCAATGGACGTGTTACCTCACGTCGTGGCGATGTTAATTAGCCGCCACTATCATGTGATTTGACACCGTTGGACTTCTTACTTTGGGAATATTTAAAAGAAAAAACTGTACGTCAATAAGCCAAGAACAATTCAAGAGCTAAAGGATGACATGATTCGGCACATTAACGATATTGAACGTCAATTATGAATAGTAGTTGTTTTTTAAGAACTATGACGTTTCACTCAATGACAAATTTTATTGTAATCAAATCAAGAATATAAAATTTTGTTACATTTGAAATGTCGTCGCATGAACAACTAAAGCCACAACAAACAATACATCATTAAAAATATTACGTTCTCCTTTCTCATTCCTACAAAGGGAAGAGTCACAAACGGCACAACATACTGAAAAGGACAATGTTCATTTAAACCTCCTTATCAAATAAATATTGTTGTTATCAATTAAATCTTGTTGCTGTTGGTCGATGACGCAACAATAAAGGCCAAAATAACATCACATGCCATCATATTGAATGAGCTTTAGCAAAACTTATAAAAACACTCATTAATTCGATGGCATTAATTAACTAATAATAATTTATGGTCTATGAGTTTAGGCGTAGTTTGCGTATTTTCGTTTATTTTTAATTTTCACTCATACATACATAGATACTCACATCAACTATTGTAATGTAAAGATATACATTTTTTTTCTATTACGGAAAATTATTAGTGACGATATTCTGGTCCATCAGACCCGCACACAAAATCCAATGAGGCAAGACTGCCAGTCACTAATTAGTGAACACAATCACACAAGTTTGAATGTGTTTGCGTTAAAATTTAAATCAATATTTATAAGCTACTTTCTCATAAGAATTTTACATATAAAACTGGCAAAAGTATACTTTAACGTCCATATTAAAAAAAAATTTAAACTCATTTACAAATCATTCTTAGGCAAAGTTGCATCCAAATAATGAATTTCAATATTAAGAATTTTAAAATAAGTTCATACCCACATTACGTTAATAGTAAGTATCTATAATAAAAAAATTTATCTTGTATCAAAATCATCTCTATTAAAATAACACACACGGATTTACGTTACACCTTCAATCAATGCTTGAATTCGTATTTCTTATGCTGGTTTTAGATGACATGTGTTTTACACCGACTTGTCAACTTTTCCAATGCAAATATAAGTATACATGCCGTGTGAAAGCTTTGCCTCTGTAAAAGTCAGATGACTATCCAATTTTCATCTAACATCATGCATTAAATACATTCGAGACAGCAGGCCACACGGCTACAGGACTACAAATGTCGCTGGCTACGTATGTCGCTCTGTAGCCAGCTACTTAATTATTTTGAAAACGACAGCTACATAGTAAACAGCTGTTGCAACAATTCATTTATGTATATTACAGTGGTGCATATTTAGAGCTTTTAATTTTTTAAAGTTCCTTTTTTTCATGGGACAAGTCCCGTCCAACTCTAAAAAAAAGCCTAAGAGCGTATTCGTTCTATATTGTAGGATTTATGATCAGTAATATATTAAGATTCTGAACGCCGTAACTCCGGAATCAAGAAAGAGCACCGAAAGAAATTACACTAAAATGTTTATGTTAAAAAGGGCCTGTGATTTTTTTAATCTTCAACAATGTTTGTATTTTTGGCTCTAGTCAATATGATATATAACAATAAAAAAAAAATAAATTTATTTATTTAAAAATTCTTGATGCATATATATTATAACATATAAAATTTGGAATTTTCTTTTTTTTTATTTTGCAATAAAAAATATTTCTAATCGGTATTTTGCTTTACATATTTTGTTATATTGTCAACACTGTTTTTGTTTTGTAGCCAACAAAAATAGAAATTAGTTTAATTTGACTACACGACAAAAGTAGCATGGACAACAACCTGCAGTCTTGTAGCCGTGCAGTTGTGAAAATAATCATTTTCATATACACACTGGTATTCCATTTTTGACAGGTTGTAGTCGGCAAGCTGCCGATTTTTGTTGCGACTATAGTTGTTCATATGCCGACATTTCATTGATCGCTAAACGAAATCGTTAATGAACTTTAAGCAGTTTGAAAGCATTCAACCTCATATCTTTATAATAAAGCAAACATTTACAATATGAGAATTCTCTATCGTATATGAATACTAGAAAATAAATAAATAGAAGTCTTCTATAATTACAAAGAGCACAACAAATAATTATACTTAAAATGAATCTATTATGTTGCAAGAAAAATAAAATAGGCTCATGTTGAATATAATTGTTTCTAATTCTAATTATTTATTTTGTAATGCCAGTATTTATATGCGATAGAGAATTCTCATATTGATTTTTTCTTTCTTTGTATTGAAAAAGAATACATCGGTTTATGAAATTTAGTGGTTTTAAAGCCGCCGGTCTGCCAAAGCAGTCAACTGCTAAATATCTGTCATCTGAAATGTTATTTATTTAGTAAAACGTTTGCAACTTACGAATTAGGATCGTTAGGAATTAAAAAGAGCATAAAAGTAGTTAAAACCTACTACAAAAGTGGTGTTTCAAATTTGGGTGATTATGGTCGTCATAATCGACCTACTGTGAAAGGAATTGGAAAGATTAACAAGAAATTTCAAGAGCGCACTGCCGAAAATATCGCACGTAGTCCGAATTTGTCCATTCCACGGCGTTCTCTGCAATTGGGCCTATCATACGGCTCATTATGTCGTGTTTGCACTTTAATCCATACAAAGTCCAACTCACACAACAATTAAAGCCGCAGACCATTCACAACGCCGTTGATGTGCTGATTGCGTTCTAGAGCAACAGGCTTTCACTTCGAAGAAGCCTATTTCTCATTCGGTGTTTACGTCAACAGGCGAAATTATCGCTCGGAGAAACCAGAAGTGATTGTGGGAAAACCATTGTATCCGGAAAAAGTAACTTTTTGGTGGGCATTATGGTTTGGAGGTGTTATTGTGCATTAGAAGAACTGTTGTCGTCAATTCAAAGCGATATGGCCATATAACTGACTTTTTTGGCCTATGAACACGACCGATTTTGTTTTATTGCCTGGGATGTTTCCTGAACACGTGATTTTACATTTTGGCGATGTGAATTCGCTACGAAGATCATGTGATTTGACGTCATTTGGCTTTTTTGTTATCTGCCTCAAAGACCGTATCTACGCGGATAATCCCTCCCTTAACGTTCCAACATTCCTCAAGTTATCGTCGAGATACCGCACGTAATATGCGAAAAAGTGGTCGAAAATTACCTCAGAACGATCCAAAGCTGAAATTAATCTAGAGGCGGTCATTTAAATGACGTTGTATTTCATATTTATTTTATTTAATTTAATTTTATTTTTTTGTCAAAATCATAGTTTTGTGTGTACTTTTAATTGTACTTTTGAAACTCAGAAATGGATAACCTTGTAATTTGTGTTATTTATATTAGTACTTGGAATCACAAGCTTCAATTAAAAATTTAAGAAAAATAATTGTTTTCATTTAAATTTTAAGAAATAAGCGTTTCTTTTAAATTAAAGAAATATTTTGGCAACTTAACTTCCTTAAAAGTCGAAAAAATGCACGGATACTTTGAAGCAATTTTCATTGCATTGTCATGTTAAAAGAACAGTTTCCATTTCTTTTCACTCATGTAAATTGAAAAATTATAATAAAGAAATATAGAACAACCATGATAAGAAAATTTAATATCCCAGCGAAAAGCGAAGTTCCAAAGAGGACAATAAGATACAGACAAACTTTTAATCCGATATTAGAGCGAATTCGGGACAATATTATTTCCATGTATATTTTAATCAAAAAATCTTTTTCAATTTAATATTTTTTTTAATTCAAAGAGAAAAAACAGACCCATGGTGATAAGCTCAATGTGCGTACGAGTAATTTAATGATAATTGAAAAACAAGCAAAATTAGAGCTTTCGCGTCATACATTTCATCAATTAGATGAGGATTAAGAAAGAAAAACTTTTTTAAATTAATAAATACATTCTTAACTAGTCGTAATTTGTCGAACTGTGTTGGTGAATATGAAAATTTTGTTATTTTAGCTTTAGATCGATTTCTTTTTCAAAAAACTTTATTAAATTCAATATTTCCACGACTCTTTTGGGAGCCTTGTTTAGGAATATTAACAATATAATTGTGTTTTTTTGGAGATATGATTATTTTGCATCAAAGGAGCGTTCTAATTTAGATTAACTGATACGATTAGAAATAACTTTACTAACTGGAAACAAGTGGATTCATTAAGTCAATTGTATTTCAGCTTAATGTAATAATTCTTTTTATTATATTTGATCATAATTAGCCAATTTAGAGTCATATTAATGATCAAGCAGGACAATATTATTTTTGAGTTTTATCAAAAAAAATATTTAGGTTAGTTATAATGTAAAAATAATGTATATTTAAATAAGAAATAAATAATTCTCAAGGTCAGCTAATGGTCAACTCAATTTATAAAAAAAAATAGTAAACAATAACACTACGTTTCTTTTTTTCCTCTTTGAAAGGACAACAACTGTGCTCTTTTTTTAGAAAATAAAACGTCGCTATTCTCATTTTTATAGAAAAAAAGCCCATTAATTTGACTACAACAATTTAAACTTAATCACTTCTATTATGTTGGTTTTTGTCGACGTCACGTATATACTTATATCCCACAACTTATTAATGAGAAATGCGCATTCGTTAACGACACAATTAACAATTGACTTTTATTGACAGGCTCTAATTATGGGCGAAAGGCCTAGAATAAGGTAAACAGATATCAATTGTAGTAAATTGTTGGCAACGACACGAATGAAAGTGTCAACATTTCGCTCTTATAATAACCACAGCCATAATCTTCCTTGGCCCGCCGAAGATTTCGCAACATAATGTCTAAAGTTTAGTGATGATTTAAAACGAAATACGGGCATATGGACAGCTGAACGCATGACACATTAAACAATTTTGAATCACAAATTGATAGAATATCCCAAATAATTTAAAAAATTCTGTTCATAGTTCTTATTAAAAATAAATAATTATATTAATATTTTATGCTAGAGTTAATGTCGACGTCGTTGACGGCGTCTTAATGCCGAAATTGTGCTGTTCGGCGCATAATTTTATTTTGCTGTTAATGTAAACGTCGTAGACGACGTTAACACATCTGTTTTGTACTGCATTGAATATACAGAGAACACTCTTTTGACTTTTTCTCCCGCATATATTTATCTCTCAGCTTTTCCACTCTCAGGCTTTTTCACCTCTCAACGCCGAAAAAGTTGAAACAGATTGAACTTTTTCGGCGTCAAAATTTTTACGTCGTTGAGATTAACTGCTCTCATACTATTTCATACGATTCAACTTTTTTTTTGACATTTGACGCCGTCGACGACGTCGACATTAACTCTAGCATTACTGTTTGTTGTTGGCTTAGCTAGGTATATGCCTGCATTTCATTGGCGCTAACCAAATCATCAGTAGCCTTTTAGCCAAATCATGATTGAAAAGCATTCAATAAAATAGTTATTTTGGAGAATATCTCGAATAACAAATTTGATAAATATATTAAATAATACATAATACCGAAATTTATTATTTGGGATATTCTCCCCAACTAATCATTAGAAACAATTAGAGCTTTTGCAAAATAAAATAGACTCACGTTGAGTAAATTGCTTGTTGTGCTGTTTGTATAGAAACATTCTAAGCCTACTATGTTTATGTATTTGTTGTAATTCATATGCAATATTGAAATTCTCATATTGTATTTAATTTATGTGGCATAAACATCCGAGGTTGAATGTTTTCAAACTGCTTAAACTTCACTGACGATTTGGTTTTAGCAACCAATGAAATGTCGGCATATGAAGAGCTAAAGCCACAACAAAAATTTTTTCATTTTTTCAATATAATAAATAATTATAAATTTCTTATTTTTGTAATAAAATAAGAATTCAAATTTAAAACAACAGTGAAAATGGTGATGAGAAGAAGAAAAAAATAAAATGACTTTTCGTATTCAAAGGCTCAAGGGGGGTATGAAAGCTAAAAGCCACTTTCAAACATGCTGGTACTCCCACACATGTTATTTTCTTTCATATTCATTAAAAAAATGAAAATAATAACAATAAGGAAACAGTTTTAATTTCACAAAATCACATGAGTCTAAAATAATTTAACAATGGTGAAAAAATCTTTTCAAATAAAAAATAAACAAATTTGTTTAAAAATTTTTTGTAAGAATTTTCTTCTTTTTGTTTATCTTCTATTTTTCATACTGTTTTCAAAGCCATAGATTATTTTTATTATAAATGTCTAGATATTTCGTTTAATCCTTGTTAAATAACATTTCAAACTCAAATCCACACGAACTCTTTAGACGGTTCCTAGTTAATTTTTTTGTTTGTTGTTGCTCCTTTATCTATAAAGTTTGTTGGAAGCAGTAAGTACATAAATTCTTGTTAAACAAAATATGTCAAAGTTTGTTATTTTTAGCGCTTTGTTGACTTTTATTGTCTGCCTGTCCACAATGGCAGCTGCCCAAACCCAAAATTCGTATGCCAACGGCATGATTTAGAAAATAATTCGCAAGTATTTACAAATACAAATATTTGACTTAGTTAAACTTTATATTATTTGTTGTTATTGTTATTGTTATTGCTCATGCCCGCTCAACTTGATGTTAATGAAATTCGTTTTTAGTCCGACACGAGGTGAGAATTAAAGTTGTTACATTTTACTATTTATAAGGAACAACCTTCTCATGTTTTTGATCTAAATTATTTCTATTTACAGATTATATTTGATATTGTTATTGTGTTTATTTGCAGGTGCTTTTTACATTATTTGTTAATTTATATTAAGGACATAAATAATACAGAATAAGGAAAAGGAAACAATTTGGAAATTTAACAAAATAAATACGGAGGACTCTTAATTTTAAAGGAAATAACGAAATAAAAAATTAGAAATTCTAAATACATTCCCCCTTATTATGATTGTCGACGCCGACGTTACACCAAGTCGACATCAATATATTGGCAATTTTGGGATCGTTATCGAGAACTATTAAATATTATTGATAGGATATTACTACTACTATGGCTTATATAATTACAATTGGCCAACAATATTAGTTAATTATTGCCTACAAGGAGTTCAGAACTGCTGTCTTTTTTAATGTCGACTTGATGTGACGTCGACAATCATAATAAGGGGGATTATTCGCCCTTATTGCAATTGTCGACGTCGACGTCCCACGAAAAAGAACACCAATATTTTGTCAACAGAAGGATCGTTGTCGACGAAGGCTTACAAATTGACAAGTGGCCACAACATTGCTGTCTACAAAGATCACAGAACTAACATTAATTTTTAATGTCGACTTCATGTGAGGACGATGGCGACAATTAGCACAAGGGATATTATTACTATCCATTAATTGTTTAATTTTTTGCGATACGGCCAACTGAGTAGAAGACTTAAACCATCATGTTTTTAAAACGTTCAAAATCACATGCTAATATAAAAACTCTCAAAGACCAAATGAGAATTGTGAAAATATAAACAACACAATAATGGCGTAAAACAAAAAAACGGTGTTAAAAAAATCGACAACTTTTAAGCTGCTCATACACCACAGATTTGCATGAAACCAATTACAACTACGACCCAGAGAGGAAGTATCAAAATTGTTTAAGGTGAATTCACCCATTCGTTTTTAACGTTCCGAACGCTTTTTTATATGTAGTTTGAAGTCTCTATTTTTTTGAGAGAGAAAGAGAGTAAATTTAATGCGGAACAATTTTTCCTTGAATTGGTTTTTATTCTCTTTCTCCCTCTCCCTCAAAAATAGAGACTTCAAACTACATACAAAAAAAGCGTTCGGAACGTTAAAAACGAATGGGTGAATTCACCTTTACTCTTTCTAGAAAATGTTGATGATACGAGGTTAGCCCAATAAGTTCGTGACTTTTTGAATCAAACATAGCTTTTTGGATAAACAAAATCATTTTATTTTTCAACATAATGTCCTTTGAGCTCTAGACATTTTTCCAACGTTTGATCAAAATAGGTATATATTTGTTTGTGAGATGATTTCAACGTTTAACCACTCGGCGTTGAATTCGTGTAATAGGGCGGATTAGGGAACATAATTCATGGAATTTCACCAGGGAAACTGCACATGTGACAAATGTGGACGTTTTTTCTTCAAATCTTCTTTAGATCGACCCAATAAGTTAGTAATATATCGCCATTGGTTGTTTTACCCTTTTGAAGGTAGTCAATGTGGATTCTAACGCGTGCAACCAAAAGAAACGGTACACATGACTTTATTAGCCTGCCCCAGAAATCCACTGTTTTGACTACTGTTTGGTCTCTGGTGTGTTGTGGCGGATCCACATTTTGCACATGATTACGACATGGCGCAAACAGTTGTTAATATTGCGGTTGAGCAACACCAAACAATACTGCGAGATTGTCACACGATTGCGTTTGTGGTCGATTGCGAGCAAATGCGACCGGCACCCATCTTGCGTATACTTTTCTCATAACAGAATGACCATTCGGAATTGAAACCACTGACCTGTGTGACATGGCTATGGCTTTCACAAGCTCTTGCACTTTCAATAGGCCAACACCATATCGTGAATTTTCTCAATTGTTTCGTGTGTAGAGACCTCAAATGACCGTTCAGAGCGTTCGGCATATTTAGTGCTTGTACGGTATCCAGTAAAACACTTTTTTTTAACTGGTAATGGTGCATAATTCCCATACACTTACATATTTACCAAATAGCAAAATTTCAAAATCCTAAGCCAAAACATTAATTTTTGGCAATAATATTGTTGGAGCATCTAAAACTCAAGATTTTGTACGTCAACTTTTGTTAACAATTCGCTGCCGTTAGCTTCCTATGGTGGCACCCAAGAGAGTCAATTTAACTTTTTTGAAATAACATGATGGTGCCGCCTGTTTTTATACTGTCTTTAAAACGTGCACAACTGGGAAGTGGTTAAACACAGACATTTTCAAAGTCTCATATGTATATAGAATTGGACAAAAGTAATGTAATTATCTGAACTGACAGCTATTTTTGCATTTGACATTTATAACGTACACGTGCAAATATAGAGAAATATTTGTTAACAAGCCATGGAGCGATACGCACCTCAAAAATAAACTTTTCATGAAAGCGAAGCTCTTTTTTTTATTTATAACAAAATGGCAAGTGGCTGCCATTATGTCATTATTTTTGCGCCATGACATTAGTTCTGTATTATTGCGAACAGAGAGAAAAAAGTTTTTATTTTGTTTTTGTTATTTTAGAGTTAAGCCCTGTAATTAAAAAGTTTATTGCATTAATCAAACTTTTAATTTTACGGAGTTTAATTGAAAGAAAATTATTACCATCTGCCTTCTGATGAAAACTTGAATAATTTTTCAATAAAATATTTAGCATATTTAAAAAAAACTTATGGACTTGTAATTCATTGAAAGATTTCAACAATTAAATTTATTTCATTACTTCTGTTGTATCATTTAAATTTAAATTATAAAAATTTGCACAACTTGTGTATTTTTTCGTTAAATTTAAGGTTCAATGTCCCATCTCGAACACCTCGTAAAATTGGTAATAAACAAAAACTTACCGAATACAAAAATAATTCGCTGAAAGTAGAAAAAAACAGGAAAATTATAATTTATTTCATCACAAAGTAAAGTAAGATAAATTAATGGTAAAATTTAAATAAGTTCGAACCAAAACTTTAGTATTCAACGATGTCATCGTAAACGTGCGCGAGGCTTTTTTGTTTTTATTGGTAAAAGGACTTGAAGCTTTTATAACTTTATTATTGAAAACTTCTCAAGTGTAAAACCAATAAATTGACTAACTGACTACACACCAGCCGGCATCACAAAATACATAAATTATAAGTGAGATTCAGGAACCAAGTACAAGGAGTGTGAGAAGCAAAAAAAAAGTGAAATGAAACTTTAAACAAAAAAAATTTTTTTTTTACTTCTACCATTAAGGGATGTGAGTAAGTAAGCCCCTACAATTTGGAAGGGCCGTTGGATACGGTTGATTCGATTCGACGAAACGTATTAATTTTACGAATTTACGGTTACGGCTTCGATCAAAACCAAAATCTAATCAGCCTTTAACCAATTTTTTTCTAGAATCGATTAAGTCGTTCGTTGTCTAACAATTTCGATACACCGAGTTTTTAATAAGGAAAAAAAACTCCCAAAGTTCTTGCCAAATCGACTTTATAGATTCCACTATTGTTTTCAAAACCTAGAAAACTACTACGAATGTCGCATATTTGATTAAAAAAGGATTTAGCCATTTCAGAGATATCGTTGTCGAAAATTTTCAAACACACAGGGATATAGTTGTCAAGAAATTTCGGAAAGTTTTTTTGTTAAATAACTCCGAAACTCTTGCCAATTCGATTTGATACATTCACCCCGTCTTTCTAACCTTGGAAAGCTGTTTCAAATGCCTGCATATGTATGTTAATCGCTTGTTTTATCCGTTTGAAAAAAATTTTTCCGAAAGTATTCAACATATCCGAAAAAATTTTATCCAATCGGTTTTACAATTTCAATTGACTACATCCTTACATTTAATCAGGTGCGATTTATTCGTTTGGAGGATAGATATCGTAGACCAACACTTTCGATTATAGTGTTTTTTTTTTAACTCCGAAAGTTGTTGTCAAATTCAGTCACTTTTTTTTAATTTCCATAATTTCTATCTAAATCTTTCAATTGCTTTTTGATAGAGATAAAGGGCGATTTTTTAAGAGCTTTCGGATTTTATAAAAAAAAAACAGAAAATTTAGAGAAATATATGAAATCTTTATTTGAGTCGATAGAAAGGTCTATATTATCCAAGGTTTAAAGCTGATTTCATGTAAATATTGACCGCGGCTACGGCTCAAATGGTTCACAGCCTGGGTCCAAAGTTGGCATACTTTCTCCAACATATCGCCCGGTATCTCACGAACAAATTTTTCAATGTTGGCTTCCAGTGCATCAACAGTTGGGGGCTTGTCCCTATAGACATGAGCCTTAACATATAGACCCACAAAAAATAGTTTAAAGACGTTAAATCGCACCATTTAGGCGGCCAATTGACCGGCCCCAAACGTTATATAAACTGTTCATCGAACTCCCTTCTCAATTGGGCCATTGTTTTGCGTGCTGTATGGCATGTGGCATCGTCTTATTAAAATCACATGTCAGCCAAGTCCAGCTCTTCTATCTTGGGCAAAAAAAGTTAACTTGCACGATAGCGCTCGTTATTCACAGTAACTTTCCTGCCTTCGTCGTCTTTGAAAAAGTACAGTCCAATGATCCCACCGTCCCATAATCCACACCAAACAGTGCATCGGGATGCTCTTTAGACAAAATACGGCAATTTTACTGATGCACGTATTCATTCAACCAGAAATGAACTTCGTCGATGATCACAATTTCCGATAAAAAAAGTGAACGATGCACTTTCTTAACCGGACGTTAATTCTGATAATAAAATTCAATAATCCGCAGACATTATTCGCTTGTCAGTCGATCCATGTTTAAATTATAGACCAAACTGAACATGTTTAACGGAACCATGTTACACGAAAACAGCTGAGCTGCCAAAAACAGTGTTGCCGAAAAGCATGTTACCAAAAAAAAAAAAAAAAATACTCTTTCGTTGCCGAAAATTTTCGAAAATAGTATTTTTGTACAACACCGAGAATTTGGGACATTTTTTCTTATAAATTTGTATACATTATATTTTTAACACCACTTTTAGAAACTATAATAATCAAATTTCGCTTAAATTTACTTTAACGTGCATTCATATTTCTTCAGTCTTACTCCCTCTCCATTCAAGATAAATGGGTTCTAAAATCAATTTTTGCATGCGTACTTCACTGCTATATTTTCTGCACTATTAATTTTCTATTATAAAACATTTTTCTTTCTGCCTTTTTTCTATTTTTACATTTGGAGGAGAAAGACTTGAATGAATAACCAATTTGGTAAGTTAAAGCATTAAATTTTTTTTAATGCTCGGATTAAGACACTTACATAAATATTTTTCACATTTAATTGAAATGAACGTATGCTGGGCGGTAAAAGCCATTAAGCAACAACGGCAGAGATATTTAACTTGACAATAAGTTGTAACAAATATTTAGTTTTGAAGGTCAAAAGACAAAAGTTTTGAAATTTTTGATTTATTACACAATGAGAATGAAATAAAAAGTTTGCCAACCCTGAATAATTTTTCAAGTGGCTGCAGAACATTGAATGGAGGTTTTGCAACGAGTTTGTTAAACAGAAATTGCGGTTTACTCGTACAAAATAAAGTAAATGTTAAATAAAAGTTTATTTTTTGTTTGTTTGTGTTTATTTTTTTATTTTTTCAGCCACAAAACTACTTTGGAAAGTTTTTATTTATTAAATTAAATGAAAATGAGTGAGAAATTTTCCAAAGTGGAATTACAAAATTAGAACAGGATCATGGATGTCTTTTTGGTTGAGAAATTTTTTTGTTATTTTTTATCACTTAAATATTCTGAAAAAAAAAATACTATTTTATATAAAAGTTTTTTTATAATGACAATAAATGTCTTTTTAAGTGAAAATAAACAAAAAGAAAACAATTACAATTATGCTATGATGCCCGTACTAAAACTTACAGTTGTGGTGAACATATTATGGTTCTTTTATATTTCATATAAATTTTATTTCTTTCATATAAATTTATTAATTTCCAATTAATTTACTATTCAGAGGACTATGTTATGGAACCTATAATTTTTCTGTTATTGGTTAAATACTTGCAACATATTTCCCTGA
This sequence comes from Germaria angustata, assembly GCA_963681545.1. Classification (NCBI taxonomy): domain Eukaryota; kingdom Metazoa; phylum Arthropoda; class Insecta; order Diptera; family Tachinidae; genus Germaria; species Germaria angustata. The sequence continues at coordinate 85,768,354 of OY813002.1, forward strand.
AGCTATATATTCATCAAAGGGTATTAGAATATTTGGAAATTTATAAACAATTTTATGAAAGAAACAGACCTAAAGTTTGAACAATTTTAATTAATAAATGATCGAACTTATTTTTTTTTAAATAAAATGTTTATTTTTTTTATTGCAACCAGATGACACCAAATGTACATCTAGATTTCTTCATTGCAATTAAAATTGTGTTTAAAATAAAAAAAATAAAAAACCGTAGTATGTTCGCCACAGCAGCAAATTTTAGAATAATTGTAACAACCATATCACCATATAATTTTTTGTTTTTGTTTATTATATTTGAATAATAAGTTTCCTAAATTTAATCATTTGTCAAAGAATTTTTGTTTTATTTTATGTTTAATCATGTGTAATTAAATTATAACTAAAAAACAAGTGAAAATATATGCTCATATACATGCACAAGGAATGAATGCGTTATATGTAAATTTTATATAATTCTCATTTAGTTCATATCAAATTTATAATAAGCATTTTATTTTTATATTTATTCTTTTTTTTTTTGTATCAGATTTATTTATATAAATATGGCTCAGTGAGGCCTTTTGCAAGGCTTGAGGTATTGAGTTATTGAAATGGAAAAATAAAATTAAAGTGCACACAATAGTTGTATTACACTTTCATTAAGTTTTCTATAAGAAAAATTTTCTTTTTATAAAGTTTCTCCACTTTTCTAAATACTAAAAATAATTTAAAATTTTTTTAATGGTTTCCATATTGATTTAATGGGTTCAGTTAATGCAACATATGGTAGTCACACATCTCAGACGAAAAACAAAATCGAATTTGGCAAAAAGATCTTTAAATTACTAGCTTCCACATTGAAACTTTTTCGTATAACTTCGCTTTAGCTACGAATTGGGTAATATTTTTTCTTCAGTAGCTAAAATATTTAAATTTTTCTAAATATTTTGCATTAAACCTGCAATATATTAGGACCAGGAATCAATTACAAATCTGCGCTGAACTACTAACTATTGTAATACCTAAAAACAATGCTGAAAGATACCTTAGAGCTGGAAAACAAGCATATAATAGCCAAAACCATAGAATAACATGAATTCATCAATTCCATTTACAAAAGACAATAAATATTTCATGTAACAACAATCAACAAAACAAAGCACAAGGACTTTTCAATACAACTCACAAATATGCTGGAGTTAAATAACTTTAGGTTCAACAATAACATACATATATGTATATGTATGTATATCGGCAAACCAACAAGTGCTTGAATAGAATTGAATACGACATCTGATAAACAGGAAACCAACGGCCACATACACAATAATACACATCCTCAACAACACAAAAAAGCAGCGATGAGACAATTAATAACGGGACTTGAACGAACACCACTAACACTTGTAAAAGAGATGAAAATAATAAATACCATAGCGGAGAATAAGAACACCTAGTAGACAGGATCAGGAAGTATACCAGGGCAGGCAAGGGCCAGAACAAAGAACATAAATATCGTAATTTAACTTGGGCTACTTTGACGTACACATATCGAGCAGGCAAAACAACATACAAACTAGAAAAAGGTTTATTGTTTGTTGTTTCTATAGATGTTCATATGCCGATATTTCATTGTTGGCTAAACCAAATCGGCATAGGCACACCTCAGGTCAAAACAAACAATAAATTTTTGAAACTCTAATTCTTTAAACGATTAGTTGGGGAGAATATCCCAAATAATAAATTTCAATATTAACTGGAAGAAAGTTTTAGGAAACACAACATGAATACAGCATTCAAAGCAAAAAAAAAAACCAAAGGTGGGTGGAATGCCACAGAAAAGCACGAATGAAAGAGACCCTGTATACAATAAAGAGGGTGTATACAAATTAACCTGTTCTTGCCAATATACGTAAATAGTTACATCGGACAAACGGGCATAAGATGTAAATAAGAACAAATAAGGGACTACAATGGGAAATGAAGAAAATCAGATTCGACACTGGAATCGAATTTCGTGAATCACATGTTTGACAACAAGTGTACACCAGCACACATAAGACAAAGGGTCTTATGTGGAAAACGGAAAATATTTGGCGGAATAATAAACACTACATCAGATACTAAAAACATTTTTACACCCAACAAAAGCCACCAACTTAACAACACATGACCAGTGAGAACGGCCCAGAAGCGAACAATTACAGATTAATACGCGTATAGAAAAGGAGCACTGGGAAACTTCGCGCCCACACGATGCATTGGGAAATGCGAGCATAGTGATAAAGAAAAAACGAGCAATGGGGGCGTAAAGCTAGAGACACAGGTAGCAAGAGGGATACAAGCAAACGAACAAAGACGAGGTTTACAGACATGCATACAAACAAAAGAACTATACAAGGACAACAAAAAACAGGAAAACGATTTAGTAAGGGGAAATTTGACGTGGAAAAGAAAACGTTTTTAGATTATGGTTAACTCCACCACCATACGAGTATTTTCGAAAGTTTTCGTAAAAAGTATGAAAAATACCCAGATTATTTAAATAAATCTCTCAGTTCGTAATACAGCCCCAATATAATTTTTCCCTGTACTGTTTATGTTATAAAAACTAATTAGTTTCACTCAACAACGCTGAATATGTAGGTTTCCAGGAAACTTTATTAAAAAAAGAAATTAGTCCTTAAAAGCTTCAAAATGTGTTTAGAAATCATTCACTTTTTAAACGTATTTAAAACGTTTTAACCAATTAATTTCTATTTACTCTAACGCCCGTAATTTTTAGATGATGTTGTAGTGTCAAGTTCAAGCTGCTTAAAAAAAATCCCTTAATTTCTAAGGACATTCTTTTACCCCTCTGACTCGGTTTACTCTTGTATTCCGTACTTGAGGAAATGCTAAGAAATTTCCATGTTTGTATGCAGATTCAAGAATGTTTCGAATATTAAAATAAATTTTCTTTTCTATTTTCCGTTAAGCGAGACTCCCATCCACTATCGTTGAATTGACATTAATTTTTTTTTGTATGCTCACATACACATACAGTATGTAAATTAAGTGTTGGCCAAATGGAAAATTTTCCAGATTTTTTTCTGAACGCAATTTTGTTATTTGATTTTTGCGAAAAAAAAAAATTAAGAATTACACGAGCACAATATTAGAGGCACGAAAATAATTAATAAATATTTTAGTTTTCCGTTTAATTGCTATGAGTGAAAATCGTGTTTGTTTATGTTTTTCTCTAATGGAAGGCTGATATAAAGGGAATGTTCCCATTGAAAAAAATCTATCATGCTGAAGAACTTTATAATTAATTAAATATTAATGAATACAGTAGGAACACCTCGGGAGATCTCATTTAAAAACACAGCGCGTAATTTCTATCTCAAGTTTTTTTTTTAATAGTTGCTTTTTTCTTGTTGAATTGTTTATCCTTTTTTTGGTCTCAATAAAATTACTCAAAATAAAGCTAAAAATGTACACCATGTGAAAACCGATTTACCAAAAATCATATTCGAACCCGGATTAAAAAAAAGCCCTTTTTCCGAATCTTTCGAAAGCCGGTTTTTGAGAAAGTCGTTTTTTGCATACTTGAGTAAATAAATAATTTTTTTTTCAGTATACAATTGCCTAGACCAAAAAAAGGGGGAAAAATTTCACTAAAGTGATTTTATTTTTTGTTTCAGCTTTTATAAGCTAAACTTCTTAAAAAGTCGAATGCATTACTAACTCATACTTTAGAAGCAATAACGAATTCACTCCTTTTCCCACATTTGAAAGTAATAAGTAAAATTTTGCAACTAACTTTGTGACTCTTCTTAAATTACACAAATACAGATCTTTTTTATAGTAAAATATTCAAGTTTGATAAGTTGTAATCATGAAATTCTAAATTGAAAGAATTTAAAAAATATAAAAAAAATTTGTTGCATTTTTTTACTACAGAAATTTTAAAATTTTCGATTGTGCAAACAATGATTTGACAAACTGTACATAAATTGCTATGCTTAAGGATTGCTTTCGAATATTCATGGAATACATATATGTAAATACATACATACATGCATACATACATCTAATCATAATGTACTCAATGTAATGTAATGAGTGTGTGCACTTGTATGTGCATTTTGTGTCCTTGGAATCAATTTTGAAAATTTTATACCAGATTTTAGCAAAGTAAGCAAACTGCATATGACAGATGGTTAACGAATAATTTGAGATGTTAAATAAGATCTTTAATGTGTTTGGGAATAAATTTTACAAATTATAAGCCTTTACAAAAAGGGCGTACGTAGCAGAGGCCTTAAATTGCTCTGTTAGACATACAAAGCTTTGTTAATGCACTTGAAGTAAAATATTGCTTTATTTATGTCCTGTTATATCCTTAAAATATAGAAAAATAAGGTTATAGGAAAAAACGGAACAAAAACAATAACTTTAGTCATATTCCTCAAAAATCGTAGGAGGTGGAAAGGACTCCCAGCCCTGCCGGGATGTCTTTTAATCAAAACGGCTTGTTTTGTAGATATTAAAAAATTTAGAAATTGTCCTGTGTTTTTTCCAAAATGGCATTCGTATTCATTAGAGTCATGTCTGGATAAGTGTCCATTAGTCAAAAATTATTTCTGTTTGGAAATTATGATAAAATTTCAAAACAATGCGAGGCAAATAAAAAAAATATATTTGAGAAAACTGGCAATCGTATCTGGCTGAATGTCCATTACTCAAAAGTCTTACCAGCTTTTTCTAGAAATCATGATAAAATTTCAATAAAGCAATCACTCTCATTTGGGTTGGTCCTTTCCGACTTGGGCTTCTTAATTTTGTAAGAGAATATGCAACAGTTTTCTTTACTGTAGTACAAATTATCGAAATCAAAGGCGATATTCGCCAACCACAATAATGCTCTGTATTTATAAAATTTAGCAAACACTGTTGGGCTTATCTTCGTGGGCCCGAAGGACCATGAAACAATTATAAAAACTATAAAAATTTTATCTAAATGTTGATAGCGATTCTCTTTTATGAAATATCTGTCGTGTTTATATTTATTAAGATTAAAACATTCTATATAGAAAATATTCTTTTAGGCGTTTTTTTACTATTCAATAGATGTCCGTCTCCTCGCGCAGTGTAGTCGCAGCTTCCCAGCAAAAGCCTTGTACATGATGTATGCCACGTATACATCATATTGCCATGCAGAGGCAATAATGCACAATAAGTGGTACGAGGTTGGACTATAAGGAAGATATGCAAAATAGATCACGAACACATAATGGGAAGAGTAAACATTTCCTTGGAACCCAGAGAAGCACATCCTTAACGCTTCCTAATAACCATATGCTCCTTAAAGAAGAGGGCAATAGAACATTGTCTCTCCCAGATGGATTAAAATATCTCATTATTTATGTGTATTGCTAAATTAAAAAAATATATTAAAATCAATCATTCTCAAAAATGTTCAGCTTGGGGAACACCAAAAATTTTAACTTTTGGGAAAATTGAAGCAAATGCTTAATTTAAAAACTTTAATTTTAGGTGCAATTATACTCAGAATAAAGTGAAATTCGGCAACATTTTATAAAATTATGACGTTTAACATCATAATAAATATTATTTTATTCAGGGGTAAGGATATTTCTACCACCCATATGATCTAAACACAGCGCAAATTAAAGGAGAATTAATAAACTACTTTCTAAAGGTTAGCGATTAAATTTGTTTCATTCGGAGCAGGGATATGTCTGTCCTTAATTTTAAAAACTAAACTTAAGAGTAAAATTATGCGAAAATTGGTGAGTTTTTTTCTCTCTGGCAAATTTCGTGTAAGGATATGCCTAACACCCATATATCCTTAATTTCACATATTGGAAATTTGCTACACTTGTGGTCGTAGTGTATGTAGAACTCTGTTTTTGAAATCTGTAGTGAATTTAGTTACATTTGTAGCAAGGATATGCCTACCTGCCCACTCGTATATCTTTAATTTCAGGAAGTAAATTTTTTGCCACAATGTTAGTCCGAAAGCGAAAGAAAAAATATTTTAAAAATTATATTTTTAAAATTACGGTTTTAAACTCTGTTGCAAAATTCGTTTCATTCGGAGCAAGGATATGCCTACCTCCAGTGTATCCTTAATTTCAAAAACTAAAATGTAGAAACATTTACGTTCAAAGTGTGACGAAGATTGATGAACAGTTCCAGAAATGTGTTTTCATCTCTAAGGTATAAGGAGATGCCTACCTTTTCCATACATCTGATGACATGCATGCCTCTCATATATCCCTGGTTTAAAATATTCAACTTTACCTATATTTGTGATCAGAATGCAGTATAAACTATTAAGTATGTGCAAGAATATGCTTCCAAACACCGTGTTTAGTTTCGTTGCAGTTTCAACAAGGACTCTGACTTCTCCTACATGTCTTTTTTGGTAAAGTTTTGTTTTACGTATAAACATTCCATTGTTATCGCATTGTATATTTAATATCTTATTAAAATCTAGCAGCTTTCAAGTCTTTGTGAAAAAAATTAATGCAATTAAAGCAATTAAAAAAATCTAATTATTTTCAATTTGTTGTTGAAATAAATTAAAAAACTTTTTGTGTTTAATTTAAAAGCTTAAGTTTGGCACTCAACTGCTGGTAACCAAATTGTATCATCAATCCAACATTTTCTTTAACTGTCGATCTGTCTATACGCATCTACTGTTCTAAGTGGTTTTGGCCTTAACCATCTGAACTTTCTCACTTGTTTACAAAATTGTTTCGTTGCATACATTCATTTATCTTTGTTTTTTTTTTCTTCTTTAAAGTTGTGAATTTGTAAAAAAATACAATTTATTTATTATCTTTTGGCTATAATAACTTTCAAGGTTCAACTTTATCTCGGCGACTCAAGCTTTTTCTTTCTCTAGCCGTGGTTTACAAACCTGATGTTAAAGTAAATGTTGATACTTACAAAGTATGAAAAATAATTGAAATACAAAAATCGCTCTGGATCATTATTTCAATCATGAACAAAATACAAAAATAAGCAATTGTTTCATTTCAACCATGAAATAATAAATGTTCTTCAATTAAATAAATAAGAACATAAAAAACCACAAAACTCGAAAGCATACATACACTCTCATATGTATGTATTACTCATATGTATGTATGTATTTACATGCGTTAAGTCTTGCATTTAAAATAAATTTTATCCGAGACGAAAAATAATTTCAAAGTCTTACAATCAAAGAAGGAATAAAGTCCTAAACTCACTCATACCATGTAAATCGTTGTAATATCTCAATTTAATAAGAAAACAAATTTAAACAATGTGTGCGTGCGTGTATGTGTGTGTGTATATATAATGTGATGAAGGATTATTCAAACAAAGATTTTGCCAAGAAATAAATTTCTATTGATTATTTAGCAACAAATCCTATTTTCATACCGACAAAACACGTACTGAAATACTAAATTCTTGGTAACCGTCTTTTGTTGTTTTATTTTGGAATTGCCTGTCCGCCACAGTAAATGAGCATTTATGTGAAAAAATCGGCAAAAGATACAAAACAAACATGTCAGTTTTCATTAAGATTTTAATGCTCAAAATTTAATTCGTTACTTATTCAGTAAAAACAAACAGAAATAAATCTACTCTAAACACAGAGGGAGTTTGCCGGAAATAGAGAACATTTGAGTCATTTCGAATGATTTTAATGCGAAGTTGCTGTTCCATAAATTCGTTTTTTTTATGTATGTATCTCCATTAAAGTGGAAGCTGTTTGTTTTTAATTAATGAGAAATGTGTTGTTTTTTTAACCTGCCTATTGCACTTAACTGCACAAGGTATAAGACACTGTTAATGTCGCAAAATATATATGTATATAAAAAAGCTTGCACTTAAGTGCCTTTCGCTTACATCCATTAAAGCACACTTTAATAATTTTAATACATCTATATATATATATATAAAATATATAAAATAGGATGTGTGTATGTATGTATGTATGTATGTATGTATGTATGTATGTATGTATGTATGTATGTAAACGGCTGGGCCGATTTTGACGAAATTTTCAGGGAACCTTCAGAATACTCGGGCGGGTGACACTGTGAAGTCCGATTTTTTATTTTCGGTCTGTGGGCGGAGGGGCGTGGCAAAATCCAATAATTCATAAAATGAGAACGGTTTGGCCGATTTCTGTAAAACTTTTTGTCAGTTGTTCGTATTTTCGAGGAGAAGGTTTTTATGGAAGAAAATTTTGGAAAACCCCTCCGGAAAAGTCGGAAAATTGGAAAAATCGAAAATCGAGTTTTTGTATGAAATTTTGTTTGAAATTATTCCTTAATGGCTTTCAAATGAAAAAATAGAAAGTTTGTCTGAAGGCTTAAAATTGGGGCGAGGCGAAGTTCGCCTGGTCCGCTAGTTATTCATATAAAATAATGCATTTATCTGACCCGCAAAATGTATGGAAGATACAGAAAAGAAATCACAAACCCTTTTGTTACCTTTGCAAACAAAATCTCGGTATACAACTCGTGCCTTGACTACCATAAACGCTTTACACGAGAAGCATTCTGGTTAACTGCTTTTTTACTAAGTAGTATGTATCGCTATTGCAAAATTGATTTTGGCCTAACTTTGTAATGCCACTTCCAACGATAAGATTTCATTATCGATTGCGATGAAAAAGTGTGTAAAGGCACGATATGTCTTTTAGCAATGTATCGTATTAAAATGCATTAAACAATTATTTAACAACTGGGGAAACTAAGATGTCATTAACATCGTATGTAATTATCAAATACGATAGAGAATTCTCATATTGTATTTGATTGTTTTGGCATAAATATGTGAGGTTAAATGTTTTCAAACAGCTTAAAGCTCACTGACGATTTGATTTAGCGACCAATAAAATTTTGGCAATTAACTTTAACTTTGCTTTTCTGGAGAGAGGAAATTTGCATCAATTGTTAACTCAAAATCGATGCATTCCTTAAAGTGCAAATTTTTACATTTTCCTTAATACATTTTCCTTAACCTGAAAAAAGAATTTTGCTCATTCGATAATTGGACATGGTTGGAACGATAGGTATATACTTTAATTGATTGGGTAATAATTTTCTTATAATAATCATAAAATAGCCACAGTGAGTGGTGGAAAACAATTGCTATAGAACACGAACTATGTATGTACATAAGTGTGTAGTTTTTAGATGAAAATCTATTTGAAAAAATTTTTTTAAATTATTTTAAAAATTTCAAAAATTCTTTCCTTCAAAATAGAACATCCATAAATATCTATACAAACTATATAAATTTTATATTTATTATCGTTTTTTTCGTATCCCATTGTGCAAGAAACATATAAACTTTTATTAATATCTGTGAAATATTTGTTTATATGCATACACATGTGTATACATTACAATGTATTAAGAAAATTATATTAAAATTTTATTAAATAGTCAAAAATATACTAATAATAGTCACTCGTCTAAACAATTTCAAAATTTATAGATCATGTGCAACAATTATTAAATTTCCTTATCCAAATATATTTCTTTATGGTTTCATTATTTTTTTTAAATATAAATAGATTTATTACTTAAAGGAAATTCAATCAAAAAATACTTATTATTAAATCAAAGAAATCAAGTGTAACAAAATTTCATCTTATAATTAAATCAATCAGAAAATTTTTAAAAATTAAAAATTGTTTACTTAAAAAAAAACAAGTAAATGTTTAAACTGATGAGTGTTCCTCATATATGTATGTATGCATATCCGTGAAATTCCTGTGGTTGTATGAGTCCACAAAGTAAATCAACCGCTGTAATATACGTTGACTATAGTTGACTCTTTCTTATGCACAACACTATTGGGCGCAAATCTCTTTCGCACTCTTTAAGTAAATGGCTGAGCATCAACACTTTATTTATATGAAACAGTGATGTTAAGGCTTCTTAAAATAAACGCTGCACAAGTTTATTTAACAGCTGAATTAAATGGATGTATGTATTTTTTTTTTTTTATGTATGTATGTATATGTTAGAGAAAAGGATTTGAGAAACCATTTTATATGGAAGGAAGCACAATTAAGACATTTCATGATCTTTTTATATGGACATGCTAATTATTTTAGAAAAATACTTCTGCATAATAAATAAACTAACTGCCTGTTTCTCTAAGTGCGAAAAAAAATCAAAAATTTACTTTTGTTTTCAATATAAATGTTTGAACGAATTTTTCGTTTACATTTGGAGAAGCAGACAGCGAAGTAGCAAATTTACAAGAAATAAAATAAAAAAATAATCTTTCTTTTTCTTCCATTAATATTGATACGAAGTTCTGAGAAATTTAAATAATTCGAAATTGTATTCGAATGCAGGCAATGTATATGATGTTTTTTCCAATAGCGTAAAACTATTCTAATTTTTTTAATACATTGCTATGTTCGAAATTTTAAGCTTCGATTTGTTAGTAATATTTAACTTGTTCGATATTCGAATTTCATTTCCAACCTCAGAGGCGAAGCAGAAAATCGTTATTACGGAAATCAATATTCAGTATACATGTCTTTTAAAACTTTTGAAAATGCTGAATTTTTCATAAGCCAAAGCATATTCGAAAATTCAATTTTAGTAGAAAAATTATTTGCTTAATTTTTTAAACTTATTAATATAAATCAAAAATTTAGGGTATTAACAAACATTTGTTTTTGTTATATTCGAAAAATCGATTTTATACATTTTTTTCTTAAGGCTTTTAGATTGAAATTGTGAAAATTCTCGTTTGCCTTTATAATGTTCATCTCCAAAATATCCGGTCAAAGTTCGTAGGTTTGCTGGACAATTCAAATTCAATTTAAAAAATATTGTCTTAAATATATACATACACACCTTTTGAAAATCAGTGTACAATTATAGTTATTAAAAGAATAACACGATTTTTTGGGAAAAGGAAAAGGCATAATCTTAGACCAGTAAAAAGCGCCAGTAAATACCCCTCAGGTGAGTAATATCGGGTAAGATGTCATCCGCGAAAAATTAGGATCTCTCCTGCACAAAAGTTGACACACGAAGGGTTCCACAGTCTTCTCCCAAATGCCCTGTATTCGGCCCCCCAGCAGTACCGTTCCGATGCATATGTATTCGCAAGTTAGAGTGTCCCTCCAGACGCCAATCAACTAAGTTAGCTCGAGCTCTCTTAGTTCTAAAAAGCCTCTCGTTTTAACCTCATCGGGGTCGGCCACAGGACTTTGGTCGTATTACCAACAGCTCTGCCATTCCAGTGTCCTGTGACCCATTTTTGCAACTCAGTCCTCGCAGCCCAAAAGCGCTTTGCATCGACCAGGGTGGCTATGGTGGGCGTCACCCAAAAGAGACGGATCCTGCCATGTACCGCGTTATCATTACACGCATTTTTTTTAACTCATGATGGTCCTAGAATTAACCATCACAGACCCAGGGTCCTAATTGCCTGATTTTCATGGGTCTAAAGTTTACACTGAGCCAACTCATGTACTCTGTAATCGCATGGACTTCTACCTAGAAGACGGTATAGTGGTGGTCAGGCAGGCGAAAGTAAATTTCGGCATCTGGTCCTTTTATAATTTTTAAATGAATATATAAAAATATGTATGTAGTAGATGTTTGCGATATATATAAAATTTATATATACATATATATATATATATGTATATATATATATATATATATATATATATGTATATATATATACATATATATATATATATATATATATATATATATATATATATGTATGTATATATATATATATATATATATATATATATATATATTTATAAAATTTATTTATGCGTAAAAACTGAATATCTGCGAGCATTCTAATTCATTTTCGAACTATTCCATGTTAATGGTTCATTTTGTTATGTTCCGAATATAAGGCGTAGATATCCAAGTTATCGAAACTTTATATTAACAAGAATTATTTTAAACAACTTTTTACACATTAATTTCTTACTTAAAGATGTTTGCCAATTATAAAATTATTATTTTTTACACAGAGCGCGTTTCTTTTAAAGAAAAAGATCCAAGTGGCTGCATTATTATAATAGTGAAACGCTCCAACTTTTCTAAATTTAACGTTTAACATAGAATTGGCATCACTGAAATTAAACTATAGATAGATACATTCACAATAGCAGACGTCAATTACTAAACAAAAAAAATTAAGTATTTCAGGAACAAAAGGTGTACAGAAAAAACTACTTTATAAAATACAAGAAATAAATTTTAATAATAAATAAATATTTATAACATCATAACAAGTGTGTATAAATAAATAAACAAAATATAGTAAATGTACTCAAAAGAGTAAATGGGAAAAAAAGAATCAAGTGCGAAAATACCTTTGACAGACACACAGGAACAAATATTTTATTTGCAAAAATACCGACGACAAGAAATTGCTAAGAAAGCAAACAAACAATCATGAGCCATAAATATACATACATAAAAGAAACACCTTAAAAACTAAACCAATAACAATAATAATTGGTTTCTTAAATATACGAAATGTACTTATAATTAATATAAACATTTTTTTAAAAATAAATACTATTGAATAAATATATAAAAAAACTAAAGTAACTTTGAAGTACATTTACTAACAGAGACACACGCACACACACCTGGACATTTAAGAAAAATTTGTTTAGTGCAAAATTGTGATTTTTTGTCTTCTTACATTCAGAGAGTGTAATAGAGCGAGAGCAAAAGAGAGGCATAGGTAACTTCTTAGTGCTCTCACAAAATAATACAAATTCCTATTAGTGTTTAAATAATTGAGCAAAAATATTAATAAAACTATTATAAACATGGATGATGGTGAATTTAATTTATCGAATACTATTGGCATCGGCTTAAATATTGGCGAGCAAATGATGCTGCCGGTTTCGAATGGTGCAGAGGAAGCGGAACTTGTTTTACAACAGCAACAGCAGCTACAGCGCCAGCACGAGCAGCACCTTCTTGAACAACAACAGCAACAGGAGCAGCAGCATCAGCATCATCAGCATCACCTACAAATGCATTATGACTCTAATATGTCAATAGATCAACAAACCGCCGTAAATGTCAATAATTCGCCAGAGACAACAACAACAAATGTCACTTGTCTAGACAATTCAATTGGAAATTTTTACCAAGAGGTGAACAATTTTTTCCAATATATACACACATAGATTCAATAAATGATGGACATCTGTCAATATTTTCTAAAGCTAAAATTAGACGCACAGTGCTTCGTCTCATGGGCAAAATTACATTTTAATTAAGTTATTACTTAAGCTCAAGGTCTTATTAAATGGTTTATTTGTAACTTTCTATATTTCGATACTCATTGAGCATCATCTTCGGGAAGATGGGTATCGAAATATAATAATGTTTTAATTAAAATTATTTATAAAAGCAAATCTAATAAAATCTACATACATACATACATTTTTATAAAGCTAATGTAAGACCCTAAATACGAGTAAATATATAAAGGGAATTTTATATCTACCCTTTTCATATGGAATAGAGGTCCCAAAATTAAATATATTTGTTTTTTAGTTAAAATTGTTAAACAGACAATTTTAGTTTAGTTGCTTTATTAAAGAAAAATAAAGCATTTTTTAATATATTGTGTTGAAACCTAAAAGCTTCTGTTAATTATTTACATACAGGGGAGTTCGATTATAAATTATAATTAAATGGGGTCCGTGAAATTTAGTTCGTTTTACACGAACTATTCAAAAAAGTTTGAGCGGCTTGCAACATAATTTTTTTTTTGCCATTTTGTGTTGTTGATACTGGTGAAGTTGTTCGTTACATACAATAATTCGTTATAACCGGTATAGACTATACCTGTACTCTTTAAAAGAGAATTTCGAAATCAAAAACATCGAACATTAATATACGGTCACCTTCTCTACAAACTGATTTCAAAACGAAAATTCGAAGTTTTTCAGACTTCAGTGTAGTTTTCTATGTTGTTGAGCGTTAGATTTCATATCTGAAATTAAGTTGCCGTGTATAACTTTGGATGTTTTCAATTTTGAGCGGTAAGAGTATCCTTGCAGAAAATTAAACGAAATCTATCATAGAGCTAAAAAGCATTATCATAGAAATATTTGCGGATTTTTTTATGAATGTAGCGAAAATTGAATTTCCAAAATTAAGCAGATATGCAAGAACTTAATTTTAAAAATATTGTTATCACGAACGTAGCCAGAATTAATTTTTAATATAAAGGACATATGAAAGGTATGTGTCATCCTTTCACCGAATAAAACGCATTTAGCCTTTGCCAACTTATGCCATATTCTAAGCCCAAATATAGCCACAGTTTTCTTTTTTTGATGTCAGATATTTAGCAAGTATTTATTTAGAATTTTATATTCCGCTAAAATGAAGCGTTGTGTTGTTTTTATACAAAAAATAAACATGAAACAATGCAAGCCTTTAATTTCTAAAATTAAGGATATGTGGGAGGTATGCAGAACGGTAAACAGAAAGAAATTTATCACACTATTGAAAAATGCAATTATATAGTTTGACAAATTTTGATATATTCTGTACCGAAATCATATTTGAATATATCGATACATATATATACAGTAGGCATGTCCTTGAACCGAGTGAAGTCAAAATAGGTACAGTGGTAAAAAAACAAGTTCTAGAAAAATTTTCTAATTTTCGTATTATTGTGATTTTTTTTGAAATAAAATTTTTAAATTGAGGATGAATATCCTTGAAGCAATTCTCCCTAAACTATTGTTTTCTTAATTTACATACTTATCTTATCTCTGATTTGGTTGATTTTCTATATCAAGACAAACCATTAAGCGTCCTGGCCCAAAAATATAATTGCACAAAACCTTCAATACTAGAAAGCATCCCCGGGTGCAACTACTAAACAACAATGGAATTTTCAACAGGACACTGCTATATAGTTGAAGTGAACCTTTCCACGATTCTTACACAAACTGAAAACAATGAGGGAGAGGAGGAGGAGTATTTCGTTACTGTACGCTGTTGCAAGAATATCGAACTCTTCTCTCTTTCTCATTTCTCATTCTCTCACCACCAAGGCAAGACAATTAAATCCAATAAAACCCACTTTCAATAATTCCTTGATGGTATGAAAATTGTTTCCTCTAGATCTCTAAAAAATTGTTATTTTCTCGTCTGTTTCTATTTTTATTTGAACATCTAGAATTTAGAAGTTGAGGGTCCGAATGTTTTGTTTGCCCTAAACAAGAAATTGACAGATGCCAAAAAAGATCTTCACAAAATTTTTTATTAATAATTATTTAAATCTTATTCTAGAATACAGAACTAGAGGACTTGAATGCTAAACTGGTAGAGACGACGAAAATTCTCGACTATCCGCCAGTGGAACAGCCGACAGCGCTGCTAGCAACACCTTTACCAGAAGAATGCGCCGAAAAACTTATAGTAGAGGAGCTGGGCAGCATAACGAAAGAAAGTGTAAATAAAGAAAAATCGGAAGGAGAAACACATGAACCAATCCAGGAAGCAGAGAAAGAAAAGGAAGATAAAGTCAATGAAGATGAGGAGGAAGATGGAGAAGACGTTGAGGCAGAAGATGTAGAGGCCGATGAAGAAACGGATGCCGATGAAGAGGTTGAAGAGGTGGTGGAGGAAGACGAGGATGAAGTTGAAGAAGAAATCATACCCGATGAAGTCATAGTGCCAGAAAACTCCCAAGATGCTGTAAAGCATATAGATGTAGCTAAAGGCACTCGAGCAGAAGATGACGAAGAAGATGATGATAATGATGATGCAGACAACAATAAAGATTCCAACGAAAATGAAGATTCACAAAATAATGAGAACGAGGAGGCCGAAGAGCCCAGCAGCACTGCGCGGCGAGCGAGAAGAACAGAAGAAGAGATCGATGAGAATCAGTGTCGTGTGTGTTGTGCTAAAGAAGATTTAGTCAGTATTTTCAAAAAGGTGGAGGAACGCACAGTAGCCGATTTGCTAATGACTCTATGCCCCTCGGTATCAATTGTTATCAAAGATTTTCTGCCGCAATACATCTGCAACTCCTGCTGCGATAATGTGGCAATTGCCATTAAACTTAAAAATCAGTGTGAAACCACCGAAAAGGAATTTAGAAAGAAGCTGTCGCGACATAAGAATAAAATTAGGCGGCCAGTGGGCTACGTGGTAATAGATGCGCCACTCGATTCTGATCCGCCCACCGATGAAGAGCCGGCCAATGATGAAGAATTCAAAGTGTCTGACATAGCCAGTGCCACGCCTAGCGAGGATTCAGATAGTTCCGATTTTAGTGATAGCAAGAGGAAAAAGCGTGGCCGCAAACGAAGGAAATCGGCTGTGGTCACACCCACAGATAGCAAAAAATCTAAAAACAGAAGCAAGTCCGATGACCAATCCTCCGGGGAGGATGACGATGACGGCGATCCCATAAAACAGAAACGCAAACGTTCCACTAATTCTTCGCCCGAAAATTTCGATTGCAACGAATGCGGCCAGAGCTTTACGCGTAAGCAGTCTTTGGTCCTACACAAACGACAACACACCTACGATCGCGGTGAGCCCATCAAATGTGAGGTGTGTGGCAAGAAGTTCAAGATCAAAGGGGCCTATCGCACCCACTTGGAAAAGCATAAGGAGGAGAGGCGGGCCAATAAATGTGTGCAGTGCTCGAGGCGCTTCGCCAGCAGTTCTGATCTCAAACGCCACATAGCGGAAGAGCACAGGGAGAAGCATATATTGCCGTCGTGCTCGAAATGCAATCGCACATTTTCTTCAGCTGGTCGCTTGCAGCGCCACAAACAGAATGGTTGTTCCGTAGTCGATGCAACAAAAGTTAAAAAATCCGAAACGAGTTCGTTTGTAGTGGGCACAGACCTTTTTAAGGCTGTGGCTCCACTACAGTCCACCTATTGGAGTGACAGTTTTTCCGACTAAATGCTACTTGAAGTTATTTAGGGTGATATTTTATTGGTATCTTGGTTTCACAAACCAAGAGATCAAGCGCAATGGTGAAAATGCCGATGACGGTGATGCCGATGATGATGTTTTTATAAAAACTACAACTAGTTTAAGTCGTACAGTATTGGCTTTAGTTATTAGGAAGCTTTTCAAAAATAAAAACCATAATATTTTAAAACTTTTTAAGTGAAAACACTTTTTTAACTTTCTCTAATTTAGTTTAATTTTCTCTAAAGGGATTCAACGAAAATGTGTGAAATAATATTTCACATAAATAGTTTTCTTTAAGGGCCGCTCGGTTTTGAAAGAGAGCATAATGACTTTTAAAAGTGAACCTCTCTTCAAAGATGCAATTTCGAAAAATGACTTTAAAAAGAACTTTTTTAAAACAAAGTAACTTTTAGAAAAACAAAGGAATTTTAAAAGTTTTCCAAAATTTATTTTTTTTTTATTATATATCTTTTTAAAAACACTACCTTTCAGGAAAATATAATTAAAAGTTTTTTTTTTAAAGCACTGAAACACAAAGAAAAACTTTTTAAAATAGTCTATTTTCCAAAAAAAAGAAAATATTTTTAAAAAGCAAACGTTTTTAAAATAAGTGCGTGAAAAATCTTTTAGCCAACACCCTTTTTAACAAAATTATAAAATTGAAGAAGTATTTTTTTAAATCTTTTTCAAGAAAATTCTGCCTCAAAACGTAGTTTTTCGGGGGAAAAACTCTAAAAATTTATCTTTTTGCGAAACAGGACTTTTTAGGTATTCTGTAATGAAAAAAGTACTTTACATTTAAAAATGCCTTTTTAAGAAACTTTTATATAAAAAACATAAAAACAACTTTTGCCAGAATTTAATTTTTTTTAAAAGGACATTTGCAGAGAAGTACGTTTTGGAAAACTAAAAATAAATTAACGTATTCAGAATTTTTTTTTAAGAATTTTCTTTGTCAAAATAAACATGTACTTTTTAAAATAAACATGTAGTGAAATTCTTGTCTGAAAATTACATTAAAAAATAAACCTTTAAAAACTATTTAAAGCAAATTTTCCGAGAGCGTTTCCCTTAAAAAGAGTATTTTCACAGAAGTACTTTTGTCAACGAAGAACTTTTCAAAAACTAAATATATCCCCAAATATATTCCATTTGAAAAAGAAACATCTAGGAAAAATACTTTTAAAAAAGAATACATTTGGGAAGAAGTACTATTTGAAAACAATATATTTGGAAAACGTTGTTTTTGAAAAATGCTTCGTTGACAAAAGTACTTTTTCTTAAATGTATTCTTTTTAAAAAGTATTTCCCCAGGATGTTTCTTTTCAAAAAGAACATTTTCCAAAATTTTTTTTTATAGTGCCGTTTTAAAAAATGACCTGCGCAAAAAGTGCCTTTTTAAAAATGTTTATTTTTCAAATGTTACATTTATCCAGAAAGTACTTTTTCAAGAAGTACATTTCTCAAAATGCTAATTTTTCTTAAAAAGTATCTGTTTTTGTATTAAGTACCGTTTGAAAAGGTCCTTTTTTAAGAAAGCACCTTTTCAAAATTGCTTCTGCAAAAAGTGCGTGTCTCAAAAAGTACTGTTTCTGAAAACGTAACTGTTTAAAAATTTATATTTTTCAAATAAGTACTTTTTCAAAAGAAAAGTACCTTTAAAAAAAAACATTCAAAAAGTAAATTTTTCAAAAAAGTACATATAACCACATGTTGTATCTTTAAATAGTATATTTTTTTCCAAAAAATTCCGTTACAAAATAAATGCCTTCATTGGGGACTTATATCATTATATTTGGGATTTATTTCTTTTTCTTAAATTTTTCAAACAGAAAAAATTACCAAAATTCATCTTCGCTTTTTGCATTGCCAGCCTCCGTCTCCGCTTCCTAAAGCATTTCTGCATAACTTAATAAGGCAAAGCCGGTTTTGGACATACAACAAGGACCGGCTCTGGACGTAATTTTTATTCTATGATAAATTATTTAAAAAAAGTGAAATACATAAGCACTCCTGCAGGAGTTTTTCCCATGAGGCATGTAAAAACCCGGCTTAATTTTCTAAGGCACTTCTACATTTTGAATTTATTTGATAATTTTTGAATTTTATTTCTTTGGGACGGTACTATTTCATTTCGTTGATGCCTTATTTATAATTGCGTGTGAAATAACCAAAAATGTTTAAGGGTTTGTTTTAGGAAGTTAATCCATGCCGCCTATTTGGTGGACTGGCCCAGGATTGGATAATTATAAGCATATGATATCTTGCCATGTGAAGACAAAAACATTAAAAGTTTTTTATATATTTTCGCAAAATAAAAGCACTTTATCAATAAGTTCCTGGCGACTCAATGGGAAATTTTAGATATTGCAGGAACGCAGTTTCAGTAGAACGAAGATAAAATTAATTTACTCGAAATTTTTTTGTGAATTATCCTTTTAACGAGTTTGGCTAAAGCTAGTTAATCCGATATGATGCCATTAGATTATTTTCTGTAGTTATAATAAGCAAAGTCGCATATTCATGTGGTTAAGAGGGAAAGGAAAGCGTAGAAAGAAGTCTCTTTTTTCTGGCATTGGCTGGACTTAAGTGAATAATAATTTAGATTTAAGATTTTGGATACTTATTGCTAGTTCAATGAATATGAAGATGCAATAAATAAATAAAAAACTGGTAATAAAAAAAGAGGGAAAGGGGCAGACCATTTCTAAACTTAGCAGTCGAAGCGTTATTGTCGCAACTTTCTTACTAAAAATTATATATTTTTTGGACCAGGCCATATATAATAATAATTTTCCAATGAAATGTTAACGTTTCATATTTTTGATTTAATGAAAGGAAAAATATTTGTTAAGCCAGCGGTAAGAGAAAGCAGTTTTCTGCTCAAGTCAATTCAATTCAATCAGTCAATTCAATTTTTTTTTTATTTCTAAGAAAAATCATTTTTTTTTTTTTTTTTTTTTTTTTTTAAGAGAAGTTACACTCAGGTAATTAATACCTACTACTTAGATTAAGGTGTTACTCCTTTTGTGAAAGGGATAGGGTAGAGAGGACAGGTGGTGAAATTAGAATACAGAGAGAGAGAGAGAGGTTTTTTTTTTTTTTTTTTTTTTTAATTTCTGTGTTACAACTCAGCTATTCCGCGTTGATTTATTTATTATTATTATACTTTTTTTTTTTTATAGCCGAGTCGTAGCGTCTCTGATGTTAAAAGTAGACGCATTTTTTTAATATTGCCATTTTATTAATTGTTTTACTTCGCCGACGGACAATACCGACGAAGGAGGGCGCGCTTGATACAGTAAACATTAGCAGAGTATGAAATTGCTGTTACTGTTAAAGTGACCAGTGTTATGCCTTCATCACTTAAACAGTCCAACAACAATTAACACAACTCCACACCAAATAGATCAGAAAAAACTTATGTTAATTTTTTTTTTTTTATGACTCGTCTTGAACAGGATACGAACCCGGTTTGTCGGTCATAAATTGCTTTGTAGTCAACGCGCTAACTACTTCAGCCAACAGCACCGGAGATTACAGAAAATAAAGGCAAAGGAGATTACAAGAAAATAAAACGAAGTTCGTAAATGATTTGTCATCTAATTCCATAAATTGATGGTCTGTGCTCTGATCATTTTATTCCTACTTCCGGTATTCCTCAAGGTAGTGTTTTAGGTCCCATTACTTTTTAACATTTTTATTAATGATATCTTCCACTGTTTCCACCATTCTTAATGTCTTTTGTATGCTGATGACCTATTTTTTTTGTATTCGTGATTTTAAGGATTTGCAGGAAGATGTTGGTAAAGTTGTATTTTGGTTTGAATTATCAAATGGCCTTCCATTTAATATTAAAAAAATGCAGGCATATGACTTTTTATAGATGCCGACATACTTTGAATACTTCTTATCTGATGAACAATCATATCCTACAATTTGTTGTTAATGAGATCCTTGATCTTGGTGTTGTTTTTGATAATTAATTAATTATCTTTTGTGAGTCACTTAAGCTACATAATTCCGAGAGCTTATTCTCTTTTAAGCTTTCTTAAGCGGTATACTATGATTTTTATACAAAAAAAATTTTTTTTCTCATTGTTTGTACGATCTCTATTGGAATATGCATCCTTTATTTGGAGACCTAATGCCAGGATACACATATGTATGTCGCTTGGAAAAAGTTCAAATTAAGTTTCTAAAATGTGTGTTTTCTGCTTAGATGTATATGGATTTCAATGAAATCCTTAAAAGTCCGTAGAAAAATCTCTGCTCTGTTATTCCTTCATGGAATTGTCAATAATACTATTGTCTGTGCTGAATATCTGTTCCTCAGAGATCTTTTAGGAGTAAGGATTATTACTGTATGCATTGACTTAAATAAATAAATAAATAAATACAGTGGTGACCACCAACAACCACACTACCATCGTTTTGAACAAGGGCAAGAGTTCAAAGTTTGAAAAAATTTTAAAAATTATTTTAATAATACTATGACCATTGGAGACAAATATATTTCCGCTTTAATTTGCTTGTTTTGTGTAACGCAATTTAATTTCCTTTTCACATATTTTGGTTCACTTGTTGCCGGGGCAGGAATTAAAAAAAATCATTTTTTTGTGTAACACAGTTACAATTATACGCCTGATTAAACATATTGGACACCAATTTCATAATTTAAAATGAAAACATCGTTTACAATTTAAGGCGGAAGGAACAGGATGTTGATTGCAGCTTTCTAGGAAATTCAAATGAAACGTGATATTAATTTTTTATTCTCCTTTCCGTTCAACATTGTTTCAACTCACATATATTTTCTTTTTTTTTACAATACATCATGGCTGATTCAGTTCATTTTACCTTTAATAAATATAGATTTTCATACAAAACAAATACATACAGACAAGGTAACATGTTATATAAAACTTAATAGCGCACGAATGCCCTGCTAAGTGAAAACTTAACAGAGCTTTAAAATAAAGCGATCGTTTGAAGAAAGTTTAGAATGATAAAATGCTGAATATAATTGATTCATTATTGCTTATTTCTAATAACGATAAGATCTCGTAGAGCGAAGCTTTTTGGAAAAACTCCTAAAAAATAGCCGCAATTTGAAGGCAACACTTCAATGGAAGATTGTATGTTAAATCAGATTACATTTGGCTTTTTTTTATCATGTTACTTTATTCAAGGGTATTTCTATTACTGGAATAGTTTCTTTAAACACCAACATTTTGAAGGTATCACTCCATATGAAATACAGTTTCGATTGGCTTGAGCTCAGATCTCATCACTAACCATTTGGAAATTACGTTTTTATTTTTTAATGCTTTTTATGATTAGAAAATACACATCCAAAGAAAAAACATGGTTGACATTATCATAATCGCAAGCTATCATTAGTGTTTGCCCTAATGATCTTAACTATGTAATATGTTTTTTGTCGCAACTATAGTACATTACATAACAAAAAAAAAAAAAAAAAAAAAAAAAAAAAAAAAAAAAAAATTTGTGTTTTTTATTTAACATACGAGGTCTGTTCAATAGAAAAAGTGAATTTTAATTCTTCACCAAAAACTATTTATTTATTCATAAAATTCTATTTTCTCCCCTTCGATTTAATAAACTTGCGCCAGCGTTTTGTACAATCCTCGAAGCAGCTCCAATATTCCGCGGTTTCGTTTTTATCTCCTTAATCGTCGCAAAGCGCCGTCCTTTCATGAGTCTCTCTTAAATTTTGAGAACAGGAAAAAATCACAGGGGACCAAATCTGGTGAATACGGTGGCTGAGCCACGATTACGATATTCTTTTCGGCCAAAAAATTACGAACAAGCAATGACGAATGAGCAGGTGCATTATCGTGATGCAAAAACCATAAATTTTTTTCCCATAATTCCGGACGTTTTTTTTTCCTATTGCTTGTCGCAAGCGGCGCATAACTTGAAGATAATACTCCTTATTAATCGTACGCCCATGTGGCAAGAACTAATGATGCACTACCTCGCAGTAATCGAAGAAAACAGTGAGCAAAACCTTGACATTTGATCGAACTTGGATCTTCCATAGGGACGATTGGACTCATAATTCGTCCCTTTTAAGCAAATATGGATCGTCGTTAACGCCATTCAACATTTCCTGAGCGATTACCATACGACGGTTTTTTTTTATTCAAAATTCAGCAGTATTGGAAGGAGCTTCGCTCGAAAATATGTTTGAGCCAAGTGTGCTGACATAAAAAAATCGCTAATCTAATGCACATAGCCCGTGAAATTTCAAAATTTACCTTTTATAGAGTCTTCTAATAGGGACTTGCAAACTTTGCCAGTAGATATTGGCCAATTTGTTGAAGCTACATCTATCGATTTTGCTATTGAATTTGTTCTGTTCCACGCGTTTCGACCATGTTGCGGTCACCATAATCGTCCTACTAAAAGGACGATTTAAATTTAAGACCGTTGGTTCAGTAAATAATGAACCAAAGCGAAACTCAACATCTGCCGAAAACATCACCACTGTCTGTGAAAGTATGCGGGAGAATCCAAGGCAGTTCGCAAAAACTTGGCCTTTCATGGCGAATACCGCGTCGAGCCTTAGACATACGTCCTTAAAAAATTCAATTGACCCAGAAGCTAAAGGTAAACGACCATGGTCACCAACGAGTGTTCGCTGATTGGTCCCTGGAGCAATTGGAAACTGACTATAATTGTTTGTCATCAAAAATCATATTCATATTTTCCAAGAAACCGAAAATCACAATTCAATAACGTAAATTCTCAATTCAAATAATTTCTATGTGTTAAGATCTTGCAAAATTACAAGTTTTGGAGACTTAAACAAAAGTTGTTGGAACAAAATTGTGGCATAATTATAATTATATTGGTTCCATCCCCGATGTGGAATATCTGCCTGTCCATCGTTGTCGACAGAAAACTTAAGCAAATGTAAAGCATTCAGCGTTCGTTTTCTTTTCTGAAAAAAGGGTTACATTCTATTGACTAAATATGTTGTTGTATAAAGAAAAGTGATATTTTAATACTTAGTAAATCTCCCGTATGATAATTGTGCTCAACAACGTTACACTAAGTCGATAACAATATATTCCATTTTTTGTCTTCGAAAGGGTAAAAAAATACACGTTAAAAAAATAATGCAACAAAAAATGATCTCAAATTTAACGCCGAGAATTTTTAAATTTCGTTGGGTGGGACTCACTTTATTAAATGTCTATGCAATATGAGTAGAGGAAGTTAAAACATTAAATTTAATTAATTTAATTAACTCCTTTAAATAACTGGTACGAGCTGTTATTTTGTTGGTTGTGACAAACAGTCTTACTGACTTAAATTTCATCTACCCGTGGCATCAGTGCAACTCACAAACAAACACACACGCAGTCACACGCACACACACTTTCTTTGCTGTAAAAAGATGACATTTTGTAAATTATAATGATCAGATGTTGCTGCTTTTGTCTTGGTGACGGTATTTGTTATTATTCTACAAGATGTGTCTTCCGCAACTTCTGCACAATGGGACTGAGAGCGTTATAATAAAGTACAAAATAAAAAAAAGTAAAAAAAGGTACAAAATCGTAATCATCCTGCCAATTCAAAGGTGTTTGAAGAACGCGCTTTTCAAATGCGGTACTGGTATTATGTTTAAATCGGTTCTTTTCTTCAGCCGAAAATAATTCTAACTTTGTCAGGTAATAAAAATATATATTTTTTGCAAATCGAGGATTTGAGTTAAGCGATAATCAATATTTTTAATACGTGTGTCAAGTATGTGTTATTGCAAGACTGCGAAACTTGTAATACCTCCGCAGTAAATCTTCATACTCTACAAGTTTTTATGAGCCGGATATTACGAATTTTTTTTAGCCCAGCAGCATATCGAATGTTCAACTCTGGTCCCGATTTAATCAGTCAACAATACGGGATGAAATATTTATGGATTAGCCATGCACTACGTCGTCCACCCACTGTTATCACCCGTAATTCCATAGACTAGAACCTCCAAGGAAGCAGACGTAGAGGATGCCCTGACCAAAGGAAACCTAAAGAAACTTTCGAAATATTAGTTTCAATAAATCTAGAATTTTCATAAAAAGTTTGATCTCAAACTCAATAATAAACAAAAGGATCGAGTAAACAATATTAATAAATTAGAAATATATTTAAAAAAGCAAATTATTATTTAAATATAAAAAAAAAACTTTAAAATGGAATTAGCACACATATATATGTTCCTTTCACTCCTGGAGGGAGCATAGGGCTTCTGCAATGCATATTCATCTTTAGGGTGCGTACACAGTGGCCGCTTGTTTCCGAGCGGAGCCTACTGACGCTTATTGCGAGAACCAATGCGAGAAAACTGGTACTATACATATTAGTACAAATAAGCGCGAACAGGTCATAGTGGGCGCCGAGCTGGTCAGAGCGCAAAGCTGATTGAGTGCGAGAAAACAGTTCCAAAGCGTATTTCAGCGCCGAAAACATTGTTTATGTTGTTTTTATGATTTCAACTTGTTTGGAAAACATAAAAAAAATTAAAAACAAAAATTTAAGAAAAAGTAAGTGAAACATGCAATCAAAAAAAAAAAAAAATTAAAAATAAAATAAAAATTAAAAATAAAATAAAAGTTAAAAATAAAATGAAAATTAAACAAAAAAATTAAAATTCAAATAAATAATAAAAATTAAATAAAATTATAAAAAAATTAAAAAAAATTTAAAAAAATTTAATAAAATAAGTAAATAAAATACATATAAAAAATTAAAAAACAATAAAAATAAAATAAAAATTATAAAAAAAACATACATAAAACATAAATAATAGATAAAATATCAGCGCTCATTCTCGGATCCACTAGGCACACGCAAACTTGTTTCTCGCATGAACAAGTTCTCGCAATAAGCGTCAGTCGGCTCGGCTTCGCAACAAGCGGCCACTTTGTACGCACCCTTATACGGGTTGTTGTTGCAGTTGTTTTCACATTGTTATTACTTGTTTTTTGCCTTGTATCAGTTTCGGTAATCGATTCTTGTTCCAGATGATTGGTCTGCTGTAGCAGGTCTAGGATAATGGGGCTGACATCTGTCGTTGCCTAAAAACAATGCCCCCTCTGTATTTTGGTGTAATCTTAGATTCCTATCTTTTTTCTCACACTTACTTTCTGTTATATTCCCTCTTATTATGATTGTCGCGTCGACGTCACATCAAGTCGATGGAAAGAAGAGTCAGCAGTTCTGCACTCGTTGTAGGCAATAATTAAATAATATTGATGGCCACTTGTCATTATATAAGCCATAGCATTAGTAATATATTATCAATAATATTTAATATAATTGCCAATATATTGATGTCGACTTGCTGTGACGTCGCCGACGACAATCACAATAAGGGCAATTGTTTTCTGTCCCACTGTAAGGAAACAACTCTTCTTCCCTTCATTTGTCATCCACAATATCCTTGTACATGAATGTTGGTACTCTAAGTCTTACGAAACAAGACAATTTGATTGATGCAGTTCTCTAATGACTTTATTTTCTACGTTCTCTGCCATCATTTACATATTTCGCTTTGCAGGTGTTCGCATTACGAAAAGGAGCAACGAAGAAAAATTGTTTTGGACAATTTATTTCTTAGGCAGAAGCTTACACAACTCAAAAATACTTAAGAGCATTCGCTGTGGGTCACGCAAACAATCCGCCCTTAACGAATACACAATAGATAATTGCAAATCCTGCATTAATGAATCCAGTGGCCAGATAGAAATACTAATGGTTAACAGTAGGCCTTAACACATGCTATTGTTTTAAAATTAGTAAAGTAAATAATTGAATTACGATTATTTAAAGTTTCGAATGTCTACTAATTGATTACGATTACAGATTATCTAAAAATAGTCGGGAGTACTAAGACAACCATAGAATAATAAAAAATAAAAAAATCAAAAATAATCAAAAACTAATACGATTACTTTGGTTTATTTAAGATAACGATTTTCGCATTTACTACATATTTTTTTAATTGTCCTTGTATATTTTTCAAAAACAAATTCATTTCAAATATGTTCATATTTTCGATTGGGAATTTTTTTCGATTAAGTCACTTTTACATACACAATATATTTTATTTAACTAATTCAAAATGTGACGTTTAAAATCCTACAAAAAAAGTATATACACGAAAAGTCTATTATAATTTTGAATCGTTGATAAACTTGCTTACGAAAGGTTTTTAAAAGCTTAACTTCAATATCTTTCATTATCCTGTTAATTTATTGTTGCGAAATTTATTGAATTCTGCAAGTTATTTTTTAGAATAGCTTTTTAGACCGTCTTTCAAATTTATTTTAGTAGTAAGTCCTTGGTCCCTTAATAATGATAATAAAAACAATAAACATCTTGAAAAATTTTTTTGCATATAAAGAAATGAAGAAGAATTCAAAAAGTTTCTTGTAATAAAGTTGCTAAATACGAGGGCGATCCTAAAATCAACTGATTATTAGGTGGCAGAGTTAAAAGCAGCCCGTATGGTCTGCCAATTTGAACACAGTATCTAGTGGTCGATGTCCACACCAGAAACGGTTAAGAAATCCCACAATATGGTATTAGACGATCATCGGCTGAAGGTGTGTGATCTATTTGAAAAGTTGTATACTATATACATATGTACATATGTAAGGTTGTATACTATATATGTACATCTGTAGGTAAATATGATGTATGTCCTTTTACTTAATTTTTACTATTTCACATATAATTTTTTACAATAAGTATTAATTTGAAATGAATTTGAAATTTCCTTTTAACATGCGAAGTCCTTGAACTTTTGATTTCCTCGCTAAACTGCTCCTGTCAACAGGCACCTGACCTGTCAGTTGACCCCTGCCAAAATTATAAAAAGCTGCATCGTTTAGTTTGTGTTTGATCACCATTGATAGTAGACTACGGCGTGATTTAAGGAGAACATGGAAAAGAGTGAATTTCGTGTGCTCATTAAGCGTTATTTTTTTACGAAAAAAAAAACCATCACTCCAACCAAGGTTAAGCTGGATAAGTACTCGTACTATGGAAATTCAACACCATCAATTGCAATGTTCACAAAGTGGTTTAGTGAATTTCGTTGTGGCCGCACAAGTACGGAAGATGCCCAACGTTCTTCACGTCCAGTTGAGGTCTCTACACTCGAAAAAAAGTTCACGATATAGTGTTGGCCAACCAAAGATTTAAAGTGCGGGAGATTGTGGAGGCCATATAGGCACATCATGTGGGGTATGAGAAAGCTTTCCGCAAGATGGGTGACGCGTTTACTCAAAATCGACCACAAACACAATCGTGTGATAACTTCGCAGAAGTGTTTGGCGTAGCTCCTCCGCAATATGGACGATTTTTTTTGCATCGTTTTCTAACCGATGGGTTTTTCAGTCAATAAAGTCTTGGCGAGCGTAAAGTCATGGATGTGTGTGATATAATCCATATTTGCTACCTTCAAAAGCATAAAATAATTATTGGGCAATATTATGCAAAATTATTTTCAACCAAGACAAGGCGAGGGTGCATACATACATCTGCAGTTTCCATTGCGAAACTCTATGAATTAGACTCCCTCCGCTGCCGTATTCTTCGGATTTATCCCGAGTTACTATTTCATATTTTCAAATCTAAAGAAAGATATTTGACTCTAACGCTGAAATCAGCCCACATCTAACAAATACCTATTTTGATGACCTCGACAAATCAATTTTTTTTTAAATTGGAGACACGTTGGACACAGTTTATAACGCTCAAAGTTTATAAAGCTCAAAAAAATAAAATAATTTTTTATTCATTCAGAAAGTCACGGAATTATTGAGCCTCCCTCGTAAAAAGAAATTAAGTCGATTACTTTTTTCTCAGTTGATTAGATTTTTCAATAATTTCGGCAGGGTAAATTTTTTTCTCTGTAAATAAGGTCCAAAAACAGAAGTTTATTGTTATCAATGGTCGCTAGACCATCATCATCAGTGTGTGTGTGTGTGTGTGTGTGTCTATTTATTTTTACCACTTTCAGGGATGTGCCAAGAGTTTTTTTCTAATTCTATTTTGAAAATTGATTTTTTATATAAAAAACAATTTCAGTTGTTTCTTAAAGAGAAGTTTTCGAAAATAAGTATACCAAAAAATTTATAATTTTTAGGAATGCGCCCTACTTCCTGCATTGGTCGAAATTTAGTACTTAAAAAAACAATTCAAAAAAATTTATTGTTTAAAAATATTGCACCATATTTTTTGCTACTATTTCATTTTTATTGTTATAATAAATTAACTTATTTTAACAACGGCCTAGAGACCCTGCGTGTAAATGTAATCTGTAAAGGAGATTTTAAACAAGACCAAAACAAAGAGAAAAAAAATAACAATAACAAATTTACCAGAAAAAAACTAAAAATGAATGTTATAATAATTCCCTTTTTTAATATTTCAACTGCTTTAGATTACATACAAATAATTTTATTTCTTAAAGTGTATAAATATTTTTGATATTTAGGGTCATACTTTATCCACAAAAATTTTAATTTTTAGGATTCTTTTTTTAATATTGGGTCTATTTTCTAGCCCTGTGCCCTGAGCCCTGTGCACTTTGGAAATGTCCAATAAATTATTTAAGTAACTGGATAGAATATGTAATTACGTATTCAACAGTATTCATACCCACTATTCATACCCATATGTACCAACTTTTTTCATGTTTTACTCCACTGTACGAACGAACAGCATTAGAAGATGTTTAAAGTTATTGTGCAAATGTTTATGCCACTCGCAACGCATTTCACTCACTCATTGTTAAAGACATTAAATCTTGGGGCTTTCAAAAGTTATTTACCTTATCGATTTCATTTCTGTCGATTTGCATTTCATCGGCTGTAGCCCATTTCGAATAGATGGAAATAAAACTGATGAGGGATGGTATTCACGTGCAGTTCTCAAATCATTTAATTCAATTTTGCTAGTGGCACGTTAAAGAAAATGTTCTAGTGCCACAAGTCCTTTGAAATGCGGCAATAAATTTAAGCACCTGTCCTACTTAATGTCTCACCATTCATCTCACAGAGAGGTGGCATTCTTTCTCACTTCGTACAAAATGAACATTTTAAAAGCATTTTACATAATTTAACTTGTCTTGTTCGAACTTTTATTGTTGTTGTAGGCGTTGTTATTGTTAATGTTTTGTTCTGTTGCAAATAAGGAAAATAAGTTTTTATTTAGTTCATGTACGTGCCTTTAACTCAAAACAACAAATGCCTTTAATACTTTTTGTTTTTCTTCCATAAGATTGACAAATTGTTTAGTTTTTTTTTTTTTATATTTGTTTTTAAGGAAATTAAGTAATTTAAGGAAAAAATACATACATTGATACATTCAATATTAATCTAAAAGCATTCTGATGGGATACAGTCAGGCGTGGTTTCAGTTTCAGCTTTTGGAAAGAGAAATTCAATAATTTTTTTTTAAATTTCCCTTCAACAACGTAAAAGAAATAACAGATGTTTTAATTATTTCGTTAAAGGAATAATACTACTAACCAATATGTTATCGGACAGTTTGAATCAATCTCATTATTTATGCAGAATAAATATATGGGGATATTATTTTCTTTATTACTTTTACATTGTTGGTATTATCATCCTGTAGCCTTTAACTGTTCTGAATTATATTGACCTTAAAGACTTAAGGATCTACAGATCATAATTAAAAAATTAATAAATAAGTAAAAATATCCCTGCAGGTAGAAGCTGAGCATTAATTTGGCTTTTTTGAGAAAACAATTTTCGTTTAATATTCAATAAAATTTGGTACGAATTGTGAGTCCTGCCTGGCATGACAAAAGCTGTCACATGTTGCTGTCAAATGTTGCTGGTGGGTCGCAAATATGCAAATTTAAATTGAAAATCATTTAAATTAAATAAAAGTGTCTGTTAGAAATGTATGTTAAGCACTCCTAGATCTCCTCTGGTTGAATCCACGAGCCTTGTAAACATCTTAGTTGTCCTATTTCAATGAACGAAAGCATTAATGAAATTATAATTATAATATTTTGTGCAGAGATGCGGAAATTTGATTTTTTTTTTTTGGCATCAAAATTTCTTTACGTCGAAAGTCTAATAATAGATGAGTTTAATTTATGTAACATGGATACATTTATTTAGGAAGAAAAAAAAAATAGAAACTTTGTTAGGATTGATATTGTTAAATTTTATAAGTGTAGGACAACGTTAAAATGTTTACCAATAAGGGTAAGTAGAGTCCATGCCATATCCTGCAAAAGCCATA
The DNA here is from genome assembly GCA_963681545.1 of Germaria angustata. Classification (NCBI taxonomy): domain Eukaryota; kingdom Metazoa; phylum Arthropoda; class Insecta; order Diptera; family Tachinidae; genus Germaria; species Germaria angustata. The sequence continues at coordinate 85,799,673 of OY813002.1, forward strand.
TTAGATAGTCTTTGCTGTCCAAATTTCGTATATATGAAAAGAAGAATATATGGAAGGCAGACATATCTTTACATCAGCTGAAGCAAAATTTAATGCACAACTTAACAAAATAAACATTTGCCAAATATTGTCACATTCAAATCACAAATGCAGCTAAAATTTAGTTTTTGATATTAAGGGCATATGGCAGATATGCACAGCACTAAATGAAATCAACTTAATTAAAGATCTTAAAAGCATTTTTCGATTTTTGGAAATTTCTAACCATTAATGTAACACAAATTTAGTTTCTTTCGGAATTCAAGGATATATAAGAGTCATAGATGTCCTGACACCGAATAAAACGAAATTCAACACACGAGTTTTAAGATGCTATTTTAGGAGCACTTATAAATAAATGATCGCTGGGCTCTGCTCTTAAATGTGTTGTGATATGGAAATGTCCTGACAGCAAATGAAGACAGATATATTGCAGAGATTAATGGCACAATTTAATAAATTGTTTCCGTAATCAAGGATATATGGGAGGGAAACATGTCTTTGCACCGAACGAAACGAAATTTAGTGTAGAGAGCAAAAATAAACGCAACCATGGAAACTTTCAAAAAATTTTGCATTTTAACTACGAATGTAGACAAAATTTGGTTTTGAAATTAAGAACGACTGATCTGTTGGGATGTGCCAGAACTCTTGACTACGCTGATAAACTAGAGCCGATTGGAACACATAAAAACAAGATATTCAGTGAACTATTGGCACATTATGAGCGCAATTGCTAAGCAAAATTGTGTGAAACTGAGACATCTAGATGACGCAACATAAACAAAATTATATGCAAAAAATAATGCCAGAAAATCATCCGTGCAATAAAGTTATTTTCATTGATATTATAATACTTTCAAAAGAAAACCGACTTCAATATAATAAAGACCCAATCGAAAAGATTATAAAACCGAAGCCACTATGGGTTAGTTTAAAAACCGATATAATCCACTTCTAGTTTATATTTTACGGCCAGGAAAGATTGAAATTTCTTCTTAAATAAAAAATTTTAAAAATCGGTCCATAAATGGCGGATCTACATATTTTATAATCATTATTTCAGGCCACCACTTCGTCCGTCCAAATGAAAAAATTGTTGTTCCATAAATTGAGGATCTATCCGATAATCAATATTTAGGGGGCTGGGGGGAAGACGAGGAAAAAGAGGAAGAAGGGGAAGACAAAAAAGAAACTGAGAAGCATATTATAGATCAAACAGAAAGCAAAAAAGACTTAGTTTTGTGGAAAATATTTTCAAAAAGTATGAAAAACAAATAATTTTTCAACATTTTGCTTCATAAGCACCACAAAAATTTTCTAAATGATTTTTTTTTTTAATTTTAATTGTTGCACAGGTATCTAAAAATAATTTGTATTTTACAGATTTAAAAAATATCAATTAGTCGACGAGTTATAGCCAAAACAAGGTCGATTAAAAAAAATTCGAAATTACATAAACAAACGCCGCGATACGGGTCTTCTAATTTATTTATTTTCACCCCTCACTCTCAGAATCGTTCCACAGTGTTACCCGTCGAATTTTCGAAAAAAAATCATGGGACCAACCTACAAGCAAAACCTTTCAAACAAAAAAGTTTTGAAACTCGGTCCATAAATGGAGGAGTTATGCGATAGTCAATTTCAAAACAAAATTATGGAACCAACCTACAAGCAAATCATTTCAAAAAAAAAATATGTGATAGGAATCATACAAATCGCTATTAAAAGGGTTAAGAAGCAAATGATAAGTAAATTTTGTGATATTTTCAATGCCCCATTTTAACTTCCCAACAATTTCATTTACACACATTTTTTCTCAAATTAAAATCCAATTAAGCTTCAAGGACAACAATTCAGATTATTAGTGACATAATCAACCTTTTGTGAAATAGAATATTTAACAGGGAAATAAATTGATTTATTAAAAATATTTTTTAACACAAATACCCCCTTCCGGTTATTTTAAATGTTTTTTTTTTCCTTTCCCTTTATTATCTTTGTGTTGCGTCTGGTGGCAGGAATCTAGTTGCTGATTAGTGCTGTTGATAGAATTATTCGTATATTTTTATTATATAATTTTTATAATAATGGGTAATCTTTTTTCCTGTATTTATATTGTTTATTTAATCCAGCTGCTTATGAGGAGTGTAATTTTTTTTACTTCATTTTCATGATTTTTTTCTTTCTACTTTTAAAAACATCCGTTTCATATTCTTCCTTGAAGGTAATAAATGGAAAAGAGACATTAAAGAAAGTCCTTTAAATAAGTTAGAAAATTAAAGAATAAAAGAGAAGTAAATTAAAAAAATATTCTTAGTACGAGATTGTATTTTAGTTAAAAAGGCAATAAAAATTATGAGATTGAATGAGGACATTTTCTTGTATTTATCGCCTTAAGTTTCGTTCGTGTGACCATCGGTGTTTGTGTTAAATAGGAGGGCCCTGTTTCAACAACTGAAAGCCAAGAAGGTCTGAACTTAAGGGCTTGAGCACTTGTGGACGTACAAATTGGCCCATGAATATACGATCTACGAGAATTACAAACTTGTAGCCACTTTCCTTTCAAGAGGTAGGACTGAAAATAGAAGGCTCACAGGGGGTCCTCGATAAAAGCTCTTAGAATACCCAAGACTCTTTGGCTTCCATTGAAGAAAGTTGCTTGCTGGCGAAATCTTTTGCCATTAGCAGAGTAAAATTTGACAGTAATATAATTGCGACAAGTATACTATTATGTTCTCCCCAACAATGTATTAATTATCGCTAAATATTTCAAAATACAAATTTAGTTAAATTGTTGCTTCAACTAAAACTTTTTTTCACTAAAATAATTTCATTTATACTTAATTAAATTATGACTTAAAAAAATTGAGCAAATAAACATTCATAATACGAAACAATTCATTTTATTTAACACTTTCTAAAACTTTTCTATAGAAAATCGAAAATACGAAATAAAGTTTTTGAAACCCACGAAAAAGAACCAACACATCTTTTGAGAGAAATAACTTTATTAATAAACTTCCTTGAAAGAAATATTGTTGACATCGATGGCATAGATGTTTCATTAAATAATTTTAAAACTGTTTGTAGTCTGGGCCATGAGTTTGAGTCATATATTGAAAAATTAAAAACTTTACTAAAATGAAAAAGTTCAAAGAATTTGAATTAGAAATTAATAAATTAAATTCGTTGCTGTATTAATTCATCAATTAAAACGAAAATGAGCAAAACTTTAATATAATTCAAAATATACATTTAATAATCTGAATTTTCGTTTAAAAACTGAACTAAAAATTTAACAATATATGGATGTTTGAAAGGAACCATAAAATACTTATTTATTGTTCTGAAACAAACTAAACGCTTTTTCTTATCATATTTTTGTTAGAACTTTTTTAAACAAATTTTACTATATTTATTAAGGAAATATAGTAAAGAGTGGTTATTTAAGAGCTTTCGGATTTGATTTAAAAAATATAAAATTCAAAGAAATGTATGACAAGATGATTTTATGTAAATGTTGACCGCGGCTACACTGGGTTCAATTTTGGCATTCTCTCTCCAACATATCGGCCGGTAACTCACGAATAAATTCTTCAATATTGGCTTCCACTGCATCAACCGTTGCGGGTTTGTCCCTGTAGATATTAGCCTTAACATAGACCAACAAAACATAGTCCAAAGGCGTTAAATCTCACTATATAGTCGGCCAATTGACCGGCCCCAAACATTAAATAAAGTGTTCACCGAACTCGCCTCTCAATTGGTCTATTGTTTCGCATGCTGTGTGGCATGTCAGCCAAGTCTAGCTCTTCTGTTTTAGGCAAAAAGAAATTTTTAATCATCGCACGGTAGCATTCGCCATTAACAGTAACGTTAATACCTTCGTCGTCTTTTAATGATGCCAATGGCCCATAATTCACACCAAACACTGCATTTTTCGGAATGCAAAGCTTATGGCTGCTCCTCCCACCAAATATGCCTATTTTGCTTGTTCACGTATCCATTGAATCAGAAATGAGCATCGTCGCTGAACACAATTTTCCGATAAAAAAAAGTGGGCGATAGATACACTTCCTTAACCGGGCGTGAATTCTGATAACAAAATTCAATAATTTGCAAGCGTTGTTCACTTGTAAGTCGATTCATTGTTAAATTATAGACCAAACTGAACATGTTTAACAGCAACATGTTACACGAAAACAGCTGAGCTGCCAAAAAAAGTATTGCCAATGGCACCACTGGTCATAAGGGCCATGTTGAGCGTAAGTAAGTTGATTGGTGGGCTGACAAAGGCGCCAAACGAATGCTTGTTGGCTTTCAGTTCAGAAAATTAAATATTCACGAGATTTAAGAAAAAACCAGAAAAGAATAATGTTACAAAATTTTGCCTTAAACTTCTAAGATATGAAATTTCAAAGACTGTCATTGACGCAGAGACATTCAATCAAACTTAAACAAACAACAACAGCAATCAAATTAAGTTTATTGTAATAGCTCTTCCAATAGGGATTTTCAAACTATAACAATTGGCAGTGGACATATTGTTGAAGCCACATCTTTGAAATTGGCTGGCATTTATTAAGCCCGTTTTGCTAAATCACCACGTGCAAATCATAAAATTGTTTTGTCAAAATGCATTTTCTGTTCAGGCAACGTTTCGCGCGCTTCCTTCATTTTACGGTTACCATAATCATCCTCCACTTCTGGATGGGTGAGCCAGCAAACAAAGCTGTCAAATTTGCAATGATATCAATACACATGAAATCCAAAAGCTTACAATTCCAACCCAAAAACGTCACTGTTTGAGCTGGCGGCGTCATCGGTTCCATATTTTTTTTTTTTTTTTCAGAACGACGTTAGCCACACCAACACCGTCAAACGGCAACCGCTATAGATACATGACTGCCAACATCTTATGGCTTGAATAGGATTATATGGACAGCAACGACATGTGGTTTCAATATGAAAGCGCTACATGCCACACAACTAATCCCATATTGAATATTCTGCACAAGCTGTTTGAAGGCATGATCACATGAAGGTGATGTGAACGTGTCACCGAGATAGTACCATTTCACACCGCTAGACTTTTTCTTGTGGAGTGTTCTTATGTCTATGCGAATTAGACAACATTACAGCGGCCCTCAAGGCCAACATAACTCCTCCAATCTTGATTTATTCGTCAGGTTCGTGAATAATGGAATCGATAGGCCTTTAAAATGAATAAACAATTTCAATAATATCTCATAAACACTTTGTTTTGTTCAAATTAAAAAAAAAGTGAAGCGTTCAATGAGACACCCGTTATTATCCCTAATACTTTATTAGACATAAGCCTCTGTTGTTATAGTTATTGCTGACGACGAAGCTTTCTTAAATACGTAGTTGTAAAGCTGTTTTTATTCTTATAAACAACATTATTATGATACCGTGTATCAAAAGGATATTCAATGCTGTACTTAAGAGCAAGGCAAAGTGATAAGGCAACTTGTTTGATGCTTCATTTAAACGAGCAGGATATGAGAAGACATACTGTCATTGGAAATAAATATTTAATATGTTGGATTCAAAAAATTCCATTTGGACATTTTATAATTATTTTCCATCTAAAATCTTAAATAAGGTTTAATGAGTTTTATCACATTTTTCGTAATAACAATTGTGTCATTTCGTACGTGTACATTCCCAGTTGACTTTGATATTTTATACTAGATTAGAGATAACATGCAAGATTATTTTAATATTGTACAAAATGTCAAAGGCACTGTTGGCCAACTACAATAAGGCCAACTAACGTACTTTTTGTTTTATAAAACGGTCGATGTTTTGGAGATTATGTTTTGAAATCCTGACGGTTTTGATGATTTTATAGACTAATGGTATTTTGCATTCTAATAAAAAAAAATCAACTTTTTATTGGTCTAATCTAAAAAATATTCTTTTCTTACAAGATAGCGTGCGCTTATCACAAGGAACACTAAATTCTCTTCTCTCTCTTGGAAAGGGGAAAAATGTTACACTTTTGCCATGAGCTTCAATTTTAGATAAATTTAAAAGAGCTGCAGTTTGACAGGTGGCAAAGAAACCAGGAAAAAAATCACTATTTCGGTCCAGTGACATACTTCATACTTCATAGAAATCAATGTGCTGACTCCTTAAAAAATGATACGATTAAAAAAAATCTTTTATTAATGTGTAAGAAAGTCCCTTACATGATCGCGTGCTTTTTTTGAAATAAGTTTGCACTTTTTTACTCTAAAAGTGCAAAAAAGCTAAAGGGGCTAAAGCTTGTTATAGCAAACAAGATGTTATTAGCAAGTGAATATTATTATTGAATGCACTCGAATGGCACTACAGCGAACGCCATTATATCTATTCTGCAGATTTTAAATGGTTTTGTTGCGGAGTATAATGTCGCCAGACTTTCGTTTTGTGGGATTTGATGAATAAGATCATCACTACAAGCTCAACCGCAACTATGCGATAGAGTCCATGCAAATGGGATGCTCCTGATCGAAGCCAGTGTGCAAAAGGCATACCATATTAAAAAAATGGATGGAAAGAATTTTCAACCGGGTAATTCCCAATTTTTTTCAAACCTAAAAATAATATTTGAAATTTTTACAATATCGATTTCAAACTAAATATCTTGTGTATATAGTGTTTACGTCTGCACATTGTATGATCTATGAGCCAGTCGAATACCACTTATGATTTCGTAGTTAGAATTTTTCATAGTTCAAAAGATCTACAAATTCTGTAAAAAATTAGTAACGTTGAACATAATTTTGTAACCACCTTCTTGTTGCAAGGACATCTAAAATCACTTAATATTGAAATTTATTACTTTGGGATATTTTCCCCATTAATTGAATGTTTGCAAACGCTGACAATTTGGTTTAGCGGCCAATGAAATGTCGGCATATGAACTGCTAAAGCCACAACAAACAATGCATTTTGAAAATAACCAACTATATCTTTATTTGTCGAATATTTTAAATTTGATTTTCAATGGATTCCAAAATTTTGACTGTTTCTTTTGTCTTAAATGACATTTTTTTTATATGAACTGCTCTATTCAAAAGTTTATTTTGAAATTTTCAAAATATGTGATTTATATTCCACAAGAAAATATGCTTATAACACTTTTTCAATATTAAACTTTTCACATCCGAAATTTCCAAATGAATATTGAATTCAATAGTAAGAAACGGTTTATTTTTTCAACCCTTTGAAATCAAAGTACAGTTGTGTTTTTTGTAAAAATTAAAAAAACCAAGATCTCCCTTTTCAGGATATTTGAGAATAAAGTAAATTCTCTTATTTCAAAAGTCCTTACGACAAAGAGGAAGGAAGCTATTAGCTATTTAAAGAGAAAAAAAAACAATGCTTTCCAACGATACGCATTCCAAAGTTCTAAATTGTTCAATGTTCAAAAAAAAATGCACGTTATGTCCAGCTTTGAAAAGCTATAACTTCCAAACCATAACTGGTATCGCACTGGTCTATGCATCGTATGATGCAGAATACGTGTAATAGAATACGTGTAATACTTTTTAAGAAAATAAGAAACGCTCAAAATTTAGACTGGGTAGTAAATTCTTGGAATTACCCGATAATAAACTTGAAGTGTTGTATGGCATTTATGACATTTAGGACATTTAAATGTTTTAATTTTCAAATTAATAAGAATTTATATATACATTAGTATTTAATATTTGCACGCTGGCATTGTACGAGTATTTGTGCGAATTAATATGTTTTCTTTATTCCTTAACAATATGGATGAAAACTACTTATTACTGCTATAAAAGTTATTATTGTATTAAAAATCAACTCGAGGGAAGCCTTAATAAGTGCTGTGGTAATAAAAAATATTATTTGTGTGTGTGTGTGTGTGTGTGTGTGTGTGTGTGTGTGTGTGTACATATTCATGTATGTACACAAATACTTCTATATGTGCATATGTATAAAACGGAGGAGAAAAGCGCATATTTTTTTAAGCTAATGTTATTGCGTTTAATGGTTTTCAAAAGGAAGTTGTATCAGTGGCAGAAAGTATGAAAAAATTTCTTCGTTAGTTTCGAAAATTAATTTTGTTTACGACTAAATAAATAAAAAGTAAAAGAACATTAATGAAAAGTCCGTGGTGTAAGCAACTATAAAATATAACAGTGTACTATAATTAAATTTAAGCTGGAATGTGGGATGATCGCATACTCGTACGTATGAGTGATATTGAAATTATTTATTTCATAAATATAAAGTATACGCATACGCCACTTAAGCTGAAGGTCTATACCATCCATTCTTTGGTATGCGTACATATGCGTTATATGCGCTTCTGTGCATTCTAGGCGGTTCTAAATTGCTGTTACATACAATGCGTTTTATGCCCCAAGTTTTTTTTTATTTTTATCAGCTGTAGTGTGAATATTTTTATCAAATAGAAAATTTTTTGGGACAAATGGAATGTAAAATTGTGATTTTAAAAGAATGTATGGAATTCATTGAGATTATATACGCAATGTTGTGGGCCTACGATAAGCTGCAAGAGACTACTGAACTGGAAGTAGGTGAAAGAGGCCTTTTTAAAGTTTTTTTTTATTCTTTTCAAAAATATATTTTCTAAAAAGGTACGTTTTCCCAAAGATACTATTTTAAAAGTTATATTTTTTTAAGTGTATTTAAGCAGTATTTTTTAATGATTTTTCATGAAGCTATTTTTTGAGATGTATTTCATAATGGGGTACTTGTAAAACGTAATTTTTTAAAAAGCAACTTTTCCAAGAGGTACATTTTTAACAGGTTCTTCAAAGGTACTTTTCTCAAAAAGTTTAGATTTTTAAAACAGATTTTTCTAGGCTCTTTGCTTAAAAGGTACTTTTGTCAAAAGGTAATTTTTTAAAGCAATTTTCTAAAAGGCACTTTTTCAAACGACATTTTTTTAAAAGGCAATTTTTAAGAGGACCATGTTTTAAAAGGTACTTTTTTAAAAGGACAATTCTTAAGATGTACATTTTATATGGTGCTTGTTTAAAGGTTACTTTTTGATACGCTGCTTTTTGAAAGGGTACCTTTTTAAAGTGTTACTTTTAAAAAAGATACTTTTTTCAAAGTGTAAAAAAGTGCAATATATCTTTTTTTAAAACTACGTTTTTAACTTTCTAGTTTTTAAGATATACTTTCACTCCAAAAAAATTTTTTCAAGAAAGAACAATTTTGAAAGTACTTTTTAATTATTATTTTCGAAACGCTACAAATTGTGTTCGTATCATCTGCTGTGGATTCTGGCTGGCGTTGACATTTACTCGACATAAATCTGAAAAGTTTGACTGCAGATCCACTCATTTGTAGCAATTCCCTTAATAGACAGCTTATAGCTCTGGTCACAGCAACAGTCCTTTGGCTCGTAGGTAATAAAACAACCGTCTCCTGTGCAATGGACCGCTAAATGAAATGCAAATTCTATTTATACTGGGCAGCTAATCGCGAGCAATTTCAAGTCGCAATTGCTTGCATATATTCTGTTTAATCTTTAAACGTGCTACCGAAATTTGGAACAATGCTAAAAACGCTAGAGTACAAACTGCAAAGCAGATGGAGGACCCACACAAACTATAGTCAATAATTATAGGGAATAATTTTTAAGATATAAATGTAAAGCATACGGATCTGAAAATCGGAAGATTTTACAAACGGCCTGTCAATGTCCCACATGGTGCCAATGAAGCTTGTAGACCATTGGATTTTTGCCGTGACCTCTTCGGAGATCCCGGGAAGACAGATCCTTCATATCATATTTGCATGCATGAAAGGTGCGCACACATTTAGTCTACACAGTGGTAAGAAAATTGTGGGCTAAAGTCAAAGCAGCATGTACCCCAACAATGATCATACACTGTCAAGCATAATTATTTTGTATGTTAAAATTTTCATTTGAACTATTTAGAAAAAAATATTCGCCAATGAATCACTATTAAATAAATTTCGCATGGCATGATTTCTTAGAAATTCTGTAGAATTTGTCTTAAGTTTACAAAAATTTCAAAAGACCGACTACTGATATTTTCACAGTTTCAGAGCTCAGGGTACAATCGATATCCAATAAAATTTCCATTAGAATTCTCTTAAAATTTCGATCGATATCGAGTGCCATAATTTGATCCCTGCTGCACGGAAAACAAAACTAAATTTTATTTTCATCAAACAAATTCTGAATACAGACGTGCAAGGAATTTTATAAATTCAGAAAATTTATTAAAAATTTAACTAAAAACACTTTTTTATTTTTATTCTAATAACTCCAACTAATAATCTTAAGACGTAGTAAAAAAGTGAAAATAAAATTTAATTTAGACAAAATGTTTATCGGACATTTCTTTTTTTGTTGGAATAATTTTATCTGTGTGGTTTCGAAACGACATAATTTGTGTAAATACCAGTAAGTATTTTGTTGTTGTTCTTGTTTTAAAATAAAACTTTTCTATTTCCAAAGAATTTAATTTATTCAACAGCATTATGTTGCAACATTAACAAAGATTTCTATTAGAAAGTACGATAACAGAGAAATATTTTATAAAACAAATCCCTTCAATCCCTTCTTCACTCGTTGTTACATTTTTTTTTTTTTTTTTTTTTTTTTTATTCTCAAACGAGTGGGGAAATTTAGCTTTAAGGTAGTTTAAAGATGATGAATAGAGTGGAATGCAGGCAGAATATGAGACGAAGAATAAATGGGTGCAGCATGTGTAATCAGAGGAGCATGTGAAATTGCAGGAGCAGCATGATATACTGGGGCGGCAGCCACATAAGAATGTAATAGAACAGGTGTGTGATAGCCCAAGCCAAAATGTATGCCACGTTTAGCTTTGGCCGCGTTTTCCTCCACAGGAGCAGCTTGGCAGGCGACAGCAACGACAGCAACGAATAGTAAAATCTTGAAAAAGAAGATATATAATTTTTAAGTAAAAATTATTCAAATGTTAAGCTTTTTCTATGTATAATAAGTGTTAGTGTCCTTAACAACTACATTTTGATGTGATGAAAAATTTCATTTTGATTTCTTTTTTATTGTCACTTTCTGCGTCCTTAGCTCATAAATCAACTTGAGCGTGTAATTTTATTTTTGTTACCATTTCCCATTTCAATTTCCATGTATATGTATGCGTATTACATTTTTTCATTACACAATTGTTTTCCACTTGTTTGCTCTTGGTTCACATTTCCTTTCAACCAGAGTCTGCGTCATGTTTCAGTTGGGGACATTCAAGTTAATTAAAATGACATCAAGTGTTTAAAACAACGATTGTGATGTTTCTTCTTATCATACTTTTGATAAAAGACAATCTAAATGATGAATTGGAATGTAAGATATTCTGTTTCCCAACGTGAATTTAATTAATTATTGTAGAACTTTTAATATCAAGGATCCGTAATTGAAATGAATGTCGACCGTTGAAAGTTAATTTAAATTCTAGAGGAGACAATAACAAAAAGAATTTAAAAATTCAAATTTATGTGTCTGCGAACTGTCTGCGTCGCCATGCATCCCATCAGAATCCATGTTGCAAACGTCTCCTATTTGACCGCAAACATTTTTATTATTTTAAATTAAATCCGATGATTTTATTTGAAATATATTTGATTATTTAAATTTAGATGTAATTTTTTGTTAATCGCACTTTATCCAAGTCGATTTTTCAAAAGTTTGTAAAAGCCTGAGAACTCTTTTGTTAGAAATATTATCTAATATATAATTTCAAAAGCTTTAAAAAATTTTAACAGATGCAATTTAGGAAAAGTCTACGTGCAGTTTAAGAGGCTAGTCCCTTCTCTGTTCATCCACCACCAGCTCCGATTTCCTAAGAAAGAAGGGTTTGAAATTTAGCACGAAATGCTTGTCGCGAGTGTTATTTTTAGAAAAATAAACGTATTTAACTCGGCCTATTCATCTTCCCAATTGAAGGAAAATAATGTCTTTGTGCAAATATAAAAGCATACATACAGCGTTGTGCCCAGTAATTCAGATTCTTAATCAAAACTTTGTCAACTTGACAACCTAAGAAGTTGAAAAAAAACACACTAATAGATTTTTGGATGCAAATAAAAAGTCCTTCCTTAACTTTAACTTCGAATTGTTTCACTGGCCATACTTGGTAACAGCTCACAAGAAAACCAAGTGCAACAATTTTATATAAGAAAGTGGAACGTTTTTTTAAACATTTTCTAGTCCTCAAAAGTTTCGTAACGTAATCCTTGATGACAATATTGTTTAAGTTTTATTGCAGCCAGGACCTAAATAATTTTTTTATCATCCTTGGCGTACAATTATTTCAAGTCACCCACCCGACCTTTTTAATTTCGTTTCAAACAAAACAATATCAAATGCACTCAAGCTCTCAAAATAATTAAAGTTTTTGTTTTAAAAACACCAGCGTTTCCTTTTAATGACTCCTTTTTTTCCTTACGCAAAAATAAATATAAAAAAAAACTTACAAAGTACTTCATTTTAATTAGAATTTATTTTAGTTTCCTTTTAAGATGTCAAGAGATTTATGCTCCGTATGCAGCACGTACAGAGATTAGACGCGTATTGAAAACTACAACAGGTTCTTAAACATGCAACATTATTTATACTTTATGCAACATTATGTAAAGATAAAACACACACTTTTTGAAATCAATAGAATAATAAATCGTTAATGAGAGCGAGAGAGAGAGAAAAAAAAACATTTTAAAAATAAACCAATTGCACAAATAAAGCTGGATTTACAATTTATAAAAAAAAATAATAGAATATGATTAAGTGTATTTTTGCTACACTACGCAAAAGTTGTTTAAGATTTAAGATGAAATTTTGAAATTTTCGAGTTTTGTTTAGGTTTCAATGCAACCGCAGACACTAGAAATACAATAAAAAATTTACTCTAGTACCGCCAATGACAATAGCAATTATTGTTGAGAACGTGTCAACCAAAATTGCAACATCAAAAAAAGTTGCCGCAAGAGCAAGATAAATAAATATTTATGGTCCTTCGAAGCGAATTATTACAGCATAAGATCGAAATTTTCGGTGCAGCCAAAATGAAAACAACGATTGTTATTATTGATACTCATTCGAGCCTCAGATGTTGACTGCGGTACACACAATGTCTGACAGTACTAAGAATCTGTCAATCATAATTACAATATCAGCGAAAGCTTCCTCAAGAGCAAAATGCAATATTTATAGCGATTTAAACCCCATTAATACAGAAAAAGATCGCAGCCAAATAAAAACAACGATTGTAATTATTGAAGGCAAGTTATTTATGATCCTTGATGCCGTATTTTTAGTTGTAGTCTTAGACAATGTTGAAAAAATGCGAAAGCTGCCTCAAATGCAGGTTGCTCTAAATTTTGCTCCATAATGTCATTATGATCCTTCATACCACATGATCACGGCAGAAGATCGTAACGCAGCTCGAAAACATTGATTGGCGTACTTCAGACTGATGTTGTCTTTTGTGCTCCAAGCCTTTAATGACAGCCAAAATTTTTTTCATTGTTGTACTGTTGAATGAAGACAACATTCGTAATTACCGCTGACATCTTCTTTATAGTTCTTCGAGCCGTAGTCTCATTGCAGATATTGATGATGCAGCGTCAACTCAACCTCATCTAGGTTTATTTAAATGAAAATGACTGTATATAAGTATGTATTGTTATCCAAATGAGCATAGTGTCTAGAGTGAAGAACAGGTTAGGTTCAATAGGGATCAAACCTCTGCATTACCTGTGATAGATATAGAATGAAAAACTGGAAACAGTAAAGTAGATAGAAAACAGTGCACATGGCATGCATTTAACCCGAGAAAGGTGGTTAATAATTTTTAATGATCAAAAATTACAAGAAAAAGAATAATATTTAGTTGCTACAGTACCACATCTGGTAGTAATAAAAAATTCGCCTATAAGAGGAGACCCTTTAATGTGATAGTGTACGTACAAGGTGACGCAAGAGTAAGGGCATTATTTGAACCAGCTGCCATTTTGTTTGCGTAAAAAGTTTATTTGCAAGCGTGAAATTTATAATAATTGATTGGAAAAAATTTTATCACTCAAATGGTCACTTCCCGAGTTGATGATTTTGCATTGTTGCTCGCAAAACATGTGGCTCCAACTTCTTCAATAAATTTAGCTTCCATAACTTGCAAGATTCACAGTTTGTTGTGGTAAGAGATTTTGAAAGTCCCCAAAGGAAGAACTCTGGTACTGCTAGAGCTGGTCGGGCAGTTTAAATTTTCCAAAAACGGAGTTCACTTGACCTGGAAATCAGTGTCTCAATCACTTGCTGGTTCAAGCACTTTTTCAAATGTCGTTCTTCATGCTTTCATGTGGATTCTCTGTGCCCCAGAAACGCAAATTTTATTTGTTAACATACTCGTAACCACTTAAGTGGAAATGTGCTACGTTGCTCATTATGGTTTTTTATACGAAATTGTCCACTTGTTGCACCAAGTTTAACAGCAATTCGTAAACAGGTTGCACTTTGTAGGGGAACATTTCGAATCTTTCACCAAAATTCGTTGTAACGAACGTCTACTGATGCCCAATTTTGTGCATCGTCGTCTCATTGATGTTTGTGGATTCTTTCCGAAGTCGTCGGCAGCAGCAAAGATGTTCCCGGGCGAATGAGCAATACGAAGTCCGCAACTTCTTGCGATATCTGTAATGGAATCAGTTTGCACGATACGCTCAACAAAACCCTTAATTGCTCGAGCACATGGAACACGATAATGACGAAATTAACGCTGCGTCAAATAAGCAGTAACTATAATTTTACGTTCTTGACCTGTGTAGCGCTCCATGTTTTGTTGACAACTAATTCTCTAACATATTTACATCATAAACCAATGTCAAAGAACACTGAAATTTGGCTCCATCCGCAAAATTGCAACCAATTCAAATTATGACATTACTTTTGTGCCATCTTGTATATGAATAAAATGAAATAAATAAAAGAAAAACAGAAATAAGTAGAGGAAGAATAGCAATTTCTCCTATTATTTCCACCGAATATTAATCTAAATAGTCATGAAGTTTGAACAAAACCGGCCTAAGTGGTATAGACACGAATGCTTATGAGATGTATGGCAGCAACGAAAACGTACGCATATTCTCCTATTCCCCCGGCTATAAATCAAAATTACTTTTACTGTCATTCTAAACATGAAAGACATTAAAAATAATACAATAATACAAAAGAAAAATCATGTTCATCTAAATGGAATGTAACGTTTGGTCGCTTGATAAAATGGTTTATAATTCAATTCTAAGGCTGTTAATTTTATGTTGTCTTTGTAAGAGATTTTGACGTAAAAATAATGTCAAGTAACCTTACCATTATAATGCGTACATTATTTTATTCTTGAAAAATGTATGCTTCAAAATATGAACAACTTAACAATAAAAACAAACATTAAAATTCAATAAATTAAAGATTTGAATACAAAACAAAATTTAAGGCAACTTCAACCGTAGCAATAAAATGTACTCGTTTCAGAGTAGAAGTTTAACGAAGTACAGTGTCTCAAATTACTTAAAATAAGAGGCACTTTGAAACTTTATGCATCAATCAAATAAAACTGAAAAGGGGAAAATAGTAGGTAATGCCATCCGACAGTGTTTTGTGTCATCGCCAAAATTGAAAAATTTAAAGTGTCTTATGCTCGTATATAATAATATTGGGAACAGGAAAAAGTCGCTGGGGGTCATATCTAGTGAATACGATGGATGAGGCATGATTACAGTTTTCGGCCAAAAATTACGAACAAGCCATGATGAGTGAGCAGGCGCATTATCGTTCCAGAAAGTTTTTTTCATATTGCTTCCCGCAAGCGGCGCATAACTTCAACATAATACTCTTTATTAACCGTATGACCATGTGGCAAGAACTCATGATGCACTACCCCACTGTAATCGAAGAAAACAGTGAACAAAACCTTGACATTTGATCGAATTGGCGTGCTTTTTTGGCTCCTTGGCTCTTCATTGGGGCGATTGGACTTTGGTTTCGATGTCTTAACTATATACCCATGACACCAGTTATAACCCTTTGAAGCAAATCTGGATCGTCGTTAATGACATTCAACATTTCCTGAACGATTCCCATGCGATGTTCTTTTTTTTTCAAAATTCAATAATATTGGAAGGAGCTTCGCTGCCACACGCTTCATGCCCAATATTAAAAAAAAATTGTATGGCATAAGCCAACCGATTTGCCGACAACCTTTGCAACTTCTCTAGTGGTGATTCAACGATTCTTCATAACATTTTTCTTCAGTTTCTCAACATTTTCATCGGTTTTTGATGTGACGAAGCTTTCAGGACGAGCGTAGTCATTCACATCTTCTCCACTTTCTTTGAAATGCTTGCACCACTTGTTAACATTTTTCTAACTCAGAGTACAATCACCATATACCACTATCAACATTTCATGTAGTTTTGAGCACTTTGAGCACGTCTAACAAACTAATAACATATGTTCGAGACAAGTGTGCCAACACAAAAAGAAAAAAATCGCTAAATCGAATGCATGTAGCCCGCGACATTTCAAAATTCACATTTTCTATTGATCAGACCTCGTATATATATTAAAAAATGAGCTTTTGTCTCCATCTAAAGAGGAAATAATAATTTCCTCTACATATACATTTAGGCTATTATATAAGCATAACATAAAAGGATTATTTCTCATTAGGAAAGTATTAAAACATGTATCAGTTGAATTATGTGCAGCTAAACGATATTTTAAATTTGTAGTTTTAACCAGAGACTTAAAATAGTTTCCTCTTCCAATAGTTCATGCTGGATCTGCGCTTAGTAATAGAATACACTTTTCTTTATTATATAATTTTTTACGATCATTTTCTTATAAAAAGCAACCCAACGCATTAATATATATGTATAGTCAGGAAGAACTATAATTTTTTTTTGCCATTACTGTGGTCCAAATACATGTATATTTTTAAAAACTAAATGAGCTGTGCGTCATCCTGATAAAACCAAAGATTATCCAAGTTAATACCTTCTATTTCAGGTCATAAAAAGTCCGTAATCATAGCTTTGTAGCGCTCGGCGTTTCCGCAGCACTCCAAACTCCACACTAAACTGTTACTCTCATTGTAAGCATTGGCTTTTCGACAATGACATTTGGGCTTTCAGAGCGCCAGAGGCGGCAATTTTCTTTGTTGACTTAGCCGCCGAGATGAAAATAAGCCTCGTCAAAAGAGATGATTTCTCAGCCAAATTCAATGTCCAGTTGTTTTGCAATATTTTTCAATGTTTTTCAAACACAGAAAAATATCTATGAGTATTAAAGTAATTTTGATAACCCGTTATACTGTGGCATAGTAACCAGCCGGGGGCACTAATTATACATCCTATCTTGGTGGCTTGGTGTTGCCCTTCCTGTGGAGTTGTGCAATATGCTGCTAGTGATCATATTGTAGATGCACTATTCAGGCCATATATCTCTATGAGCTATTGCTATTCAACACAGCTGCAGTGGCGGTTGCGGTTGTTGAGTGGTCCATGATAGGGGGCCTTCTTACTGCTGTGCCGTTAGGGTGGTAGGAGGTTAGATAGCTCCAGCACTTTAGCAAGGTGTCTGTAATGGTTCTGCAGCATGTACAGAATTTGCTACCATGTCGCCCTTATCATGGGCACATGTGATCCTCAGCCCATGTGTGCCTCTGGAAGGGGTGACGGGGACGATGGTGAATGGCAATATTCACCCAGTGCGAAGAGCATCATCTAGTTAGGTCTTATGATAGGTAAAGTAACGCTCTTTACAGAAGTAAGAGAAATATATTTATGTACTTAAACATCACCTTGGCTTATAATCACGTTATAAATCAGTTACCTGACAACATACTCGCACTGTAAGAAACTAGAATATCGCCCACACTTGGTTGAGAAGGAGGCACGCTCTTCTTCTTAGCTGAAAAGAAGAAACGTGAAATAAAGAAAAAACTCGCGAAACTAATTTCTTATCCTCTGACATTGGCTGGACTTAATAATTAATTATTTTAGAGTTAAGACTTGAATACTTATTGTTAGTTCAACTTACAAATTGAAGATTCAATATATGAGGTGAAATTACCATCAATGAAATGCAGATATATAGACAGCTTAACCAACAATAAATAAAAACATTTTGAAATCTTTCACAACCCCCAGGTATCCCACTCCATCCCACTGTGCACTGTAATATAAATATAATGCCCACTTTTGAAATTTCTGAATTTTGTAGCAGCAACAAGAAAACATCCACCAGATTGTATGCGAAGCCTTTAATGATTTGTTTGCCTCTGTTGGATCGATTCAATTGATAACAAAAAATAAACATATTTTAACTGCCTCAATTTGCCAACAACTTAAACCATATTTTATTTTTTTGTGAATGTTTTTTAAATCAAAATTTATTGCTGATACCATAAATATTTAATACGTTAAGTTGATTTTTTTTATTTATTTTTTCTTTCAATAAATCTTTTTTAATAAATTTAATTAGCATTAAATTAAAGTCCAGACACTGTTGCAACCGTGCGAGAAAGGATTTTATGGAATGACTACAATTGGCACCACATGCACAGGCGATATGGCGAAAGTATTTATTCTCTTTGTGGGTGTGATAAGAACTTTCGGAAAGATTTCAACTCTCAGTATTGGTTATTAATTCGTACACGAATAAAAGGATTCCCTTAGCGACGTAAATGTTGTATGAGTTTTTTTTTTCTATCATTCATTTTACTTTATTGAAGCACTTCTGTTTCGAATCGGTATAGAAGAAACTGTACTCCTTACCAATTTTAATGAGTATGTTATTTAGCATCATGATGATGATGATGCTTTTTGCTAAATAACGTACTCATTTAAGGTGTAGGTGTAGGTAAGTATGTTTGCTGACATGTCTGAAAAAATATGTATGTGAAAGTATTAATGAAATAGGCCTCGAGCGCCGCAGTTAATATTGATGCCATATGGCAACATGTGTTGCTACTTCGAAACATATTTAACTTCTGCATTTAAGTACGTCACAGCGTGAGCTGCTACAGGGATATATATTTAAATGGTCATATTTATCATAAAATGTTTTCTCTTTTGGGAATTGTCGCCCAGTGGTTTTAATTATAATTAGATGTTTTATTGTATTATTTTTTTTATTAACTTTAAGCGCAACAAGATTTGTTATTTGTTGTTGCTTAAGTGGCTGCTTGTGTTAAAGCAATTTGAATTATTTACTGAAAATTTAATAGAGTGTTATTAATTTACAATTAATTTGACTTTTCATTGAATATTACAATTTAAAATGCTGCCGAATCATACTTCAGTCTATTATGCGCGTATGAATGTATTTGTGGAAGTTATAAAGGGTTTGCCAATAATGTGCTGTGGCTGATACCCAAGCATTTCGCTAGCATTTACGGCATTTCAACAAACTCTCCTTTAGATCTATGTTTCACCACCAACATGCTACCAACTGGAAACCCCTGCAATAGCAGCAGAACATGAACGCATATAAAAATTCTAAAGGTAGAAGTGCTCGTAGAGAGAAGTTCTATATTGAAGTAATTTTTTCTAACTTTTATAGTAAAAATCACTCTTAGAAATTTAAGTATGAGTATTTCTAAATCTATTTTGTAATCAAGTAGGAACAATATTCGTCGTGTACATATATTGGCTTTATATTATCGATATCTTAAATATTGTTGCAGTTGAGCTGGTAGTTTTTTGGTTGTGAATATGCCTGGAATGGAAGGCCTGTGTTCAGGGCCGACTTGTAAAAAAAATGGAACATTTAAATATAAACAGTTAACATAAAGGGTATAAAATTGTAACTAAAAATTTCTAAATCAAGTCCATCTCGTATAGCATCCCCTGTAATATTTATAAGCCAAAAATCTAGTCAAGTCCGTTTTTCTTGAACTTACTTTTTTTTAACTTAGTTTTGACTTATACTGAACTGATTGTTGGTCAGAAAACAAGTGGTAACTGTGGTTGAAATCTAAATCCAGTAACAAACTTGTTGGTTAAAGGCGGGGCGTTTGGGTTAGGTTAGTTTAGAGTGCGTGGATGGTCATAGACCTCACATAGATTAGAAGTGGTTCTTAGCGCTACCAACTAATAACAATAATATTATCATTATGGCATAACAGTTCGTGGTGCCCTTTTGCGAATGACTAACGCGCAGATTTAGCAAATCTTAGCAGTCTACACAGCCCTATTCTCGACATAACTTCAAGATTCCGTAAAGTATGACCGCCAAAAATTGAACATCTTGTGCGGTACAGATCCCTACAATGGCATAGTAAGTGTTTATTTGTCACTCATTCTTTATTTGCCACCTTCATCTCCTACAGGTACTATTGTGCAGCATCTGACCCAATTTGACAGCACACGAAGCTGTCCAACAGTGCCCAGTTAATACCCATACAAGAAGTCTACAGTCACTTGTCGTCAGTGATAAAAGGAGCTTAAACGATTTAGGGTTACAAGAGCTATACATGATCCTAGAAGTAATGCAAGTGTTTGGGTCACTGGCAGTGGCTGGCTTCCAAGCTCTGCTGCTATCAACAATTAAGATTTCTAGGTGCTATTGCTAAACCACAGAAATTGTTGCCTATGCTCCTATAAAGGTTAGATAGGCATTTGTATATGGCCGGTGGCAGCCATATACAGTAATTGCCGCCTGTCTGCTGGTGTGGCGTCCAATATGCAAAGGCGGTGGTGGATATATTAAATTGACCAGGGAGGTTACTCTCCATTTCGATGCGTATGCGATGCGTAAGAAAAATGGTACATAATCGGATAATTGGTACCCTTTATTGAGTTTACGCGCATCTGATTATTTCACTTTCGCAAACCTGGCATCAATGCACTCTATAATTGTCAAAATCGTTCGTTAAAACTAAATATCTTGCGCTAACAAAATATCAAACGCATCGAACTAGCTTACGCATCGCAATAGAGAGTAACCCCCCAGATGTTAGGACAATATTGGCCAAAACTGAAGACATTTATGGGGTATGTTTTTCTGAAAAAAGTGTAACATTTTGTTTATAAAAAATCTATGTATCGCTCTAATTTAAATTTAAACTTCCTTACAGAACTGTATGCTCTTTTCTAATAGTTTTTCGTTTATTAAAAAGAACATTGAATTCATATTTTTCTTTTTATAAAGAAAAATTTTTGTGGAAAAAATTTTTGAACTACAAATGAGGGCTTTGTTTTATTTTATTTCCGTTTACATACTCGTTCTTGTGCGAAAAGTTTATAAAAAAACTAAGAAACTTTTATACGTGGACATTAAATATTTCATAATTATAGAACTGTTGCAAACGTGCTCATCATCTGATAAATATGGGAAATAATATTTAATTATTGTCAATCATAAAATATGCAAAAAAAAAACTATGCAACCGCATCGTTGTATGTTGTTAATCACACGAACGATGTTAATATTGCTAAAGAATGTAAAATTTTTATCTTATTTTTTAAACTTCAGTGGCATTTTTTTTTTCTGAAAAAATATTCAAAATTTTATTTATCTTTCAGGATTGAGTGCTCTCTTCCAACAAGTTTGCGCTTATTAAAGATTACGAATTCGCTTTTTTCACTTCTAAAAGGCAAAAAATGTAACATTTTTTTTCAGAAAAGAAAACACCAATAATATTTATTAACGTTAAATGTTGTATTAAACAACTATTTTTGGCCGATTCAAAACGCAATCACTTTCCGAGAGTGAGGGTAACATGTAAAGTTTATTTCCTATTTTAAAGGCAACACTTTTTTTTCAGAAAATAACATGCCATTAGGTATTGTCTCTTATGAAAGCTTTCACTGTCTTCCTTTGCATACCATTATGATTATATCCCAAATAATATAACTTTTCATCATTATTAATAATACCCGCAAATCCATTATACGCATTCACTTGTTACAACATCAAAGTGGAAAAGTGTTGTTAGTGAACTTTTGTTGAAGACAAATGAAATATTATGCAAAGTAAAATAACATTTTAAAAACTATACTATGTAATGTTTCACAATCTCTATTATATGAAAAATAAAACAAAAACCAAAAAAAAAAAACAAAAAACAAAAAGGGGTGAAGAATATAAAAAAAGAAGAAAATTGCAAAAAACAAAAACTTTCGCTGATGGTAGTATTTAAATTTCAAACGGCGAAAAGCGTCAAAAATCACACTTAACATTCGCAACGATACTATGTTTATGAATTAATAATTCATCTCATGTTGCAACACTAACATAAAACTAACAAAGTACAAAAAAGAAAAGAAAAATGAATGTAGAAATACAATCTAATTTATTATGCTGAAATGAACAGAGTAATAAGGAGAATAATTATAAATCCGTTAGAAATATTATTTTATTTAAAGACACATTTGAGGGAAATTTCAATTTCTCTTCAATATTTATTATCTTTTTTTCAAGAGTTGGCTTAAATAGACGACATTTTTTATTAACTTTTAATTACACTGTGCAACAAAATGAAAATTCTTCTTGCTTAAGGACAAAAACTCGCCTCAAGTAGGCTGAAATTTAATACAAAAATATTTGTCATGAAATCCTTATCTTAAGTCTACCAATATAACGAAACTCAAAATTCAACTTGGACGCCAAAAGTACAAAATTTCCATATGAACAAAAAATTGTGAAAAAGCAGTACGCCAAAAGGCAAAAACAATACTAAATCACCGATCGAAATCTTATAAAAAGCACAAAACCCTGTCAGAGATCTAAGTTTTTTAAATTACAACGATAAATAGATTTTTTTCCGAAAAAAAAAAACGCCATAATTCAAAACTTAAAATAGGTTTGAAGAGTTGATCACCTACAATTAATCTGTAGGAAATTCGAATTTAACTAGCAGGGACGCAAATCATAATTTTTAGCAGAGCCAATATTGCGGTTAAAAAAACACTGTTAATCAGTTAACAGTAGTTGCAAATTGAGAAAAATAAAATAAAATATAAGGAATTCATTAAAAAAAGACAAAATGCCTTCAAGGAGAAACTGATAATGTTGCAGTTATTAATAGGGGAATGACGGTCGCAAGAAGAAAAGAAAATTAGTTTAAAATAAAACCAATTTCTTGAGAAGATTGGTGACCATTTTATCCAAGTAATAAATTGCATACGTACTACACTATACAACAAGTCCTAAATAAGTATATCTGAACTAATTTCGGAAATTGAGAAAATTCAATTTGAAATTTTATGAAAAGATTGGTGACTATTTTTTTCAAAATTCAATTTTCTTAATTTCCAAAATTACTTGAGATAAACCACCAATAAGGGGTCATATTTAGGACCCCTTATGGTACTCTTTCAATATATTGTAACACATGTGTAATTTTATAGTTGACCAAAATGGTTACCAATCTTCTCAAGAGATTACTATAATAATAACCACAACATTATCAGTTGTCCCTTGGAGTTACATTCGCCGTTTTTTCATGTTGCGATTCTAAATTACTTATATTTTATCCTTTTTGTCCAATTTGCGACTACTGTTACTGCTATGGTTATTGCAAAAATGGCTCTGCTAAAAATTATGGTTTGCGTCCCTGCTAGTTAAATTCGAATTTAACTAACACACTTGTACATTTATATGAGAAAGATATTGATTATTTCAAACACATTCATATTTATTTACGCAGCTTTTCAAACAATTCAAGTACACAATTAAAATTGTAAACAAAATTGTCATGTGTCACACATGTTTACTTTGTCAAATCTAAATTGATTCTCGAACAGCTCGTGTCAGATTAGCCAATATTCATTTCTTTAGGCATTTAGGGCCTGCACTTTTGTCGAATTATTTTCTATTTGTGTATCAGTATTTACAAGAGTAATGAAATATTTAATGAATTGACTTGACTTTAATGGAATTGATTTAAACGATTTTCTAAGAAGAACGTGACAATCTAACGCTTTATGCTGGCAATACATTGTTTCTTATTCACTTATTCTTATTCTTATTAACTAATGATTAAATACAATCATGACATGTAACACTAATGAGCAGAGTGTTCACATCAAACAACTTTCATTATCAATATATAACGATGCCTGCAAAATCAACATTATAATCGCATTACGAGTACAAGAACTTCCTAATTTGTTACTGAAATTTATACAGGATAATCACCCAACTAGTCAATCAGTGAATGAAACTGGTTGAAGTCAATAATTGACACGTTGGGTAACACCAATTAAATGTGGACGTATGAAGAGTTAAGCCCACAACAAATAATAAAGTTTTGAAAGTTGTTTCCATCTTTTTGGCCAAAAGTATAAAAATATATATATTTTTTTTTAATTTTAAATTGATGAATATCATGTTTAATTGACAAATTCATGTTAATGTCTGACGTCTATATCGGTCATATATATATGATACTTCATTTATAATTTAAAATCAATTTGTCTGATGTTTGAATGAAATACATGTATTCTTCTTCAAGTGAAATTTATGGGTCGATTATTGATGTCAACGGAACGTCATTCAGTTGGGTTACTATTCGGCAACCATAAATTTGTAGTTGACAGAAGCCCTCTGCGTTATCATTTAGACAGCGGTCCTATCATTTTATTAGAGACATTAGCTGTAGAGACATTAGCAGGGACAGGAACATTTGACAACCTCGTAGTAATGACATGTGATCAGAATCTGCCCAAGTTGCTGGTGAGATGTGTGGCGTTACCGAAAAGGACCCTGCTATCAGGAAAATTTACCTCCCCTTTCTTTTGTGATCGCGAAAAGCATTAAAAACTAAAAACATCATTCTAAAGAGCATTTGAGCATTAGCCAATTGAAAAATCCTTAATTTTGATTAAGGAACAAAGCACTGTGCGTTGACCTCTTAAACTTTGCATGCACAAGTCCTTTAAATATGAATTTGCGCTAAATTTTTTTTATCTAAAAATACTTTATTTTATTCCAATATTGCAATAACCTTTTGTAGTATCTTTATGAGGAGAAAAGTTATAGATTTACTCGTATATAAAAAAAATTTTATTCATGGAAAAACAAATACGCCCTTCTCATTGATTCCGTTTGATTTATTACATCAGCTCAATTTATTAGTAGACAATTGTTTCTGCTATTTTTAACAAAGAAAGTATTCCACATGAGAGCCTACGCAGCAAAATATAACAATGATATTTTCGGAGGCTGCTAAACTCCCCTTCCCATACCACTGTCCACTAGGTTCGATTCGTTGACCGCAATGGTATTTTATAGAAAATCTGTAACTCAATACGAAATGTTTAAAATATACCCTATCAGTCAAATTCACCTCCCCTGTCTTTTGTGTTCGGTAAAAGCATTAAGAACTAAAAACATTATTCTAAAGTGGGGTCAAAAGAGATTTGAACACTAGCTTAAATCTTATTTTTTGGAAGGTTTAAAAAGTGTACAGAAATTTTTATCCAAAAATCTGTTTTTCATTCAAAGACTTATTGACTAGCCCTCGTGCTGCCGTGGTATGGGCAAGTCCATACAAAATTTTCCTATGAATCCAGTTAATTTGGCTTAAATTTTTTCTTGATTACCTGTGCGTCTGTCCAACGGCCTGTCCGTTTGTTCCTCTTTCCTATTGCTTATTCTCTTATTCAGAATATTAAACTATTTCAATTTACTGCCCATTGATGCGGCCAAGAATTAAGGATATTAAGCCAACCTTTGATACGAAACTGATGAATGATGAACCTTAATCATCTTAAGATATACATAGTATATGTATGTACGAATTTGCAAGTCAATTCAAATATTTTGTTTATGGTAAAACTTCAAATGTTATTAAAAAAATGTAAATAAAAGGAAAATTTCTCAGCAAAAAAAAAAACAACGTATTACGTTACAACAAGATTAAATATCCCCCAAATATTACATTCAATGTGGGTCGATATGGAAATTGTGTTAAATTTTTGTTTCTTTTCGTTATTATGAAAAGTAATTGATATTCGCCTAAAAAAATTCAAAAAAAAAAATGAAAAAATACTAACATGTAACAATGCAAGAATGAACACATGTTTGATAATAAAGCACGTTCGCTATTGATACCAAATAGATAAAAAAAATTATTTTTTTTATAAAAACATGAATGTGTACAAGTATGTACAAGATGATTGATAGATTGATTGATTTCATTCAAGCATATAAAGACACAAAAATATGTTTTCAATTTTAGATTAAAAATAACTTTTAATGGGGTTAGAGTATTGCAAAAAAAATACTATTGGGTGGAACTTGGAAACCGCTCTGTTTGCAAACTCAATTTGACAGAAAATCATTCCAAACTGTAATTTTCCTTTATTCTGTATTATGATTTTCAGAGGAAAATTTTATGTTTTATTTTTCTCATTTTAGCAAAAAGAAAACTGTTCTTTTTATTAAGTGTTTTCGTGAGACTAACGATTTTTGCTCAATTTTGGATTATTTGTTGACAAATAATTTAGACTAAAGTATCTCATACGTATCTTATTATTTCAATACTTTCATCATATTTACTTACTTTAAAAAATATTTGGTATTTTACGTTTTTTTCCGGGGGTCCTCGAATTTGTAATCCCTTACAGGAGCAAGTTCTCCTAAAGCTCAAAAATGCTTATTAGGTTAGGTTAGGTTGATTGGAGGGGTGTGATAGCCCATGTCATACGACATACACTTAAGCCAGTGAAGGCTTGTTGTGCGCTCCCTTGAGTTTAACCATAACATATTGACCCAAAGGTCTAGAGAAACTCCGTGTTACTCACAAAGTTGCTTAATTTCCTCCAGCATATTCCCCGTAATCAAAAATAATAAAAAAAATTCTAATTGATATCATCAAAATTATCTCGTTGTAAATCTTCAAGCCCCAACGATACACATTTCTCCCCCTTTGGAAAAAATATACACTCAATATTCAGCGACATAGAAAAACATTTTCATTTTTCCACTTGCCTGAATAAATGATCATTTTTTTATTTGTCGACAAAACCAAATTATATTTTGTGAACCGTGAACAAAATATATCATACCCGTACATGATGCCAATCGTTTTTTGACCCATAATTGGAAAGATAACAAAGTTTACAAATACAGTGTATTATTTTTTTATGGTCATGACAAATTGTCAGAAATTTTCCATTGTGCTCTAGAGGAGAATTATTTAAATTGACAACAAACAACAGCAATAACAGCAGCAGCAGCAGCAGCAGCATATTGTGAAATAAAAATTTAACATTTAGATCCAAATGATTACAACTTTAACACAGACAGACTTGTCCGCCTGCCTTTCACAATGTTCAACCGGCAAAGAGACAGCAAAACGAATAAAAAACCAACAAAAATATCAGTGACACAATTTTGGTTTCAATATTGATTTGATTTGTGTGAAATTTTTACAACTGATTTTAACACTTGACAGTTACAAATCACATTTTGAAATGAGAGAAAACGTTTTAAATTCAATTGCAACTGGTAAATTGTTGAACTAGTTTTAAATATAAAACGGGTAATTCGTTTTGAGGCACTTGCCACAAATATATATATAAAAACTCTAATTATTAAATATTTATTTCCAAGTGTGAAGTTTATTTTTTACTTATTCAAAAAATTTAATTCAATATTTCGCTGAATATGACACCCAAAGAAGAATTTCGTAAAATTGAATTTCGAAAATTATTTTTTGAATAATTCACTTGCCGAATCAACTTTACAACTTCAGTCATTATTCGAAACTTTAAAAACTATTTCAAACATTGCAAATTTGAAGGGAAACATGATATTTCTTTAAGCAATAAAATCGGAAAAATAATCGGTTCATTAATTTGACATAGATCTTTTCCGAAAAATTTTATTTTATATATACTGCACCGAAATTATTTTTATCAAACTATTTTTATGACTTCAATAATATTGAAAACAATAATATTAATTTACTTTGAATTCTGCAATTTTTATCGGAATCGATTCATTTTAAGGACATTGTTGGGGAAAATTTTCGAGTTAAGTAGTATTTATTTTTAAAATTGCGTCGAATGGGAATCGGAAGGAATATTGGTGGCCAAAAATTTCAAAATCGGCGTATTTTTTTTTTAATTACTGCGAAATTTTTCCCCAAATCGCCGTTGTTATTAGAGGGAAGTGCCAGAGATATTTGTTATTTATAACTTTTTTCTTTGTTTAATTATAGCCACCTTTATTGTAACAGCAGAAAATTTTTGCAATAAATATTTTTTAAATTAATTATTTAGATCTGTGTCACTTCTCAGAAGCCGAGAATCAGAATTTAGCACTTTTTTATTTGTTATTAAATTTATGTAGAAGCTTATTAATTAATAGTTTATTTGTCAGTTTATAAAGCCAAATTTTAAGAGACTGCATTTGTTTTCTTTTGCTGGGGCCTAGTCTATAACTTTGTCCATAACTTTGTATTTTTTTATATTAAATTTACTAGACTGTATGATTAAACAAACATTAATAATACACAATTGCGCAATAATACAATATACCGCATCGAGCAAATTCATTTCTTGCCATGTTTTGTTCAGAAAGTAATCGGTCTTATAACTTAAATAATAGCCTTCGTGACACTTTGAACTTGTCTGCCTCTTATTTGGCTCCACTTACTGTTTTGCCTTCACTTCAAAACACATTAATTTTCCAACTCCAACACAAAACATATATGTATATACTATATACATATGTATACATAACTAAATTATAAATAATTATCTGCATTTCCACAAACTAGAGCCCATTTATGATTATTATAATAATTAATTAGTTGACATTAGTTTCATATGTATGTCTAAATGTTTGTGTAATTTGAAAGCCCAAATATTAAAAAGAAACGACATGTTTGTATTGTAGTCACGTGCCTTAAGTACTCAAATGCTTTTAATACAATATCGAATTCTTAATGAGATTTTGCGTCAAAATATGAATTACACATTAAATAATGTTCTAAATTAATGGCAACTATTGTGTCAAAATATTCGCCTTGTGTCATTCTGTGGAGAGAAAAAAAAAACGTAGAGGGTAACAAGCAGGACCATAGTGACAGTAAATAATTCCATTTCATCAATAATTCTGAATTCATGGACAAAATTAAATGTGTTCAGTAATTGAACAAAATTGTTTATTGATATTTTTTATATCGCATGCGAAAAATATGTCTTCTATACATATTTTAAGAATTTCGTATTAAGTTTCAGACTTTCTATAAAATTCCATTGCGGTCAACGAATCGAACCTAGTGGACAGTGGTATGGGAAGGGATGTTTAGCAGCCTCCGAAAATATCATTGTTATATTCTGCTGCGTAGGCTGGGACTAAATTTGCATTATCTCTCATGTGGAATACTTTCTTTGTTAAAAATAGCAGAAACAATTGTCTACTAATAAATTGAGCTGATGTAAGAAATGGAATAAAATCAATAAGAAGGACATATTTGTTTTTCCATGAATTAAATGTTTTTCTATACGAGTAAATCTATAACTTTTCTCCTCATAAAGATACTACAAAAGGTTATTGAAATATTGGAATAAAATAAAGTATTTTTAGATAAAAATTTTTTTTGGCAAATTCATATTTAAAGGACTTGTGCATGCAAAGTTTAAGAGGTCAACGACCAGTGCTTGTCTCTTAAAGAAAATTAAGGAAAGTGTAATATTTTGATTTTCAATTTGCAAAAAAATAAAAATGAATAAATAGCTTTTAAATCTCTTTCTTATAAGGATGGCTCAATAAGCCCGTGGATAAAAAAATGACTTTGTTTTCCAACGTAGTCTCTGTTGAGGTCTAAACGGTTTGTCCAACGTTTCTCCCTCGTATCTTTGCTTAATGGCATTATTAATTTTTGTTGGCATTTCGAAATGTAACTTGAGTTCATCCCCATTGGAATAAGAAGATCGTCGATGCTATGACTTCTGTTAGATATTCTTGTATTTTTCTTCAAGTAAATTGCCCCCTTCCTGTGTCCACCTCGTATCTGCAAATGATTAATTTTCGGGAAATCTATAAGAGCATTTATTTTAACTTAATCCATGTAAATATTTATAGAAAACGCTAAATTTATACTCTCATGCTTGAAACTTTGAAGAGTATAAATCTAACATTTATGATAAATATTTATACGAATTAGAGAGTTAGAATTAGAGAGTTTTCTGACAGGTATTTGCTTGAATTTTGAAAAATTTTCCGCCATTCCATAACAAATTTGAACATTGAGATTGAAAAGAGACCAGTTTCGTCTATATGCCATTTTCAGTGATCTTTTCCTTACTAAATATTTTCCCTGTTGTTCGATGTCCTTATAGGTTAGGTTAGACTGTATGGTGATAGACCTCGCACAGACCAGAAAAGATCATTAGCGATACTAGCGGATCACAGTTACCTTATCAGTATGGAGTTCGTGGTGCCCGTTCCGAACGACCACCAAGCAGATTTAGCAAATCTTAGCAGTCTACACAGACCTATTCTCTATGCAAATTCAAGATTCGGGAAAATGTGACCATCAAGAATTTGATATATTTTGCGGCATAGAGCCAGAAAATGGCATAGTAAGTGTTTCATTGCCTCATTCACTCCTTCTTCCCTACATCTCCTGCAGGTACTATCGAACACCTGACCTATTTTTACCGCATACGAAGCTTTTCGGTGTCCAGGTATACCCCTACAATCACTTCTCGTCAGTGATAAAGGAAACTTCATCCGTTTTATCCCTTAAAAAAGAGTCGATGACCCTTTTCAGATTTTTAGCTGGTATTCGAACTACCACTGTCTCTTCAGGTGGTAAAGTAATACCCCTTTTGCCCAGCACATTCGCCATCTCATTTGGAACAATGTCATCATGCATGTGTCTCTCTTTCTTTCTCTCTCTCACTTTACCATTCCATCTTTATCTTTACGTTCGGATTTCCTATTCACGTAATGAGGGTTTTTTGTCTGGTTTTCCCGTTCTATACTGG
Source organism: Germaria angustata (assembly GCA_963681545.1). Lineage (NCBI taxonomy): Eukaryota > Metazoa > Arthropoda > Insecta > Diptera > Tachinidae > Germaria > Germaria angustata. The sequence continues at coordinate 85,830,747 of OY813002.1, forward strand.
TAGTGAACTGTTCGTTTCGTTTGAATTGCTCATTTCTGGCTTTCTCTCTTGTTTTGATCATGTGTTGTTTGGTTTGGTGGCTTTTATTCGGCTATTGTTTGATTGATTCAAAATATTTTGTCTTTTGGGTGTCTGTTCATTTATTATTCTTCTATCAAATGTTTTCTGTTTGTATATTTGTCGTCGTCCTTTATGTTGTAAATGCAACTGTTTTACCGTTTTTCTAATGTGTCCTGGTGTACACAAATAAGAGATGCCTTTTTTAATGATTATCGGATTTTGCGGATGCAAGGTTAATAAAAAATAAACGAAAATGTTTATGCATTGTGCATCAAATTATAATACGAAAATTCCATAATAAGAAGGATATATGTATATATGTGTGAAGTCCTTTTAGGGATTGAAACGAAATTAAACGTGGTGCTCCATAACACAATTTAAAAAGTATTTGGCAATTTTTCCCAAATTCTGATCGCAAGTGTAGCTAAAACTTAATTTTTGATATTAAGGATATATAGAAGATGTGTATGTATGTCCTTTCACCGAATGAAACAAAATTTAATACAAAGCTAAACAAGGTAGGTAGATATGTTGAATATCGTTGAATATAGCGAATTTTGATACAGAGCTTCACGCCATAATTTTAGAAATGTTTGGCTATTTTTTTCAATATTCTAATCGCAAATGTAGTTAAAATTTAATTTTTGATATTAAGAATTTATGGGAAGCAATCACATCCTTCCAGTGAATATAGTGGATTTTAATGCAGAGCTAAACAACGTAATTTATGAAATAATACGAATGTAGCTAAAAGTTTTATATTAAGGATATATGCTTAGCAGGCATGGCCTTTCACTGAATATAGAAAATTTTAATACAGTGCTTAACAGCATTGTATTAGAAATGTTTGCCAATTTTTTAATAATCCGATAATAAATGTAAATAAAAGTTGATTTTTATATAAAAAAAATGAGAAGTATGCAAATCCTTGCTGCGAAAAAAACGAAATTTTGTCCTAGACGGTCGAAATGCAATTTAAGAAATGCGTTTGAATTTTTGCTGTGTTACGGTCATAAGTATAACGAGCATTTTATAAAGAAGTTTATAAGGGAGTTAGGCATGTCCTCGTGCTGCAAGAAATGAAACTCGCTATAGTTGTAGCGTAACTATACCTTAAATTTAAATTTTCAAATTACAAATGTGACATACATATGTCCTCGCAGTACAAAATTTGAATTTTTTCTTGATTCAGAGTTCAAATTTAGTATACGAAGTTTTATCTCTCTACAATAATTGCTCTCAATTTCTCGATATGGAATTCAAAGGCCTCCATAGATCACCTCCAGCTCATTATTATTATCACCCGTCATTTGCAATGGACAAGGGCGAGTTAAATTAACAAGAAAAAAATACAGCGAGCGTGTTAAGAGTTTTGCTTTCTAGGATTATATGTTTGTTCGCCATGATATATTATGGAATACGTTCAACAAACTTTTTTTTGTAAATTATGTTTTTTTCTCGCACGAAACTTTATGATAATTAAAAACATGTCTTATTTCATTTATCTAGCGTCGAAATACCACTTGACTAACAATTCTCGTATATTTTTTTCCAGATTTTCTCATCTACATCAAACACAACTTAGTAACGTATAAAAACCTGTTTCTTAAATATGATTGAAGAATAAGGAAAGGAAAACCATAAGCTTTTAGAATTTATAATGAAATCCACTTGATACGTAACAACAACTACAATAAACATCAACTACAGTTTCCAAGAAAACTAAGAACATGACTTATAATGAGCCTGCGGTTTTCCCACACATAGAACACAAGTCAACTTTTTCTGTTGTAGCTACATTGACATCAACACCCGCCACCGTATTGGCTGCAGCAGAGACATTAACGTTAACCGAAAAAATGGCAACAATGGCAACAACAAACAAAAGTCTTTCTCCCTTCGACATTACAAGTAATAACAACACCAGTTTAGACATCACGGAAAGTGATTTCCGTCGATTCATTGAGTTCATGCAGATGTACAATACGGCACATGAGTGTGCGGATTATTGTAAAGGTGACTTTTATCAAATGTTACGAACCTACAATAGCATACATGGCTACGTGGCACTAATAGTAAGTACTTACATAATCCCTTATTCACAAGGTGCTCTAAGAATTGCAAATTATTTTATCAGATAAAGTCAGATTTATCCCTATTTGAATATGTATGTACATTGCATTAGCATAATTCACTCGTGTTTGGGTTGGTGAAAAAGTCATTTCATTTGCCGCCAAACAGCAAAACCAAAATATACAAGCATTTTTTGTTTTTAATGCAAATTGATATGTTTCCTTTTAAGTTTAACTGTTCAAGAATTCTCAGAATTAGAAACCAATAAGTCAAAGTGTGCCTCATAAAATATTAAGTTCCATCTAAATGTTATATAATGTTTTGCCATTTGTTATCCTTCAAAAATACTAATCTCTACCTCCCGCTCTCTGTCTTATCACAATCAACTTAGGCATTATATTACAATCTTATTTAACTAATGGATGTAAAAAATATTATTTAATACAATAGAATAAAGAATAACCAACAAGTAGTAAATGAAATTTATGCAAAAGCTACACTGAAAGAATTATTACCAAAGATATCGAAAAGGAAATTGAAATTAAAATTAAAATATTTGATTGTAAATATAATAATGGAAATCACTCTCGATAGTATAATTCCAAGTCTGCAATATATATGCTATAGATTTATGGACGATGAATAAAAGCCTCTATTATATATTTTTGACTTTTAAATATAAATGGAAAAAATATTTTTTTTCTAAATTGAAAAATAAATTGGAGATTACGAGTTTGTAGACAAAAATTTAATGAAAACGCAGCCACCATTTTCAATAAATTTTCGTGCGATTTTATTTATTTCAGTTTTATTTAAAATTAAAATTTTAACTATTTTAAATATATTCATTTGAGAATTCTCATTTTCTTATGACATACATTCAGTGACGGCTACCGGCGCCGTAAAATTTGGTAGGCACTGTAATGATATCAGGGATGGAATATTAGCGTAAAGCTCTAAAGATTGTCTGTTGCATCGTGAATAGAAAAAAGTTAATAGATAATAAAATATTGATCTAAATTCATAATTTATTTTTATATTTTTCGACGGTTAAACGTATGTTTATTATCCTTTTGAATTAATTTACAAATTCCTACTCAGATGATTACTTCTTATAGATTTTTAATTCATAAAATTTTGTTTTTATTTATATAAAAACTTAAAAAGATCCTTAAAATCTGGCCTTTTTTATATAAGCTTATTATTTATTTTTTTATTTGAAAACAAAATTATAATACAATAGATAGTGAGTTCAGTTGCGATGCTGTTAGAGTAAATTTGTTTAGCCGTTTGAGACCCACGATGCCACAAATGGACACAGAGACATGCAGATTACAGTTGTGCCGCTCAGCTCTGAGCTAGCTCATTTTGAGCGAGGGAACTAGGCACTCCCTGAAATATGTTGATTTTAGCTCAGCGCTGAGCATTTTTATTTCAGTGCTGAGCACTTTTCACATTTTCATTTCATACCATTAATTCATTAGTGTTGCCACAACCAAAGAAGTTTTATAAGGAAAAATTTGTTAGGATGGTGACGATTTCACGCCAATTCAGTTAATAAGTTTGTAAAATTAAAAAAAAAATGCTGACACTTATTTGAAAGAAACTTTTTATAAATAAAGAAGAACATCTATAAAAAGAATTAAATGCTTTCTATATTAAATTACTGTTAGGCCTCTGCAGCAAAGGGGAATATCTTGCTCTTTTTTATTTTAATATCCTTTTATGTTTGTTCAACAAAGTTAAAAACCCATATTGTTAAGCTGCTTGGCAGAGTTTTCTGCAGGAATCGAACTTGCGATCTTTGGACTACTAGACTTGCACACTAGCTACTAGACTACGAAGTCACCCTTAGGATAATAATTTCTATAGTTCTACACATTTTATAGTATTATTTAAAGGCACAGTAAGTCAAACCTTAAATTAAATCACTTGTTAATTAAATTCAAAGCAGTAAGTTTCATTTTATTGTTTTTTTTTTATTTTTTTTAAAGCAGATATAGCCCTTTGAAACAGATATGGCTATTTGTAAGAATTGCTGCATTTAATTAGGCCTGAAATCGACCGATCAACAGAAATTAACCGAACAACTGATTTGCAGATGGTATAAACTTATCCATCCCTGATTGCTATTGTAAACGTAGACAAGACCATCTGTATTTAATGATTTTTGGCATTGTAGACTCACTCCACTGTGGGAAATTGTAGTGTAGGGAACTGTAGCATATATCGTAGACTTGCTAGATCTACAAGGTCTATGAGAGCAGTTTACAACCAAAGAGATTTTTTTAACCTTTTTTTGCTAAATAACAATTTTATAATTTTTTCAAATGTATAAAGAGATTAAATTTAATTTCTTGAAAGACGGAAATTGTAAAAAATTAATCTTTAAGCGTATGCAAATGTACATATTTATTCAGTTTAAAGTGGAAATCGTCATTACAATAATGAACTTGACTTCTTTGAGAATAATAAAAAATAACATTAAAGTGTAACGATGCACAGCACTGCTAAAATGTTTAATTTTAATTTCACATAAGTAAGGAAGAGATGGAACAAAGATCTCATAGCTGTATTGGAGGCGAACTTACATAAAAAATTTTAGGAAAGTGTATAAATTTCATTACAAGTACTTTCAAAGAAAAGGATCTGTTACTTCAAAATAACGATAGCAAAGGGGACCAGTTGACATTGTTTGTATATACTGTTAGTCGTAAAAGAGAACTAAATAATGGCTAGAGCGGCTAGAAAAAGGTACAAGCTTGACCAATGTTAGAATTTTGTGTATAATTTTTTTATTAAAAAATGAATTTAAATTTATGAAGTTTCCTTCTCTGACAAAAATATTACACATAGTTTGCTCTCCCTGCATGTTTGTGTTCCTTTCAAAAAGATGTGCAATAATACAAAAGACTAACATGTTCTCTCCTAACTGCTTGTATATATAAAACGAAGGGAAAATGTGCTCTGCCCTTTCGGAAGTAGCCTGGCCAAAAAATAACAAATTATTTTTGTTTCCATTGATGTCCAATAAGTATATTTTTGAAATAAATACGTCAGCATTAAAAATAATCTTGAGCTTGAAATAATTTTTTATAAGAAACTGATTTTATTATATTTCAATCGATTTAATTCAAAGGTACTTTTGATTTCTTGGCCTAGAGATTATAGTAAATATCGTAACGTTTTTTTTTTTAGAAAGAATTAATCATAAGGTAATGTTTTAGAGTCAACAAAGAACAATACAGCTTTAAATTCAACCTGCACAGAGGTACATAGCAAGGCTTTTTCGGAGGCCGCCACACCCACTTTTCAGAGCACATGTGTGGTATTTCATGGTTGTCACCAGTTTTTAAGTGGCGATGGTTTTATGTAAATTAATGCTACTTATGCAAATCACATAATGAAAAGGACATGAGAATTTATTTCAATCACGCACATAACAAGTTTCCATTAGCGATTTTTCTTGCAATCATTCTTTACAAGTACAATTAATCGTAAAATAAGTATCACATATCAGCAACAGCTCTTTATTTACTATATTTGTTTCCATCCACTGTATTGGAATAGGAAGACGTTAAGGCAACATAGAGACTTTCGACAAAAAAAAAAAAAAAAAACAATTTTTAAGCGTGTTTGGTGTATTCGATAAAAAAAATGTACACAATTTCATATTTATTGACACTAAGGTACCGAGTAGTATGTATTGATATTCAAATAAAATGGAAGAATAATATACCATGATACTAATATATTACAACATTAATAATATGTTGTTACTTGTATACATAACGACATCATATAATATTAATAGCTTATGACATTACTATGTTCTGAGATCGATATATTACGGCTTTAATATGTTACGATTTTCACACGCCCTAATATCAAAATTTTGACCTTATTATATCATGATACGATATATTACGATATTTTTATGTTATGAAAAACACATGTTATGACATTTTTGTCTTCTTTTTCAATTGGAGCAGAATTTAGGAGATGACACATGCTCGAAAATAGCTTATGGGAAGGACGATAGAGCAAGTAGTATCTGCGGAAAATTGATTTGAACTTTACCGCTCTGAAAGTGACACAAAATACCTCTAAGGGCAGGTTACTCCACATACGCCAATCCTTACGCCAAAGAGCGAAATTTCTTTGTGATGCAAAGTACATTTCGCTGGCATATTGATAACAATTGGATTTGCTCTTAATGGGGAGGCAGATAGAGAGTTGTTGGTAAAAGAAAACGAGATCTTTCCCGATTCATTCGAGCACATTTCATTGTAGTAACGATAAAACAACGAAATATTATGACATTGATATATTATGACATTAAAATCTCATGATATTAATATGTAATAACTTTAATATATTATGGCATTAATATATTATTGTTATATATTATGACATTAGGTTAGGTTAGGTTGATTGGAGGGGTGTGATAGCCCATGTCATACGACATACACTTAAGCCAGTGAAGGCTTGTTGTGCGCTCCCTTTAATTATCAAACACAACTGCCAGAGTTCTGCGGCAGGATTCGAACCTGGGACCTTCACACTACGAGTCTACGAAGGTCAGTCTATTATGACATTAATATCTCATGATATTAATATGTAATAACCTTAATATATTATGGCATTAATATGTTATTGCGGCAACATGTTAGGATGCATAACAGAGGTTAATTGCGAGAGTTCGACATTCGTATGGTCGTCCGATTCATTTTTTATAAGGTAATTTAATATTACGTTATGATCCTGCCTAAAAATATTATAACTCTTTAAAGCCTAAGGAGTTATTTTATGGATATATTGCTTTTGAACTGTGACTCTGTATCTCTATATCTCTCTCTCTCTCTTGCACTTTCTCTGCTCACACTGAAAAAAGTTTATGCCGCGAGTTTTGTGGTAAGACAGGATCAAATAAATAAAAATAATAGTAACAATCCCATGGGATAATAAAAGTTTTTTTCTTTTCGCTCATGTGTGCAATCTTGCCGAGGATTATTTTTCTAATTGCATTTATTTTTGACTATATGAATAATACCATTTATGGCCTTTTTCACAACTGCTCCCATTATTGATTTTTATGTCTTGTTCACTGACATTTTTGGTGTACGAGTATTCTTAAATCAATTAGCACGGACTTATTCATACGTGTTTCTCCTTATATTTACGTGTGTGTGTCTGTGTACGTGATTATGATTTTTTTCTATTCTATCCTTATCTTTTTTACAGATTTGTATTTTTGGTACAATAGCAAACATTTTAAACATAATGGTCTTAACGAAGAAGGATATGGCCAAGGCACCCATTAATAAAATATTAAAGTGGCTGGCAGTGGCAGATATGTTCGTTATGATTGAATACATACCATTTGCCTCATACCAATACATTTATATGAAACCGGGTAAGTACTAGTGACCAACATTTTCCTTTGACCTAATAATTGCTACTTCATTAATTTCCTTCAACATTAATACTTACTTTGACTTGTATGAAGATAAAGAGGCCTGTAATAATATAAAAACGCAATTATTATTAGTTTTTCAATTAGGGAAAATTAATTCATATATGTATATATATATATATATATATATATATATATATATATATATATATATATATATATATATATATATATATTTATATATATGTATATACTCTCAAAGTCAACTACGAGTATTAAATGAACCATTGTTCTTTAATTCTTTAGGTTTCAACTTAAATTACACTAAAATATATTTAAAAAAACAATGGCCTTAATTTAGTTAATTAAATCATTTATATAGATTTTCTAGGTAAATTCACATTTCATTTCAGTTTTAGTATTTTAACTAAGGCAGAATAAAATATCGATTTTAATAGGTTAGAAAAATATGTTGCAAGTTGAAGAGCACATACAAAAATTGTTATAATGGATTCAGTTGGGTGAAAAGAAAATTCTTCACTTGCCTGGTAAGTACAGCCATAATATACTTTGGCCTAACTACTTCAATAGTCCAGGTTAGAGACAAGTTCATGATCGAACCGAATAGACCGGAACGTAGCCTCTATCGTCGTGCACAAAAGCAAATAATATAATGGTATTTAAATGTGTATTTACAACTGCTTTTATTTGTAATGAAAACGCAATTAATTTATTGGCACTGAATAGTCAGAAATGGAAAATTCAATTTCTTACGAGGGTAGGTCAGTAAGTTCGTGACTTTTTGAATGAAACACATTTTTTTGAATAAAAAATCATTTTATTTTTCAAACTTGTCGCCAACGTTTCTCAAATATTTTTGCCCGTTCCAAAAAATAGGATTTCTCGAGGTCATCAAAACAGGTATTTGTTTGTGAGATGATTTTATAGTTGGATTCAATTCTCTTTCCGCCGAGCCATTCTCTTCAGATTTGGAAGCAAGAACTAGTCACTCAGGGGAAAATCCATAGAATAGAGCAGATGAGGGAGCAAATTCGTAGCCTATTTCAAGGAATTTTGCATTGAAAACTGCATATGTGTGGACCATTTTATTGTCCTGGCGAAAAAAATACTTTTTCTTACACAAATGTGGACGTTTTTTCCAAATCCTCGTAATATTGGCACAATTAAAATTTTTAAAATTAAAATTTTTTGTTGGCCTTTTAGTGTTAAGAGGCAGACAATTAAAAAAGTAATGGACTTATTGAGCCACCCTCGTAATTATACATTTAAAAAACATTCACCCTTTTGTCAAAAGCAATAAAAAAATACCAAATTTATATGTCCTCAATATCCTCTTTAGAGTAACATATTTAAAAAAAGTGAAAAACGATACACTATTAATATATTCGCAGAGATGTCTGTCCGTCTGGTTCTTCTTTCGTCACGAGCTGCTATTTTCTGTAACGCAATAAACATAGATCAAAAGTTCTCCGTTTAAGTTTTTCCTGCTTGCAGCTCCCTCGCTAAAGTGGAATGAGTCAGTGAATACCAAAATATAAATTTTTTACAGTCACATCTGAGGAAGCTTTTATTGTAAAACATTCAAACTTCATCATGAGGTTACTCATATATGAGGTTCGTGGTTAAAGTGTCATCATTAGGATTAAGTGAAATAAAGTTATGAGGGGGTAAAAATTGGACGAATTATTTCGTCCTTGGATGGAACTTGGCCTATTATATTGTGTCAGCTATATTATGATCGTCTCAGGAATTATTCACAATAAGAAATATCCAAATAGAAGATGTCAGCCAGTTTTGTTATCTTGGGAGCATAATTTCCAAAAATGGCGGGTCAAGTGAAGACATTGAAAACCGTATACATACTGAAAGCGCGACAAACTTTCGGTCGTTTAAGACCTATTTGGAATTCGTCTTCACTCTCTCAGCGCACAAAGTTAAAAATTTTTAACACAAATGTCAAGACCACTCTGCTCTACGGTTGCGAGACATGGAATGCTGCCCCTCGAGATATACAGAAGACCCAGGTATTTGTAAACCAATGTCTTCGCAGAATATTGAGAATATTCTGCCCTAGAGTGGTGTCCAACAGCAGGCTTTGGGAACAATCCAACCAACAACTCACGGCCACGGAAATAAAAAGACGTAAATGGCGCTGGATTGGACACACTTTAAGAAGATCAACGAACGACATCGCAAGAAATGCCATAGACTGGAACCCGCAGGGAAGCCGAAGAAGAGGACGTCCAGCTCATACGTGGAGAAGGCAAATCGATGTAGAATTGGCTGCAATGGGTAAAACCTGAGGCGAAGTGAGAGCGTTGGCATAAGACAGGAATATGTTCAACCAATTCATTGAGGCCCTATGCTCCTTATAGGATCGATGGGAACATATATATATATATATATATATATATATATATTATGATCTACACACTAAGGCATGGTTGCGGTAACCATATTTTGATATTGGCATATATATTTCGTTAAGTCAAACATATTATGAATGTTTTAAATACTTCACATACTTATATGTAACTTTAATCACATAAACCTTAAGCCATCAAATTTTTTACTTTTTTGAAAAAAATGTGATCCGTTTGGACATGGACCGAATTTTGTTTATAATATACAAATACATTTGTTTCCTCGTAATCCAAATATGATTAAAAACCATAAATTATTAAATTTCATTGTACATGCAGAAAATATAAGTACATGTATGAAGATAAATTATAAAATGTAAAAATGCTCCCTTATAACACCCACCGTTTGCGATTCTGGCTACAGGGGTCATAAGTGAGTATTAAGGGAACTTTTGATTTAAAAATATGAATATGAAAGTCATAAGGAAGCATTAAATTAGTCGACCATCGTTCCGTTTTTCTGGAATCCATCTTATAGAAAAATTATAAATTCCAAAATTCTGGAAAATTTAAATTTCTACTGAAAACCTCACTTTTGGGAATTCATGAGGAGTTATTAAATTTGTATGTGATAACAAATTTTACCAGCCCATTTTTCCTTGTTTTTATGGAACTCTCAATAATCCTTAAATGAAACAAATTGTTTTTATACGTGATAAATTACGAGTTAAACATGTTTCAAGGTAAATTTTAATTCAACAGGCAACATATTTACCATCAATCAATTAGAAACTTATTCCATGGCTTGTAAGGCATTTTAGCCATATTTGGCCACATCCTTTGTTGTCCCTCATTCGAACCATATGGAATATGAACCCAAGGGCCAAAGGCGAGTAATCGAACTTGCGACCTTAAGGCTGCTAGTCCATTACACTATTCACAAGTGTGAAAGTTTTTACACAAAATCTGACTTTTCTTATCAAAATTTGATTTTTTTTCTTATTCTAACAATTAATAATTCTTTCAGGTGAAAAAGATTTTAGTTACGCTTGGGCGCTTTACATACTCTTCCACATGCATTTTACCCAAGTTTTGCATACAATTTCAATTGGCTTGACGGTGACTTTGGCCATATGGCGTTATGTTGCAATAAGGTAATGTTGACTTTCAAATTCTTATTTCTATTTTGTGGCATGAGATAAATTCTTCCAATGATTTCGTTTAAAATTGTTTTCAATAATTTACAACTAATTTGAAAATTTTTCCAGAACATTATCATGTATCAACGTTATTTTTAGAATCGTAAACTTTTTTGATTAATTTTTTCTGTGTATTAATTGTTTGTGTATTAAACTTTTTAGGATTATTTCATTTTTTGTTCTTATAAGAAAACATATATCGGGTGTTCCAAATATAAGATTTTTTTTTTTTTTTTTTTTTGAAATAAAATGCATTGTTTATTACGGCTTTAGCTATTCATATCCCGCTATTTTATGAGAAGCCAAACCAAATCGTCAGTGAATTTTATGCAGTTTGAAAACATTCACTAACGATTTGGTTTAGCGACCAATGAAATGTTGGCTTATGAACAACTAAAGCCATAACAAACAATGCATTTTGCAAAAAACTCTAATTGTTTTTAACAATTAGTTGGGGAGAATATCCCGAATAATAAATTTCAACATTAATTTTTTTAATTTCATGAGCTGTAATGATGTAATGCGCCAGCCTGATGAAAGCAAATATTATTCAAATTTCTATATTCCATCATGTCATGCAGGGGCGTTTTCAGCACTTTCGAAAATAAAAATTGGCCCAAAACAAACTGACACTCTCTGTGGAGGCATTGGCTTCTCAGCAATGGGTTTTTCGATCCGCAGACGTGCAATTTTTTTTTATATAACCGCCGAAGTGAAAATGCTAAATCATAGGCCAATTTTGATGTGCGATTTTTTTGTGAAATTTTCCAGCGATATCAGTGTCAAAATAACATGATTTAAAAAGATTCTTGTATTTGGACCACCCGGTTTATATATGTATGTATATATTTTTCTAAATAAATTTCATGGAAAGTAAAAGTTCTTGTAAATATTAGTAAAATACAACAGTAAATGGTATTTTGTTTCTATGACTTCTTGGGATTTCTCATAAAATAACGTTTCCCTTTTTCTTTTTGAATAAATAGTAAATATAAATAGTCCACTTTAAAAGCCATATTTAATTTTCCTTCTCTCTATTATATTTCCTATTTGGCAAATGTAGAAACTTTTTCTTAATTTTACAGACATCCTCATGGACCTTGTGCTGGTTTTCTGTTGTCCCATTGCAATGAATCCATACTGTTTTCGTTCATCATCTCGCCGATTGTATGCTTTCCCACATTGTTTGTGTTTAAAGTGCGTAAACGTTTGGTGACAGACAGCAACGTGCCACTCTATCATGTTGATGCGGATAAGGAAACACAATTATACAGGTATGAATAATATTGAGAGATTAAAAACAAACAAGGTGCGCTTCAAAGTGATAGGGTTGCTTGTTCTACTATTAGTATTTTTTTATTAGTTCAAAATTAGTTTGTTCGGGTATCAATATGATTCCATTTTAATATTCATGTATTGAAATACGCTTCTACGCCTCTCTCTAGCAGACGAATAAATTGTCAAGAGGCCACAGTCGACCCATATTTTTAATATTAGCAGAGCTACAAATATTTTGTTAGGGATACGAAACCGAATTTCTTGTTTAAATAAAAAAAAAATATATTAATAAATTAAGGTGATGATCAAAATTCTATGGCGGCCGCAACAGCCTTTTTGGAGTGGGAAGCAGTTTAGTTTCCATTTGCCTAAAGTAGTATGTCTGTGTTTAAAATAATAATAAAGTGAGAGTACAGACCATAAAAATGTTAAAAATGATAAAGGAGAAGCCTACTGGCAACTGAAATTGGCAGCTATCAAGTTCTGGTTGCCGAATAGCAACCCAACTGAAGTTCGGTTGCCCATCCATAATCATTGCTTCGATTATGGCAATTAAGCTGGAGAAAATAGACTGCCTGGCCCATGATGTCGAACGACATCGTTCGCGTGCTTAAATACATTCAAACCAAAAACAACATTTTAAAATTTGTTGCTGTTTCAAACGTATTTATGCAAGCGAACGATGTCGTTCGACATCGTGGGCCAGGCAGAGAATATATCGGTAAATAAATTAGACAAAAGTATGAATTCTGATACAAGAGGTTACTAGACCAACATGCAAGTTTGGTGAATATATGGCAAAATCAGAGGGTGATCATACTACGTTGACATTTTCCATCGGATTTTGATTACAGGAATATCACGATATGTAATTAAAACCATTAATGTCAAATCTTCAGTCATATATAAGATATTTCTGCGGCAAAAAATAGTTTTATTTTCAATATACTTATGTTTCTTTTACGCACAATACACGTACATTTAGTACAACGTGTTTCTATTTTTTGTTTATTCTATTTTTTAAGAGAAACTACACTCAGGCAATTAATGCCTACTACTTAGTTTAAGGTGTTACTTCTTTGTGAAAGGGATAGGGTAGAGAGGACAGGCGGTGAAATTAGAAGACAGAGAAAGGGGTTGCAAAATCTCTATTAGCGACTTTTCTTCCAGCAGATTGGATTTGTGCGCAAACGTTTAACTTTTGGCTCAGATTTTTCCATTATTTTATGACAAAACAATAAACATACATATGTACCTCAAAAAGTCTTATTATTTTATGACTTTTTTGTTTGCATCACAAAAACAATTTTTTTAAATCATACTAAAATATTAAGACTTTATGACAATATGATTTAATAGTGCGCAAACCCAGGATTTGCTAAGAGATGGATCGCAAATGTGGTACACGGACGGCTCAAAAATGCTCTAGGGAGTTGGGGCGGGAATGGTGAGGCATAGAGCACACAGGTCTATAACACGGAGCAGGGATGCGACAATTTTCCAAGCGGATCTTTATGTGATACTGGAAACTGTTGGGATCCTATCCGAGAGAGGACACAGGGGAACACGGCTTAAGGAATTCTCGGACAGTCAATCGGTTCTTAAGGCGACTAAGGTCCATATTATTACTGGAATGCCACAGCAGGCTCAATGACCTGGCGACTCATAATCAGATTACTCTGATATTTGTACCAGGGCATCAGGGGCATGCCGGGAATGAGATAGCGGATATTTGTGCGAGAAGAGGGGCTGAGGGGAACTTCATTGGACCCACCCCCTCTTTTGGGTTCAACAAAAGTCTCCTTAAGGGGGAGATTTCGAAATGGACATCGTCCAGGATTGCACAACATTGGAATGACATCAATGGATTATGTCACTCCAAGAAATTCCTACGCTTTGACGCTGGGAGGGCGGATCTGGCTCTAAGACTGGACAGGAAAAGCCTACGGACGCTGGTAAGCCATTACACCTGCAAAGCCCACCTATACAGAATGGGATTATCTGACGCGGACACCTGCTGAAGTTGCGGTGGGGAGGAGTCGATGGAACACTTGATAGCAAATTGTGGGACATTGTGCCACAGAAGACACAGGACTCTACATGCATATACGCTGAGTGAAGAGGATCTGCTAATGCCCCCATTGAAGGAGCTAATCCTATTTGCGAACGTATTGGACGGCTAGGGACAGGGGAAGCACAATAGATCAACAATGGTTGCAGTGCAAAAGGCCATCCTGGGCCAAACCCCCATTAAATTACATTACATTACATTACATATGATTTAATAGCACACCGTTTGAATCCCCCAATTGTTTTGAAATTTCGACAAATTTCTTTAAATTTTTACATATTCTTGAAAACACGACTTTTCTTCATCTATGTTGCGCAATGTACTCCCAGAATGGCATTTCTAAACCGATGGGCATTACTCGTTTATAAAGATTTAATCTCTTAAAATTTGCACCAACTAATAAACGTTCTAATCCTCTAATATTCCTAAAAGTTTTAAAAGCATGTAATACACTTCTTTTGGAAATTGGAAAATGCCATTAAATTCTCTAAACGTGAAAGAAAACTTCAAACTTGTTTCCATCTTCAATATAAATGCTTCTTTAGCACTTGAATTTTTTCCTTTATGCTCTCTTTGCAGAATAAACTTTTGGATTCATTCCGTCATTATAAAACTATTGCCCTGCTGCATACTGACAGTAATCAGCTTTGTGTTGGTAAAAATATTATTCGAGGCATCGAAACGCAAACAAAAGCTTAAGGAGTACAATAAGCCCAATAAGTCCATCGAACAACCATGTCTACAAAAACACAGGTAAAATGTATAAAACTGAAATTTCGTTCTGGGAATTCCACTTGAATAGATATCAATTGGAATTCCCAGAACGGATAATCAAAACGATATTAATAGACTACATTTTCCTCTTAATGTTGATGTAATGAGTTAAAAGTCATAAAATTTCAAAAGATATTAAATTAATGAATAATAAATAAATTTTTCTAAGCACGCAAAAAAACTATGGTTAACAAAAAAAAAGAATAAATATTTTGGTCATTTATAATAATAAATTTTATTGTCTTTTTTATTACTTAAATATTTATGACTTTTTAACTTTATTAAAAGATACTCAAATGTAATTTTTTTAAAAGGTACTTTTTCAAAATATACTTTTTCAAAAGGTGATTTTTTAAAAGGTACTATATTAAAATGTATTTTTTAAAAGGTACTCTTTCAAAAGATAATTCTTTGAACAGTACTTTTTAAAAAGTACTTTTTTGAAAGATAATTTTTTTAATGTAGTCTTTTAAAGGTACTTTTTTGAAAGATAATTTTTTTTAAATGTAGCATTTTAAAGGTACTTTATTGAAAGGTCCTTTTTTAAACTGTACTTTTTTAATAGTTACCTATTTGAAATATATTTTTTGGAAGCCACTTTTTTGAAACTTACTTTTTAGTAGGTAGTTTTTCACATGATCTATATTAAAAGGTACTGCAATATTTCAATAGGTACCTTTTTCCCAGATATTTTTTTAAAATCGACATTTTTAAATGGTAATTTTTAAATGGTACCTTTTTATTAGAAGTTGACAAGCGTAATTTTTGAAAGATTTTTTTAAGCAGCATTTGTTTAAACGGTACTTTTTTAAAGAGGTACTTTTTAAACGTATTTTTTCATGGTATTTTTTTTTTACTTTACTTCCTAATAGGTATTTTTAAATGGTAAAAGGTACTTTTTAAGATATTTTTTAAGGCTAATTTTTTTGAAGCTTCTTTTCTAAAATGTACTTCTTTAAATATGTTTTTTAAAAAGTGCTTTTTCAAAAGATACTTTTTTTAAAGAGCCTTTTAAGAGTTACTTTTATAAAGGTACTTTCCTAAAGTGTACTTTTTAAAAGTTACTTTTTAAGTGTCATTTTTAAGCTACATCATTTTTAAATGTTACCTTAAGGTACTTTTTTAAAAGCTAAGTTTTTAAAGGATACTTTTTGAAAACGTACTTTTTAAAAGGGACTTTTTTAGCAGATACTTTTCAAAAGATACGTTTTTAAAATGAAATTATTCAGAACTTAACATTTTGAAAGTTAGTTTCTTGTATATTAAAATTATGATATGAAAACATGAGTAATTATTTTCACACAAGAATTTTTATTGTTAATTTTTCTCTCTTTTTTCTAATATTTCTTAAACAGGGCACCTAAATGTGATCGACGAACAGATCGTACCACTATGCTGCTGGTTGCCGTACTTATACTTTTCCTAATTACCGAATTTCCCCAAGGTATTTTGGGTCTTATGTCTGGCATTATGGAGAAATGCTTTTTTAATGCCTGCTATCCACCGTTCGGCGAATTAATGGATTTGCTTGCCTTGATAAATGCCGCTATTGATTTCGTTTTATATGGTTTAATGTCGAAACAATTTCGTACAACATTTAAATCGCTATTTTTCAAAAGACGTTTTAGCAGCATTGAAATGACAAGAAGCACACGTTTGACAACAACGTGTGTATGATTCGGCATTAAGCAATCGCAACCAGCCCCCAATACGTTTACTACCATCACCCGTACTACCGTTGCCAACACAACAACTGCAACAACCGCTACTACATTATTGACGAGGGAGAGAAAATATAAATCAAGTGAAAACGACCCGCAGTCACAGAAGTTGCCTCAGCAACAACAATAAAAGTTGCCAAAAAGACTGCAATAGTTTATTAAGTAAAAAACGAGTGTGATATTTTTAATTGTTTTACTTTTTGTTGTTTGTTTATAATATTATTAAAAAAAAATGTAAGCGATTAGTGTTTAGTTATTGAATTGAAAAATTGCTCTCGTCCAAAGTGGTCGACTGTGGAACATGTTCCAAATTAGTTAAATTTTTTTTATTATTATCATTATTTGTTACTTGAACCAGTACTCAAGGGACGGCCCAAACTTACGCAGTGCATTATGTTGGTACTAGGAAAATGATAAGAAAGTCATCGACGGGGAGTTTATACCCCTTACGAGCTGTTCTACTAAAGAACGTCGTGGCATTCACTGGTATATCGACCACAAACGGATGCGCTCCTAATGTAGAACGAGTCGTTCGTAAGTAAGCGCGGTTTTCGGGAACGAATTGCCTGATTTCATTAGAGCCCATCCCATTGTGGTAACGATAAAACAGTGAAACAAATCCCAAGTGGCTCCATTTTGTCAGCAGAGTTGGATACGCAGTCGATTAATTTCAAAATTGACTTGGAAGCACCGGCCCACAAATTAAGAGTTGTATACCATTTTCGGACGGATATAGGTGCTATAAATAGTAAGGAGGTCAAAAGAAGTGAAGTATCTCTTACATCGTCTCAAAAAGCCGACGAATGCATCTTTAGCCACATGAAAAATGTGCTCAGTCCATCGGACATCACACTGGCCTTTCATGCCAAGAGCATCAAGAGCTTCTGATTCCTCAATATACACATCATCTATAGTTACGAATCGAGCAGCATGAATAATCTTGTTGGCATACACATAGTCGTACAGTACTAATTCTTAAGACCCTTAAAATCGGACCTATTCGCATGACCACACTTAGAGATTGTTTCAAGATCGGTACTGTCAAATAAATATGAAGAGATTAAAAAAGTTAGACATAGAATACCAGATCAAACGACATCAATAACAACTCGTATCTTGTGATCCTTAAGAAAGCATTATACAAATTGAGAGAAGCCTCACCGACACCAAAAGCAATAAATATTGCCAAAAGTGCACCATGCCACATTCTGCCTCTTTTGCCCAAATGGCGGTGACTTTATTGTCGAGCGGAATGTAAGTGGATTCCTTGGCCGGATTTGTAGCCGCAACATATGATTAATAAACTAAAACACTGTCAACTAGTAGTAGACAAAGCACAATTCGAGAAGTTTATGGAAAGAAGAGAGAATATCTAGCAATTAAATCTAATTGATTTGGGTATGATTTTCAATCCATACCTGTTGACCCGAATGGACCACTAATTTTTAATGACTTTTAGAAATATTTCGATGTATAATTTATGTATATATAATTATTATTGAGTTGAGGCTTAAATCATTTGATAAAATATTTATATTGACACTAAAAGAGAGAACAAGTTTTGTAATTTATTTTGTCAAACTCGAGGATTTTGCAAAACACTTAATAGTTAGCAACAAATTATAAAACCATAACGAACTTAATTGCCAATAACTACAAATTGCCAACAACGACGGTAGCAAATTATTCAACATGTAAATTTGAGGCATCAAATATTTAATCGAGTATGTCACAAACTTTGTCATGTGAGATATCAAACAAATTTGGGCCGAAGGTCCCGAAAAGGGATACATCAATTTCGAAGGCCTGTACTAGACAATATGATGATGTCGTCGTCGAAATTCGACAACCACAATAAGGCCCAATGTTTAAATTATTAACTAATCTAATTAATACATATGTTTGACGTAACGATTAACGTGCTTAGATATTTAATTTGGAATATTAGTTTTCAAGCCACTTAGTTTTCCCTGTACACAAAAAAAAATAAAATTTTATTTTTAGTAACCAAATTCATTGAATCAGTAAATATTTTGTGTGAATGAGCACCAACAAAGAATTTTGTAAATTCAAACAATTTAATTGAAAAAAATTAAACATTTTTCCTTATGCTATAAGGACTCAAACTAATAATTAATTCTGGCAATAAAAAAAAGTTTGACTGAAAATATATAAAATTTTCTTTGGAGAAAATGTTTTTCTGACATTCTTTTGACAATAATTTGTTCTGTGTGGGTGTGTATTTAAATAATATAAGAAGTCTCATGCTATTTTTAGTTTTTAACATTTGATTTGTTTTTTTTTTACTTATTATAATAAATTTGTATTAGTCCATCAATAACTTAACAATAAATAATAATTGTCATATTCATAAAAAAGGATTCTTTTTATAAGTAATTGTTTTCTTAAACTTTTGTAAATCAAAAATAATTTTTATGAACAAGGACGTAAATATCTATACTTATTAATATGTAATTCATAATTAAACAAAGAAAACTTTATGATTAATAAACAGCAACAAAGTGCCATTTAATAAGGGATAAAGAAATTTTCTGTATACATAAACACATGCATAGAATTTAAATCAAATTAAGTTTCTGTAACAACAAAAAAAAATTTTTAATAACCAATGAAATGTCGGCATATGAAGAGCTAAAGCCACAACAAACTTTTGATTTTTTTTTATGCATTTTGCAAAAGCTCTAATTGTGTCTAACGATTAGTTGGGGAGAATATCCCAAATAATGAATTTCCATATTAAGTATAAAAAAAAGTCTGCATTAAAATAAATTTTTGTAAAATAGTTGTAAAAAAATAGTAAAGAAATAAAACAGCCAGAATTAAACACATGATTGCAAAACAAAAGTACTACATGTCAAAATTGAAACTTTTTTAAAATTAAAGTGCGTTCAAGCTAAAGAAATAATTAAAGATTTAAGTGTAAATGATTTTGAATATTTATATATCAAATATTTTTTATCATATTATCCGTGAATGTAATTTAATTTTTTTAAATCGTAAATTATTACTTTTTATTTTCCGATCTACTAAACAACACTGTATGTTCTTTAAAGAGCCCCATAAAGGACATACGGGTACAGCATTGCATTATATTCTGTATTTTTTACATAATAAGATAATAATAATAATGATAATAATAATAATAATAATAATAATAATAATAATAATAATAATAATAATAATAATGATAATAATGATAATGATAATAATAATAATAATAATGCTTAATTTAAACCTTAATTGTAATTTAAATAAAAACAGCTCATCAATAAATAAGTCCTGTAAATTATAATTAAATTGTATTAAATTTATTCTAACATAAAATTACATCAAGTTTCTATAAGAAAAGAATTAAATGAAATAAATGTTGTTGCATTGAAAAAAGGAAATAAAAATTGAATTTTAATTTATTTTTAATGCGCACATGTCAACAAGGAAACAACTGCATATTTCATCATCAGCAACACATGAAGGTATGTAAATATAAGATGTTGACACCTTTCAATACAGATTACGAATTATTATCAATTGTTATGTTAGTGCACATTTTTTCTTAACAACATACATATTTGTGCATATTTGTCCTTAATAGCAATTTATTTGCGTATTTCTGCGTTAATAGTACATTTCTGCACATTATTTTCTTTACACAAAATTTTTTTTTACATATTTAACGCTTGGTATATGTGACTGCTCCCACTACAGAAGATCAATCAAATATAATCCAAAGATCTCGTTTTGCCAAATAAAATTATAAAAAATATTTTACCCTTCCATGCATGTTTTTGCACATTTCGTCGTCCTTGAGAGCAAATTTTATTCGTAAAAGTATATTTTTGCTTATAGAAATATTTTTAAAATTTTCTTCTTTAATAGCATATTGTTGCTTATTATTCCGCAATAGCATATTTTTGCTTATTTTCCGTAAAGTTACATTTTTGAATTTGCTCTCCTTAATAAACTTTCCTTACGGGTCTATTTTAATGTATCCTTCCTCAGTATATTTTATTTAAATACATGCTTTAAAGCATATTTTACCTTAATAGCACCTTTTTGCCGTAATAGTATAACTTTGCATAAAATCATTTCCATACCAAATTTTCGCATATTTTTCTCTTATCGGCATATTTTTGCATATTTTTCCTCAATAGCATATTTTATTCGTAATATTATATTTGTATATAGTATTTTCACCGAACTAAATTTTCCCGTATTTTTTCCTTATCTGTATATTATAATATATTCTTTATCAGCATATTTTATATAAATATAAAGCATATTTTTGCATATTTTTCCTTAATAGCATCTTTTTTCCATAATAGTATAACTATGCATAAAATCATTTCCATACCAAATTATCGCATATTTTTCTCTTATCGGCATATTTTTACATATTTCTTCCTCAATATTTTTGCATATTTTTTACATATATTTTTTCCTTAGTGGCATGTATTGGCATATTTTGCTTAAATATATGCTTAAATACATGTTTTTCGCATATTTTTCCTCAATAGCATATTTTTTTCGTAATAGTATATTTGTTTATAATATTTTCTCCGTACTAAAATTTTCCCGTATTTTTCCCTCATCGGCATATTTTTGCATATTATTTTATATCATATTTTGCATATTTTTTGCTTAATAGCATATAATTTTTCTTTAGATAAAATTTACATATTTTTCCTCAACGGCATATCTTTGCATATTTTGCTTAAATGCATATTTTTTCATACATTTTCCTTAACAGCACTAACTTACATTTCTGCATAATATCTTTTAATGATATATTTAAGCTTATTATTCTCATAAAATCATATTTTTGCCACTTTTTTTTGCTCAATATTATATATCAGCATATTTTTTTTAAGAGCGTGTCCTTCCGCATTATTTTCTTTAGGGTCTTTAACAATATATTTTTGCATATTTTTTTCTTTACATCGTGTTTTTCATAATTTTTGCTTTAATATAACATAATTGAATATACTTTCCTAAACATTTATACACAATAGCATATTTTTTCCTTAACAGCATACCTTTGCATATTTTGCACTTAAGAGCATATTTTTTCATAGTTTTTACTTAGTAGCATGTTATTGCCTCTTATTTTTTCACATCATATTTTTTTCTTAATAACATGTTTTCTATATTTATTACTCAACAGTAATTTTTTCATATTTTTCGTTAGAAGCATTTTTTAAAAATATTTTCTTAAGCAGCATTTTTTTTTTGTTTTTCTTTTTAGCAGCACATTTTAGGTTTTTAAAACATATTTACGGCGCTTTCCGCATTTTTATGGGAGAGGAAAAGTAGTACTGCTCTGTTTTACTAGTGTAATTGGCTTCTCCTCAATTCTCCCTTAATAAAAAATAGTTTCAAAAATTATTAATCTGAATTAACAAATTCATGTAATCGAACTCGGGCCAGACTATTTAATTTTAACATACTCATTTTTTTCGTTTTATTTTTTTAACCTCAATTGTTAACAACGTTTTTCAACGTGCATACGACTTAAAAAATAAATATCTATGTATGTAGTTTTATTTGAATAGTTTTTGAGAATTTTATTTTTGATAAAAAGTGTTAATTTCTTTGTTTTTTTGCAGAATAATTTTTTTCTTAATTTTTTATATTTTAAGAAAACTTATTTCGTTTATTTTAATTCAAATTGTGTACATCGAAATTATTGTTGCAAATTGCATTGAAAATGACAAATTTAAATGCATATATAACTTTCCATCCACATGTCGTCAGCTGCAAATGTTCATGCAACGCAGAAGAATTTCTTCTTCTTTTATTTCCGTTTCCGAATGATTGCCAGAATTGTGACAAATAAAAAAATAAAGTTGTTTTGGATCAAAAAAATTATTTATGCTGTAAATAATCTTTGCAGTTTAGATTAAATACAACATTTACAAAAACTTAAAAAAAGAAATCATTTAACTTTAATTTAGAGCTTTAAATGATATATTTAAATTTTTACATATTTTGCTTACAAATAGTTGGTTCAAATAATTCGGATTTAGAATATGTTTAATTGATTTTTTAAGAATGTACTAATTACGTGCGTACAAATTGGCTGCTGTAGGGTGGGAAACCTTTTCTTGGAGGAATTCAGTGGGGGGAAAAGATCCGCACTGCTAAAGAAAATGTTTCATTTAATGATATTTTCTTTCTAAAAAGAAGAGCAACATGTGGTTGATCAATTTATAAAAAAAAAACATCAATTTATTGCTATAATTTAAGAAATTCAACTGAATTACAGGATTGTGTGGCCTTTACTAATAAGTTCGCACTTGTTAAAGAACACCAAATTCCATTTTTCCCCTTTAAAAGGTTAGAAAATGTTACAGTTTTTTTTTTTCAAGAAACGAAAACGCAATAATATTATTTACAAATATTCTCTTTTTGGAATATTCTAGCATACAATGTTCGTTCATACTAGAGCGGGTCAATAAGTCCGTGAGTTTTTGAATTTCCAGCCTTTTAACTGAAAAGGCTACATTGCTACTGTCAGCTGACTCCTGTCAAAATCTACATAAGGGGCGTTATTTAGCAGAGTACCGCGTGATTTAAGAGGAAAATGGAATGTTGGTCGGGTGGAGAAGAAAATTGGCAATACTACAAGGACAGACGCCCAATTCTAGGGATCCCCTACAATGCGTTCTGCCGTAGCTGCAGTGAAGACGGTTTGCCATCTTCTATGCAAATGCCACGTATGACATTCTACGAGACGAAAAGTTTTACGCAATCATTTACTAAATGGCCTTTCGCAGTTATCAAGGATCAGCAAGGATCATATTTCGCAACACTACGGGGTGGGTCTAGCAATCCACATATGGGCTGACTCGGACGAGTGGCGTGTTTATTATTATTATTTATTTATTTATTTTTTTTTTTGTAACCTGATGTACTTGGGCTGCCACGTACACCAACTAACCGACCAACCACGTCTCTATAATTCTCCTCTAATACTGAAAAATATCTTTAAATTGCAACGAATAAGAAAACCAATTGGTTTTCATTCATTCAGCAAGTTCACTTGATTGAAAAGATGACGAGGTGTGCCAACAAAACCACAATCGTACGAAATATTACTAAATAATATATATTTCTAGATAATAAATAAATTTAATTTAAATTTGTAACGTGTTTTCTTTATGAATTTGTTATTTATTTATACCATAAATTACTGAATGTATTTTTATTTTGAAATACGCTGAAACTGCTCAAAAGCGTTTCTTATGTACAAAGAAAATTAAAATTTTTTGTCTTTTCAAAGAAAAAAATTAAGGAATTTTGTGGTCTTTAATAAACCACAAACTTGTTAAGAAAGAGAATACAAATCCGTAAAGGCGTTAAATTTTTTTTAATTAGAACGCAAACAAGATTTCTTCTTATATATTGATCAAGAAAATGTTACATTTATTTTTAGAAAAAAAAAACAGCAATAAGGTGTGATTTAGTTCCTATGTAGTTTTGTACATTAGGAAACCGCCATTCCTGATCACCTGCCTTGAGTACTGAATTGTAAATAGAATATTAAAAAAAATTTCATATGCGTTGTCCAATTTTTCCATACTCTCTCCAACATATCGACCGGTAACTCACGGATAAATTCTTCAATACTGGCTTCCACTGCGTCAACCATTGCGGGTTTGTCCCTATAAACCCACAAAACATATTCTAAAATCGTTAAATCGCACTATATAGGCGGCCAGTAGACCGGCCCCAAACATTAAATAAACTGTTCACCGAACTCGCCTCTCAATTGGCCTATTGTTTCGCATGCTGTGAGGCATGTCAGCCAAGTCCAGCTCTTCTGTTTTAGGCAAAAAGAAATTTGTAATAATCGCACGGTAGCATTCGCCGGTAACAGTAACGTTTCTACCTTCGTTGTCTTTGAAAAATAACGCTCCAATGATGCCAACGGCCCACAATTCACATCAAACAGTGCATTTTTCCGGATGCAAAGCTTATGGCTGCTCCTCCCACCAAATACGGAAATTTTTTTTGTTCACGTATCCATTCACTTTCTTAAACGGGCGTGAATTCTGATAATAAAATTCAATAATCCGCAAGCGTTGTTCACTTGTAAGTCGATTCATTGTTAAATTATAGACCAAACTGAACATGTTTAATAGCAACATGTTACACGAAAACAGCTTAGTTGCTAAAAAAAATCACCCTATACAACCCTTATCCTCAACAAAAATAAAAAACAACAAAATTTTTTTTTTACAATTTGCCTTCATTTGTTTGCTTCTTAAAAAATCCATGGCAACCGGACTCCAACTATTATACATTTTCCGAATTCATTTTCATTAGAACAGTCCTTGTTGTGTAAATATTAATAATAAAGGTTTCATTCAAAGGACTATTTTAAAATATATAAAAGAAATATATTTTCTTTTTGAATTTTCTACATTTCTGAAGATAAAAGAAAATACTTTCTTTCAAGTTTACATTTCTCAACAGGAAACAAACAAAAGAAATTCTTAAAAAGTAAAACAAAGTAAATGTCATAAAGTATGAAATATTGTATATAAATTAAAGCAGAGGTAAAAAATAGCAAAATAAACCAATAGAAAAAAAAACAGGGTTCTATCCCTAAATGGCTGAGGCTGCAGGCACTATGAACAACGAGGACTATTGCTCAACCATATTGCCAACATTAGATGTGGCAAAAAAATGTAATTTAACTTGTTTTTATTTACAATTAAAATATTCAAATAAATAACTTTATTATTTTGCGCCAGCACCCATGACGTCAGCTGGCACAAACACCGATTGGTTGCTTCACATCTATTTTGCACGAAGAGATTTCGAACGCTGTAAGAAAATAATTGACCGTGAGCTGTACAGGCATCTAAGTCCTGAATATCTTTACTTTGTTAAGGTAATTAAAAAATTTTATTATCCTTTTTTTCGAAGTCCGGAAGTTAAATTATTGGGGGATGGCATTTTTTATTACGAGTATTATTATTATTATTTTTTTTTTCGATTAATTTTATTATGCCTTCATATGCCGTAAATTGAAATAAAGCAGGCCAAAGACATTGCGACTCGGTTTGCCCATTTAATCATACAACTTCATTTCAAAGGATCTGTGAGGGGTCTGCAATCGGCCGATTTTCGTCAGACTTACTTAGAACACTAAATGAACGAGCCGACTTTAAATATACATTTTTTTGCATATTCTTCACAACAGTCCCCGCTTAAGCATAGTTTCCGTCGTATTACAATGGGTCTAAGAGATCCGAAGGGATTCTGACTGCTACACTTACTTGCAATTTTTTTGATTATTAATTTGTACAAGTTTAAGGTCCTTTTTTAATATATTTAAGGTTTATAAATATTTAAAAAAAAAATCAAAATTATTTGCTTTCCTTTATTTCAATAAATTTTTTTAATGTAAATTTCAAAAGGGTTTAATAGATCGTGAGGAGGGCAATAACATTGAAGCTTTACGCAACCTGCAAAAATCCTTGGAATTTAACTCACAGAATATTGAGATTTACAAGGAAATCGGAAAGACACTGTAAGTAGTTGATAAATTATATAGAATTACGTTAAATCAATTATTGCAAGTTTCGAGTTCATATTTAAACCTTAAAAAAGTATTTTCAAATTTGTTCTAATTTTATTTTAAATATTCTTCTAATAAATTTCTGGTTTATAAAATTCTTACATTTAAAAAAGGTTTGTGATGGGTCGCTTCAATCAATCTCTTAGTATATTTCGTGAAGCTGAAGAGCTATCGACACGTTTGGATCATGAAATTTTCCACTTTATTGGTGAATTATTGTTACGCTCGGCTGCGTCACGTAATCAAGTGGAAATGGCTCATCAGGAAGAATCAGAGGCCAAGGCATATTTTCAAAAGGCTATACAAACGGGCAAAAAACTAGAAAGTTTTCAACGTTTAGCTGAGATCTATCGCAAGGAAAAGGACTACAATAAAGCCATAGAAATCTTGGAAAACTGTTTGCTGTACGTAACGTTTTGAGCGTTAAAATTCCTTTTATCCTGCTAACGAATTAGTTAATTTATAAATACTTTGCTTTTAATAATTGTAGCTTATCCCCCGAGAATACAGATGTTTTGACAGAAATTGGTGTTTTATATTTGAAATTGAATGAAACACAGAAAGCTTTTGATCGTTTATTGGAGGTCATACAATTTGATAAGAACTGTTTGCGCGGCTTAATGGCATTTGCTGCAATATTGCAGGTATGAAAATGTTGCAATATGTTGTGACGAGTCTTACATCTTTTTTTGCCCTCCCTTGAAGTAAAAATAGTAATTGTACAAGGCTTCTGCTGCAAGTTTTTCACTGTGCCTCCATTCACACGATGGATTTTCTGTCATATGATTTTTTTTTTTTTAGTTCTCGATTTAAAAAAAATTATTGTTTATTTAAGTTTTTCCATTATAATTCCCTGAAATGACAAGCTAAAAATTCCACAAAATATCTAATTATGAAAATTTTATGAAGAGGATGTTAATAATTTAATTAGATTTTCCTTGCCCCGCAAAGCAAGGGAATTCACCAAAAATTCAAAACTTGTTGTGCTTCCTATTGAGTACGATGTCGCTTTGCACTTTATTTGTTGATTTCGACCTAAAAATAATTTTAAATAATCAGAATATTCAAATGAAAATAAAAATTACTTACATTTTTACCCAGTTCCCTAGAGAAAATAAAGTGAACAACCTAACAGAAAAAAGGGGAAAAATAATTTTGAAAAAGTCGTTCACGATATGGCGAATTTTTTGAATGGGAATAATTTTGTGCATGTTATTCCCCACTGAATTACATTTCGCACATTTGAAGGGAAAAATTATTCACGATTGCAACTTGGGAAAAAGGGAAAATATTTCGAGCGAAAAAAACGTTCACGATAGGGGTGATTGTTTATTGTGAGTTTAGCTGTCTATATGTCTAACATGACATTTCATTGACGCCAACCAACTCTTCAGCAGAGAGTACACACATAGTTAAAAGGCAGGAATTAAGGCTCAATTGTTACAGTATTCACTGTAAATATTATCGAGAATTGAAACTATCCAATTACTTTTTCTTGTTTTTAATTTTAAGGGAAGGGGTTCGTAGGGAGTAAGATTCCAGGTGAATGAAGATGTTGTTTATTTATTTAAGCCTTTTTCGAAGAAAACCCTTGTGCATCAATACAAAGGTTTTCTCCCCACCAACTTTTCCCCCTAAAAATGCATATAAAGAGGACTAAATTTCAATGAAGTTATTTCTGTGGTAAATGTTTTATTTTTTCTTTTTTGGAATGTGTGTAGCCTTTCAGCTCTTGTCAATTTATTGACTACATTTCTTGATGATATAATGAAACCCTCACAAAGGCAATTTGTTCGAAAAATACTAATTTCTATTATTCTTCTTTCACTCAACAACATTTTACATCTCTGCATCATTTGACTTCTAACCCAAAAAAAAAAAAAAAATTTTTCATTACATGAAAAGTCCCGCAACGATGTTGATGGCGCATTAGAAAAATACAAAGAAATTGCGGCTTTAAAACCAGATATTGCCGAGCTGTGGAATAATATTGGCTTGTGCTTTTTCAAAAAGCAAAAATTAATTGTGGTAAGTACTCGTAAACAATATGCTCGAATTTGAATCAGCTACGAGAATAATTGTAATTGAGGAATTTATAATCTGTATTTGGAATGTAGACTGCAGTGGGACTTGATAAGAGAATTTCTTTTTTCATTTATTATTTCCTTCTCTTTCAATTATCAATTGAATTAACAATGAGTACTCAAATCTAAAATTAGGAATTTATACGTCCAGCCAATGCAAAATAAAAACTAATTTCTACAATTGCTTCTCTGGTTTCTTTATACAAGGTGGCGCAAAAACTAGGTGCCATTTTGTTATAAATGCAAAAAAAGAGGAGCTCTGTTTTAATAAAAAAATGTATTTGAAAGTGTAAAATTTATGAAATTAATTGAAAAAAAATTATATCGCTCAAATGGCCACCTCCCGAGTTGATGCATAATCGCGCCCGTTCTGCGGCATTTTGAATTGTTGCAC
The DNA here is from genome assembly GCA_963681545.1 of Germaria angustata. NCBI lineage: Eukaryota > Metazoa > Arthropoda > Insecta > Diptera > Tachinidae > Germaria > Germaria angustata. The sequence goes on from OY813002.1 coordinate 85,859,808, forward strand.
GCAAGACATCTGGTTCCAAATTGGCGATTTCTTCTTTAAGACTTGCAAAGTTTGAGGTTTGCTGTGGTACACAAGATATTTTAAAAATCCTCAAAGGAAGAAGTCGGGTGCTGTTAGATCTGGCGATCAAATCTTCAAAACGATCTGGAAATTGGTGTCCCGAAATCTCCATTGTTGCCCAAGCTGTGTGAGTTGTTGCTCTATCCACACCCAATGCATCAACTTAGGGCAATAAAAGAAACTCGTTATCATCTGCCTCACCATTTACGTTTACGGTGGTGCCATCGGCGTCTTCAAAAAATGGAAATGTAGCACCAAATCTAGTCACTTTGAGGGCATGCAATGGCCATTCATGCATTTTATGTGGATTCTCTACTCGTAACTACTTATGTAAGTGGAAACTGGCTTAGTCCCTCATTATTATTTTCGATACGAAATCATCCTCTTCTTGCAACAAGTTTAACAGAGTATGGCAGTAAGTTCACCTTATCCGACGGTCAGCAGGCAACAAATTGTGAACTGTTTTGCACTTTTTTTGCAATTGCCTCATTGATGTTTGTGTCGTCGGCAACAGCAGCAATGTTTTTGGTCGAATGCACAATATGACGTCAGGCACTTCTTGCGACATCTGTAGTGGATCCAGTATGCACGAGGCAAAAAATTTGTCAAATAAGCAATAGCAATAATTCCACGTTCTTAGAATCCTGTATCGCTCCATGTCTTGTCGATATCATAAATGTCACAGCATAGTGATCGCAGCCATCTGCTAAAATGGCAGCCAATTCAAATTAGGACATTACTTTTGCACCACCTTGTCTAATATGTTGCGACCAGCGTTGACATAAATCGGAAATCATTTCTTTGCCACATTGTGACCATACAACTGAGTTTTGGAAAACAAAATTATTAGACATCAAACGAAAATGTGCTTAATAACAAGAGAGTGTCACCATTCTGTGACAAATACTTTATTGTCCTTGCTGGAGTTCAATAACAAATGAAATTTTCAAATATACTTATTTTTCTAGAAAGGATAGATTTTAAATAATATTTATGTTATAAAAAAATCTGCTTTATCGTTCCTATTCGTATGTAACAGTAAGGGCCCAAAGTACAAAAATGTACTCACTTTTGCTCATGACTATAAAAGTCGTAATGAAAATAATCATAATACAAATATTACACACTCGTATACGTTAAGGCAGGACAACATTTGTCTGTGCCATCTAGTTTATCAAATAAAGTTTTACTTCGAATTTGGAACGATCTTCCGTCATCCCACGTCAAATTTGGCACTAAGACATGTCTTTTACTAGAAAAAATGTAAGTAATTTACGATTTTTTTGTTTCAGAAAAAGCGATTCTGAAAGACCTTAGGAACATTACGAGAAAAAAAAATGCTTTTGTTTTATTAAACTTTTTATGAAAATCAAATTCGCGTTACTTTTCTAAGGTTTATTCTAAAAGTTAGCTACTAAATAGTCTTAGATTTATAAAGTTTTTTACTTCTCCTGAATAAAATAAAAAGTTTATTTAAGCCCATTTCTATTTTAAGAACATTTTCATAAATTTTTTTCAATTATGTATTAATAAATATTTTTTTTAAATTTATTTTATACATATTTCTATTCTAGTTTTTTTGACACTTTCGACACAGAAATATGTATTTTATTGCAAAAAAAATTTAATTTCTTATAATATGGTTAACACAATCATATTGAGTATTTCAGTAGTAACAATAATATAGTGATATAAATTCAGACATTAAATGTTCAAACACCGTTTCAATAAGGATATGTATTAATATAATGAACACAAAATGATCGTAATGATCATTTGTCACTCATATATTTGTCAGGTTCACGTCCTAAATTTGTCAATTCAGGTTAGCAACTTTTTTCCCTTCAAATAATTTTTATGAAGGAAGATGACAAATTGACAAATTCAGGACTCAAAAGCGAGCCAGATTAATTCAATTTTCAATTTAAATCTTATTCCTTTCCACAGTTAGAGATTTGCATTTAGCTGTTCATTGGTGGCAACAAAATCATCAGTGAACTTTAGACGGTTTGTCAATATTCAACCTCGTTTGTTTAATTGTATACAGGCTTGAAGAAAAATAAAATGGATTTATATCGAATATAAACTTTTTTTGTATCAAAGATATCTAAGTCTACTATGATTTTGTACATATTTTGTAATTTGCATATATAATTGAATTCTCATATTGTATATGTTGGTTTTTATATAAACACTCGAGATTAAATGCTTGCAGACCGATTAACGTTCATTGATGATTTGGTTACCACTAGTGGAGTGTCGGCACATGAACAGCTAAGGCCTAAACAAGTTCTAATTGTGTAATAATCGTATTTGGAGAGAATATTCCAAGTAACAAAATTCAAATCTATGTAACTCCTTTATTTAATTTAGGCAATTTCATCACTGCGAAAAGCTATTTGGCTGTCACCTTTAAATTACAACTCTCTCTACAATTTAAGTTTAATTTATATAACAGGTAAATTTTAAACTTTATAAGTATATACACTTTATATATAACTATACATATATGTACATAAGTATACAGTTTGTAAAAAATATCTTTGCACAGACAAAAAATATGTAAAATATTATCTTCATTTAAGAATTTCAAAAAAAAAAACATTTACATACGGTTTATTTTTTGCACACATCTCATTATGGTACTTGGTCGCGACTATTAGGCGCCAATACTTTTCAAATAGACATACACATTACAACAACAACAACAACAACAACAAAAGCAAAAGCAAAAGTTTACTCAGTATAAAAAATCTTTGCATATTGAGTGAAAAAGGACGAAAATGCCCTTATTTTGGAAACATTTTGTGCATCTGGTTTTTCTCATAAATGGAATGGAGTGTGAAAGAGGTGAACAAAGATTTAGTGATAAAGTGATCGTTCTAAATGCAACAAGTGACCTCATATTTGAATATAAAAAATGCCAGGAAAATGAGTTTCAGAAGATATTATACAATTGGTCTGTTTTAATCACTACGAAGGCAAATCTGCCAAGGAAATCGCCGATATGTTTTCCTTGAAAATATGCCGTGCTGAAAAAGAAGGACGACTAGAATTAAAAGGATCCACAGGTGACGCAGCTTTTTGAAAGAAAAATAATTAGAACTGGTTATGATAACCCCCAATCCAGCACAAGAGATTACCTCTTCAAGTGAAAAAAGACTTTGGGTTACGTTTTTTTATGCAACGATCAGAAATGTTCTTCAAAAACACAAATATTCGCCAAGAGTGGCGAGAAAAAACCCCTGCTCTCAGCACCGAACACGTTTCACTTCCTCCAGAGTACTGGGACGATGTTATTTTCTCAGATGAAACAAAAATTATGCTTTACTATCATGACGGACCGCAAAGATATTGGCGCAAGCCCTAATATCACTAGAAAATAAAAATCTTATTCCTACAGTAAAGTTCGGAAAACTGTCTGTAATGGTGTGGGGCTGTATATCCAGCAAAGGATTTGGAATTTTGGATGAAACAATGACTAAAGAAGTATATCTTATGCTAAAAAACGAATTGACCTTCAGCTTTAAAAAAGTTTGGTTTTATAAAACCGTATAGTCCGAATAAATTAAAATACAAATACTATCAAGATAATTATCCCAAGCATTAATATTATTTATGTATGTAGGTCATAGCTATTGCACAACTGTACAACTGTACTAAAGTTATTGATGCTCCTGCCCAAAGTCCGGATATAAACCCTATCGAAAATGTGAGGGTTCATCTAAAGAAAAAGGTAATTGATGCTTGAGGTGGACGCATAAAATATTAGAAACCAAAATTCACATCAGACTTAAAGTTTTATCCAGTGCGCAAACATTTTTTTATAGTAGAGAAACGGAACTATTTAATTAATATTTTACATTAGAACTTTGCATTGTTATAAAAGTTTTTTATATATTATATTAGCAAAACATATGTTTATAACATACTGTTCGAAAATAACAAAAACAATTTATTTTATTAGAAATCAATGCATCCTTTGAAGTATTGTTTATTTTTCTCTATGTGCAAAGATATTTTTTACAAACTGTATGTTTATATACTACATATACAAATACATACATATTTTGAAGCACTTATTGTTCTTTAAAATTACTTATCATTTGCATTGAAAAAGGCTGCAGGTTTAACTAAATTACAGATTACATTGGTTTTTTCTTAGATAAAAGGAAAATTTATTGTGCATACATGTGTAAATGCATAAATATGTATGTACATATGTATGTTTATAAAAGACCACAATTATTTGTTTTGAAAATTCCGAATAAACTCAATTTCATGTACAACTTTATCACTTTACAAATAGAAAACAACAAAGAAAAAATAAGGGACATATAATTCTAAAAATTGTCACAACATCTCAATATTCTTAGGGGATTTTATTTAACTAATTTTGTAAGTTTAAATATGTAGTTCTTAAAGTGTTTTGTCGTGCGGCGTAGCCCAATCTATGTACGAGTATATAAACATAATAACAATTCTGGGAGGTCCCTAGTAGCCTAGTAATCTGAGGACTGCCATATCGTTTCTACATGCTTCGCTGGACAAATGAAGTAGCATTGGAGTTTTTGGGTTCCAAGAGATGTATGTATTTAAGGTTTCACAGTTAATGCACATTCAAACAAAAGTATTGCTTGGGGTAATCACATTATGATTGAATTACATGTTTGTACACAAACCAATTGCTGCTAAGCCATACTGATTAGTAATTTGAAGTCTAAATCAATTTCCGCTATTTCAGGGTAAAATGGTTAATCTTATGGAAACTCTTATTTAAATTAAAATAGTGAAATTTTTACTATATTCCGGGAATATTCAAAGTGTTCCAAAGTGTGTTCAAAAAGTATTTGAATTTCAGAGGTTTTTTAAGGTTAACGTCGGATACATACCGCTAGGGTCCAAGTCCAAGGTGGTCTTAGCACTGTATGCTCTTAAAGCCTCAACCACAGCTACTGCATGTCAGACGTTACACCAGCGAATAGGTGACGAATTTCAAGCATGTTTGCCACGGCAATACCCAACTCCATTGCTGAGCAGCTGGAGCTCTCTAACTACCACGGATTACCCTAAGCCTCACAACAAATTTCAAAAAAATATATTTTTTTAACATCTCTTACATTATCCCATTTATAGAATTTTTATAAACGTACGATGGTCTTTATTTTTCCTTGTTTTGTAAGCAGAAAGAAATTTTCTTTGTTAAAAAAATTAATCTACTTTTTAAATTAAATGTCCGCATTATCTACGGAATAAAATGTGGAAGAAAAAGTGCAAACTTAAGATTCAAAAAGTCCATTCATGTGCAAACGTTTGTATTTTATAACAAATAATATTTGAGATTAATGCATTTCTGTACGAGATAAATATGGATTGGACATAAGCCAAAAATAGGTTTTTTGTAAATATACAGTGGTTCACAATAGTTCACTTGTGACCAAAAAGTTTGAAACGTAAAGTCTGAAATATCAAAACTAAATTCGTATGAATAAGATTGAATTGGACTGTTTATTATATAATAAATGTATTAAAAACGTTAGTAACTCAATCAGTCCCAATATTGAGCACATTTTCATATAATTTATATGGTCCAAATGCAAGTACATATATATATTTTTTTTTTAAATTGCATAAGTTGTGATAAATGGTCCAATGATGCCACCACTCCGAAATCTACACCAAACTGCCAGTCAGTGTGTGCAGTGGTCTCTCGACATGAATCGCTTCATTCTTTGAAAACTGGAAAATCGCTTCAAATGGCTCAAATTTTATTCAAACTGTTTTAATCGTTCGAACGATATTGTCGTCCAAAGTCATTAGTGTTTTTTTTTAATAACTCCGAGAACTTCTCAGCAAATCGTTTTCTAAGTTCGCTCACTTTTTGCACTATTTTTGCGGTCACTTTTTGTATTTCTTTTCAGAACTGCATGGAATGCTGTAAATTTGTTCGAGAGATAACGTTGTCTGAAGTTTTTATTGTTTTGTTTTTGACTAACTCCCGAAATATTAGAATTGAGCATATGAGAAATAAATTCAATATTTTTAGCTTAAAAATCGGTTTTTTCGGTAATGACGTTCGTGAACAAAATGGTGGAAATCTTTATATAATATTAAAAACTTAATATTGAAAATTCGTTATTTGGGATATTCTCCCCAACTAATCGTTAGAAACAATTAGAGAAACAATGCATACAAAAAATCAAAAATTTGTTGTGGCTTTAGCTCTTCATATGCCGACATTTCATTGGTTGCTTAAACCAAATCGTCAGTGAAACATTCTAAACCTACTATGATTTTGTAATTCATATGCAATATTGAAATTCTCATATTGTATTTGATTTATGTGGCATAAACATCTGAGGTTGAATGTTTTCAAACTACTTAAACTTCACTGACGATTTGGTTTTAGCAACCAATGAAATGTCGGCATATGAAGAGCTAAAGCCACAACAAATTGTTGATTTTTTGTATGCATTTTGTAAAATTAAAAACCTTTAAGCACTTTTGTTATATACTATTATTTTTCTTTATTCCAAATTGGTCAATATTAATGGGAATAGTTTTTCAATAGATAACTTTTTCTCAACTATATATATGTACTCGTATATATGTACATACATACATATAAATATATAAAAAAAATTTTATATCAAACCAAAATACATACAACAGGACATCAATGTTTAAACATTAAACATAAAAAGGGTGCGAAAGCGAACAAACCATTAACAACTTAACTAAAAGCTACTTATGCCGAGGACGGACATATTTTTTATAAATAAAAAGCCACAAAGAGGGGAAAGAATCAAAAGCAGATGTTGCACGCATAGTACGACTAAAGAAAAGAACATAATTTTCATCCAACGTCATTATTAATTTTTTCAGCTCCTCAATTTTAGACAATAGATGATATGAATTTAAGGCGATTTTGTTAAGGAATAGGTCCCTTTCTTTTCTCTGTAAACAAGAATTTAAATTTTATAACGAAAGCTGCTTATTTGCAAAATGAATGTGGATGCTTACAGTGGCGGCTTAAGATATTGGTGGCGTTAACATATGCATCATTTAATGTCACACCCAAGCCCTTTACATTTTAATCGCAGTTTTTGCACATGATTGCATGGACACGCACGCAGAAGGATACCAGTTGGTTAATAAAAAATTTTGCCTTTTAAGTTTCCTCTCTTCACAAGCACAAGCGCTGGTTAGGCACCGAAAGAGGCTGCTGTTGGCTGAAGTAGTTAGTATGTTGACTACAAAGCAATTTATCAGTTTTTCTGATTCACATTAGCGTGGCATTGTGTTAATTGTTGTTGGACTGTTTAAGTGATGAAGGCATACTTAGCACTGATCACTGAACAGTATTGGCAGCGATGTACACGTACACTACATCACGCCGCCCTCCTTCGTCGGCAATGTTAGCAGAATCGTCGGCGAAGTAAAACAATTAATAAAATGACTACACATAAAGCTCAAGAAACTTAATGCGTCTCCTTAACACCAGAGGAGCTGCTACTCTGCTAATAAAAAAACGCGGAATATAGTTTTGAAACAGAAATTAAGCTCTCTCTCTCTCTCTCTCTCTCTCTCTTTCTTTCATGATTATTTAGTTGCGTGAACGATTGAGACTCATCGAATATTTTCTCCCATCGCTTATGCATATCAATTCAACACCAAGGAGCTAATTCTGCATGACTGCATAAACATACATAAACTTCTTACTAAGAGCTAAACATCTTACATCCCTGGTGGCATCTCTCGAATAGTAAAAGCCACTAGAAGGATACATTGTCGATCACAACATGTCAGTATTCGAAACATCAGTCTTTTGAACAATATTCCTTTTTTCTCGCCATTTTTGTTACAAACTATAGTCCAAAAAAAAGTTATAAGGACTACTATTTCTCATGTTATCAAAAGAGGTTGCGGTCAGCCGTGAAAATAAAACTTCTCAAATGTTTGCCTATGCAATCCAGGGTGAGGATATATATCCCCCTACTGAAAAGTGCTGCGATTGTTGCAAATGCCATCATTCGTGCGAAATTTATAGTTAATAATAATGAAGCGATATACACCTGAAGATATATGCGCGATGATCGTTACACTGTTTGCGCGTAATAATTCGTCCCATTTTTATCTCAGCGATCACTCAATAAACAAAATTGTAGATTTTCGGAGACTGACTATTAAAAAATAATTGAGGAAGCATACTTGCACCATCGAGCCGACAGTAACGCTACTATAGTGAACGGAAACCGCTGACTGAACCAAATTGATAATACGCATTTGGATCACATGTGGTTACAACAAAACGGGGACACTTGTCATACTCCACAATGCGTATTTTGAAATGTACCTTCCCAGCACGTGCAATGTCGAATAATATCATTGAGGCTTGTCCAGCCAGATCTCCCGATTTGACTTTTTCCGTTGGTGATATTTGAAGTCTTTAATGTAAGCAAACAAGACTCGCACCTTTGAGGAGTTGAAAAACTACATTTCGAGTCTAAATTAACGCACAATTATACAAAATGTAGTCAAAAGAGTCGAAGCTATTCACAAACTCCGGCCGCGGCCATTTGTTGGATATAATTTCCGAAAATTCATTGAAGCAAGATTTATAAATTCGAGTAATCAAATGAGTTTTCACTTTAAATAAAAGTTATAGCGAAAGCATATAAGATGCTGCTTTTTGCCACACCCTGTATAACCAAAAGTTAATCACTCAAATAATTTGCCTCTAGAGGTGATGATTTCTTTACCACTATGAAGTTATAAATCTGTGTCGTTACGAGTATAACTTCTTACATACTTTCTACATTTGTAGCACTCAGTTTTGGCATATGTTGTCTAAGTATTTCTTCCACCTCATGTTGCTATTACTAGGAAATGAATGAGAAGATAAATCAGAAGTCATTTCTGTATTGATTTTTATTAAATGCAAATTTTTAAATAAATATTTCAAAATCTATACGATAAGAAATTTTCCAAAAATCAAATCCACTCCTGTTTTAAAACAATTTAGCTGCGTATTTTTGGCGTCCGGTTCGAAGACGTTTCACTAAACATACAAATGCTTCAACAATGTTTAAATACTCGTAGGTTTTATAGATCGTTTATTGGAATTGTATATCAGACTTGAAATATATGAAACAATTTCAACTCAAATATCAGAAATAAGAGTGAATGTATCCTGGATCGCCAATTTATATTCAGGATGAGACATGATACTATTCAATTAACACACACAAACTTATGAACAAGGTTAGATCCGCTTTCGTAGAAAAACGATTTTATTCTGCCTTCTTCATTGACGTTTCCCAGGCTTTTGATAATGGAGTTAATTAGTAAACTGAAGCGAAATTTACCAGTAAATACTCACAAGCTTCGTTCGTTCGTTACTTAACTGGTCGAAAATTTTATTAATTATGTAGTGATGGATTTTTTCCGAAAAAAAAAATAAGTCTTAAAGAGCACTCGAAATTAATTTTTTTCCAATTTCTCCTCATACCACGCGGTAGTCTGATATCAATGGCTGTCAAACAAAAACTAAACGATGCAGTTTGTTCAAATTTTGACGGAAGTCAACAGACAGATGTCTGAAGTGTTGCTCTTTCAGTTAAGAGGCGGGAAGTACAAAAAGTCACGCACTTATTGACCCATCCTCGTATGATTGTATATCAGTTTAGAGGGTTTCGGTTTCCATTCCCACCAAATACTCTACTGGTCCTGGCCTGATATTTACTTTGAATGTTTGTTTTAAATTTTAGATAATTTTTTATGATTTCTATAAAATACACTTTTTTGCATCATGATCCAGTTTACACATATTTTGTAACACACTGTACATATTTTCATTAATATAATTAAATAACGAATAAAATATTGTGTTCATTTTCCTTCTCTTATCTTTTGCAGCCCAACAGTATGCCAGCGCATTTCATACTCTGGCAGCAGCCATAAATTTACGCAAGGATAACGCCGATTGTTATATGCTACTGGGTAGTGAGTACTTTTATTTAATTATTTATTGATATAAAAAGTTTTGCCCTTTTATTTATCGTATTATTACAAATTTACAAACACATACATATACACACGCAAGCAGATTTATGAATTTGTATTTGTGTGAAGCACGTTAAGCATTGAATTTCAAAACACTTTCATAAAATTAATTTATACGATTAGAATTTCTTCTGCAATTAAAATAGATATACAGTGATGGCCAAAATTAGTCAAAGGCAGTATTTTTTAAACCATTAGATATGACCACACATACAGCGTATAATTAAAGCTCGTACGCTTTTGCTACTCTAAAACCAATTCGAAATGAATAATATCGCACATAAAAATATCATTTCCTAAGCGTCGTCTTTTTCTATATGACTACTTCGTAAGGTGCGTCTGTTTAAATCGATTCCTAAAATGTTGTCTCGTTTGTACTCATACGTAACACTGAATTCAAAAATTAAAAACAAAAACAACTGTGATTATTGCAAAGTGCAATTTAATTGTACAGTTTGTTTATTTTATATAAATTTAAGAATATCTTGAAGATGGTACTCGATGAGCACTGAAATATCAAAAAAAAAAATTTTTTAATTAAGAAACCTTAAACTTAAAAAAATAAATTAAGTTTATTAATTAAAAGAAAACGGTCAAAAAACTAGAACGTATTTTACTATTTTATTTTATAACAGCAGCAAATAGACTAATACACTTATACACAATTTCTATGATATGACACACAATGAACACAAGATCATTGCCAGCTTATGGGCTTCTAAGACGACCTGAAGTGCCACCATTCAAATGGTCAGTAGAATTTTCGAAGGTATAAATTACAGTCGCATGATGTCAAGCATAGTTTCGAGATATTCAATGAAATATGCGCAATAAGATTTACGACGGGTGGTCCGAGTACGACGTTCTTCCAGTGCAGGGAAAAGGCAAAGTAGGTGAATTATCCTCTCTTCCTTCTCTTCGCCGTTACGGCTTGAACAAGCCCAAGACCACGTGGTCTCACAGTTGCATTTTGGAAGATTTTAAGAATTTCGTTGTCCTGTTCTGATCGATGCGACTCGAAAGGATATTCGTCGCTCCATATTACATTTGATCTAGGACAAAGGGTTTTATCATTTGAGCGTGATATTTAATCGTATGACTGAATAATAAACAAAATTATCCCCACGGACTGTCAACATCGCATCACCTAGTCCGGAAAACCGCACTCTATAGTAACATGTTTATGATACAAAATGGTTTTACAAAATTTTAGTCTCAACATTAATCAGACATCGTTGTATACATAAGCACACACACACACATACACATACACATTTACAGATACAAAAATACAACCACATGTGAAAATCTTCATAATAATATGACTTATTTTCTATATACAATATTTTTTTTGTTGCTTTTTTCGTTATTTTATCCACACATTTGAAGTTTGTTTGCGCAAACTGGAGGATTTCGATAACGCCTTCACAGCATTTGAACGTGCCAGTGCCATTTCCGCATCAGCAGTTCCTCCTGCCGCAACTGCAAATAAAACTACAGCCTCGAACTCATCTACGAGCAGCCATCATCGTGTCGCTATTAGTCGGAGCAGTAGTACATCCCATAATCCTTTAATACATCTCAATTTTGCTCTATTTTGTTATGAAACTGGTCGTTTAGCTTTGGCTACGGAGCAATATAATCGTTTTGTTGCTTGTGCCCAGGATATGATGCTGCTGCCAACTGAAGTAAGTTTGTCACAGTTAAGAGATTTACAATGGATTTACTCGGTCGGTCAGTGGCATTGACAGTGACAATGACAATGACTTTTGTTTGACAGCACAAGGCAAAAAGAACAAATATGAATGAACAAAAGAAAAAACGCGGAACAAGTACAAAATTTGTACATGAACATCAATATGAAAAAAAAGAAGGTATTAAAAAAAATTTTTCCAAAAAGCGAAAAGCCACAATATTGTAAGTTTCTAAATAAAAGTGTCTATGAACAATAATAAAAGTGGTAAGATATTATATGTAGGTTTTTAATGCGTATAGAAACGTCATAAAAAACATTTATATCCTTTCAAGAATGAATACAATTCATGTTTAAAAGTAATGAATTAAAAATAACCCAGCGAAAATAATGGAAATCGTTCTTAAGGAATGACATTTCAATGCATTCAAAATATACGTTAATGCATTTTTGTTACTTCTTAGGAAATTGAGTTTAGATAAATCTGCCACAAAACAAAAGAAACCAACTTCAATACAAACGTCCAGTCGAAAAGATTACAAAACGAACGCAATTAAGATCTGATATCATCTATTTCTGGTTTATATTTTACGCCCAGTAAGGGTTAAAATATTTTCTCAAATGGAAAAATATTGAAAATCGGTCCATAAGCGCAGGAGTTATGTGGGGACGAATATTTTTTTCCGATTTCCACTTAAATTTCTAAGAAGACAAAACAATCAAACAAAAATGATTTTCAATCAATTAAATGAATTCTTTAAGCCTATTTTATTTATCGATATTTCGGTACTCTTCGAGTACAATCTTCGGGGTATTTGTTTATTTTATAAAAATTTTAAAAATTAACGTTTGAAAAATAATAATAACGAAATAAAATCAAAGAGACCTAAAGCTTAAAAAAATTTAATTGATTTATTCAAAATCTCTCCATAAATGGGGAGTTATGCTGTAATAAATGTTTCGGGTGGACAAATGGTCCGTCTGGTTTTCGAAAAAAAAAAAATAATATGAGATCAAACTGCAAGCATGCCCTTTAAAAAAAGAAATTTTGAAAACGATAAGAATTTTGCGTGTGCCAACATTAAACAATTACAGACGATCTGATGAAAATCGTTTAAAAATCTCGATTAATACTTCCTTACACGTAAATTCACATTAATAGAGTATTTTCCTTAAACCTCTAACTGAAATTATTACTACTATTGTCTACAGTTTCAAACTGATTCGATATTTAATATGAAATTATTTTCTGAAAAAAAAAATTAACAAATATTTACTCTCCTAAATATGTTAATAATACATACGAGTAGCAGTTAAAGGAATTAAAAAAGTTAAATTTTTTATTAACAAGACTGTGTTTAATTATTTGAAATTGAGACTATATAGGATTTTTTCTGGATCAAAATAACAGCATTTTCATTACTTCTTTGGAAGCCCTTTTTACATAGTCTTTCCCAACTATTCTAAAAGTTAAGTTATGTATATATTAACTTATGTGCTGATGTGGGTGAGGTGATAGGCGGGTTGTTTGTTAAAAATTACATGACGACAATTTCATTATTATTTCATAATATTCCTAAGTTCGAATTCAAAATAATAATAAATAAAATAAAACTTATCAACATGTACATCGGTAATATGTTTAATTGTGTAATAGTGTGAGCAGAAATAAGTTGTAGTAAAAATGTCTTTCAAATAAATAACAAGTTTTATAAAAAAGTATGATAATATATAGTTTTCCATCCCTGATTACTAATGCAAAATTATAGGAGATCTGTACATAGGCTTGCCAGATGGCCGGGAATGAGCTTGATTGTCAAGATATTTTAGTGAATGTCAAGTTTCAAGCTCAAGCAATATTTGTCAAGCTGAAATTGAACATTGAGAAACTTTTTATTTTTGTTGCTTTTTTATTGTTTAAAACATAAAAGACAGTTTTTTGGCGCTTACTACGCATACACCTATGTATGTTGAAAATATACAAAAGTACATTTATAAGTAACGAACTGAATAAATTTTATGTAATAATCCTGTAAAGAAATGACTGAATTGTTGAACTTTTTATGTTATTATTGGGTTTTTTTTTTGTAAGTAAACAACCTTTATTTCTGTTTTTAATAAATAAAGAATTTTTAATAAATTAAAAAAATTGATATTATCACGTATTTTTAGTTTTTAAGCAAATATTTCAATTTGTCCAGTTCTCTTCTTAAAATCAAGCTCATTTGCACTAAATGTCAAGTTAGTGCTCATATTGAATCTGGCAACCCTATCTGTACACTATGATTTTTTTTTAGTCTTGTGGACTTGATGAACTATAGGAGTCGAAAATTCATATATTACATTGTTATGGTCTAAGAGAGTTTTAGTATTTAACATACATACTACTATATACCACATCTGTGGCAAGAAGCATTAATCGCCTTAGTCGACTTAGGAAACATTGATTTTCTTATACTGTAGGGTACTGTACTATGCCCCATTTTGAAGTTGCAGTGGTGACATCACTACATACACATATGATGCTTTAAGTCTTTTAGCAGTAGCGTTGAAAATTTCTGAAAAACACTACGTTGCTTAAGTCGACTTATATCGTGCCCATACCGCGGAAAAACTTTAAGTAACATAATTTTCATTTTCACTTTTTCATCGCAATCGATAATTTACGATCTCCTTAATAGCGCTCCGTTACTCGTAGCAGCAAAAGTGGCTCTGCTAAAAATTATGGATTGTGTCTCTGCTACTTAAATTCAAATTTATCTTCATACACACAATATTTAAACAATTCATTTAGAAAATTTCACATACGAGAAAATGAAAATTAGTTCAAAAGTTGAAACATTTAAAAACTCATATAGAAGGACATTAAAGAAAGGCAGCGTCATTAAATTGCAAGTCATAAATAATTATGTTTTTGCAACTGATACACGTACTTCACTCAAATAGTTTTGTATTTAAAAACTCTATGTTGTTGGTTTAGTTGTTGTTATAGTTGTTGTGTGTATGGCAATACATTTAGGACATTATCAACGTATTAAATAGCCCCGATTGAGTCAATATTCACTTGAGTTGTTTCATTTAAAATTATTAAACCACAAGGCATTGCAAAAAAAAATATTAAAAAAATGTTTGTTAAAATTGTGTCATGCAACAGCAGCAGGTATATCGGCGGCATACGAGTATCAATCGCTAGAGTTTTTTGTTTTTGTATAATTACAAATACAAAAACTGATTTTAAGGCATGAGGTTTCTCAGTCATTTTGAATATATAAATGAAAATAGACAGTGAAGTTCGGTTGTGTAACAACGAAACAAATGAACCGGGCAAATTTGTTCGTCATAGATGAAATTCCTTATAACCGGAGTAAATATTTTTGCGAATAAATAAAAGTAAGTAACATTGAAATAGTTAAAATTGTTTTGTCATATTTTGATATGGTTATTAGACATGTGCCACAGTAGAATCTCTCTTGATCGAACACCGCAGGGACCACTGAAATGTGTCCGTACAGGTTAGATAGAGGTCTGCTCAATAGAAACCTTCAAATTCAAAACAACAAAAATTCTCAATTACTTTAATTTTTTGTTTCAGTATTACTAGGAGCCATTTTAAAGTATTTTCAAATGAAATTCTAAAATTTTAAATTGCATAATTCCTACATCCCCTAAGTCTCGTAAATGGGGGCATAGATTGCAAATCGTCAATCGAATAATTTTGTATACCACACATTCACACTGCGAATATTGAAGAGAAATATGTAGTTTTACGCCACATTAAAAAATTAAAAATATATAAAAAAACGTGAAAAATAACCCAGCGGTAAAGTTAAGAAGACCTTGTCATTTCAGTTATTCTTAGAGGCCTTTTGTAATCTAATTATCGTTTTGCTGTAACTTCCAAATAATTCTTTGTCTGTTCCTTCTGAAAGGTGCAATAAGAAGGGAGAGAGAATGTAAATCCTGTTATAAAAACGAGAAAGAATACCATGAATTAGGTCAGTTGAGCATTGTTTGTAATTCACGCCAAAAAAATTCCCAAAATCACACGATATGTGAAGTGAGTGTCCGCATCTGAACATGCGAGTCCGTTCAAAGGAGAGCAATTGCAATGCTTGTCTTTGACGAAACATGGCAACAGTGTCCGTCCAAAGGAAGTGTCCGGCATCCGTCCTGGGAGATTTAACTATATACTCTTATACTCGTTAGCTGACGTGGAAACTCAATGTAGAAGATAGAGTTAAAAAGACCACCAACGCTGTTTATACATGCAAAATGATGCTGGACAAAACAAAGGTATAACGCAAAAAATTAAATGACATCCAGAGACTGGCAGAACTCTGCATCATTGAGTTCTAAAAAGTACACACGCTGCGGTTTTAGACGTCTTATTGGATCTTAAACCAATCGGGACTAGTTTCAGTAAAAGCAGCATGCAGATCCTCTATTCGCTTTTGGGCAACGCGACTGATGATATATCGACCTTTTGGTCTTAATAACTCTTAGAGAGGATGTGAATTGTAGGTCAGATTATATGACTCTGACCATAAACTTCGGCCATGAACTCTACACTTTACTATGGAGGGAAAAAGGCTAGCTCAAGGGTCTTAACTATGGAGGTACTAGTTGAAACATTTTTACTGACCGTTTAAAGATGAAAGAGGCGGTGGGAGATGCGGTTTATTGAGTACGGTAGTAAATTCCAAGCAGAAATTTATGCAGTCAAGATGGCTGCATTAAAAGCTCTGACACCTCAAACCATAAACTCCCGTGTGAATTTGTAAATTGAAAGCCGAGCGGCAGTCAAAGCAATTGCTGCTGATTGCCACTACTCAATGATTGCACTTCTGTGCAAGGACACCATAAATGCGTTCGGTGCCGGCAGACATTTACATATGTTTTGGGTACATGGTCATGAGGGCAATGCTGGAAATGAGATGGTGGATGCACTGGCCAAAAGGGGTCCTAGTTTACCACCTTAAGGGAGAGTGTGAGTTCGCATACCATTTAAGGGTCTTAAAGGGAACATTGACTCTGGTTTGAGCGATGAAGCAGACAAAATTTGGCACAATACAAAGAATTCTAGGATCATATGGAGAACTTACTTTTATCATCGACGAAAAGTGACTGTAGACTTCTTGTTCTCTGGACAGTTTCGTATGCCGTCAAAATTGGTCAGATGCTTGATGGTACCTGCAGGAGATGTGGAGAATAAGGGATGAATGTGATAAAGAGAAACCTTCTATGCCATTGTCGGGCTCTGTGCCATACCAGATACCGAATTCTTGGCGGTCACACTTTCCGAAATCTTGAAGTTGTATCGAGAATAGGATGGTGTAGATTGCTAAGATTTGCTAAATCTGTATGGCAGTCGTTCGGAACGGAAATCAAGAAGTGGTGTGCCATTCTGAAAAAGTTATTATCTAATTCTGAAAATAATACTCGTAATAAAAAGGTTTATTACCCGCCAATTTCCCACATTTTAATATTAAGAGAAATTTTAAAATTTTCCTATTTATTGTGGTTTAAGCCAATACCCAGTTATCAGTAGACTTCAAGCACCATGTTTGAAAAGCTTAACCTCGCAGTGTTATTTATACAAAATCTTAAGTATATATTTGTTAATTTTTCCGACCTAATGATATGTAATTTTATATACATACTTATAGTAACAAACCAAACAAGTTTGTCATAAGTAAAAAATAAATATAAGCAAATTAAAAAAAAAATAAGCATGTGTATGGTTGGTAAAGAATAGATAATAATGGCAAGACTGTTGTAAGTTAGTGATGTGTAATTAGAGCTTTTCATTACAAAAAAAAAAGCTTTCACAAATTGTGATACGATGAATCAAAAAAAAAAACAATTCTCGTATTACATTTACAGTGAAAATTTGTATAAATAGCTGAAATATACATCAACTGACACCACAGAAGTGGACCAAACACAAGAACGCTGATGATGAAAGTGTAGCGGCTTTCGAAAACAGCATGTTGTTCCGTTCTGCTAGTGTTTGTCAGAATGATTTACACATTTGTCTTTGTTGTAATTTGTTCTTTGATAACTATCACATGTAATTTGCCTTATAAAATATGATAAAAGTTTGCTTTACTTAAATTCCTGAAGAAGAGAACCGATGGTGATCGAAATATGGAATAAAAAATAAAAATTTAAATAAAACAAAAAAGAAGTTTTATTTAATATATGACCTAGAGCCGGAATAAAAAATAAAAACCAAAATCTTTTAAATAACGTAAGAGAATTATAAAACTATTGCCAGGTAATAAACAAGTAAAATTTTCAAGCGTAATTTAAATGAAATAGAAATTTTTTTCTAATTGCATTTTTCTATTATTATTATTATTAAAATATGTCAGATATTCTATATTTTGACCCCACAGCAATATACAAAAAACTGGTACAACGCTGTGCATATTATAAGTTCGATCAGAATATTTTGGAGTTTCTAAAAAAAATTTATTTAAGGTTTTAATAAATGTCCTCCATGACCTTCCGGACGATATTTTCCATACAAAATTTTAAATAAATGCGGCTAAATTTCATTGATGTACGGGTACGTGGTAAATTAATTCGTATACGAGGACTTTCAAGGACTACCAACTACCATTTTCACTTGACTACCACACAAAATGCATTTTTTTACGCAACTAAAACTTAAATCATTAATCGCTGTTTAATTTGTTCGACATCTGTAATATTCCACGCTTTTCTCTAATTAATTTAAGCTAAAAAAATTTTACTAATTTAAACTGTTTTTTCCTTCTTTTAATCTTCTTGTAGTACAAATATCATGCGTCCAAACTAAAATCTTTATTGAAAATCTCATCAACTCATATATTAGAGAGTGAGGACTCAGCAAATATTGTAACTGCTGTTACCAAAGATGATGCCACTGACGCTGCAGATGCTGATAGTCATCATGCAACAAATATTATAGCTGGTGTTAAGGATGCGGACTCTATTTGTAATTATGTAAATGTCATCGATGGCAATGACAATAATGATGCGAAACAACAGCAGCAACAACAATCTATGAAAAATGACAAATTCAATGTCACCGAAACAAATGATTTAAACGATGAAAACGTTTCCTCCAACACTGCAGAAGTTAGTGCCACAATGTTTGCAAAACAAAATTCAAAATTGCCACAACAACTTAATGCAGTGGTCAACTGACTAAAACTGACTGAATTGTTAAAGTTTATGCAGACAGAGTTAGAATAAGAAGAAAAAAAAAACACTATTATTGGAGATTCTTCATGTAGATAAAATTGAATTAAAAGTTCGTGTTTCAAATACTAAGAGAAAAAAAGACCAAATGGAAATGTAATGAATGTTTTTAGCAAATATTCCCAAGGGGGCAAAAGCTGGTGTGTGTAATTGCTTTAGAAAATTAAAAAAAAAAATAGAAGACCACTACATTTGGCTGCAACGAATGTTGTATACTTTTACATTTTGTAAGTACTTTTTATAAAAGGTACTTTCTATGGAACGCACCTTTTATAATTATAGAACTTTTTATAAGAGGCATTTTTAGAGGAAGTAGAGAAAATCAGATAAATAAAGGGTACCAATTATCCGATTATGTATAATTTTTCATACGCATCGCAATAGAGAATAGCCCTCGAGTTGTGCAAAGATGCAGTCAGATCCACAGATGAAGCTTTCAATATCTGGCGTAACGATAAGAGTCTAGATACTGATTCGCTCCGCAAAAATGCGAGATATTTATGTGCCAGAGTACTAAGAGGTACTTGTTATTAGTAGTACTTTTTATAAAAGATTCATTTTATAAAAGGTAATTTTTATATAAGGTATTTTTTATAAGGTGTACTTTTTATAAAAGGTACTTTTTATAAAAGGTACTTTTTATAAAATGTACTTTTTGTAAAGGGTACTTTTTATAAAAGCTACTTTTTATAAAAACTACTTTTTATATAAGGTATTTTTATTCAAAATAATTTTTACAAAAGGTTACTTATATAAGAAACTTTTTATGAAAGGTTCGTTTTATTAAAAAAAGTACTTTTTAAGAAACATACTTTTTATGAAAAGGTACTTTTTATGAAATGAGTACTATTTATAAAGGGACAGTCATTTATTTAAAAGTGCAGTCTTTTGGACATTCGAGTATTAACATTATTGCACAAAATCATATATGAAATGAGCCTTTATATCGTCCCTACCGTATTAATTTGATCCTGAATTGAATAGGACAATTGTTAACATACCTGAAAGGATTGATAAATTAGTAAAAATAATAAAAACTCGCTTTTAGAGATGCTATGATTTTAAATTCACACTTGAAGGTCTACTTCGCTCTCCTCAAAAATATTGATTTTCACATATCCATAGTTGGTCATTCCATAGTTGGGCCAATATTTTTTTTTTTTTTTTTTTTTTTTTGCAATTGGACCAGTACTCAGGGGATGACCCCTATTTATGCAGTGCATTGTGCTGGAACTAGGAAAATAGGATAGGGTGAGGAGGATAGCGGGAGTAGTGCTTATGGATATTCGACTTGAATCTCTCCACGCTGGGTATGGCAGGAAAGACATCTGCAGGGAGCTCGTTCCACATACGAGCTGTTCGATCAAAGAACGAATTATTTCTGAAATGCGTAGTGCGATTCGCTGCTATATCGACCACAAATGGATGTGCTCTTAATGAGGAACGTGTTGCTCGTAAGTAGGAGCGGATCTCGGGAATATGTTCCCTTACCTCATCAGAGCACAGTCCATTGAAGTAACGATAAAACAGCGTAACACAACCCACGTTGCGACGATGCTCCAGTGAGTCAATAGAGTTGGCTACACTATTGTCACCTATGAGTCTTTTCGCCCTCTCCTGAACTCGGTCCAGTAGCTTCAAAATAGACTTTGAAGCACCGGCCCATACATGAGAGTTGTATTCCATTTTCGGCCGGATGTAGGTGGTATAAATAGTGAGGATATCAGAAGGGGTGAAGTATCTCTTACACCGTCTTAAAAAACCGAGGCACTTGAATGCTTCTTTTAAGACATAATATTCTCGCACGGAAAATTTTACGTACATTTATTAAGTCTTTGGAATCTACTTAAGAATTATATACAAACAAATTATTACATTCCTTAATTCTTTTTACAAAAAATTTATTTTTCAATTTACATGCGTTTAGCTGCGCTAAAGCGAGATTCCGCAGCAACCGAAGAGCAAACTTTCCTCGCTATAAAGTGTAAAGTGAAAATTATCTCTGTATTTTCTTTTCCGCCATTTGTGTTCAATCAAAATAAGCAATTAGAATTTTTAGTCAAGAATTAAACCAGTGTTAGCAGTACTAAACAATTTATTTCACCATGAGCTGTCAACATACATATAAATGCACATAATCCAGCACCCAGCTACATTTATTAACAAAACAAACCAATTGCACCACCTGCATTTGTTACTAAACAATATGGTTCTGGGTCTTACTAATATAGTAGTACCAAGTCGAATGGATTTATATTCACCATACACCTCTTAAGCAACCTTGAAAATCCCATATGACAGCCAAACAGTTGTTGAACTGCCAATTGAAGAGAAAAATGACAGTTGCATTTTTGTTCTACAAATTTGTGGAAGCAATCACTGTTTGTAATTCTGGGGCGGAATAAAAGATTTAAATAAACAATAAAAGTGCTTAGCAGCATAAATCAAACAAATTGTATTAGAAATGATATTATTACATAAAACGAGCCCTTTAATATTAATAAAATAAACGAATTCCAAAGAGAATTGTGTTTACTTTCACAAACATCAAATAAAAAACAGCTGGTGGTTTTTCAATGAGAAAAAAAGGTAAATTGTAATTTATGGATTTTACACTTAAATAATTTTTCCGCTATTACTTTCCATAGTTCAAGTAACTTTAATAAGATTATATCTAATTAACTTGTTTTCAATTATTTGAATCATTTACATATACATACGCCTACTTTGTCATTTCTACACAAGAGTAATAAATGGAGTGTGCAATCCGAATGCACTAGATGCATTTATTTAATATTAACACATTCGCAATAAAATTTGTTATGAAGGCGCAAAGGTATAAAAATATTTTTGCATAAATGCTTTCGAGTATATGTATTGTTTTATTATATACATACATACTAATGCATTCTTGACTGTTAACTAAAACTTAGACTTCTTTCTCAACTTTTAGATTTTAAAAGAAGCCTTTAACGGACTTTGTACTTATTTTGGGTTGTGCTCTTTCTTTTCATTTTTATTTAAATCCTGGCTATGAGAGTATATCTAATTAGCCATGATTTAAGTTGCAAGTTTAAACCACTGTTTAAAATAATATATAAACTTTCATACCCAAATGATTAAACAAATAATTGGTAATGTTTTTTATATCTGTTTAACCTTTAACCATGTTCACGAAATTCCCTTGTGTACTGTGGTAAACGTATTGAGCATCTTAGTTAGAAATTACGCAGCAGTTTTTGAAACATCGTAAATCTCTGCTAAAGTAGAACTTCACTACCGAAAATAGCAAACATTGAAATTATCAGCTTAACCCGGTTGACGATATTCGAATTAAACTTTGAAATTTTTCTATAATAAAGGAGAAAATCTCGAAGTCTTAGATGAAGATGAAATAACCAAGTAATACCAATTAGGAACATTTGTTCGAATTTGTATAGAAATTTACTAACAGTGAAAATGACTTCCAAGGAAAAAGTCTTATTAGACTGTTAGTGATGAATACATCAAATAAAGTTATTAGCTCAGTTAATGTTTAACAAAATAAGACAAAAATTCATGTGATAGTCTAGTCCGGCTTGATTTTATTCCACTCCTTCAAAAGATCCTTCGCAAATTGTTTTCGTTAGAAATTTCCATTTTCTGACATAAGTTTTCTGTATGATATAAGCCATGTTTTCACTAATCTAGTCGTATGTTTTGGATTATTATCTTGGTGCAAACATTTACTCCAAGTATCTCAACGTATTGTTTCAGTTATTTTTTAAATACTTAAATAGCCCACATTTCATGCATTAAAATTCACGTTACCAATAACAGCAACCGAACAAGCTTTTCACGCTTTAAAGTTCTTGGTCACAAGATGACCAATTTAATTGTGAGTTCATTATAAATGGCTTTTGATAACGTAATTTTTGAATGACCTTAAGATTTTGTATGAATCAAAAAATTGCAAAAAACTACGGATAATTTCGGGGACCATACAAATTTATAAGGCTATTGAATAGATATTTATGTATATGAAAACTGTTCGAAATACTATTAATGATGATGTAATAACAAATATATTCGAAAGCTTTAATTTTGGTTCAGAAGCAAACGCTGCAAAAGCAAACATACACTTTACATTATATAAGAAAAAGCTGTGGAGAATAGAAATAAAGTTTATCGACATCTTGCTGTCATTCCACAAATAAGAAGAAAAAAAATAAGTTTAAATGAACAGCAAAGTAGATTATTTGAGTTATTAATTGTATGCAATACGAATATTTACATGTATTTTATAGATTTTAATATGCGCCAAATAGAACATAAAACCCTTTGTTGTGTTGCAATTAAGCAAATTCAAAGCAGAAAAGAAATCAATAAAATAGTAATTTAAACACTTGTAGTCTACTATTAATAAAACTGTTTTAAAACGCTTTAACATGAGCTGCTAAACATGTTGAATACACTTTCCTATTGCAGATTTTCTAAGGGCAATTTCCTCATCGGGAGAAGCAGTAAATAAATTAACAAATTCTATTGTTACATGAGGAGGGGACAAATTATGAAAAATATTTGCTAAGCCAATGAAATTTTAATAATCATTTGAAAATGAAGTCTAAAAATAAACAGTATTATGACATTGTAATACTCATCAGTTAAAGCAAAACAAAAGGAAAACAGCTAAAAACCAATTAGAAAACAAATAAAAAGAAACTAAAATTTAATTAAGATAATGTTAACGAGAACCCAAAAGTTAATATTGGGTGTAACAATACTCGTACTAGTCGATGTAATATGGGTCACTTCAAGCGAATTGACAAAAGTAAATATTTACAATATTATATTTATGAATAATAATTAAAATATGTTTATATGGTCTTTTTAAAGTTTTTATATGAAGATGAAAATTTCAAGAAGCCATTTTTCTGCACATATTTTAAAACCTCCATGTTCACCATATATTTGTTGATCATAGGCATTATAACACCCTGGAAGGAGTCATGTGAAAGACAAAATGGAAATTATGCAGTAAGTAACATGAATTGTGCCTGAAAAAGTTATTTATATAGATAATTTTTGTTAAGGCTAAAATACGCATCTTTTCCATTCCTTTAAGTTAGAATTATATCAACAAAATTATTCATTTAATATAATAATTTGCTCATCGGTTTATATACACGAGTATATTAAATTTTTAATTAATTTTTTATATAGATGATGGATCAAAATATTGAAGATGACAGTTACTACTCCCACCATCCTTCTCTGGTATACGACAATGTTTTCATACAGATGTGTGCATATTTTCATTTTCCATTTTTTGCAAATTTCAATTTCAGAGTGATCCAACTTTTATACCCATACGATCACCAGCTCGAAATAGTATCAATAGTGGTGGTACCATTTCAGGTACAGAAAGTGACGATTCCAGCATACGCTCGGTGCGGTTCAGCAAAATGGCTGAAGTACGCGAAATGTCTGCACATGAGGCCACTGAGGCTTTAATGGCCCGGCTTTCATACGCTGCGAGTATGCGTATACGAAGGCAATCATCACATAATAAAACAGCCAAAACGGCATTATTGTTCTGTATGCTGGTACGAGTGCAGAAATGTTTTTGAAAATTTTCGTTTCTTAATTTTACTATTTTTCTTTAAAGTGGTTTTTGGCTAATTATTTATTTCAAGTGTCACTAGAAATGACCGAAAGTGCGGTAGTAACTTTATTGAGTTCTTCCTCGTCTCTATTTACTTTGGCTTTGGCGGCATTTTTTCCTTCATCGGTGGGTGACAAATTTACCATTACAAAGGTCATAGCTGTTGCTATGAATATTGGTGGCGTGGTGAGTACTTTTATATATAGAAAATCAACAAAAATATTAAATATTAAAGATATTCCCTTAGATACATTAAAAGATGATATTTCAAAATAATTACGTATTTGAAAAAGAGTAACTTATATGTAAGAGCTTTTTGAAAAAGTACCTTTAAAAAGCATATACTAAGATAGTACATTTCAATAATCTCGTCTGGAAACATCCCTTTATCCCATCTGGATGCCTCCCTCCCTTTGCCACATTTAAGTAAACTGTTAGAAGTAAAGAACACATATCCCCAAAAAAACACGAAAATTGTCGACAACAAAGTTTCTAGCAAAAATTGATGGTTTAAATGGATTAGGTACCTTTTAAAAAGTACATTCTAAAACCACACCTCTTAAATAACTAACTACCTTTAAAAAACGATTATTTTGAGAAATTCCTTTCTAAAAAATTTTGCCTATCAAAGCTTAAATATACCCATTGAAAAGATCTTAACATTTTCAAAACGAACAATTAAATAATCAGTTAAATTAACTAAACCAAGAAATCAAGTGATTTTGCTATTATGTATTTTTTGTTTTAGATCACTATAACAATTTCCGATATCCATGATACGAATTTTTCTCGAGGAGCACTGTTGGCTTTATTTAGTGCATTTTTTTACGCTGCGTATTTAGTGTTTGTCAAAAGAAAAAGTGATACAGAGGAAAAAATCGACATTCCCCTATTTTTTGGTAAGTTTGGGACTCGCGACTAGAAGTTTCTATTATTCTTTGCGCTAGTTGTTATTCGTATTATTTCTTTATAGGTTTTGTGGGTTTATGGAATTTGCTTCTGATGTGGCCAATATTTTTCATATTGAATTTTACAAAAATAGAAAAATTTGAATTACCAAATGAAAATCAATTCGCAATATTATTTTTGAATGGGTTAATTGGCACTGTGGTATCCGAGGCCCTTTGGCTATGGTAAGTTTTTAAATGTTTTGCAGCATTATCATATAAGTACGTAAATGTCACTACATTTATACATATATTTTCTAAATATAGGGGCTGCTTTTTAACCTCATCTTTAATTGGCACTATTGCCATGTCTTTACAAATACCCTTGTCAATATTATTTGACCTTTTACTCAAGAGAAAACCATACTCACCGCTATTTTATATGGGTTCAGTGCCCACTTTTTTGGCACTTATACTTTTAGCATTGCTCATGCGTAACGATGATTCCGATCCTCTAATGCGTCTGTTTAAGATCATTTATAGAAAATTATGCAATTGCAAGAAACCAAATATAGTCAGGTAAATTTGAAATTAATTTGAAATGTGTAAATAAATAATGCATATTGCTCTTACAGAATAAACGATGAGGAGCAACAAGAATCTCTTATTGGTAGTAGTGACTGATTTTGTTTCAGCTATATACGTTCCTTTAAGGATATAATTTAAGATGCAGACAAACACAAACCACAGGACACACAAAAGTAGTATATGCCTCGAAATTTGCTCATTTAACAAACAAAATGCGAGAAAATATAGTGCAAAATTATTTTTTTTTTAATTTGGCTGTAAACTTTTAGTAATATATAATTTAAATTAATTTTTTTAATTGAATGCACAAGACTATTATTAATATTATTTCATAACACTCAGCTCTCTTTGTTTAATCTCCAAAGGTATTCAGAAAAATCAAAGCTATTTCGTATTTGATTGATACGGTGCACCACAAAATGGTAAGGTTACTTTTTTATACACTGAAAAAACATTTTACCAAGTACTTTAGATTACAGTAAACATTGAATACTCCTTGAAAAAGTAATATTTTCATTTAGGTTTTACACTTCCTCCCATATTAAATATGGACGTGAGTACCTTTGCTATGTATGTATATTAACTATTATTTAAAATTTTTCTCTATATTATATTTTAAAACAATTGTATAAATATGTAAAGTTGTATAGCTTTTTAGCATTTTCATGATATACTAAAATAGTATTTTTATCTATAATTTATCACTAATTGTAATATTCTTATTTTCAAGATAATACTTATAAATCGTAACTTTATAAAAAAAAATATATAATTTTTTACAATCGAATAATTTATGCTTTTATCATCAGTGAAATAAATCATTTACATACATAATTGATGTTATAAAAAGTAAATAAAAATATAAAATTTTGTCGAAAATATGAAATATGTGAATCAGTTGGCTTTGAAGATGATTAGGTAATATTAAGATAGTGTCTCTTGGATCCAATTCCTTTCTGTTTTGATACTGTTGTATATCTACGCCTATGTATGTGCATATATACATATATATTAAGTATTTCAAAGAATTATAAGCATTTCAAATTGCTACCAACATAAACATAGAGCACATGCGCAACGTATACACCCGGGAAATGTGCAAGTTAGAATAATTTTGAGTTAAATTATGAGTGTTTAAAAAAATTTTAAATAGTTAAATTTTTATTGAAAACATCTTTAAAGTGAAAAAACTGGTTGAATATCGGCCGCTGACCGGCCCCTCCTAGTAAATGTTAATATACATGTATGTATATACTTAGGTCATGTAGATTTAATATACATAAGTATGTATACATAGTCGATTAGAGAACATTTAATTGTATAGTAATGAAAGCTATTATATTTGAAATATTTTTTTTAAGTTTCAAAATGAGAAGCATATATGAATACTATTTATGAATTTTTATGAGATTGACTGCCAAGTTTCGAAGTTGGGATCCACAGACACTGTGTATACGTCGGTTTGTATTTCATTAGACATGAAGTGTTTCACGAGGCATGGTCAATTTTTATATTTTTAAATCACGGATTAACCAAAACCCTCATATTATAATTACAGCAGAGTGTTCTGGCATTAAATAATGAGTACATCGATCGGTTGAAAGAGATTATTGTCAACAAATTATAAAAGTTTGTTGCCACGTCATGGCGATCTTACACTAAAAATTAACGGAAACTAGATTGACTAATGATTTTGAAACCAGTAAATATTTGAATTTGTAACGAAAATGCTAATTATTTAAAATGAGTAGTATTTATGGGTTCAAATATAGTTTCAATCTAGTTTGAAAAAAAAAACTAACTACAATGTAAAAATAAGAAAATAATTAAATAAATTGTAGCCAACCCATGGAGTTGTGGGCCTCTGAACTTTTCATATAAAACTGCTATTACATTTATGTACGCATCAGGTTAACAATGGTATACATATGTACATATGTATGTATGTATTTTAAACTTTTGAAAATATCTAAATTGATTTATGCAAGTTTCTTAGCCCATTGAGAGCCGATTACATGTTTTGATGTATAAATATGTATATATATATATATATATATATATATATATATATATATATATATATATATATATATATATATATATATATATATATATATATATATATATTCGTCATACCATAGAGGATTATATCCTTGCACCCGACGATTGCCGGCCATGTAGGGAGTTTTTAGTAAGCGAAGACGGTATTCGTCATATTTGCAATAGAAATAAATGTGACCGTTTCGAGACCCTGAGAGATATTTGGAAAGCTTTTATATTATACTAATATTAATCTGATACGTTCAGAAATGTAAACACATTCGTTTCATTTTTTTTAATGGAAAGTTCAGAGGCCCATAAATCGGATAATATGGCTAGCCGCTTTGTTTTTGTCTTTTTGCTTTTCTATCACCTGTACTAAATTTCTTTTCTTTATTGCGGAGCTTCGCGAAACTAGATTTTTTTTATTTTTGTAAATGAGAGCAGAAAACTGCAAGAAAAGTGGTGACTTGTAAGATTTGTATCCTGTGGGTTACACCATATCCAGTTAACTCTCCAAATGGGAAACTATTGGATTAAACTAGAGACAACTTTATTAATCTTATGGAATATGTATTAGTCTTTTTGCGAAGATCTGCTTGTTTTGGCCGTAAATGATCTTTATAAGCTTATCAGTATAGTTTACTAAGTTCGTCTAAGGTGGTTATGACTACCATATATTATGTAAAACGTTGGATTTGGCAATCATCATCAGACGATATTTATGCCAACTTAAACAAAATTTGCCAATTGATGTGCGTATCTTCAGGGCCAGAGGATTACTTTAGAAAAATAACTGAATGGAAAGCATAAATACATACATACATATACTAAGTATAGTGTTTTTTATTTATTAATTACCTTGATAAAGGAAGTGCATTTTACTTCAGCTGTGCTCTATAATTTTTTATAATTTCTCATACTTATTTTTAATTATAAAAGTAATTTGATCAAAAATGTCGGAATACAAAATGGAGTCTGATAATATCCATCTTCTTTTCGCGTTGTTATTTAAAATACGCACTTTTATTTAACTAACATTTTAATAAAACTAATCACCTTTTCACTATTAATTTTTACTATTAATTTTACAATACACATAATTATTATTAATATAAACACACATATTCACTTATAATTTAATTTTCGGATTTCTTGTTTCAATGTAGCAAACACAACGGATACTAATTGGGGTCGCCATAAAATTCGTTTTGATATGGTCGCACGCACAATGAATTTAATTTCAAATTGACTGGCAGCACGATTTTAAAAAGTAATAAAGTAAAACAAGGCTATAGTTGAATGTAAAGAAATGGTGATCTGTTATATAAGTTCATTATACGATCTTGAGTGTAAAAGCTATAAAGCATATACTTTACTTATATGTAAGTATAAATAATACTTTGTATATAAAACTATAATCAGTTTTATACACTTTGTAATAGTCCCATATGGAGCAAGTATCTTCTCCTCGTGTTACTCCTAGCTCTGTGTACCCTGAAATCATTTGCATTCTTAGATGCCAAGGTTGCGGCTCATTAACTTATATTAAGTGTTTATACAAGTATTCTGGTGTTGGTCCCACTTGCATTTTATGCTTACTTTCATTTTATGCTTAATCGTAAGTGTGCTGAGTTGAAGCCGTTGACTGATGTAGAGCAATTGAGGTATCTGAAGAATGTCGCATACTGAACTAAATCAGTTGCACTTACTTTTTTTTCAAAACATTAACATACAACAATAGAATTTTTGATTAAAATCAATGTCTACAGGTCTGCCAGGAAATGCAATCCACAGAATTTTTTCCAACTTTTGTAATTTCTACTACACGAAACAACTATTTTGTTAGCTACCGGGAGAAAATTTTTGTAGCTATGGTAGGGACCATGCATGATATAAAAACACAACAATTACGCGTACATCAATGCCTGAAAGCTACCCAGTTCTACCGTTTGCAACTTTTTCGATGAGTTGTCTTGTAAATTGGTTGTTGTCGATAAATACTTTGGTTCTTACAGTGACTAAAACAAAAGTATTTAGTTTTGAATTGTGTTTGCTTGTGAATACAAAATTTACATTAGTTCAAACGTACGCAATTGTAAAAGAATACAACGGGAATAAAATTGATACTTTTGCTGAATGATTTACTCGACATGGGTGAGAATGTATTAGTCCTTTATATAACATTTGTTTTTCAATCAGATGAGTGAAAAGCCAATTATTTTTCATTGAAAAATAATTTGCTTCGGATTTGCTCACGTACAAACGATTTTAAAAAGTTAAAAGTAGAGGTCTGTATGATACGTTTGCAAAAAAATTTTCATACTTTCATGCAATATTTGCAAATTTAAGAATTTTACAAAACACATGGTAGCTAGTTATTAAATATGATGCGTATTAAAATAATTTTTTGCAGTTATCTTATGCTAGTTATTCATATTGCAACCCAGCTGGAAATAAACAATTTCTTCCACTTTGCAACTTTGAGCAGCTTTTGTCATATAGTTTGTTGCACTTTCTCTTACTTTATCAAGATTGTCTCATTAATAAAATTATAACAGAGCGAACTGATATAATGAAAATCTTATACCCATATTAAGGAAGAAACATTTTTATAAACAACTAAAACGGCAACGCTCTTTGCTTGGTGAAATACTATAAAGTTATTCACCATGGCTGATTGTTATCAAAAATAGCTTGATTTTGACTTACGTGTCTTTTTTTATTCATACTCATTCCATTTAATAACATATAGTCTAGCTGTTCTAGCACACGATAATGGCTGTAGTAAATGGCGTAAATAAAATTAAGTCACCACGATTGGGGTGAGCAGTATTTATTTATTACTGTCAAGCAAAATCATTTTTCATATTGGTTTTGGCAGTTGGTTAAGGTATACCTGAACAAAAATATATCAGTTGCTCTAAGGTGTGCATCTATCTTATATTATCTACTATTCATACCTTAATTAAAAGATTAAACAAAATATTAGGGGGAAACTAATATTCGTCAGTTGGCTGTTAGAGGATAAACTACTGCCTTACAGAAACGTTTGTTCAAAGTGTTCACAACTTCTTTTTTTTAAAGGAAAACACACAAATCAGAATAAAAATGAACCTTTTGTTAAGTTTGTGTTTGGTGGTTTTGGCCAGTGGGTTTGTTAACGCTGATGAAAGCAAAGGACCTAAAGTCACCGATAAGGTAATACATATTTGAAAAATTAGTTTTTTTTAAACAAAGCGAATATGAAAATACCCCCCATTGTTAGATTTATATTCTTGTATGTACATATGTGTATAAGGAGTATGCATGTATATACATACATCCATGTACATAATGTGTGTATCATGTTTTATTAATCAAGATAATCTTACTTTTTTTTAGGTATTCTTTGACATCACAATTGGTGGTGAGTCGGCCGGTCGCATAGAAATAGGCTTGTTTGGCAAAACAGTTCCTAAAACTGTGGAAAATTTCAAACAATTGGCCGATAAACCTAAAGGAGAAGGGTAGGTTTCTATGATTTGCTAAAAAGAAGTGATGACGGTAGTTTGCTACAACTTTAAAATCTACACAATTTGTAAGGTTAGGTTTAGTTCAGCTCTAATCTGTTCTACGATTTTGTGTATGCACTTTTTATATTGCTTTGTTGTGGGAGTATGTGTGTGCTTTTAAATTCTGGATTGTTGAACTTTCAAAATTAGGTCACAGTGCTGACAATTGTAGGAAAGTCTTTGGTCCCTGATTGCCCTTGTCAGAATATTAAGCCGGACTTACAATATAAAAATTATTGTATTGAAATTGTTCCTCATAGAATTGGGAAAATAATAATTTATTCTAACGGATAGTCGGATAATATTTATATGAAATTATCTCGCAAAGTTGAATTATAAACTAAATAAAAGTTCAAAATACTAGAATAGCAATACAATAAAATTATTCCAATATACTAATGCTTGTATATCGCTCATTTATATATACCTTTAGAATGAAGAATATTATTTTAATTTTCTATTAACTTTTATGTACATAAATTTAAACCCCAGTTTATTTGTTAAACTAGTTTTTTTGTACAATTTTCATAACCTTAATCTACAACGTTTGCGTTCACTTGAATTTTAAACTTAAAAAAATATGTTCCAACTGCCAAGAACTCATATTCTTTATTAATTTATTTAATTAATAAAATGACTAGGTTTTTCGAATAAAATTCGAGTGAATTATAAGTGGAACAGGTATTAAATTCTGGCATTCACAAAAGTGAAGCTAAATTTTTTCACAAAAGATTCAAAATTGTGAATATGTAGAAATGTTAAAGCCGAATTCTTAAAATTAAAAACTCGCCAAAGTCTGAAAAATATCTAAGCGGGGAAAAATTCAAATATATAGCTTGAACTTCAAATATTTTAAAAAAATCCTCAATGGAATAATATAATTTATACACTATAACATATTTTAAACTGAAAGAATCTCATCTAGTACTATTGAATTAGTTTATCGGTAACTCGCAATATACTTTAGTTTCTTTTTCTATATCATCTTTGTGTATTTTATAAATTAGTTTATAAAGTATTTTATAGTGTATATACATATACATATGTACATATGTATATTAGCACAATTATTCTAATTCATTGTCACAAATTAATCTTGTTTTTGAGCAACAACAAATACCAGCAATATACAAATGGACTTATCTCTTAAATTGGATTTTTCTTCACTGCATGTTTAAAATACTTATATAGTATGTAGATATGATTGTGATCAATGATATAATAAGAACGTATCTTCTGTAGAAAACGCAATCATTAAAATTAAAAAAGCAGAAATAATTCATATATTGGGAAGTTTCTAAATATTCAAATTAATTTTTTATTAAAAATTATTTAAGATATTCCTCCAATTAATTTATTTGCTAAGTCAACAACAAACAAATTTTTTTATGCAAACGATTAATTCAAAATCCATTTTAACATAAAAAATGGTTCTTTCACAAAATTAATAAATCAGTATTTGAATCAGCTTTTTAATTTACATATTTCCTACACATATTTCCAAGGCCCATTAATAAGAATAGCTGTTATATAAAAAAATTTCCGTAAACTTTATTATAAGGAATTCGACGAATGCATTTTCTCTGTCGTTGTTATCAATTTACCTTGCAAACATATGTATATGTCTTTTTATTTAATAAAATGGCATGTATATGAGTGTATATATATTAAAGTTATGCATGCAGACATACCTAAGTATACCTCAGTATGAAGACATGAAACAAATAACTATCTTCTTAGAAAAATTCAGTAATACTAAGACGATCGTAGTGTCTGCCTAAACCATTGAAGTTAATCAAATTAAATTTAAAATTTCCATGCAAATTATGTTGAAGCAATATAATTAAACCAAATCTAATTTTTTTTAAATATATTTTCAGTTATGTGGGCAGCAAATTCCATCGTGTTATTAAAAATTTCATGATACAAGGTGGTGATTTTACAAAAGGTGATGGCACTGGTGGCCGTTCCATATACGGTGAACGTTTCGAAGATGAGAACTTCAAACTTAAGCATTATGGTGCTGGTTGGTTGTCCATGGCTAATGCTGGTAAAGATACCAATGGTTCGCAATTCTTCATTACCACCATTGCCACTGGGTGGTTAGATGGTCGCCACGTAGTATTTGGCAAAGTATTGTCTGGCATGGATGTGGTTCGTAAAATTGAAGCAGTTACCGTTGATCCCCGCGATCGTCCCACTAAGGATGTTGTTATTGCCAGCTGCGGTTCTTTGCCCGTATCCGAACCATTTTCCGTAGCCAAGACAGATGCCACAGAATAAATTTTTAAAGCAGTGTTAGGCAACAGCTTTAAACACCTGTGTGTTTAATATATAAATTTTCTATTTTAAGATTTTTCCAAACTAATATCTGTTTTATTGATAATTAATGTAATAATCTTTTATATAGCTTTAATGGAAAAATATTAAATAAGGAGTTAAAAATGTTGTTGCATTTAATACTAATTAGTGATTAAGAGGGTGTTCCAATTTTATGTACTCTTTTTTTCATAACAACTCATTTAGAAATTTATTGAAGAAAAAAACTAAAACCAGAAATGAATAAAACCTGATATTTAATTATAACCTTCATTATGGTAATAATTTTCTTTAATAAATATTGAGCGAAATTGGCAATTTAAGGCTGTATGGTGTAAAGAGGAAATTTATCTGCTGCTGTTGCAGATGTTTATTGAAAAGAATCTAAAGCGTCTCCATTCCCATTTTTCTTTTGGTTGGTGGCAAACCTGTTTTAAAATTTATGTGAGTATTACTTGAAAGGTTTTAATTTTTATGGCTATAAACCATTACTACTTATGGAAATTATTGGAAGGGTTCATATAGTACATAAGGTTGTCATATCATTTATAATTTATCGGTTTAAGCAGAGGATTCGAATATGTGTATATACACACACACACAGATATATATATATATATATATATATATATATATATATATATATATATATATATATATATATATATATACATATATATATATAATATATATATATATATATATATATATATATATATATATATATATATATATATATATATATATATATATATATACGTTTATGTTTTATACATTTTCATTTATTTAAACGTACATAAGCCCAAACGCGTTACTGAATTTTATCACAAAAAGAATTTAAAAAAAAAAACTAAAATTCATCAACGAACGAAATTTACCAAAAAAAAAAAAAAAATTATTTCATTCCCAAAACTAAGAAAAAAATTAAAAATTCGCCAAAAAGTAATATCGATATTTCAATATAAAATGGAATTAAAAATCAGAAATCGTTTTTTCACTAAAAAGTTCACCCGAAATTTCGGCAAGATTTAATAAAAAATTACATTAGAGTAGAGGAGTCTTGAAATTTAGCGTCCCTAGAATTTTCTACTTGTAATGTACTTCACCGCCTTCCATAAAAATAAAATAAATTCACAGGATATGTTAATGAATAAACAAGTTTCACTAAACTCGCGAAATTGAAATTTTCTGAAAAAAATAATTATAAAGAAATGTATATTTCACAGAAAATATAAATAAAAAATAAATAATTAATTAGATTTCACAAAAGAATAAAAATTAATTTTTACAGAAAAATCGAAAATTTACAAAAATATATTAAATTTCTTAAATAAACTCATATTTAAGAAATCTTTGATCATATAGTCAATTGGATTTCATAAAGAAATGTATGTATCCAAAAATTAAATTAATAATTTTCAAAACGAAATTGATATTTAACAAAGTGATAACAACGAAATCACAACAAAATTAAATTTTAGTAAAAAAATTCAGATTTTTTCAGAAATTTCATCGAAAAATCTAAATTAAAAATAAATCGAAAAAAATTACATCATAAAATCAAATCTTTGTCCTAAGAAAAATATTTCTAAATGAAATGATATTAAACAAAATAATAATAATGAAAATCTAAAATTAACTACATATTATTTCCTGAAGGTGTTACTCATTGAGCAGAAACTATCGAAACTCAAGTCAAAATTTATATAAAAATGCTTTATGATCGAATAATATGTAAATTAATTAAAGAAATAATAGTGAACATAAAATGAAACTGAGATAAAAAAAATCAACAGCAATAGAAAAGCTACTAAAATTGGGGCAATTCCTTCGCTCGCAAAACTTCAAAAACTAAAATTGTATGAAAAATCAAAAGTGGAAACCTTTAATTGCTTAAATATTTACCCTTAAGTGTTCAATGTCTACGTCTCTGTAATTACAAGTATGTATTCTCAAATTTTTACTTTATCATTTTCATATTCAAGACGAATCTTTTAAAAATTATTTTTTCAAACTTGCATATTGCTAAAAATAAACACAATTACATTTAATTACAAAAGCTGAGTGAGCATTTTCTCAAGTCTTGGATAAAGATGTGAGACAAATTGTTATTTAATCCGCTCAACTATCAGAATACTCATTGTGGAAAGAATATTCTCTCCGTGCCATAAAACCACAAAATTATATTATCGCATGTACGAGTATGTAAGAGATACTAAATAGATTTGGACAAAACTCGCGTGATTAGCGTGAATCACGCAAGATCACAGATAAACTTGAGTGATTTCTGTCTTAAATCATGCAAGCGCGCGTGACAAAAAGTAAGTGTAAATAAGCCTGCGTGAGTAGCAGATAATGTGAAAGACATTTTTACGTGCACGAGTATATTTTGTGATTAATTCACTATCAATTGTGGAAATTCATATGAAAAACGTAGAAAATTTTAATTTTTAGTCATACATTGATTAGAAGCGAATATGCTTTTTTTATAAAATATTTTATTGCATTTTTGGTTATTGAAATTTATTATTTGAGACAATCAGAGTTAAAAGAATATTGTTTGTTGTGGACTTTGATGTTTATATATCGATATTTCATTGGTGCTGGCCAAACCATCAATGAACTTTAAACGTCTTGTAAGCATCCAACCTCGCATGTTTATGCAAAAACCAACACATACAATATGAGAATTAAATCATATATGAAAATTACGGAATGTAGAGGCTTAGAATGACTTAATTAATACAAACTGCACAACAAACATTTTTATTCTTTATGGATATATTTTATTTCTCTTGGAGTTCACTGATGACGAAATATCGATATATGAGTAGATATATCGAGGGAAAGAATTTTGTAGTCATTCAACCATCATGTTCATATGTTTATATAAAAATTCTTAAAGAATAAATGAGAATTACAAGATAATAATAATAATAATAATACACTAGAAAACTTATACAAACAACACTACAAGTAAGCATATTTGATATGATTCTTTTCAATTTTCTTCCAACCTTAAAATCTAACATTTTAGAAAATTAATTAAGATAATTAAAAATAATTTTGATAATGCTATTTTTAAAGATGATAATATTATGATGATTAAGTGTAAATATAAGAAGCATGTTTATCTTGATGTTTCACATCTATTATTTATGAAAAATAAGGCTTTAGGATTATTCATTCATAAATATTTATTTATTATCTGTCCATTACTTCTTCAATACTGATTGGATATTTTTTTGGCGAAACAAAATATTGAAGATTGATAATGTATTGCGTAAGTTTTTCAGGCGAAAAATTGTTTGTGAAATTAATTTTTTTAATAATAAATTTAGTAAGTAGTTTTTTCTCTGAATAATGTCAATATTCCCAAGGTAATCAAATATTGAGCAAATAAGAAATCTATCCGTATATATGAGTATAAGAATCAGTTGGTTGCTGTGCGTTAGTTTCGCTAAAACTTAAAAGTGGCTCGAACTATTTGAGTAACTTTTGCTTGATCTGTTAGTTACAATACAGGTATGATATAAAGACATATATATTAGGGACAGGAAGGAGGAGGTGGGTACCCTCCATGCAAATTAATTATTAGTTATTCTATATGTGGAGATCTGCAATAGTGAAACTTTAGAAATTTTGATGTAGATTACTTTGACAATAAGGTATATTTTTGGAGGTAGAGAGTGGGCACCTCTATAGATTAGGTTAAACGGGCAGCTTTTCACTAACTTGGATCCATGGGAAATTTGATACAGAAGAGTAAAGAACATGAATCAAACCTGCGACCCTCTGGCTACTAGTCTAATACACTAGCTACTAGTCTACGGGGTCACCTTTGTATGGGTACCCACATATAGTTGTTAATTATATTATATCTGAAAAACTACGAAATTTGTTTGAAGGTTGCTTTGAGGACAAAAAATGGCGGACTAGGAGCGGGAAAAAGGTTACCTTATTACAAGAAAATTATTTGTTTCGTTTTTATCAGTAGAACTATAATTAGTTAAAGAAGTTATCCCATTGATTTGTATGAAAACATTGATTGTAGTAGAAAACCACAAATGGATTAATATATAGTATACATATATACTTCATTAATTTAACTTATGGCGTTGTAGTTGTGGTAGTTTTTTCATAAATATATATAAAAAATCTATTTATTTCTTTAATATAAATACCCCACAGGATTGAGTGCTCGAATAAGTTTGCGATTAATAAACAATAAATTTCTGTGTTTCTCTCTTTGAAAGACCAAGAAGTTTTAAATTTATTTCTAGAATATATTTTAGACAATTTACATATATTTCTTAAGTATTTTTTTTTGTTTGCATAACTTTTCGTGATCCTAATCTCTCGAACACTCACGTGAGCAAAACAATTTATTCAGATTAGGAAGCATGACTAATTTTGTGCTGGTTCGCGTAAATGATCGTGAGCGAAATATTACTCACAATTTCATCTCCAGCATGAGCATAATGCTGTTTCCTAAAACAATTGAAATTAAATGAAAACAATTTATTCCAGATGTACTTCACATCTGCCAAAATGATGTGAATTAAATCAGTATAGAATGCTAAACCATAAGATAAAGTAGAAAAAGCAAATTCGTTTCACAAAGTGAAAGAATTTTTAAATAGAAATTAAAAATTTTACTGTTTTTTTCCTTTAAGTGACATAAATCCTATAATTGCAGAAAAAAAGTTCTTTAAATAAGAAGTGAACAAGTACTCTACTGCCCACCCCACCACATCATTGGGAAACATAAAATGCAGCTACAGCGAAAATTTACTTCGGTATGAAGAATATTGAATTCTGGAATCTTAAACATTATAAATGAAAATTATGTTTTCAATTAAATTCAAATTGGTAAAAATCTTCAAGATTGAAACAAATCTTAATAGTGCTCTTATTTTTTAATTTTTATTTTTTAGTTTTGCTGATAAGAATTTGAATACATACACACTTATTTTAGTTCTCGAACAAGAGAGAAATAATAAACTTGTACCATTAATTTGAAATGATGTGTCCCAATCATTTTGTCTATGTTCCGCCGACAATTCATTATGATGTCAACGCACCGTTAATAGAAATTCACGCATAAGTGTTATTTTACATGTTAAATAAGCCGGGATAGAGTTTGAAATAAAAATTAGCAATATACAAATTATATATGTAAATATCTCGCCAATTTGCTGCAAGAACGTCGTAACTCAAAAACCTGATTTGTTCTGGTCAAAAATGCAAGCTCAATTGTCACATCGTTCTGCATATTTTATAGAAAGTTCCTCGCCTCTCGAGAGGATAATATTGCAGTAAAAGCTTCCACAAGCGGACATCTCCCCATAATTTGAGAAATTTTGTTGACCCAAAAATGTTGAATAAAATATCTCCCATAAGCGAATAGACTATAATTAGTCTTGCGAATTTCTACAACGAGGACAATGGAATTTTCTTATTCCGTTGAAGAAGGTTGGATAAAGATATAATCGCATATTCGTAAAATATGAAGTGGAGGAGAAATTTCCATTAATTTTTCGTTCTTCATTTCGTCAGATTTGAAAGTGAAATTTTATTTTAAGTTTGTTTCAAACAGAATTGAAGCGTTTTGAAAATCGCTTTCACTACAAAAGAAGTCATTTGATGCAGCTTTGGTGGTTTCAACTTGAAAAAATAAATTTTATTGCAAAAATAACAAAGATTCGCGAATAATTCTGATACGCGGAAAAGCTTCCCCATTTTGCTTTAATAACTCACTCAAACTCCAAAAATGGCGAAAATTCGTAAAAATGTGTTCGAATCGGAAACAAAGCATTATTGCTTGCAAATATATAAAACTGAAATTGGCTTGAAATTTCGACAAAAAAAATCAAAATCTTGAAACTTTAAAAAAGCAATAAAAAATTCGCACAAACCAGATTTATCACGGATACATGAAAAAATTGCAAAAACTTAAAACAGTTTATAAACTGCAAGTCCAGAAACTTTGAAAAATCATCTTTAACATGAAATAGCGAAAATTGCCACGCAAAAATCACTTAAAGTGTTAAAGGGGACTAAACCCTTGAACAAGAATAACCATTTATTTTGTATTTTGACTGCATTTATGTCATTAGTTTTATGGACTTATACCGGGTTGCTTGTTTGTTGTAGTAAATTTACTATTCGTGCTCAAGTGTTTGATATTATTTTTACCTTCCCGCCATAGAATATGGAAAGTTATTGATTTCACCGATTTGAAGCTCTTATTCGATTTGTTTTTGCGATGATATCCTTATGTATGTATGTATATGTGTGTGTATATATGAGAGATTCATAAGTTTTATACACTTTAACCGATCCCAACAATATTGGCGGCAATCTGAAAATTTTGATTTCACTTACATTTGATATGAATCTGAATCGAGCCAACATTTCAAAATTATTGTTGAAATAAGCTTTTAGTCTCAAATTCCTTTAAAATCCTTTGATTTGTTCGATTAATCACCCTTATGTGAATTAAAGGCGAAAAGATATTTTCACGTAAATTTTTTTCAATGAAGAAAAGATTTAGAATAGTGTACGAAAGCACAAAATTGCTGATCGAAATTGGGGAAAAGAAAACAAATTTCAGTTCACGATAATGCTGAATAATTACAAGAATTATTTTCTAGTTAATTCGGTAATTAATTTCTTAAATCATTCGTTTGAAAAATATATCGAAAATTAAAAAAAAAAATTGCGTAATTTTTAAGTAGGTTAGGTTAGGTTAGGTTAGGTTGATTGGAGGGGTGTGATAGCCCATGTCATACGACATACACTTAAGCCAGTGAAGGCTTGTTGTGAGCTCCCTTCAATTGTTGTAAGGATTCGATCCTGGGACCTTCGCACTACGAGTCTAGTACACTACCTACTAGTCTACGAAGGTCAGTTAATCAAATCCAAAAATTCTTATGGGTAACCTTTGGTCACTTTTTTTTGGCTACCTCGAATGCGATAAGTTTTATCTCAATCAGATAATTGGTTGACAGAAAAATTGTTAAGCAAAAATTTCAAAAGCAATATTTTCTTAAATTACTCCGAAAGTAATTTTCAAATCGGGCTTGACGTTGAGGATTTTAATTTTGAATTTAATTTTGTTTTAGATACGGCTACTAAAATTACTCGCCGCAACAGTATGCCTCTTTAGCGTGACGAATGGTGCCAAGATTCTTGGTATATTTCCACATGCGGGTGAAAGTCATTTTGTGGTTATGAGAACATTTACGATGGCATTGGCCAAGAGGGAACATAATGTAACTCTCTACAGTAGTCATCGTTTAGATGACCGTATAGACAATCTTAACGAAAACATAATAGAGCCAGAATTTCAATTTTGGAAAGAAGGTAGAAAGAGACATTAATGCCTTTCATTAATAATATTATAAAATAATAATTTTTTTTCAGTGCAAAAGCAAGCGGGTGTCAAGGACTTGGAGACGCTTAGTACTATCGGTAGAGAAAAACTTAATAAGTATTTAGCCAAGGCTGGCCATTCCCTTATGGATTATTTTTTAAGTAATGAAAAGATGCAGGATTTATTGAACATTTCTCCAGATGATTTTGATTATGATTTAATTATTGTGGATCTGTTCTATACGGAAGCTTTGCTGGCTTTAGGTTATTATTTCAGTGTTCCAGTTATTGGACTAGTAAATACTGACTTTGCAAATTATATGGAGCAAATACAAGACTTAATGGTGCCTGCGGCATGTTTACCTTATGATTTGGAAAAATATGAAAAAAATTTGGGCTACTGGGAAAGATTGGCTAATATCAAATCATGTCTTGAGCGCAGACAAAGTTTTGTTAACGACCATTATTTTCAACAGGAGGAAGTAATTAGGAAGCACTTTCATCGTTCTAAAGGTAAATAATACCTTTAAAATTTTTTTATAAAAATTATGAGTATTTTTCGTTTGGACCATATAGCTCCCATGCCAACCATAATGGAGCTTCAGTCAAGTCTGGCTTTATTATTGGTTAACAACTACTATCCTTTGGCCGTTCCCAAACCTTCGATTCCAAACATTATACCGGTAGGTGGATTGCACATAAGAGCTCCCAGGGAATTACCCTGGCATATCAAACGTTTCCTGGATGAGGCACATATTGGCGTAATATACATGCATTTGGGAGATGAAAAAAACTGTGCCGATATACCCAAAGGCAAATTAGATGTCCTCTTCCATACATTAGCCAAACGTCAAGAGCGCATTCTATGGACTTGTCATGATGTTCAGAAAATGGAAGGTCTTCCGAAAAATATGATGATTCAACATTTAGTGCCACAAACTGATATTCTAGCTCATCCCCATGTTAAATTATTTATTACGAATGGCGATATAATGGGTTTACAGGAGAGCATCATCCGTCATGTGCCCTTGCTGTGTCTACCATTGTTTGGGAACGAAATAAAAAATATGATGCTGGCAGAAAAACTGCAAATTGGTGTTCGTGTGGATTATAACAATTTAACCGAAATTTCTTTGAACTGGGCGTTGGATACTATCCTACACAAAGAGTTTTATGCTCTTAACATCAGAGATGTATCCAGAGTTTTTCGCGATAGACCTTTAGGTGGCTTGGCTAGTGCCATATTTTGGTTAGACTATATTGACCGATATGGCAGTGGGCCCTTGAAGACTCAGGCTATAGGAATGCCTTTGAATCACTTGCATTTATCCGACTTGAG
The DNA here is from genome assembly GCA_963681545.1 of Germaria angustata. Taxonomy (NCBI): domain Eukaryota; kingdom Metazoa; phylum Arthropoda; class Insecta; order Diptera; family Tachinidae; genus Germaria; species Germaria angustata. The sequence goes on from OY813002.1 coordinate 85,902,622, forward strand.
ATTTTATAATTATTTGATGTCATTTGTCGGTGTGGGTATATTAGTCGGTTTGTATTTCTTGTGCACATTTTTGTGGAAAAAACGACGAAATACTAAAATGTTTTCTAAACTTAATTAAAATAAAAAAATTTAAACATTTTTTTTTACAAAAACACTAATATAAACGATTGGATTTCTTTTTAAGTAAAAATAATTTGTTGAATACGAGTCGAGTGTTTGGGTAGGTTAGGGAAAAGTGTATATCGTATTAATGTAGGGGTTGTAGGTTCGATCACCAGCAAATAAGTTGATCTGTATCTCTACAATAGGGTCTGTAAGATTAAAAAATAGCTACATACTAGTATTTTCTGAAATATAAATCTGTAGCAATAGCTTTTTTCGTGAAAACTGTATTTATATTGAAAGCCGTCAGTCAAAGCTTTGAAGATGGTATAAGTTTAGTGTAGTACATGATTAGGCCGTCATTGTTTTGCTAGACTCCGCTGTTTTGATATAAGTATTACCGATAAAAAAAATATTTTTATTTGTTGTGGGCTTAGATGTCTATCTACCAGACATTTCGTTGGCGCTAACAAAGTCATCAGTAGACTTGAAGCATTTAACCTGGTATTCATATATGAAAACTAAATACAAAAAAGAATTCAAAAAAATTCGAACATTGCCTTATGATCAATTCTTTTCTTAACTAAAATACAATACAAGCTTAAGACTTTTATTTATTAAACATTTTTCGGAATATTCTAAAACTGAATTGCTTAACATTTTTTGTTTTTTTTTTTTATATTATTGTTACCATTATAATTATTATTAATATTATTTCTATTATTATTTTTACAATATAATTGGTTTTAGTATAAATAATTTATATTTAAAGGATGTTTAATTTTAATAGATGGTTACTATTATCATATACAAGACAAAAAATATCAGCGGTAAACTTCTCTACCAGTTTTCTATGAAATAATTGAGATGATTTATGAAGTAACATTTCTTAGACTTTTTTAAGAAATAATTATCCATTAACTTTCGAAAGTTAATTTTTTCGGAAGCCTTTAGTAGTTTATGGTAAAAAAATTCAGTTGAGACACCCTAAGCTTAATCATTCAAATCTATCTGGCAGCTCAAAACTCATTATTACAACTATAGCCAACTTCACTTATAGAGACTGACAGTTGACATATTCCGTATTTAACTACTTTTATAATATCTAGTTGTGGATTAAGAAAAACAAATTTCCGAAATAAATCTCAATATGCCCATGTCACGAGAAGTTAAGGAGCGTTTAGAAATTGTTTATGATATTGCTAAGACCACTTTCCATTGGGGTTTCGTGCCAATGGTTTTGTATTTAGGTAAGTAAAAAGCCGCAAACACGAGCAGCATGTTTTGTTGCCTGATTCTCAAACACGACATACATAATAATTGAAATGGAATAACATTGATAAAAATATTTGTAAAGAACTTTGTTCATACTTAAAGAATTAGCATATAAATTTATAGATTGAATTTTTGATAATTTTCCTGTTTTCAATTGATTTCTTAAAGGTTTTCGAAAAGGAGCTGAACCCGGCATGCCGCCCTTGTCTTTCATGAGCTTATTGTGGCAATAATTGTAATTAATGAAATTACTAAATTTAAGTACAATAATGTATGAACTCTATTTATAATATAATACATTAAAACTTTCAATTGGTGTTTTTTATTCATTTGTGGTGGAAAATAACATCTTGATATTTTCAAAGACAAATTTAGCTCTCGCTTTAAGATTTTTAGAAATTTCTTTCAAAAGTGGATGTAAGAGTGTATGTCAAATGGAATAAAATTTATCTAAAAATTACTTATAATCAAAAATGTATATTTATTTTTATTTATTTATTTATTTTTTTTTTATTTAAATCGAGCAAAAATGAAATCTTTTCGAATGTGAATAATATCCCAACTAGAGCTCTAATCTCGTATAATGGAGTTTATATTTTCTAATTGTATTACCATTAAAATACTTCAAGAAAACAACTACCAAGTTCAAATATTGAAATATTCAAGCCTTTCCTGTAATCCTGGTAATTTCAAGCGATTCTGATTTGCTGAAAATTTACCGGGTTTTCATGTTAGACACGATTTTCATTGTGGAAGTCACGAAGAAATTAGTTTCTTTGTCCTATTAAATACACTAAAATTAGAATAAAATGAATTGCACGACTCCATTTTGTTGTCATTGAAAAATTTTTTAAGGAGGTATATTTTAGATCAGTGTTTTAAACAACGTTAATTGGGCGCAGAACACGATTAAAATTTTAGTGGCACATGTATTGCGACAGTATCAATGAATTTCTGCCTCGTAGTGAAGAGACAGAGGTGAATTACGCGCTTATTTTTTGGAATTAATTTTAACATAGAGGTGGGGGAAATTTATACATATTTCGGACGATTTTTGTTATTGGAAACTTGAGTTTTTTCTTTCTTAAATGGATTAACGATATAATCCTGAAAAACAGAAAGCCTGTTGCTGGAGAACCATCCGGTGACCCGGAATTTATTTGATAAACAATTCGATAGAAAATATTGTAACTTGAGTTTTCTTACCGATCTTGAATACAGTTGATGCGTGATTTTGATATGCACTCTCAAATGATCTCTCAATACCTTCCAAGGTGACCTGTTTTCCGAAAAGGTATACATATATGCCGCTTGAGCTTTTGTTTGTATTTGGTTAACATCACATCACAAAACTAACTATTTAAAATAGTATTTCACATAATTGTTGAACAAAACAAAAAATAAATAAAACATCCTATTCTAAATAAATAACAGGTAAAGGAAATGGAAATCACATTTTCCTTTAAAAAACGGAACTTTTTGAAGTAAAAATAAAATATATCTAATATTATTAGACTTTTCATTATATAAAAACTAATGTAACTTCCAATACGAATAAGTATTATCTCATTGACTTCCTATCCATAAAGAGAAAATTAGGTTTCTCAAGAATTTGGAGTTGTAAAAGAGGTACCATCCTATTATTACTATTAAGTAGCTCCTACAGTTTTCCCCCATCTCTGAAAATTATAAAAAATGGTATTCATCGCTTAGTGATGTGGACGTACATGTATCCATAAACCATTATCATAATTAAAAATGTTTTAGAACATTATGTCGGCAATATTCAAAAAAAAAATCCGAGATATTTTTAGAAACAAAAAAACAAAGAAATATTGAACATCATTAAACTTATAGAGAGAAAAAAATTGGTAGGAATATCTCGTCTGGCCTGAAAAATAGACGCCAGATGACTTCAATATAATGGTCAGGTGAATATGTATGTAGTTTGTCTCTGCCAAAACAGATTCAAGTCGAATAAGAAAACCTTCTCTCCAACAGAAGACTAATATGAATTTTTTCCTCCTTCACCCAGTATTTGACGATTCACTGGAAAGTAGAGATCGAGTTACATGGGATACATGTACAAGCGTATACATATATGTATGCCAAATGCAGCCTCACTATAAATTGGTGGTAGTTTTAAAATTATGAAAGACGGCGGAAATTAATCAAAAAATAAAACTAAACACACAGCCTACGAAATTTAATTAAAATAGTTGTTAGTCAAAGATAGACGTTCATTTTGTTTTTTGTTTGTTCACACAATTCTAACGCACACACTCATATGTGTAAAGGTTTTCAAACACCACTTTTATCAAAATCACTTTTTGCAAAACTTCAATATTGTTCTGTTTAATAATTTGTTTAAAATTACACAAAATGTACAATTTTCCTGCATATTTATTTTGCACACTAACGAATTTTCAATTACAGCACTGGCTTGCAATTATTTTGTTTTACTTTAGCTAAGCTTGTCTGGTTTATTGTTTCTTTTTAGATATTTGTTTTATCTCATAAAGTTTTCTAAACGTTTCCTTGAAAATGCAAATTGGACTGACTTTTTTCGCTCACAGTTACCGGATACAAAAATAAATAAAAGCGAGATCATATTGGAGTTGCCATATGAGTATGGAAAAAATTGTCAAATCGAATTTTTCAAAGAAAAACTCGTCACTTTTTGTACTATATATATGTATATTCATAAGTTTATATACATATATATATATATATATATATATATATATATATATATATATATATATATATATATATATATATATACAAAACCCACGCCCGCAGGCTACATAATGCGTTTGTGCAAAAATTTCTGTCTTATTTGGCAATCATCTTGCCTCTTAAGTAGGTAATAGGCGAATTGCTGAGGCTAATCTAGTATTCCACTTCAGTAATCGACAACCATAGTACCATTTGTTCCACAGAGCAGATGGTAAATCGCTTCATTTAACAAATAATATAAATAAAATACGAAATCTATTTGTTTACAATGGGTTCTTTAAAAATCGTCCAACTGCCAACAAACATTTTCTACCTTTCAAAATTGTCACGTCTGGCATCCGTATGTGCGCTACTCTTTAAACTTGTATGAAGACTAGTTGCCACTAGGTGGCACTCAATTTATTGTGTGAAACTACGGAAGAACGTTAATTTATTTGTTAAAAAGCTAACCGAAAGATAAAACAGTGAGTTAAAGCTAAATTAGAATTAATTCAAACTGTAAAATTCACCTGTGACAATGTAAACATGCAAAATGGCAATTAAAATTGCTTGCGAGAAATATCGATATATGTCTTTCATTTGATGTCCTATGCCATGATGTCAAAATGGGAAATTCCCATCAATACTGTTCGTTAATGTATGCGGTGATTATCTGGGCCCTGTTCTACAAATCTAGGAGCGTGTTTTTTAAACCATAGAGGATAATTTAATTTCAGAATTTTATATGTTAAACTCTAAAAATAGGGAACTACATATACATAGAAAACACCAGTGGAAAAATATTACTAGTTGAAATTATTTTTTTAATAATATATGTAGTCGAATATGACTATTATCATCTAAATGTACTTGTACGAAGTGTGCTCAGGAAGTAAAATAACTTTTGGAATTTATTGGAATACCTACAGTATTGACACTCTCATCCTGAATATTCGCTCCTTTAATGGAAGGTATGTATGTATGTATACTTTAAAAAACAATTAGTTCCGCGTCTTAAGTGTTATATAAGCGTTCAAAATACGAACGATTACCCAGCAAACATGCTAGATAGAATATATTTAAATTATATTGAACGTTTAAAAGTGTAAACAGGCTAGATATAATTAAACAATAAACTCTTACATTGCGAAAGTGGCAAAAGTATGTGAAAATTTGCAAAAATTAAATATTATTAATTATTATTAATTACTTAAATTAAAATGAGTAGAAAAAAAAACGGGAAGAAGTCGCAAAAACGATGAAGACTTAGAAAAACAGCAAAGTATAATTTTGATTGAAAATAGTTTAAAATGTAAAAATATGGTCGAAGTTCTACCCCTGAGGATCACTCGTATATGCTATCCGATGTTGTGGATTAATCAAGCTAATAAAAAGTAATAAATATCCAATATTTCGATTTTTTTCGCAATTTCTTCACTAAATTTCTTTGTATTCCTCTACACTGTGAAATCGTCCATTTTTTGAGGTTGCCAAAAGTACAGAGGCTCAGCTTTTGATGACAAACTAGTGAGTTATTCACATTGAGTCTTAAGTTTTTAACTCGAAACTTTCGAGTGTCAATTATGCATTAGATTTACTGACAGGCTTCAACTAACTATAAGAGCTGTAATCTTATCTATGTTTATTTATTAATAACTTTGATTTTTTTTTTTTGGAATAAGTCATACAAAAGGTTTGCCAACTTATATTCGAGATATTTTTATTATTATTATTATCTTCTTTTTTTTGGAGGGCTAACATTTAGTTTTGAAAATAACTACAATTATAACGATTAACAATTTGCTTTTGTTGTACGATTGTATAAGTTCATCTTAATATTAACAAATTTCTTAAATACACTATTCTCATATAAACATATGCATATTTGTAATAAAAAAAGTTAAAATAATATATCAATTTACGGTGATAGAATTCTTTTTCGAATGGGTGAGGGAGATTTTTGTGTTCTTCTAGCCTCGGTACAAGCGCTTTGCTGTAGAGCCAAGCGATCGGTAACTTCTCGAACGCGACCGCTTAACCGGATCGTAGAATAATTAGCGGTCTTGCGCATATGTACTGGGGAGCTGGGCAACGAAGTTGCGTATGAAGAGGTATGCAGGCTGGATGAAGATGGTCTAAGAGAGCTTGCTGCTGGGTAAAAGAAAAGAAAACTTATTTTGAAATTATATTTAAGCGAAATATGAAAAAAAGAATTACTTTTATTAGGGCAAGCTTCAGTAATAACTTTGCGTTTTAGTTTCAAAACATCCATGCAATCTTTGCTCTTCGCACATGACGAAGTTGCCATGCTACTCACTTGTGTTTCCATACACGAGAATTTATTTTTCAACATGCTCACTTTACCCGGCTGCTCGAATAGAATCGATTTGGTCACTGGTTTCAACTGTTTATCCTTTTGTAAACTATTTTCCAATGACTTTTTGCGCATTTTTATGGTATTTGTAAAGTCTGAACGCATTAGGGTTGGTGTGGAAGGAGTTAGTTCTTTGTTAAGTACATCTACTTCCTCGATAACTTGTACGGGTTTATCTTGTCTATTCAAAATTTTCAAAGCTTTCAATTCATTTTGATTGTCATCGAGCTGCACACACTTTTTATTTGGCACTATTAATTTCAACTTCGCTTCTTCTATGTTGCTTTCGGCCTGGTGTGCAATCTCCTGGAGCTTAAGTTTAAGCAAATCATGTGGGACTGATGACGAGAGGTCATCATTGGCCACATGATCTACACCGTCTTTATTATTCGTACATTGACAGGCCGTCGAGCCGCTGGCACTACAGTTGGAACATTCACTATAACCGGAATCACTACGTTCGCTGCACTGTGATTTATTTAAGACTTTCGGATTTTTTCGTTTTATTTCTGTGTTGGGTAATTCTATGCTAAAATCATCATCTTCTTCATGCAACGAACCCATATGAACTGATATATTGGGATTAAACATTGAATTACCCGATATGGATGAACGTGGACTATTTGACACTGAACCGACATTGGAGGCAACTGAATTACGCCGAGATGCCGATAGTGTAGCCATGCGACCTAAAGCTCTTATAGCATTGCCAGTTTTCTAAAGGATTATGATTAGTAAGCGAAAAATAACAGTCAAGCAAACATGGAATTAAGGTAAGCATAAGCATTTAATAGGCAAAAGGATAAATAAATAAATAAAATAATAAATCCACATAAATTGATTCAGTGCTACTCAAAATAGATTTACTTCAAAAAAATTTTTTGGACCAAAGTGAAGGAAAATTGTATAGACATTATCGCAGAGTACTTGTCTCACAATGAAAATTATAGAAAAATATAATGTTATAAGCGCTATTTTTGGTCCTACGTCTTGCTACGCTGCAAGCGCTCGTTTTTTAACTATCGTTTTTTTTTTTTTTGGAACTAGTACGAAATAATGAAAAAGAAGAGCACGTGTCCCTTTTCGACGATATCGTAATGTTAAATGGGCCATATTTATTTAGCTTTAGTAGCTTTGGCGTGCTACAACTATCTTGTGCAGTATGGCCTCATTCTAAAATAACTATTCTCATTTTGAGAACAGTGGGGGATGTCAAAGTAAACAAATTTCGAGCCAAAACTGTTAAGTAAAAAATCGAGTTTTCTTTCACTGTTTTACTAAAAAAAATTGGACAAAATTGATTTTATAAAATATTGTTTTAAAACTTGAAACAGTTGTTACTTACTTATTTATGTGATATAAACTTAATTACTTTTAATGAATACTTCATGCCTGTTTTTATAAATTTAAGAGAAAATTTCGTTCGAGTATTTATATTGAGAAAAGATTGGTATTTTTTAATGTACGAACAAAGATTTGATTGCATCGAGAAATTTTTTGAAAAAATATATACTTTTTTTCTGGAAATCTAAAAATTATAAAAAATTTTCAAGCCTCTTTTTATTAGTTTTAACAATGTTAAAAAGAGCTCGATTTGAAGAATTATCAAATGTTCATTAGGCAACATTTCTTCAAAAAAAATTAGAACTAGACGAAAAATATCAATATAAAAATATAAAAAAAATTCCAACTTAACAACTGAACCTAGACTCAGAAATCAAAAGCACGTTCGAATAAAAGTATAATCTTTTTTTTTGGAACTCTGAAATTTAATAAAGTTTTGTAAATTCTTAACTATTTATAAATAATAATAATTTGTTCGTAACTAATATCGCCTGTTAGGATTTTTAAAGAATATATGAAGATTTTATGCCGGAGAGCAAAAACATAATTTACATTTTTTTTCTGTTTCTTATTTGTTCACTAAACAAACGCATAGAAATTCATACATATAAACTATCACATACCCGTGACTTGCATATATCAATCCAATCTATAAGTTGGGAAGCAAGGAGATCTGAAATAAATCGCTGCCACTTTCTGTGTTTTTTTTTGCACGAGACTGATTAAAGGGTTTTGTAGGTGCCTACTTTAGGGGAAATTCCAGACTTTTAAATGTTCTTAAGAATAATAAGGACTTGAGTGATCACACACTCACTCTTTGCCGCCACTGGGTAAAAAAAAATTAATTTGTATGTTAAATTTTGCCATTTTTGTCTGCTCATAGCAGCTTGGATGCATAAATATCTAATTCCAAATCATTGAGAAGTTAAATACGCACGTTACTCGTGATGTGGCGACACTTTCACACACGCATGTACCTCATTTGCCGATGTACACCAGTGACTGAAGTTTCTACATTTATAAAACAAAATTGAAAGTCGTCAACAGAGCTTAACATCCCAATTGTAGAAATTGTTGTCTATTATCATTTTATTCTGATTATAATTGTAGCCGAAGTTCAACTTTTAATATTAAGGATGTATGAGGGGTACATATGACCTTTCACAAACTTCATGCAAAATTAATTTTTTAATTTCGATTTCTTTTATTAACTAGTACTAGTTCTCTACGACACCGCCTCTAATTTTTAAAGTCTATATATAGGGAAAATCTGTTATTTACCCCCGCATTTTTCAAAATGAGTTCATTTCGATAGAACCAGAAAAAAATTTGCAATAACATTTCAAAATTGTTGAAGATGGCAAAATTTTTATTCGAAGTACGGGTGGAACTTGTAACATGTCACACAAATTTTTGTTAATAGACCAAAAGCATTCTTTAAATTTTAATTTAGGAAGGGTCACTTAGTTGATTGAGATGTCGTTTTATCACAAAAAACGGTTAAATTTAAATAAATAATATTAAAAAAAAAACAAAAGCAAGCAAACAACAATACAAAATCGTTGTCTCACAACTTATTTAAATAATTTTTTACTTACTTGCCACTTGCGTCTTATTATAAATTTCTTAAGTTTATCGGTACATATTTTCTTGTTGGCCAGATTTTCATCATAATGGCCCTGCTTTAGCCAGGGTGATTCTAAACATTCCTCAGCTGTCAAACGGTTCTCTTTACGATGAACTAATAAATTCGATATAAAGTCCTTAGCCTGTTGTGATACACAATCGAAGGCATCATCATCGAAATCATAATCGGCTCGTGTAATATTCGAAAATGTTTCCACATCATTGTCACCCATAAAGGGTGAAAGCCCGGATAAGCTGCATACATTAAACAAACATGTATTTATTGTAAAAAAATTTAAAAGGGTAAGTTTAACTTACAGCACATAACAAATAACACCCACGCTCCACATATCCGACTGAAAACCTATGGGTTCGTAGCTTATGATTTCCGGTGGTATAAATTCGGGTGTTCCGAAGAGAACTCTTACCGGAGAGCCTGAATTCAGACGTTGTGCCAAGCCAAAATCAATTATTTTGATTTGGTGGCAGGTACGTGTCTTGCACATAATATTTTCGGGCTTGAGATCTAAATGAACTATTGACTGGCTGTGCATGTAGGCCACACCTTCACACACTTGGCGTACGAATAATATGCAATCACGTTCTGTTAAAGTGAAATCATCAGCCACTACACGTTCAAATAGTTCTCCACCCGTAATACTGCAAAATATGTAAATAAATATTAATACAAACTCTGTTGTATTAATAAAATATTTTAATTAAATACTCACTATTCCATAACCATTACGATTTCTCGAGAACTTTCAAACGAAGCAGCCAATTGCAAAAGTTTGGGATGTTTTAACGATTTCATAATCGAAATTTCTTCTTGGACTTTGACACGATCTCGGGACTTGATACATTTTATAACTTTAGCTGCACATATACGCTTGGGTGCTTCTTTCTCTTGCACCTTGTAGACGATGCCAAAACGACCTTTACCCAATTCTTCTAAGATCTCAAAACGTTCTTTAAACTCACCACCGGCTTTTATACAAATTGGTTTTTGGAAATCTAAAAAAAAGGGAAAACTGCCAAGTTCACAAAAGTACAAGTCCAAACCATGATTTGATTTAATCGCCCTTATCGTGAATAAATTTTCAGGTGAAATCTGGTCTCTTTTCACAAAATTTCGATCGGCAATTTTATATTTTTGTTGTCATTGTTTTAAATTTTTCACCATTTTTCGTTTATAAGAAATAATTCACGAGAAAATTTTGATCGCGATAAGGGTGAATAATCATATTTTCGAAATATAATTTTCATTTCTTTCCTATTTTTGACAAGTTTTAGAAATAAAACCACTATTTTCACAACTTCACTTAATGATTTTTTTCTTTAGATTTTGCCATTTATTTATTACATTTACAATTTTGAAAAATTTTCCAAATATTGTAAGTAGTTTTTATTTTATTCAAAGTTATAGCGAATTTTAAAACCAATTGTAGAGATTTTCTTCGATTTTGAGTATTTAAGAAAATTTTGGTTAGTCTTGCAATTAAGCCTTTTTTCCTGCTTTTTGCCCGATTTAAATGAATTTTAGAGAAAGCTATTTCCTTTTTTCATATTTTTCTTTTTTGAATTTTGATTAAAAAATTTCATAATAAAAATTTGCTAATTTTTTTAAATTATTTTTGCTCTATTCAAAGATTATTATGCAATTTATATTTTGTTTTCTGAGTGCCTTTCCCCCTTTTGGTCCTATTTATACTTTCTAAAGCAATTTTTAGCAACTCTCTTCTAAGATTAAAAAAAAAAAATTTGCAATGCCTTTTGCTTTTGATTATTTTTTCCCAGCTCAAGCGTTTTTTTTTTCGTTTATTTGGTCCTGTTTACAGTTTTAAAGACTTTTAACGTTTCTTTTTAAATTTTTATTTAGTGATTTTTTCGCTTTGTGGCCCTATTTATGTTTTAATTTTTAAACTGTTTTCACATTCTTTTTTCGGAAAATTTTTCGCCCCAATGTGAGTTTTGGCGCTATTTATTGCCATTTTTCGATTTCTTAGTTTTCGCTTTTTTAACCGATTTGGAAGATTTTTTCCGAGCTTTCATTTAACGCGGGTTTTCCGTTATGTGGCCTTATTTAATGTTTTGGATTTTTTAACTATTTTGAAAATTTTTGATCCAGTGATTTTTTTAGTTTTATGTTTTTATGATTTTTGAAGCTTTTATTCGTTTGCTGAAAAATTTTGAAATTTTTTTTTCAATTGGCTTCATCTTGTTTTTCGCAAATCGAATTTTCATCTGATCTCGGTTATTCTAATTATTTTTGCGATAATGTCTGTTTGTGTTCCTCTGTTAGATGAGCCTCTCACAGCCTTAAAACGGCTGACCCGGTTGAAAATTCTGAATGTTTTCGTTGGTTTTTTCATTAATTATTTTTTAAAGCATTAATTTTTTTCTGAATACAAACTGCGAAGCTACTTGACTTGCTGCTTGAAACAACTAGAGTCCTTAGCATCAATCGAACATTTGACTACTAGACGATTAGATACTAAATAGTAGTCTATGGGGGAACCGTAATTATTTATAGTTTTAGCAATTCTTTGAAGTTTCTTCTATTCAAAATATTTTTATACCTTCATTTAAGTCTTCATTTTCTTCGTTGATATGAACTTCATCGCTGGGCAAACCCGGCTCACTGCGGCCATGGACGTTTTCAGCGCGAACACGAAATCTATACGCGCACAATGGCTTAAGATCTTTGACGGTATAAGCTAAAGAGTCTACAACGGAGGCGATTTCTAGCCAAGGCGCTTCATTTCGACTATCTGAGGACGGTGACAGTTCTTGCCTTTCAATGCTGGAACAAATTTTAAGAAATAAATAGTAATTTAATTTAAATTTAAAACGATATAAGGCACTTACATAAAGCCGGTTATCATGCACCCACCATCGTAGGGTGGTCCACACCAAGCTATCGAAACGCGATCGGGACCTTGCGAAATGCTCGGTTTGCCACTAGGCGGTTCTGGTGGACCCTCTACGGCCACTGAGGCTACAGCTACATCTTTACCGAATTCATTCATCACTTCTACCGTATATTTGCCACTGTCATCGGTTACAATATCGGAAATCTGTAGGACGGATTTGCGTGACGATGTATTAATGATAATATTCGATGTTTCAACAATTGGATGGCTCTAAAATATATTTTTGAAGAGAGTAAAAAGCAGTTGTTAAATTTTGGCATGTCTAAAGATAAATAAAAAATTTCGCTTAAAATGTTTGCAAAAGCAAATATTTTCTAATGAACAAAATAAACAACAATGTGTGTTTTTGTGTTTTGTGGTTTCACAACAAAAAATTATTAAAAATGAATGGAGACAAAAAAAAACAACAACAGCTTTACGTTGCTTTACCGCAACCTCCGATCGTGACACGATGTTACGTTCCAAATGGGCAACGAATTGGAAGTGGAAGTGTATAGTCAACTAAAACTCAGAAGTTTTCAAAGATCAATTCAGAAATAAAAGGTAAACATTTTTATGTTGTTATGTGAAGGAAAATGATTTCGAATAAAAACTAATACGAAAACAAAAAAAAAAAACGTAGTGATGGGTTTTCGAATTCTAATTCATTTTCAATTTTGTTCCATGAAAATTTTTCATCGTATCCAAGTCAAGTGGTTGATTTATTCACGATTTAAAAAGAGTGAAAATATTTGATGCATTTTTGTAATATAATCGTCGCCCCCGGCATTGAAAGTCCACAAAGATGCAAAGCTGATCCACATAACATCCAATTAAAAGAAGTTCAGATTAAATTGAATCTGAGGAGGAACTACACAATAAGCCTAAAGAAAACATGTGTGCTTAATTTGAGCTTGAGGTCTCAGTTATTTTGTATTGACTTCGCTCTATCGAATTTAAGAATGTTGCTGTGGCTGAAAAATTCAATTAAAATATAAACAAATAAAAGAAATTATATACAAATTATGGTATTGAAAATTGTTAAATCAAGTTTGTTTCAGGATTGAAACAGAAAAAATCATACCACATGGTATCGCTTTGAATTACAAGTCAAAAATCTAGTACAAGGCCCCTTTTCGCCATAAATCGAGTGTTTTTATTTTTAAATAAAATATTTATTTAAAAGTTAAACAAATTCAGTAATTTGAGATCCAAAAATTGATATGGAATTGGCATACATCAAATAGAAAGTTAATTTTTTGGAAACTAACCGAATATTAATAATGAAATTCAAATCGATTTCTATCACATTTATAGATATAGGATTTTTACCACAATCCTGTATTGTAGATCCTCATTTACATTTCTCAAAAACGATAATATTCCTCACAAAAATATTTTGATATTAGTTGATTTTGCCCTTGGCTTGCCTGCACGCGTCTAACACACTAATAGAAAGGGCTTTTCAATATTGAACAATATTTGAGCTTCGTCCTACAAAAGTCACAAATAGAGCTTTGGAATCGTTTAATCTTAAAATGCAATTATGGAATGGATTGTTCTGAATCTAATACATTCTAACGAATAGATCTAATGTTTTATAAAAAATACATTCTGTAGAGAAATACCAAAAGTAATTTGTGTATTATACATTAAGGCATGTACATATGTACATACATTTGTAAACATGCACTTTGTATATTTTGATAAAATACTGTAGAATTTTTATTAAATATATAAATTTTGTTACTTTTCAAATCCATAAAATGTGTTGACTATTTTCTCGCCGTAACTACAAGCCTCCGAATGCACCAAAGCTACGCACTCAACTTGAGTGTCAGAAACAAGTCGGACTTAAAATGTCCTTAATGGTTTATTTCGTACTTATTTACATTTTGTGCTTAAATGTTCCTCAAAATTGGTTTCAAGTTATGAGTTTATATAAAAATGTTTTACGTCTAATTTCCCTACAACAGTAAGCTATAGATATAATATTTATTAAAGAAAAATTAAGTGCAAATTTAGTAATATTTTCAACAGCTACGAACCTTATCAGCTACACCCGGCTGTAGGTAGCATTGCTTCATTAAATGTATATGGAAAGTTCGTTATGTTTCAATCTGGATACCATTAGATAACTAAATTGTAGTTTATAATTTATATACAGTTCAGCAGTTTTGTAAAAAGATCACTTTTCGATCGTAACAATTGCTCAACAGTATAGTTTCAAAACAGAATTAAAAAAAAAACTAAAACATTTATTTTGAAATGAATTGAATTAATTTTAAATAAAACACGAAAAAAATAATAATAATTAGCACGCTTTAAACAACTGCGAGTAAAAACTCCACATCATCAAACAAACATGCGATCAGAGATCGATTTTAAATAAGTCAAGGAAACAAAAAGTGGAGAAGAAAATTCATACATCAAGCAGATTAATCAGATATACTTTTTTCTTAATAGGGAATAGTATTACGTTATCAGTTCCAATGTTTTTATAAAAATACAATGACATGTGCTAGTAAAACTTTTTACAAATTTTGCCATTTTTGTGTTTTTATATTTTGATAACAAAACATAACGAAAAAATTTTACAATATATTTATCAAATTTCACAAATCCATTTTTTATTTCTTTGAATTTTCTTCAGAAGTATCGTACAAGTTAATCCAAATACTAAAATACTTTCAAACAGCCAGATAAATAATCCAGTGTGATTTCTTTTGTGTTGCAAGTCCACGACTGTCTTCACATCATTAGAAACTTTTATCGTTTCATTATCCGTATAGACTGTAGATTAATTAATATTAAATAATCTTGGTACGTTCTTTTTTAATTTTTTAATATAAAAAAAATACTTCTACATTTCATCGAGCGATATGTTCATTCTATTTTATTCGTATTGTCTAATAGTTTTCATCTCTTTGTTTCTCCTATTGCTAAACTGTTCAAACAATAATTTATTTTACCAATATTTTCTAACATGATCAAACATTTGTACCATTTGTAACATTTGTAAGAAAACGAAAATAACATTAATAATTTTCCCATAAAAGTAAAGATATTTTTAATTTTGTATTTTAGTCGATTAAGCTTTTGATCTAATAAATTTTCATTGCGATTTTAATGTTATAAATTGTCTTTACAAAATTAATGTTTCAAGACAATTTCCAGAAAATCGTTAAAAGCAGAAAATAACACACATACATACTCGTATAAAGGCGATTCACAAAGTGTCGTAACATCATATTTCAAAATAACAAGGAGATATGTAACTTATGTTAATGAATGAATAACCTCTTATTGCTGTTTTAAATTTAAGTCAGTTGATAAAAGAAAAGAAAACAATTATAAAAATAAATGAAAATATATAATGAAGTGAGCAGCTGATCACGGCCGATTCCTGGGGATTGGTTACACCAGAGCAATAAACATACATCAAAGGATTTTATTATTTTAGCACATTTTTTTGTTTAAAAACCCACAGCAATATTTTTAAAATATTGTAAAATATTAGAGCATTGTATAACAATATGACATGATAGCATACCTTGTGAGTTTCCCAATTAATGTTCAACTTGAAAATATAATTGGCAAGTTTTCCAAAATCTCAAATGCGAGTACTTATGATTACTAATCACCAGAGCTTAAACCATGATGTTTGAAAAACTTTTCAACCTCGTATGCTTGTACAAAAACTCTCAAATAATAAATGAGAATTGCAAAATTGTGCACCCAGAGTCTAGAAATCGGATGAATTTGCCATTACCAATGCAATATGAGTTGGTAATAACAGATTTAATGCGATTTCTGGAAAATGGATGATAATCATACTGATGAGTTGGCATTAGCATCAAAAAATGTTGGCATATACTCGTAGAATAGCTTAATCTAGAACAATTAAATTTTTTAAATAATTAATTGGATGAATATACCGAATAGATTTGGTAAATAATTATTAAAAAAATTTTTTTTTGCGATGTTCTTGAAACGGGATATTAAATAGATATGATATCAAAAGGCTATAAGATCATAGAATCATATTTGAAAAGATGTCATAACAAGATTTTGTTTTATAAATATAAAAAAACATGTAGAACTCGCTAATTAGCCCTCTTACGACATTAGTTAGAGTCAGTTTTGTCTTCGGATACATTATCCGGTCTTGGAGGGAAGTTAGTGCTATATTTATTCTTAAGACGGACAACAGACCGGCGGACCTGGTCAAATCATACAGACCGATTAGCTTAACATTATTCCTTTGGAAAACGATGGAATGCTCTTCATGATCTTGTTTCAAAGATTTAAAAAGCGCATCAGTCGGGGAAATTCCACTATGCGTCTTTTTGGACATTAACGGAGCTCTTGATAGCAGAGAGATAAAATTCAATCGACAGATCTCTTAGGCTAAAAGGCTAGATCACTCAGATCGATGCTTGAGAACAGGCACATAATTGCATCCATGGCCAACGATATTATTTAACTGCAATTAATAGTAATTAATATTAATTGCAGTTAAATAATATCCCCAAGGAGGAGTTCTATCACCTTTTCTCTGGTCAATGGTGATTAATAAATTTTCTATTGGTTATGGTAACTTCTATAATATTTTCTCGGATGTCATGATTGATGCACAATATCGATGTGGTACAGAGAACACGGTCTTTTGATTAACCCAGAAGGACCGGTCACTTTAAATGGAAAAAGGCAAATACTTGGGAGTTGCTCTTGACAACAGACTAACTTGGAACCGCCTTATTGAGAGTATAGCAGTATAGAGTATAGGGCCTCTAGGGCACTATGAGCAGTGAAAATCGGAGTAGATCGCACCTGTGGAACTAGCCCTAAAATGTAAATATATCAAATTATTATTATTATTATTATATTATAATTTTTGGACCTATTATTACGTATGGCGCGATTGGTCAGAGTTCAGGGTTTGTGATGTCTTCTTACTACCGGTGTTATAAGGACTTGTCCAATACTACCCGTTGAGGGCTTAATTGGACTGATTCTTATATTTCTATTAAAATCTTTGCAGCAATGTCTGCTCAGATCATTGGTTTTGGAGACTTTTGTGCCATTTATGGGCATTGTTCGATTATTAATACAATATCTTTTACGGACTTAATGGATATTCCACAAGATCAGTTATTATGCTTTTAACTTCATAGATATTTCTAAGGATAGGATAAATTACCAGCTCATAGTCTCTATCCCAGGCAGACCTATGTGGGAAACTGCTAGACCTTAAGTAGACCCATGATATTTACTATGGTTTGCGGATGGATCTAAGACAGAGGCTGTCGTTGATGCTTACGTCCTCGAACCCAATACAAGAATTTCTATACCTGTGGGTATTTGACCATTCTTAATAATTCAGATCCAGGCTTGTTTTATAGCGCCATGACTCTTCGAAAGACAGTCACTAGAAACAAAGTATACATCTATTGGATATATGCTCACAGTGGCCAACAGGGCAACTAAATTTTGCCAGAATATTTTGGCCAGGAAGGCCTCTGCGACTCCCCGTATGGGTCCAGAACCTTTCCTTTCAATTGGTCTGCGAGCAAATCACTGATTAGAAGTGATGAACTGTTGATCGCCAATGGAATATGGCATTAGGCTCCCGGAATGAGACAGGCGAAATTGCTTATGATAAATGGCATCCTTAGAATTTAAAAAGATTGTTTTGCGACAAGTTTTAAGTTTGAAAAAATCACTAAAATTAACAAATAAGAGTTTAGAAAATCGCTAAATATATCAATAAACTTGAATGAAGAAAACTTTGAGCTTAGAAAATCATATAAAATATAAAAAAAAATTAAATTATATACATACATACAAAAGAAAGAGCTAAACGAGTCAAAAAAACTTTAAAATAGAGAAGGAAATAATTTAGAAAACGTCGCTAAATGTGTCAAGAAACGTAGAAGATTAACTTTAAGCTTAGAAATTGGCTTAAAATAAAAGAAAACTTTAAAAAATATATATTTAAAAGAACTAAAAGTTTAAACAATTTAGAAAGAAAACAATTTTAAGTTTATAAAAAAAGCTTCAGTTAATGTTTTCCCCAAAAATTTTTGAATATGTGAATAACTGCTGTAATTAACTATTATTTTTGTCTTATAAAGGCGGGGTGTTGTTTCTAGGCGAAAACAACTGCAACAACAACTCGTGTAAATATGGATATGCTTTGTAGAAGCCCTATGCTCCCTCCGGGAGTGGAAGGAACATATATATATACTAGTGTGTAACTAGAATATTGGAAGCTGTTTTATGTACGATGCAAAATTAATCTGTTCCGAATTATCACAGTATCCGAGTTATAAATATTTACTTGGAACAATTCCAATAACGTTTCACAATCTTTTTTGTCATATTTAGATGAGGGATCTACATATAGACATCTTATGTGTTTAAAAATAAATTTCTATTCACACCCATTACTTTCTTCCCTTTTTTTTTTTACTCAAAAAAAATTATTTTATTAATAATTCTTAATCCGGATGGTATCTTTCCGGCGCTCCTGCAGAAAGGGATGAATTTAGTTTCGTCACATCTTGCAGGAATTTATAATGCATGCCTAACACACGCATATATTCCAGTAGGCTGGCAGGAAGCGAGGGTAGTGTTTATCCCCAAACCTGGCAAGCCAAATTATTCTTCACCAAAGGCTTATAGGCCAATAAGCCTAACTTCCTTCTTGCTGAAAACCATGGAGAGGATAATTGACGACATGGTTAAGGGCAGGATCGCAGGCCATATGCTGAGGTTCAGGCAACACGCATATGTCAAAGGTAGATCAGTGGACACTGCATTGCATAATGTGGTGTACTTTATAGAAAGGTCACTTAGTGAGAAGATGTACACACTCGCGGTTTGCATTGACATTGAGGGGGCTTTCAACAACGTGCATACCGACACACTTATCCATTCTCTGGACCAATTTAATGTCAACCGGGCGATACGCGACTGGATTGGCAATATGCTAAGGAACAGATGGATTAATTGTGAGGCGCACAATGTAAGTATAAGAAAAAGGGTACAATGTGGAACTCCACAAGGGGGGATTTTATCACCCCTTCTCTGGACCACAACAATACATACCCTTATTAGGACTCTGACCGATGAGGGATTCGAGACAGTCTGCTACGCAGATGACGTCATGATACTTCTGAAGGGAAGGGATCCAAATCATTTGTGCAGGAAGGCCGAGGAGGCATTAACCCTGGCACACAACTGGGCTCAACCAAGAGGGTTGAACGTTAACCCAGAAAAAACTGAAATTGGCCTATTTACAAGAAAGACGAAGATAGCTCCATATGATGAGCCGCGCTTTCTTGAAAGGACAATAAATATTTCCGACAGGGTGAAATATCTAGGAGTCATTCTCGATCGGAAATTAAAATGGAAAGACCACATAAACGAAAGAGTCAAAAAGGCTCATATATGTTGGTCAATCTGTAAACGGGCCATAGGCACGAGATGGGGGCTGAATCCAGAGATGACACACTGGCTTTATAGTAGCGTTATCAGGCCGATTATGACCTATGCCTCTATAGTGTGGTGGACATCGATGGAATATAAATGCAACATCAAAACAATACAGAAAGTTCAGAGAACCTGCTGTCTTGGTATAAGTGGGGCCTTCCGAACGACATCAACAGGTGCGATGGAAACAATATTATCTATCCAGCCAATCGATATTCGTATAAAATACGAAGCGGCTCTAGCAGCAAAACGACTAAAGGTGATGGGTGAGTGGATCGATCAGGAACACGAAGCGTATCATCAACGAATCTTTACGGCCATAGGAGAGTCCATACCGGAAAGTGTCGCAAATGACCGCATACCGGAGACTAGACTAGAGGCCAACTGCGGAACATTGATTCCCGACATCCATTCCTGGTTGACCGACCCTTGGAACCAGATCCCCATGGGGCTTCATTGCTACACGGATGGATCAAGGTCGAGAGGGAAAACGGGACTTGGTGTTTATATAGAAAACACCACGGAACTGTTTTTCCGCCTGCCGGACTATTGCACAGTTTTGCAGGCGGAAGTTCGGGCGATAACGGAGTGTATCAGGGAACTCAATGTAATGAGGAGGTCAGGACTTGTGAATATATTCACAGATAGTCAGATGGCCATCAGAGCAATCTCAGAGGAACGCACTAAATCACGTACAGTTTGGGATTGCAAAAACGCCATTAACAGTTACTCGACACATGGTGAACTACGCATCATATGGGTGCCGGGGCACGCGGGGATAACTGGAAATGAGAGGGCAAACTCACTTGCTTCTAGGGCAATAGAGTTAGGTAATATAAGCTTGGAATGCGCGAAACCTTTCGATGCAGTTAAATCAGAGCTAAAGACTTGGGCACAAAGGGCCCATTCAACTCTCTGGAATAACGGAACCATGGGAATCAATACAAAAATTCTATGGGGAGATCCAGACGAGAGAAGAACGAGGGAGCTGCTAAGACTCAGCAAGCTCGAACTAAGTAGAATAATGGGAGTGGTCACAGGGCACTCTCAACTACTGGCACATCTTAAACGCTTGGGAATAGCGGGAGGAGATGAATGTAGAGCATGTGGGGAGGAGAGCGAAACATTGGAACACTATTTGTGCCAATGCCCCGCCTTCTCACAAATAAGGTCCCGATATCTTGGGAGTGACATCTTACCGGACATAAGCCGATTACGGGGAATATGCTGGAGGAAATTAAGGAACTTTGTGAGTGACACGGAGTTTCTCTAGAACTTTGGTTCAATATCTTATGGTTAACTCAAGGTTAACTCAAGGGAGCGCACAACAAGCCTTCACTGGCTTAGGTGTATGTCGTAATGACATGGGCTGTCATACCCCTCCAATCAACCTAACCTAACCTAACCTAATAATTCTTAATTACTGAATGTAATCTTCGTTATCTCCATAGAATATTCGTATTGTCAATAGCTGTTGGCGCAACTGCAAAAGCACATTTTGTTAAACAAATTTTATCACATAAGAACATAGACAACAACAAAACACATGGCATTGTATTACAAATTTATAACATTAATGAAACTTACACACCAACCAACTTATTACTGTTATATTTTTTTTATTTGAATTAATTGTGTTAAAAGAATTTTCTCTTACCCGACCAATGCAATTAAAATTCAAAACAAGGAATTAGTTTTTAAGAATAAATTTTCCCTGTAACTACGTAGAATTTGTAATTTACTTCGACTGAAAACAAAGTGCATTTCAAGCGTAAAGAATTAATTTATGCAACAAAAGTCAATACAATGTGAAGTCTTTAAAGTCATGTTATTTATGTAAATTTGTTAGAAATCTAATTGAAAAACTTTAACGAAAAATAAGTAGATCACATTCTTGTTAAAGTCAAGAGACAAGCCCAAGAGATCTACAATTGTAGAATAACACTCTTCGGAGAAAGTCTAAATTTTATTCAAATGTGCATACGATTTCCAATATCAAGCGATTAGTGTGCATTTGGCGATGATAGTCTCCGTTCGGAATGTAGAACAGAAAAAAAAAACAATTTTTTGCGACTCAAAGGAATTTCAAAGTGAAATTTCACAACTCCTCTACTTGGCGAAGTAGTGTCTACGAAGTCCACGTCTACACTTGCAATTTTCGTTTCTGCAATTTTGGTCTTAATATCATTTTTAAATTGCACTCGCGCCCGTCCAGACAATGAAATGTTTGTTTTGTAGTTTTACTGAAATTAATTTGTGAATCAGGGAACAAAAGAGAATTGCAAGTACGCGCAACTCTGTAACTCTGTTTGCGTCTTTCATCAATCTTCCATAAACTGAAGAATTTTTATATTTTGCTCCTCTTGCATGTTTGTGTTTTTTTTTTTTTCGAAAAAGACAACAGTCAAAAAACAAACATGTTTTTTTCTAAATACTTATTTTGCACAAAAACACATAAATATGTAACATATTTTGCACTCAGCTTTACTGCAGAGTGAAATACTAACATTTTCTCAATTGTATTTGCATAAGGGATATGTGTTATTTTTATGATACTCATATATTTATAATTTCTCTATTAATTAAATAATTAAAAAATTATGAAACTCTATTAATTAAAAAATTATGAATTTCAAATATTAGAAGCAAAGTGCATTCGTATTGACATTCTTTATATGTACGACACTTAAAACACATATAAGAAAAAGTTGTAAGTGTTGTAGCAAATACAATAACATGTGAACTGAGCAAACAATTTAATTATTCAGCAAATTATTAATTGGAAAAACAGACAAAATTTAAAAATTTTTAAAAATTCTTAATATTGAAATTTTTATATTTTGGGAAATTAATTCTCCCCAACAATATTAAGAATTTAAAATAAAGATTTCATTTCATTAACACCCAACATGCTTTTAATTGTAAATATAAATGTTGCAATAAAAATAAAATAGACTCATATTGAGTATAATTGTTTGTTGTGTTGTTTGTATAAAAGCATTCTACACGTAAGAATTCTCATATTGTATTTGATTCGTTTGGCATAAACATACGAGGTTAAATGTTTTCAAAATGCTTAAAGTTCACTGGCGATTTGGTTTAGCAACCAAAGATATGTCGGCTTAAGCCACAACAAACAATACATTTTGTAAAATTTTTAAAAGTTTTATCTTGGTTCTCATAAAAGTTCGAAAACAAACGTAAATATAATGCAAGATACCAAATCAAAAGCCAAGCTTTTTTGTTTCTTACATTACCATAATTATGTTTTTTTTCCAATTGTTGAAATATTAAAGTAAATAAAACAAACAACAACAGCCAAACAATAAATATGATTGATTAAGAAGTTTTGTTTTATTTCTGATATCTTGTATCAGACACCTTCATTCATTAAGTATAATGAGCTTCTGGTATGAAAATATTTTCAACTCTTTAATAATTTGGATCAAGGTTTTAACTTAAGCACCATTGACATCTACATTCATACCAACTTTTACTCATTTTCAATACATTTAAAAGATATGTATAATTAAATTAAAAGTTTATTTTAATAGCAACAATGTATGTCCTAGTTTTTTGAGCGTTTTATTTTAATTTATAAGCTTAATTTATTTTTAAAGCTTAAGGTCTCTTTTTAACTTTTTAATCGATATTTCGGTACTCATGGAGTACCATCTTCAGGATATTATCCTTAAGCTTGAAAAATAAATTAAGTTTATAAATTTTAATAGTAACATTTTTAATGAATAATTTTTTAGTTAGTTTAAATTAATTATTTCCACTCTTTGTTACAAGTGAGAAATAGTTTTTTTTTATCAATGTGACAATTTTTCAAAGAAATCACTAAAAGTTAAATTTGACCAGTGGCATTTCTTCTTCAGCATCCATGTCCATCACCTGGAGGAGATTTTCATTATAAACACGAGCAACTAAGTGGGACCGGACAATTTAATTCGGTGTAAACAAAGTTAGTTATAATCGGAATAATATTTATATTTCCATAATACGAGTAAATAAAAGTAGAAAACATTGAAATATATAAAAATGTTTCAACTTTTGATACGTTTATAAGACATGTGTATCTATCTATTCACGAATTCCATTTATTTTTTTTTTCTCTGTTTATTTATCAAATACTGCTAAATAATAATTTTTACGTCTTAGAAAATTAGTAAAAAAAATTTGCGATTTTGTTTGTTCATAAGCTTTGAAATTTACTCAAAATTAGTTCGTTATAAGCGATAGTTCCCTATAACCGAAGTTTGTTATAACCGAATAATAATTTCTATGAAATATATGTACAAAACTGTTGGAACCAGAGAAGTTGATCGTTATACGCAATAATTCGTTATAAACGGTGTGCGTTATAACCAAACTCATCTATATTTAACTTACTTATACATTGACAGATTTCACCACATCAGTCATAATTAAATTCCTTATATTCCATCTAATAGATGAAAACAGAATGGAAAATAAAGAATTTTAAATTTTTTTCGCTTCATCTATTTGTGAAAGAAAAATTTTTACTAAATGTTCATATGAATTTTAAAAAAAATTTTCATAAATCTCCAACTAAAGATGAAACAGTAAAATTTACTGTTTTCAAATAATATATGAACTTAAAACTGGTGCATGTTCACCCTTTAAATTAAAATAAATTACTTCATTGTCTACGTAGGATGCCTCAATAAGCAAGGAGTCAAATTATATAAGTTTGTAATTCCATTGTAATACATTCTTTCTCTAATAGAATTTAATGTACTTAGGACCGTATGAATTCTGAGCATTAATTTCTAATTTGAATTTTTTTATTAAAATACGGTTGACCCTGTAAGAGTATGCATTTCCAGAACCACTCGTTAATACTATTAAGTTGGATTTGATAAGAGCTTCTGTAGTAATAGAGAATAGTGTTTCCGAAATCTTTGAACAATGATATTTCTCGATTTAAAAGATCAAGAAAGTTACCACATTAAGAGTAATTTTCGGAGTAATAAAAAAAACACAGTTCTCTCTAATGATATCAAAAAAATACTGTTTTCGACAATGATATCACTTGAAACACTTTGGTGATTATCGACTTAAAAGATCAAGAAAGTGACCAAATTTCGGAGTAATTTTCGGAGTAATAAAAAACACATTTCTCTATAATGATATCAAAAAATACTGTTTTCGACAACGATATCTCTTGAAACACTTTGGTGATTCTCGACTTAAAGGATCAAGAAAGTTATCAAATTTCGGAGTAATTTTCGGAGTAATAAAAAAACACAGTTCTCTCTAATGATATCAAAAAAATACTGTTTTCGACAATGATATCTCTTGAAACAATTAGACAATTTAGATAAAACTGACGGTACTCGACGCCATTTAGACGGGCCAAGGACCAAATTTGAAAACCAAAATTAGAAAACCAAGAGTTTTCGGGGTTATAAGAAAAAACATTGTTTATGAAAATAAAATGGATGTGTTCCGAATTTGAATTAAGATTTTTGTAAATTGAGATTTCATCGGCTGTATGTAATACGATTAAATTGCGCGGATACTACTCGTATATGGCGTTGCGTCACTAGTATATAATTAAAATTTTTTGTTTTAAACGACGTTTATTTCATATAATCATGTTATTTTACCAACAAAACGATTTTCGTTTAAACTATTATTTGTTTAAGCAGATTTTCTTTTAAGCAAAATTAATCAAAAAAATAGTAGCGATTTTGTTTTTTTAAAGGTATTCGTTTATCCGAATTCGAAATGAAAATGACACATAATACTTGATGTGTTTTACCATGTTTTCTTACTTCAAATTCGCTAACAACTTTTGAAAATATTTCATTTTGTTCACTTTTTGATTTCACAATTAATTCTTTTAATGTTCTGCTCTGTTCTAAATGAATTGCAACTACGATTCCCACTTATGTTTAGTAACATTGCAATGTTGTACGTGAATGTTGGGACCCTTTATGATACATAAGCTGACAAACGAACAAATATTTCCATGTACGACAAATATAAAATGTACATTCTCGTACATACTTACATACATATGTACGTACACAGATAGTAAATAGACAAATCAAACATTTCAAATTGAGAAGCTGTCTGTTATCGTTTCTATACCGCCAACCCATAAAAGGTGATACTGTAAAATTATTATTAATTAGATACGAAACACACTTATTGTTGACGTCAAAATCGGTGACAGAATAAAAATGTATTGTGTGGCATTTCTTATTTTAATGCATTCTTCTATGTACGAGTATGTATGTATGTATGTATGTACGTGTGCTTATAAATACTTTTATTTAAACATACATAAATGAAACTTACCGCCTTAAACCATCTAACTTGTGGTTTTGCGGATCCTTCAAAAATGATAGACAAACGTACACAGCCACCAATTAAAGCGGTACAATCTTTGGGACCTTCCACTATATAGGCCGATTGATGAGATCGATCCTTATTTTTATGTTGTTTGGCGTTCCAGTCTATTTTCAAGTCTGTGGGAATTCTTGCAGATTCAACTAATTTTGCTGCTGTTGTAGAGCGTGGTATGACGGCTAGTGTTGTATAGGATTTGAGAGACGAGTGGGGTTTTCCCGGATGTGTCACAACCAATTGAACTTCACCACTGTGTCCCAAGGTTACATTATTTATATGCAAAATGCGTAAACCATCTGTAGTCGACGACTCCAACTATAAGTAATGAATTTTAACGATTTAGTTAAATAATTCCATAAGAACACACAAATTTACTAAATAATTATGTATGTATGTACATATCTATGAATATTTTCATAATTATTTCGTCTTTATTTACTTTTCTTCCGAAATATTAAAATGGAACGGTGTTTTTTAACAGCTGTATTGGATTTAAGCAACGAGAGAAAAACAAAAGAACTTAAACGAAACGAGATGAAAACAAAACCGAATATTTGATTCAAAAAAGAAATATATATATTACACAATATATTTTATGTGTCTATTATATGTACATTCACAGCCATATTCATAATAAAATTTTTTTAGTTATAAATACATATATTTTTAAAACCTTGTATGAGTAGAAAATATTTATTATGAACAATAGGACTTTAAGAAAAATACGTTTCACTCTTGTTTAAA
Organism: Germaria angustata; assembly: GCA_963681545.1. Lineage (NCBI taxonomy): Eukaryota > Metazoa > Arthropoda > Insecta > Diptera > Tachinidae > Germaria > Germaria angustata. The sequence goes on from OY813002.1 coordinate 85,929,598, forward strand.
TTGACGTTTGCGTAATCGATATGAAGTGTATTTAGTAATGCGAACGATTGTAAAATTGGCGCACAACTAACTGTTGAGAAAACTTGGTTGTAGATTTTAAAAAGAAAATTCCACCTTTTGTTCTGCTTGATTCTTAAAAGATTACAGCGCTAACTCTTTTAACGCAGCTAGTAATAGCACAAGTATATAAATTCAGGTAAGCTTTTGCATTGGAGCAACAGGAAGTTTTATCTCATGTAATTTGGGGCGCTAAATTTGAACATGCACTCAGTTTCTTCAAATTGGTTCTAGTTTTAGAGATATACCGTTATATCAGAAAGGAAACAGCTGCATGACCAACATTAGCATAACTGGATTCGATTTATTGATTATTTAATTAAGTAAAAAAATCCGCAATTCGACAAAAATATTATCTTCTAGCTGTTCTTACATTGCCCGTGTGGTAGTTTTAGAGATATTGTAGATTTTGTATGAATAAATTTTTCACCAAAATTTTTTTTCATAATATTTTTATAAAATCAAAATTCATAAGATATACAAATTCCGTTCCAGCCATATTTCATTAAAATGGATTTACAACTTTTGATTTTATTCACTATTAAGTGACAGCACTTAATTTTAATGAAAATAGCGATATGCATATAAAAGTAGCATTTTGTGCTATGGATTTTAACCATAATCACACAATGCAGAGAAACGTAATTGCAATTCCTTGATAATTTTTAAACCCCATTTTTAAAACTTTAAGTAAGAAATACACATTTTCCACATCTGGCGTTTGGGATGGGTGTTAAAGTGCATGTAACGGCGCAGATATTGAAAAGCTGCAATTATTTTGCTAAAAAAAATTAAATATATGTATCAAGGGTTTGATTTTGAATATTGTAACGTTTTTATTACATTATCAGTTTAATATTATTCTTAAATTTTTGTAAGAAAGGATATGCTAGAATGTATCAAGGAACCTACTCAAGCAAAAAAAAAGAGGCTTGCAAATTCGGTTAAACTTCTGTACACGAGAAGAAAGCATTTCTTATTCTATTTTGCGTGCTCAAATCAAATCCGTGGCCAGATTTTCGCTACACTGTCAGAATTTCAGGTTTTCCATGTTGGCAGCATTGTTAAGCTTCCAACATGATAAAAAAGTCAGACTTCTCAAAGCGATATAGAAACTTCTTACATTTTGATCTCATTTTGCTCCCATTGTAATCCTTGTTTTCTCCGATGAAAAAGAAAGCCCACTATCAGTATTTTTCATATTGATAGACACTGATCGGAATGTGCCATCTAGCTAAATAATTCAATTATTAAATTTTATTATTTCAAAATCTGAATTGCAGGCAAAACATTTCACCATCGAAATATTCAGAATTGCTGTTCCCCATTTTCTAATATACTTACATACACCCAAAAGATTTATGTTATACTCATCATGCCTTAATTATGAGTGTTGTATATTTCTTCAGGCTGGGTTTGCTTGAATTCGGAACAGTTTTCTATCATCTCACTTTAAATTCGGTTTGTAAACAGGCCGGTATTCCTATTGTTCGTTGTACTTATTTAGTTTTTCGGTTGTGTATGTGCTTTTGTGTGGCTTGGTAAACCGTCTAATCTACTTCATGTCATTCTCTCGCCCCTGTTCGTCTGTTTATGTCTCTCCACCTACATGCATCTCTCTCTTTACTAACCCTTTCTCTCGCCAAACACATGTTTATAGTCTTTAATTCATCATGTGGGAACAACAGGCAATTACGCTCCACGAGTGACAAGCAGGGCGAGCGGTTGCTCAACATCTGCAGGGAGTTAAGAGAAATTTGCTAAGGTATCTGAGACGATCACATGATAAGCGATTATATTTAGAACTTATTACATGAAACAGATCTTTAAGAATACAAACGAAAACGTTAAATTACACTTCACTTTTCAAACTTTAATATTTTTATTGAATAATATGGTCGAAAATTGCTAAAAACAATTTAAGTTACCTCGAAAACACGAAGGTCAAGGGAGAAAATGACTCATAGTCGGTCGCTCAGGTAGAAAATCGTATATTGCTTTGTAAGTTAGGTTGAAACTTTTTAAAATTTCAAAAATAAATCAACTGCATGTTCCTCTAATCGAGGCCCTATGCTCCTTATAGGATCGATGGGAACATATACTAGTAAACAAGTTAATACCATCAGTTAAATTTTTATACTTGAATTAATGAAAATTATTTTTAATTAAATATTAATAACAACAATTCTAAATTCAATATTTGAGTTTTCACATTTTTAGCTGTTTTTATTTAAAGTTCTAAAAAAATAAAGTTTTTGGATAAAATATAATTAAACTATTCAACAAAATTATTCGGTGAATTTTCCCAAAAGATTATTAGTTCTGCACTAAACTGGGTACACCCAAATCTCGTTTTAGGGCAGTTCGTTTTGTGCGAACTTAGGTTAGGTTGATTGGAGGGGTGTGATAGCCCATGTCATACGACATAGACTTAAGCCAGTGAAGGCTTGTTGTGCGCTCCTTTTTAATTATCAGACACAAACTGCCAGAGTTCTGCGGCAGGATTCGAACCTGGGACCTTCGCACTACGAGTCTAGTACACTACCTACTAGTCTACGAAGGTCAGTTCGAACTTAAATTTGTGCGGTTTTTTTAAATACAAAATTTTTTTTTTTTTCATTTCGACATTTATTTACGAAAAATACTCTATTTTACACAGTCTATGTAATTATCATGCTGATATGAGAACTTAGAATAAGTAATGATTAGGAAAACATGCGTGAAAGGAATTAGGACTGTGCTATTAAAAGAATATTGGTAAGATCCATAAGGAAAGGATACAGCTGATTTTTTGTTTTGTTTTTCTCTTGACTCTAGTAGTGTTGCAAGCTCATTCCTACATAGTAAAGAGAAGAGATAACAAATCGACAATAGACAAGATCTCTAATTAATTAAAATGTTAATAGAATCATTTAAACTTTTAATTAAAGTAAAAATATAATTAATTCAGGGGCTTAATTGAAGAAAAAGTTCTAAATAATTTTTTTCTGTTCAAAATAAAAACCAAACTGTTTTCATTTGCACACTTTTTTAGACAATATCGATCAATCAAATTGTAAAATACACGATTTTTTTAAATCCTAACGTATGGTTATTTTGATATCAACAACCAAAAAATTCTAATTAAAATTACAATTGCCATTTGTTTTCAAGAACGGTCAAAATTTCTCCTTCAGCTAGACATGCATTTGCGACAAAAGTTGACATCACTGATGCAATGATACGGATCGTAACAGCTTAGATCTCAAAACCAATCAGTGAACACATAGTAAATTTTTTTGGAAGAAATCATTTTAAATGCCGTTAAGCAAGTATAACCTAAAGTTTATTTTTAAGCATTTTCTTATTTGGAATTAAATTTTTTTATTTGTTCAGTAGTTTAATTTTGAGCCAATCCCTGTTTTAACAATAAATTTAATGGTCTATTGAAATTAATTATCCACAACAAGAACATTATTTAAAAAAGAATAATAATTAAAATGTACATATTACATATTTGCTTTTAAAATAACATACATCAGTCAAATATATTATGGAATTTATTAATACACTGGAAAACAAACAGATTATAAGTAGAAGAATTCACAAGCTTATGTATTATGAACTAAAGTTTATAAAAATGCTTTTGGTATTTTCTTATTTTAGTTTTTTATTTTAGAAATATCAACAGAACAAAGTAAAAAAGGATTTCCAAAGAAGTCAATAAGATCCAGAACTTGTAATACTATGATTACATCGCCAACATGGGTTGGCGATATGTGCTCTTTTTTGATTCATTAGTTTAGAAGTCAGCGTTGCGATTTCTAGAAAGTACTTCAAATGATATTCGTCCCAGGATATAGACATTCGATATTGAAATGCTATACAAAATTCCCTTTCATTGTATTTAACTTTTATTCATATTGAAATATTGTAAAAAAATGCAATCTCAATGTATTTAAACTTTATTCAAATAATTTAATTGCTTTATATTTCGTTGACTGCCGTAAGTAGGGCTCGAACTAGGGATTTTTACTTTATCATGATTTATTGAAAATTGGGCGCGGTATTTTTTCTTTTAATAGAATTTCTAATACATAACACAATTTCCTCTTCGTTAAAGTTACGTTAATGGTTGTAGGAGTAAAAAAAATGTTTGGCAGAGACTCAAGTAAAAGACTGTGACTCGGAAGTGGATCAAATTTGAAAATCATATCTAATGATTTTAATCAAAGCTTCTTATAACACCAGGAGCGTTATAAGAAACTTTTCTTTGGCATTGCAAATAGTTCCCTTTGGAAATGCCTAAGAGAAGTAGATTTTTAAAATAATTTCATATCAAGTTAGAAAAAACTAGGAATCGTCGTCTAAAAGGGTAAAAAATTAATAAACATAATGTTTTGTTGTAAATTTAAAGAAATGAATGCTTTTTTACAAAAAAGAACATTTTCTAAAACTATAACACAGCTGTAAGGAATTGTGGAAGCAAAAAAAGAACTGGACAGATTTGCAAAATTGTCAATTTATCTTCATAAGAAGTCGAAAAACCCTACTTATGGATATTTTGTTAGCAATGAAAATGTCTATCGTTAAGAATTTATAATTAAGACTTATATAATATAAATTGTGATCATGGCCAAGTTATTCGTTAACCTTTTAAGCGATCAACTCTCACCCAGTAAAAAAGAATAAAGAAGTAAATAAGTTCCGGAAATAGTGAAAATTCAGATGTCTTCCAGTGATTTTAATACACTTGTAGGCTTGTCATTGTTTACTTTTTGGATCCTGTGTTCATTGTATCTAAAGTCATGTTCAATTTGTTATGAAAAAACAAAATTTTTTTCAGATTTGATTCGTCTCATAGTACTGCAATATATTAAAATTTTTGTCCACATAATTTAATTTTTTAAATAATATTTTCGTCGTCTAGATTTGAGCTCGAAATTTTGAATATGATTTCACCATGACACGTCAACGCGTTTACTACCTCAGCCATATGAGCATAAGAAACAGAGACGGCACTAACTTAATAAATACAAAGGGTAGCTGGAGTAAAAGTTTTGAGAGAGACACAGTTAAAAAGAGCTTCCTAAAAAGTCATGAAAATCGAGAGATTTGCATATAAAAAATGCAAATTCATTTCAATTCGAACTGAAATTAACATGACATTCCAAAATTCCCCTTTTTAATGCCCTTAACTGAATTATAAGCTATATATTGAAAAGAGTGGATTTTCTTTTATTTGTTTTAAGAAAGTAGTTTCATATCAAACAACGAATAAAAGTTTTGAAAGGATAAAAACTTGTCAATAATCACAATTTGTTTTCTTTATGTGTAAATAATAGTTTCAGTAAAAAATTTAAAAAAATTCTGTTTTCATGTAAGTGTGAAGAAATGAGTACTTTTTTCAGTTTAACCAAGATTTTATAAACCAAAATACGTCTAACTGCTATGCCCCTCACAAACAAACTAAACTAACAACATACTTACATATGTTCGAGACAAGTGTGCCAACACAAAAAGAAAAAAATCGCTAATCGAATGCACGTAGATCGAGAAATTTCAAAATGCACATTTTCTATTGAAGAGAAAGAATAGTATCAGTTAAAAATTAAGTGAAAGGATTAGCCCTTTTATTATTAAATCATGATTTTCACATTTAGCGTCCTTTACTTTCAATATGTACATATGTCATACTTAAAGAACAACATTAATTTTTTTCACAAGATAGCTTATCATAATTGAATGTAAATTTATTATAAAATTTTTATTGCAAACTGTGAACAAATCATTAAAAAGACGAATTCTTGCAATGACAAGCCCTCAAGTCTAATTAACAGAATTCAAATATCAACGACGAGCCCATACTAATAGTATTCGAAATTAAATAAATTTGCGCTACTTCCAAGCGACTAGTTCCAGTTTTTTTGGAAGTTAACTTTTTATTGTCTAACAATATCCTTACATATGTACATATAAATAAACAAATCTCACTTTCCTTGTTTTTAATAAGAAACCAGTGAATCCAGTGCCGGCTTTTTGCCACTAAATTGCAAACATATGAAATTAAACTCGTTGAACTAGATGCAAGTGTATAAAATTTTCTTTTCTGCTTTTATTTTGCTTGGCTCTTTTAATATCAAACTTTACTGTTGTTCTCCTTTTCAATAAAGAGAGAATAAAATTTTCATTATCACTTAATTTCGTTACTTCCAACAATTTGAGTGTCGAGAATAATTCTTCTTTTTTTATTATTTTCACACATGCACATCAATTAATGTTTGACAGGGTCGGTTCGTTGAACAACAAAAAGTTTAAGAAGCACATACTCAAATTTATATGTATGTGCATACATACTTATGTACTTATATCTTAATCTTTTGTAATAAATCAGATAAAAACGATAAATTAACTAGTCATATCCATAAGCTAAATATACCAAATTGTTCGTATATACATACATACATATATTTTTTGTAATATTTTTGAACCTGTTAATTTTTAAACCGCAGTTTTTCTTACTTTGACCATTTTTGTTAACGTGAATAGAGACAACGAACTAAATAATTTCACTATCAATCAAATTTCAAGTACGAGTATAAAAGTTTTCTTGAAACTTTTTCAATATCTGATGCATATCAGAGCCATCAGCAACAAGTCGTCTGTTTTTGTGTGTTTGATTTTTAATACTGACTGATTGACACAGTTTAGTTCAGCTGAATGTTCAGTTATGGTTTTCTTATATTGTATGTACTCGTATGTATGTATGTACATACATAGATCTTAGACAGAAAAGGTGCTTGCATACATACAAAAAAAAAAAATTACTATTGATCTTTGCTGCCATATTGATCATACTTATACACGTATTCGAATTTCTCATATTCGAATGTGTGCGACAATGTTGTTTAATTTAAAAGTTTGTTAAATACTTATTCCCATTTAATATTTGGAATTTATTGTATAGAGTGATTTTTTCATTGTTTGCCTTTTCCTAAACGGATCTTTTGTGATGTTTCTAAGTAAAATTTTAAAAATTTATAATAAGGTGCAACCAGTCGATGTGTTGAACATTTTGTGTGGATAAGCATGTACACAATTTTGTAATTTTTTTGTTCAAATTATATTTAGAGTTTTTGAAATTGAGAGCAATTTAATTTATTTCAATGTTCAATTGACATTAAACATTTTCTATACAAAAAGTCTTTAAAGTATTCTTTGAATTTCTGAACAAAATTTTAAATAAACATTAGGTTTTATGTTCATTAGGACGGGTTAAATTAAATGGATATAAAAACTACTAAATTGTTTAGCGAAAACTAAATCTTCGAAAAATTCTAAAAAGAAAATTTCTTAAGAAATCCAAAGTTTAAATTGATTTTGTATTCTGCGCCAATCGACAAGAAAATTGAAAGAAAATCTCAATTACACGGTACAACGAAATCAAGTTTTTTTTTTTGAAGGTTCCAACGACTGATTGTGGTAGAAAGGACCTTAACAGTCAAAAAAAAGCTTAAGGAATAAATGTAACATTTTACAGGAGAAGTGTATTTATTAACTGTCTTTGCACTAACTTGTATGGCTACTGAAAATTTGATTTTACTTTAAATTTGTGATGATTTTAAAATTTAATTATAGTGATAGTAAACTATGCGATGAAAAAGCCAATATTAAAAATTATATTACTTCAGCAACAATCTAATTGTTTGAAATAAATTGTGCTTTATTTTTGTTAAAAATTCGAAAATAAATGAAAATGTTAGACGAATTTAGTGAAATGATAGTTGTACTCTTTTCAAATGATATGATAGTGTTTGTTCGCGCAGTATCTCAAAACCTACTGATGGTACAAAATTTGTATTCCCTACAACGTTTTTGGGACAGGAGACGTGCTATTCACAAATAAAATCCATCTTTGTGGCCTTTGACCTCTGATATCGCGTTCCTTATCCCACATTCCGAGTTTAAAACCCTTAGTTGGTTGGACCAAGACAAGACCAAGGAGCATGTGAACATAAAAAAATTCTTCTCATAATATAATTTCCTAGTTCCAGCACAATGCATTGCACGAGTAGGAGTTATCCCCTGGGTGTTGATCCATTAAAAAAAAAAACGCTTTGAGAAAATAACTTCATAAAAGTAACTAAAAACCAACGCTTAAATAATTACCCTAAAAGTCTGTCACTCCGTTTTTTTTTTTGACAGTTTTATATACACATATACATATGTCCGTATATAAGTATTTATGTATGTACATACATACATATATACATAATACGTAAGGTTAATTTAACCCAAAGGTATTGGATATATATGTCTATGTATTTATGTATAAATAAGTATGGGTATGTATGTATGTTGTGATTGTGTATTTATTGTTATTTTCTGTAATTACGTGATTTTGTCTTTCAGACATAATTCACACCAGTGGGGGCAAAATGTTGCTTCCCAATATTGTTTGTAAACAGAGACACATTTCAAAATTGTTTTTGCAATTTATGAACTCTTTTCATAATTCATGCGTAAGCGAACGTTTGATTTTTTTTAATATTTATGCACATACTTATGATAATTGCATGTATGTATGTATACATACATACATATATTTACATAATTTGTATGCACATAACACTACACAAGTGGACAAATATGAATGAATATAAAATAATTGCTGAGTGGCAAAAATTATTTGTTCGCTAATAAATTTTTATAAATTTTTTTTGTTTTAAGAGATTAAATGCAAATTTATGTGTTGAAAATTAATAGTGTGCTCGACCACAGAAATACACACATATGGTACATACATATGTACATACTTACATAAATACATATCGCTCCTTTAATGCAAGATGTTAATATCTAAATAGGTATACATATATACATATGTATGTATGTATATGTATATAATTGTTATTAACTGAAGGTTTTTCTTCAGTAACTACAAATTATCAACATCCTCTTTGTATGTACTTATGTATAACAAATCTGAATTACATACATAAGTATGTAAGTATGTATGTACTTATATCTGAAGGTAAATCGAAGTTATACCAAAAATTTCGATATGGAACATGGGCTAAGCACCCACCCCCAGAATGTTTCCTTCTTGCGTAATTTCCAACAAATGTCATAATTTTCCTCTCCGTTAAAAGAATTGTAACGCCCTAGAAAAATTCTCAGGTGCTGTAGACCTCCCTACGCCTATGATGTGGAAGCTAATATTTAAAGAACTTTAGTTGCATTTTACCAAGTTTTTTATTTTTATATGTATATGACTATGTTGAATACATAAATACGCATACATACATATATACATACATACATACATGTGTTTGTACATGCATATCTGTATACATAAGTATGTATGTATGTTTGTGAGTATACACATTAGGGTCATAACTAACCCTGAGGCAATCCTGGGGTTAATTGTTTCCGAATGTACACATTAGGGGCATAACTAGCCCTGAGGGAAGCCTGCGGTTAAGTGTCTGCAAGTAATCACTTTTCTCGACTAATTTGGTGATATAGTAAACAAAGCCTTCGACTTTGATGGGCATAGGAACTATACAATTTTTTTTTTAATTTGTAATTTTAAAAATTTTTTTTCATTTTTATTTGTTTAAAATACATGTCAATGAAAGAAAAATTAAAAAGTATTTCACAAAAAAAAAATTAAAAGTGAATTTAAAATGTGAATAAACGTAAATTAAAAAATAATTTGAACAAAATTTTTAATTACTGTTCTTAATTACTGTTCACATACATATGTAATTTAATTTTTATAGTGACATTGGGATTATTATTGCAACATCAACGCCTTTAGTAGCTCAGCCATATGAGCATATTAAAGAGAGGGAATGAGAGAGAGGGGGAGAGAGAAAGAGTAACTGTGAGAGTAAGACACAATTATAAAAGAGCTTCCTAAGAAGTCATAAAAATGAGCAGATTTTTATGCCGAAAAAAATTAACTGATTGCGAAATGATGTTAACTTTTTCAATGCCCTTAATACAAGATATTAAAAAGAATAGAAAGAAGTTTTATATCAAAAAACGAATGAGGCGTTTGCTACAAGAAATACGATTAAAAGTCTTGAAAGGATAAAATCAGAATTTGTATTGCTTATGTGAAAGTAATAGTTTCAGTAAAAAATAAAAAATGTAAAAATAAAATACTGTTTTAATGTGTTAGGAAATTATCGCATTTTTTAATTTAATCAAGATTTTATAAACCTAACTTTCTAGGAAGTCGAAAAAATCCTCTAGCGTATACTTTGGAAGCAATGAGAATGTCATTCCTTAAGAACAACTTCCATTAGACCAATATGTCTGATAGATATCTTTAGGAAAATACTCAAAAGTGTTATTTATAGGACTCTGCAGGAGAACGCGAAATTTGCATGTGGACTATCTGACCATAAAATCGGGTTTAGAAAATTTACTACTATCTTAGATTCTTTAAGAAAGAGTCCTTGTGTAGACAGCAAGGCAAGCAATATTGAAAGACTACTCCAATAACTACGTCTGTTATCATAACGTTATCGTAGTTATATAACACCACAATGTGTTAAATTTAAAATTCGTTTATGACCCTAATGTACATAAAATAATAAAAAATTATTGGAAATGATATTGCCATAGATATTAACTATTTGAACTAAAATTAAAATGATTAAAAGTTAATAGCCAATAACACTATAAACATGATATTTTTTATTAAAACCTACATTCATATGTACTAGGGACGTAACGAATATTCGCATTTGTCGATTATTCGCCAAATTCAAGTGAATATTTGTCGAATTGTTTCGTTGCAAGAAAATATGTAAAGTGAAAAGAAACATTAAGTAAATAGCACGAAAAATTTATTTGTAATAATTTGTAATTAAAGTAAACTTTATTTTGTACTCACAATAATAATTTTCTTTCACTGTGAATTTAAGTACACAGTCAGCGGGAGTGCAAGAAGTTCTGATGTCAATGATGAAAGACAAAAAAGTAATTTGTTGCCTTTTGATTTTTTTATAAAAATTTGGTTAATATATTAGTCAAGCTTGAGGTCTTATTTTGTGGTTAAACAATTTTATTTAAAACTATCGATATTGCGATACTCATTGACTATGATCTTCAGGACAATTAAAAAAAAACAGAATTGTCCTGAAGATGGTGACATCAATGAGTATCGAAATATCGATAGTTTTATATAAAATAGTTTAAACACAAAATAACACCTCAAGCTTGACTAATATACATATTAACCAAATTGTGATTTACTGTCAGTATGTTTTTTCTTCCAATTTATTGTTATTAGGTGTGTTTTAGTAGTTTCCCGGTAATAATAACCCAGTAACTTTATTACACAATTATGAATTTTTTATCGTTTTTGAAAGTAATCGAATGACATCATAATGTACGCAAAAAGGAGTATTGACGCAAGAATATTTTTTTCAATTAAATTATAAATAAAAAATTAATTTGTTTGTTGTTGGCTACGCTGTGTATATGCCTACAGTTTGTTGGCACATTTCATCAGTACGCTTTAGTCGAATCATGTTTGGAAAACATATAAGTTTGAAATTTAATTAATCAATTTTACTTTATATTTCAAGCTTAAGGTCTCTCTTATTTTATTAATCGATATTTCCATACTCTTCGAGTACCATCTTTAGGATATATTTTTATTTTATTTATTTTGATTTAAGTTTATATGAATATTCTGAAGAAATAACGACAAATAAAATGAAATAAGAGACCTTAAGCTTAAAAAATTAAAATTTAAAACTTATATAAAATAAACAAATATCCTGAAAATGGTAGAATTATCGATAAACAAAATAAAATAAGAGAGACCTTAAGATTAAAAATTAAATTCAAATTGATTAATTAAAAAAAACCGCAAGAAAGACTAAAACATATATTTCAAATTTAATTTTCGTATTCGCGAATATCTAAAAAGAGACATTCGGTATGAATGTATGTACATGGAAAAATTTACGCGTCACAATTAAGTCAAACATTTTCTCTAGGTATTCAATGTAAAACTTTATATTCAATAGCTCTCTCTACTTTTTAAATGTTTCCCAGGGGCAAATTACGGCAGTCGATATCGATCAAGGTGTCAATACATTTCACATAAAAAATTTTTTGTTTTGAATTTTCGATCGATATCGAATGCCATAATTTGCCCGTTTACTTTTTAATAATTTTAGATAAATTAAGTGAATATAATAAAGATAATTTCAATCATTTTTGAAGATCAGCTGGATATTCTGCTTGTGACCGCAAGCATCCAAAAGAAAGATATTTTTCAATAACTTGTAACATGTTTTTTATATTAATAATTTAAAATTTTGTTGTGGCGGTATTCCGATTTAAAATTTTGCAAAGTCTTTTCAAACAACTCTCGTACCATAATTAATAAAACATATCTTGAATGAAGAAAGCATTTTTATAACTTACAAACAAGTTGCCGATTTCCAACAACATTTCATACAGTTCAGACTTATAAATAAAACTCACCGTATACTCCCATGATTCATCATCGTCATCATTGGAATTTTCGACAATCATGCGACCGCACACGTACCACAACACTTTAGCATCCAAGGGAAGAACACGGGCGCAAAATGTACCCTTAACATCGCAATCGGCAATAACGGGCTGAAGCGGCTTCATTATAGCCAAAGCATTATTGTCGATGATTTCAGAATTGCGTTCAATATTCAAATTGGTAAAAGTGGAACATTGACAACCATCAATGGTGGTTACAATGCACTCGTAACGACCAGAATCCAAATCGAACGCATCGTGAATACGTAAACAGAGAAAACCATTGCCATGATCAATGAAGCTGTTTAAATAATAATATGAAAAATAAGGAATTACATTTTTTATTAAAACAAATAAAAGTGTTATACAATTCGGCAGTGCCGAATCTTATATACACTTCACCAAGCAAAATATTAGTTACTAATTATTCAAAAAGGGTGACGAACTTTTGTTATCAATAAACTGGATAAATCGACAGTTTTATATTGTAATATCATACTGTGGATAAGGATCCATGAAAGATAGAGACGAGGTTGGGTCAATAAGTCTGTGACTTTTTGAATTTTCCGCCCCTTCACTGAAAGGGCAGCATCCGTCAGTTGACTCCTATCAAAACTTGAACAAGCTGCGTCATTTAGTTTGTAATTGACAGCAGACTACTGCGTGATTTGAGGAGAAAATTAAAAAAAGTGAATTTCTTGTGCTCATCAAGCATTATTTTTTGCGGAAAAAAACCATTACCGCTCTGGACGCTCAGTTGAGGTCTCTATACACGTGTGATAGCTTCGCAGAAGTGTTTGGCGTTGTTCAACCACAATATTTACGAGTTTTTGGGCCGTTTTGTAAATTTAGATGAAGCAAGGAGGCACCACAACACATCCGAGACCAAACCTTGGGTTTTTCAGTATGAATCGGCGCCAGAGAAGGCCAATGTGGGTTTGTCGGACAGTAAAGTCATGGCGACAATTTTGGCATGCACACGGTATAGTCTACATTGACTACATTCAAAAGGGTAAAACAATCAATGGCGAATATTAAATCAACTTACTGGCTCGATTTAATGATGATTTGAAAAAATGACTGCATTTGGCAAAGAAAAAACTTCTTTTCCACCAGGACAATGCAAGGGTGCATTCATCTCTAGTTACCATTGGCGAAATTCCATGAAATAGACTACTAATTACTACATGATCCGCCCTCTTCTTCGAGTGAATATTTCTTGTTTCCAAACCTGATAGAGATTTGACTCCAACGATCAAATCATCTCAAAAACAAATACCTGTTTTCATGACCTCGACAAATCTTACTTTTTTTAAAGGAATAAAAATGTTGGAAAAAAGTTGGACAAAATGTATAGAGAGCTCAAAAAATAAAAGGATTTTTTAATCAAAAAGTTGTGTTACATTCAAAAAGTCAAGGACATATTGACCTGCCCTCAAAGTGGCTAACGTCCAAGAAGGGTTGGTGTTATTATACTGGCAGACGAGCTTCGATTCCAGTTTTGGTGGATAGTTTGAAAAAATTTTATAGATATTTAAATTTGTCTATATTTCAACCAATGGAATTAAGACAAATTATGGTGTATTGTACAATATTTACATCTGTAAGTTATCTGGCCTCTTAGGAATGCCGCAAACGCATGCAGACATTATGCGTACGCAACAGCCAGTCTTAGTGGCAGGAAATCGGACGGATTGACAGACGGTCGGTCAGTTTTATATCGACTCTTCTATAAATGGGGAACTAGAATATGTGGTCCCAAATTAATATTATAGAAAATTACAAACGGATTGACAAACCTACATGTACCATTTCCACATGAGGCGAAGAGTATACAAATAAACAAAAACATTAAATTTTATTTAAAAATATTGAATGTGAAATTGTGCCTTCACACTAACACAATATTTACAGTTATGCACAACATTGTTTTAACGAAAATTTAAAAAATTAAACAATGAATACCAAAAAAAATTTTTAGAAAAGTTTGGTATAAATAATAAAATTTATATATTTTTAATTAGCTTTTAGAAGAAGAAGATTGAAATAAGATATGAAATTACACAGAATAATTTAAAAAATTTTTCAAAATTATATGGGATATTTTTAATTTAGCTAAATAATTTTTCACAAAACTTTTATTTGCATGAAATAAAATACTTTTTTTAATATATACCAAAAATATCGTAGCATTAATTTAAGCAAAAAGATAAAAAAATTATAATTGTAAACGCATCATTTAAATCTCGAAACTCCTTAAAAACTTAAAAAAATTGCAAACAACAGGTAATAATGAAAAAAAAAAAAATATTGAAAAGCTGTAATCAACTTAAAAATATTCCCAAAATGATAATATTTGTAAAAAAAGGTGAAAATCTGAAAAAACTATATTTATCGCGAATGCCAGACATTTTTAAAAACTAAATAAACCCTAAAGTCGTTATTAATTTAAAAAAATTTTAAGTCCAAAAACTTGGAAAGATTGCAACTACCAAAAAATGATAAAATTTGGCAAAAAAAACCATAATTTGCAAAAATATTGATTGTTTGATTTTGTAAATTTAAACGAAAGTTTCATTCAAGCATTTTTAAGGTTGAACGTCACCAACAAAATAATGGGCTATAGACTAACTCGTAACCCGCAATATTGATTTGGGGAATATCTAAAATAATTGTAATAAACTTTTATTTTACTTCTTAAATTTATAAATAATTTGAGAGAAATAAATTTTTACTGCTCATGATCTGAAAAATAGAACTTACTTAAAATCGTCCGATTCTTTTATAAGTTCATCATTACGACTCCATATATAAGTATAGGGCATATTCGATTTCAATTCAAAACATAAATCTATAGTATCACCTTCCCAGTGTTCCATTCGATTTGGCAGGGGTTGCAGAATTTCGCATACGGTATCGGGCAGATTTTCGTTTTGATCTGAGTTTAAAAATGTTACTACAGTTGAGGTGACTATGGGTTCATGTTCATGACCTTCGATTATACATGTATAAATACCCTCATCTTCTTTGGTTACGTTGTCAATGAATAAAAAGACTTCTTCTTGCAACAAGTCAATATGAATGCGGTCGTTATCTTGAAATTCTATGCCATTGTGATAAAATCTACAGGAGGGCACTGAAGAGCCCCTAAATCCCGCTGCCAAGGCCATACGACCACCAATGGCCGTCGAAGGACCCATTATGCGTCTGTGCAAAAAGCCATTTCGTTTAGAAGAAGAGGCACGAACATTTCTGGCCGAAGGAGATTTTGAAAAGCGCGAACTGCTGATCACATCAAGACGGGCGGTCGCCTCTATGCGACCATAATCATTTTCCAATGTGATACGGTACAGGCCAGCATCTTCGAAGCTGACTTCATCTATTTCCAAATAACGCAAATCGTTTACTTCTTTGACCGCTATTCGAGTAGTGGGCGTTACAATCATGCCATCCTTATCCCAGGTAGACCAAGGCATAGGATGACCCGCAATGGCACATTGGAAGCGTACACTCTCACCTTCTTCCACAACTCGACTATTAGGAATGGCTAAAAATTTCGGGGCGGCAATAGCTTGACGTCCATCAACCAAGCAACGGCCACCACTGCTGCTACTACGTGGTTCGCGAATATCAATTATGGAATTACGATAAGATAAACGCCTTGTGGGTGAAATACTTCGTATGGGTGTGGAGCGCGGTGTCGATAGAGGGGTTGATGTAGCCGATAGAAATCCGGTGGGTCGTGTTAGTTGTCGATGCAACATATTTTCTTTTTCCTCCGGTACATCTACGATTATACAGGCTGACGACAAGGTTCGCCCTATATTATTTTTAGCTATACAAGTATATTCGCCCTCATCTTCTGGATAAATTCGCGGTATGCGTAACGTGGCTTTAATGCCATCATAAGTCATTTCAAAGTCTTTGCCGCTAGGTACTACGCGGCCATCTTTTTCCCAGATGATAACGGGTTCCGGCAGGCCTTCAACATGAGCCTCCAAAGTAATGGCGTCCCCGTCACAGCAACGTAAGTTGCGTAAGTGACGTATAAAGCGCGGTAAAGTTTCGACATTTCTGAAAGGAGGGACAAAAATTCGTATACGTACGATGATAATTTATTAATGGGTTAGAAATATAAAAACTTACCCATGTCGTATTGAGCCTTTCTCCATTGGATTTTTTTTAAGAATATCTGAAATAAGCATGACAATAATATTAAAAAAAAATTAAATAAAAAAATACACATTGATTTAGATTTGTCTCTTACTGTACGTAATCAGTACATTTAAAAATTTCTCGCCACCACGAGATCTGGCTTTGCTGCCTTTAAAGGCTAACATACACATCTGGCAATACTGCACAGGTATCCTACTTTGCTTAGTAAATATCCAAACCGTCGTGGTATAATTATTTGCAGACTGGGCAGCACTTTTAATACTCTATTATACAACTATTCTGTACTATTTTAGTTACACAACCAAGGTTTCTTTTTGCCATCACTAATTAAAAAAAGGCTTTTCTTCAGAATTGTTTTGCTTTTCAATTGTATATAGCAAACAAAATATTTTGCTTAAATTAAAATGATTATAATGCAAATAGACTTAGAGCCTGGATTTCGTAAGGCAGATATTAACAGCATACCCGTAATACGAAGTGAGACAATATATGCCTTCATAGCGAATGTATCCGCTAAATCAAAGTCGTCACAAAAAGTTGTAACACGGTAAAAGTAATGTTTTCTTTATTAAAAAGTTAATTTAAGGAAATGAAATTTTAAACAGGCCGATCAAGGACTCAGATTTAAGGGTAGATTATGTGCAAGTACGACGAGTAGCTGAAATAACTGATGTAAAAGCCTTGGTTTTTTCCGCTTCAAAGGCTATGGCAGCATCCACGGATAGCCATAATCGTGTTAGTATAAAAGTAGACATAAAAAACGAGGAGATTATCGAAACCTCGTGCAGTGAATGTGCAGGGAAAGGTAATAAAATGTATTCTCTATGAGATAATCCTTAAATATATTCTCTTCTTTAAGAATCATGCTGTCACATATTGGCGTTAATATTTTGGCTCCATCGTACAAGCAGCACGGAATCTCCAGTGATTCATGATTTTTGGGGCCATGAAACAGAAGCTCTCATAGAAGAAGGTCGTGCGGAGCCAATGCGTATTCGAGATTTCTTTGCCTGCGATGAATTACGAATAGAAGGTGACATGGAGGCTGCGGCCATGACAGATCTGGAGGGGGCCGCTTTTTTGGAACATGTACTAGATGAAATGGAAACCACAGGACTGAGAGATACTGCACTATATCGACATTGTCGTGGTGTTTTAGATGAATTTGAACCTTTATATATACATCACACTTTATTGGATGCCTCCAATAATGGTGTTAAAGATTCCATGTCTTTTATTGAACACATGGAAGAACAAGCCAAACAGGGTTTATTCGATAGACTATCGGAAATATCGAAAACCAATTATAAAAGCACTTTGTGGCTGGAAACTCAATATATGCGCTTGCGCTGCTCCTTAATACACCGCATTGCATCCAGAAAAGATTCCATTGAAGATGAACAAATATTGGAGTTATTGTTTTGTAAAAATCGTGATGTTAATGTGGAAGAAAAACAGCAACTGAAGCAACATAAGCGCTTCATACTCAAACAAACGGAAAAATTGGAAAACAAAACGTATAGCGAATGTGGATTATTACTAAGTGAAAGCTATCCATATATATGTGCTGCACCCGATGGCATAACCGACGATCATATCGTCGAAATTAAGGCACCTAAAACGGATGAAGAATTCGAAAAATATTTAGAAGGTAGGGAAACTATTGCCCCCAAATATATGGCCCAAATACAAATACAAATGTATATGGCAAATGTTACTAAAGCTTTGTACTGTGTTTTAAGTCCTACTTTCGATACTAACGGTGCCTTGCACTATGTGTGGGTGCAGGCCGATATGGAATTTGTGGCAAGCCTTTTAGGAGCAGCTGAAGACTTTTGGAAGGAAGTTGTATTTCCTCGTTTAGCCAAAATCTATTTTGGTAATTCATAATTGCATCATTTTAGTTTCTACAGCCAGGCGCTTGTTGCGCTAGCCAATTTTTTTTATTTTAAAATAAAAACATCCACAACTAATTATTGGAATTTTAGCAATAAACTTTTCTATTTTTCTATGGGACAATTGAGGCGATAAGAAATACTACAGCGATGCAGAAAAGAGCAAAAATACACCTCATTTAGATTTAGAAATGGCTATTATTTTCTTTTTATCATTATGTCTATATTTTTATTTAAAAAGTATGGATTTAGATTTGTATACTTCTAAGGAACGTTAAGAAAAAATAACATTTTAAACATTAATGCATGCAATTGATTATTTTTTACTTAATAAACAGGGATGTACGTGAAGACTTTTATTTTAGAAGGTTTGCCGTTAAGAATAGACTTATTTTGACGCTTTGCTTTGCAACAAGACGTATAGAAATAGAAACACAAAAATGTAGATTTTGGAAATGAAAAATATGAATGTGAAATTTTAAATAAATCCTTAAAGACTGTAGGTTCGTGTAGGCTGTTCTGCCACACAGAGTGGTTTCCCAAATTCAGTGATTTCAAACCAATTAAATTATTAGTTGATTTTAAATCATTTGCTTGTTTTGAGCAAATACTTTGTAGCAAATTTTTAATAAGAAATCGCATTAATAAATTATTTACTGATATTTGTTGTTAAAAAACAAAAACACATTAAAAAACTTTGTTTTTAAAAGCACATCCTCTCTATAAGATATACTCGTATTTATGAATTATCTGTGTTTATTCACTTCTTTTTTATTTATTTATTTTTTTTACGTTACATATTTCATTACGAATAAAATTTCATGTGAAATCTGTTCCTTTTTTTCGAAACTTTCGATGGACAAGTTTGCGTTATTGTTGCCACTGCGAAATATTTGGTTGAATTTTCACCATGGAAAATAGTTCACGAGATAAGTTTATTCATCTTTTATTAACAATAAGGGTGAATATGTGTACATTACATTATGTGGATTTGACAAATCACCCAAATACTCTTGCTTAAATTAATAACTTTCCTCTTAAAAGCATTAATGACAACGAAATGGTTCCATGCATTTTATTCTTATTTTAAACTTTTTAATAAGAGTTTAAAATAAGATGTTTAAAAAACCATTTAAGATTATTATGCGTATACAAAAGCTCACATATACAATATGAGAATTCCTTGAGTTTGCATGCTTTTTCAAACATTGTAGCTCAACTGCACTAACGATTTGATTATCGATATAGAAACAGAGGCAACAAAACAGCTGCGAAGAATATCGCCATTAATAATTTTCACGAAAAATTATTAATTTGAATTGAGAAATCGAGTAATAAAATTCGAGTCAGCCTAATTAATTTCAATTTCAGAAGATTACATAAAATATTAATTTATAAATTTGTTTACTACAATTCAATAGTTCAATTCCGACAATAATGGATTTGATTATTACCAAGGATTTTATCTTAATTTGATTAAATGTTTTTGCATATTTTCCTAATTCAAATCTTTTCTCTAGAATTTTTTAATTTCCTTTTCCTGGGTGACTAGTATTCAAAATTTAATACGATTTTGTGAACTTACCCTTGGCAAAAATTTGTAATGATATCACTGCCTTAGTCTCGCCATGACAATTTGTGGCTATAACAGAATAAGTACCGGTAAAATCTAATTTAGCAAACGGTATTTCCAAACGGTATTCTGGACCATCACCAATGCGGCGAAAATGTGGAGCGTCTCTATAGTATTCAGGCTAAAAATATTAAAAAAAATTAATATGTGAAGAAAGTGAATATTTACTTTGAAATTATTTGTGTGTGGCTGTGTGTGTGTGTGTGTACATGAGTTACATGGATCGAAAAAAATCTGTGTCAGTTTTTTCAATTGTCTGTATTTAAACATACGAGTAATTAAGCATACATATTAGAAAATGTTATTAAACTTTCAACATTTTGGTGCACATTTCAAAATTAATTAAATAAATAATTAGACATTTAATACGCAACGTATACATACATATATACATTTAATACACGTATATGTATATGTACGTGCTACACATTAGCGCAGCCTGAAATACTATTTAAGGGGGTAAGAACAAATTTTATATTATAGAAATTACAACAAATAATGCCACATTTTGTTTTTTTTTTTAATCATTAAAGATTAATTATCGTATTAATGAGACCCTATGATACTTATAAAATCGATGGGAACATATATATCGTATTAATAAAAAATATTTTAATTTAATATGTGTTTTGAGAAAAAATTTTATAAAACATTTGTGCTAAAACTTATTACAAATACGATTTACTTTTTATGAATATGGCAGTACACAAATTAACGTAATTCTTCAAAAGTCTACTGAAGATGTTCAGCAACCATTCCAGTAGGCAATACAACTCCCCTCGAAAGGCCTTTCTACATCATTGTATACGAATGTACACAACTATTACGTTCAATGTCATTCAAAATGTAAAAGGAAATTTAAAACATTTTTGTTTATTGATCATTTTTCGTTCTTTATTTTTACAAACAAATTTGTTTGAAGTTTCCTCCTCCTGCTTTCCACTTTGGACGTCACTTTTATAAACAAACTGGCCCCTTTCGAGTTGGGCTTTCCAAAACAGCCCCTCCTCTTGCCCAGTTGTCTATCTGTATGCTGCAGATAATTTGTATTTATGGCATAATTTAGTATGTATGTACATATATTTATATACATGTACGTATGAATGTGTATGTTGTCTCGTTTTCAATTGATCTTATATGGCATTAAAAAATAACATAAAATAAATTAACTGTAATAAAATCATATTTAATGAATCATTAAGTTTTTTTGTGCAATTTGCAACAAAGATACGAGTACATCGAACAAACGCTCAAACGCACTGAGAACAAATCGTGATCAAGTCAGAACGTTTTAAATGTCTAACAAAGTGTCCTTATGATGTGTCAAAAACATGCTTATATAAATACATAATTGTTATTTTATTTAATTTTGTTTACAGTTTTTAAATTATCATATATGTACATACTCGCACATAAATACATACACACATATGTACATAAAGATTTAAAATTTTAACGGGCGCATTTTTAAATTTTACTTATTAGAATTATGCGTGTATAAGAAATTTAAAGAAAATGTTTTATTAATGTGGTAATTTTTCAAAGAATTTAGAACAATTTTAATTAGATCAGTTGGAGGAATGGATTAAATTGAATACGATAAATTTCTAATAAAAATAACGAATGAGAAACAACGATTTTGAATTTGAATTTTTATTATTCTCTTAATTACAATTAAAAGCAGCACGACTATGATATTTAAAAATACGATATTTAAAAATACGAAATACGAAGTTAATTAAAATACGAGTATTTCAGAATTTCTGTGCTATTGACTTGGCTGTAGCCATACCCTCGACCAGTGCTGATAAAAATCGATTGATTTTTAAATCGATTAGTAAACTCGATTCATTACTAATCGTATTAGCGTTTATCAATATTAAAGTAGTCGTAATCACAATTAATAAAATTAATCCTTAATAAATTGAAGATATTACTCCACCTTTATCTTGGTTTATTGAATTATTTATTGTGCTTGAGGTCTTTTTTAAAAACAATTCCTGAAATTCATGAGGAAGACACCCGCAGGGTGTAGAAATATTGCATATTGTTAAAAATTAGTAATAAATATGTATATTGATTTTAAAAAGACCTCAAGCTCAATAAATAATTTAATAAATTAATCGATAATTTGGCTCGACAGATTAATTTATAAGTAAACGAGTGAAAACAAATTTGGAGTAAAAGCGCTTTAACAGTTTCTCTAAAATCATCGCAAGAGCTCAGATGACAGTTTTTGTTTACATTTTATATGTGTCACAGCGTGATTACTTTCTTCTTGTTCTGTTTACATTTTTGGCCGCCATTGCTGTTTTCTTTTGTATTTGTTTACATTTTTAAGTGTCATTGGACTATTTCTTTATTTTCCCCACAGTTCCTTCTGACAGTAGGAAACTCTATTACATACCCAAAATTTTTTTTTTTGTAATTTTGTGTTTGTTGTAGAACTGTAACGACCTGTACAAATAGATCATGGTTATATGTTTAAACAATTGAAAGGGTGTTTTTTAGACGTTCATATCTTTAAGTTGGTAACAGTATTGTGTTTGATTTGTCAGCTGACAGTTGCAAATTGCTGAAGTTTATTATTATTTTATCAATTAATTTACTTAAAGAAATATTTCATGGCGCTGTTAATTTCACCATCAAGATAATGTGATATAACTAACGTCTTTAGTTTACTATCAGTAAACTGATCATAAAGACTGTGATTATGATCATTGTGTTTTTAATAATTAATCTGATTAATATTTTTTCTACTCTGCTCTCAAAATATTATTTTTACGAAAGTGATCAACTCCATTCTCACCGATAGATCACTTAAGTGTTGGAAGGCAGTGGATACTATGCAAATTATAAGGTCCATAAGTGTCGAAATCACTGGTGCAGCACAGTTTTTTTAATTTTTTTTTATTAAAGATGAATAGCAGAATGGAACAATACTGATTAACAAATGGGAACTTAATTTGAAAACATTTTGGTATTGAAAATATAAAGCAACGTTATGCTTCTCATACGCAACTTTTGTTAATAATTGATGTTCCCAAAATCATCGAAAAATAAAAAATAAAAAACAGACACATAAACGCTATTGATGATTATCGCAAGAAACAGTGTTCCGTTTTACTAGTGTAGAACCTTCTCATTAATACCAATAGTTTGAAAAAATTATTATTATCAATTGAAAAATTCAATACTCGAGTTAGATTAATATAAATTTTGAATTAAGCCAACATCATTCGAAAAATTACGTAAATATTTACATATTTCCTTAGTTTTTATTACCCTTATATTATGTCCTTGATTGTGTGTGTGTGCTTGTTTTTTTTTCGTTACAAACCTTAAGAATAAAAATGTGCAATTATAAATGGAAATGGTGTAAATACGTCATACAATTTGTAATCCAATATGGAAAATGCAGTTTTAATGGTTTATTATTATCGTTTTTTAAAACTTAACAAAGCGTGTAATTTTAATTATTAAATTTATTTCCTTTTTATAACTCACACAATAAAAGATTTTTCTCTTTGCGTAATATTTCTTTCAATTGTAAAAAAAAACTTTGTACGTGAATTTATTTTATTTTAGTTTTATTTATTTAACACACGCACAACTATTAACAAAATCTTTGTTTGGTTTTTTTTCTGCCCGTTAACCGTTCAAGTACTAAATAGACTAAATTTTTATAATAATTTCCTATGGTTTTTATAACAATCAAAACGCCCAACTGAGAAACGAATTTTGTAGCCCACTTAGAACTTCACTATGTATATAAATATTTGTTTATTATTTACTTTTTTGATCTATTTGGTGGTAAATCTATTAATTATTTATTATTAATTATTTCTAGAATATGTGGATACGATCTGTTTTGTTTTTTGTTTTTTGAACTTGACTTTGAAACTTATAAAACAAAATAAATAATTCTGAATATTTTTTTCAAGTACTCGTTTAGTACCACTTGTTTTAGAGCTTTTCTAACAACTAAATATTTTTCGTTCCACTATGATGAAGTGAACTGCGCAACTGTGCACAATGTTTTGAAAAATTGTTGGGCCTAGTTAGTGGCAGCTAATGTTGTAACAACACAGAGAAGAACTAACTTTAATGATATATTTTATTACTCATATATAAATAAGAATACATGCGCGCATATAAATATATGCGCATGTGTAAAAATGTATATACGAAAAGTTATAGGCCAAGATCTGTAAATAAAATAAATTTATAACTTGCTTAGGTTGATCCAACTTCTTCACTCGTATGTGAAGGGATGCCAAAAATGAAAATTTTATATAATTTTTGAGGATTTTTCATAAACAATTAATCCAAAATAACAAATGACGTATTTTTAAACCCTAGAGTGCCCGTTAAAATGGCAATATCGTTTATGCAATTCTTGAATTTGCGGAGAAAGAGGAAAGACGCATAGAGGGGGGTATAGACTTGTGTGTACCTGCAATTATTTTTTATTATCTGTTTAAGCCTTAACAAGCAATGAAATTGTCATATAAAAAGATTAAATTGCAAAAAACAGAGTTGCGATTTCAAAAGACAGTTTAAAAATTGCAATTAAGAGAGGCACTTATACTTCGAACATGGAAATTCCTAGAAGGAGTTCCATAAAATACTAGTATTCTTACCTGTCCTAATTTATGGCGTTTTCGTTTCTGACGAAAACACTAGACAAGTTTTGTCCCTTCTGCGTGTGTGTGTTCTGTTCTAAGGAATTTAGCAAAAAATAATATGTTCTTTTCTAAACATGTATAAAAATATGCTAATTGATATTGAAAGGGAATAAAAGAAATTGTTTAATAAAAAAATTTGGCTTCAAAAGTGGAAATTCGTAATTTTTCAAAAGGAGCTCAAAATGTATATGGTGTTTTTCTTTTCTGACCAAAATGTTACACACATTTTGCACCTCCAACATGTTTGTGTTTGGAACACAAAATATTCGGTACAAAAAAGTAGATGTTCTTTTCGTTTTTTATTTTACACACACAAAAAAGTAAAAAAATGTTACATGTTTTTCATTCAGCAAGGATGTGGGTAACACATAGAACATGTTCCGCATTTTTGTGGCAATATTTTTTTCAGATATTAAAACATCATTAGTTTCGTTGTAGTAGGTACATTGCCCTCTCACCGTTTTTAAAGGTATCGATAGTTTTCTTTTGAAATTGGCCAAGTTTGGATAGGCGTGGCGGAGAAGGCATGACCGCATCTAACTGATTTTTTCACAAGTATTTTTTCATTGATTTCTAAGGCGTGTAACCTTTTAAAATTTCATTGTAAGTTTTTAATACTTGGGATATTCTCCCCAACTAATAGCTAAAAAAAGTTCTTATTGTTTGTTGTGGGCTTAGCTGTACATATTTCGATATTTCATTGGCGCTAACCAAATCATCAGGCTGGAAGAAAACTAAAATAGATTCATATCGAATATAAATTGTTTGTTGTGCAATTTTTATTAAGACATTCATTCTAAGCCTACTATGATTACATAATATGTAATTTTCATATATGATAAAATTCTAATATTGTTTATGTAGGTTTTTGTATAAATATACGAGGTTGAATGCTCACATACCGGATAAACTTCACTGATGATTTGATTTGGTATATTAACAGCTAAGCCCACAACAAACTCTGGGAAATTTAGTTACAAAATTAAAAAAAAAAAAAAAATATGTGTATTTAACTTTAGTTGCATCTGCCCAGCAAAAATATACAAGATCGCACAAAATATTGAAGAAGAAAGAAATCATATGCAAAAATATATCTCCGACATCTCTGTATCTAGGATACACTTACATTTTTGACCTGGTAGGCGACACATTAATAAAGAAATTTTCTTATCTGAGCAAATATATTTTTTGGACACATTGGCGAGTGCCAATGCTTTGCCATACATGTACATATAGAAATTTTTACTGTCCAGCATTTTCACAGTAAGAAAATTTAATAAAAACATACATACATTTCCATGATTCATAGTTTTCGCTTACAAGTTGCATGTACAAGTTCGCAGGCTACATAAATCAGCTCCAAAAGAGATGAGATTCTCTTTAGTTATTTTTTGTGGGACATTTTAATCAATTAAATTTACTCTCGTGTGAGTCAAAATAAATTTTTTTTTAGATTTTAGACTTAAAGATTGTGTTCTAAAACAAAGTAAGTCAAGGTATTTGTGTAGTTATACCAGCCATTTAAATGTAATTTGAGGCAAGGAATTAAAAATATAAATTTTTATATGTAAGTACTTTTATAAGCTAACTAGCTGACCCGGGCAAACCTTGTTTTGCCTTCAAATTTGCACTAAATCGACATAGCAATTATTGTTCAAATAAAGGTATCGGGCTAATTAACCCCACTACACGCTGATTAAGGACCCAACGCCTTCAGCAAAACGCAGCATAAGCTTATCGCGCTAATCTCTGTTGGGCAAAACACAAAAAACAAAATATTGGGCCATCTGTCGGACGAACTTCAAACTACACAGAAACATTCCTCACGTCCCATAGAACATGTATATAAAGTTTGGTCAAAATCGGTGCAGTAGTTCTTGAGTTACGGTGCAAAAACACACACACACAACTAAGTATTGCGCCATCTGTTGGACGAACTTCAAACTACACAGAAACACTCCTCACGTCCCATAGAACATGTATATAAAGTTTGGTCAAAATCGGTGCAGTAGTTCTTGAGTTACGGTGCAAAAACACACACACAAAACTAAGTATTGCGCCATCTGTCGGACGAACTTCAAACTACACAGAAACACTCCTCACGTCCCATAGAACATGTGTATAAAGTTTGGTCAAAATCGGTGCAGTAGTTCTTGAGTTACGGTGCAAAAACACACACACACAAAACTAAGTATTGCGCCATCTGTCGGACGAACTTCAAACTACACAGAAACACTCCTCACAGCCCATAGAGCATGCATATAAAATTTGGTCAAAATCGGTCCAGTAGTTTTTGAGTTTAGCGATCACGAACATACACGTAATTTTTATGTACATATAGCTGACACCGTCAGCTCAAAATATCTTCGGAACTACATAACCGATTTAAGAGTTTGATATCTCGTTTTAAAGAACATGACAACGGATTTCCAAAAAAAAGTAAAATAAAAAAAAAACACAAAAAATAAATATATGTATATGTCATTGGTGGTGCAATATGAAAATTGGATTTTGCCACGCCCCTCCGCCCACAGACCGAAAATAAAAAATCGGACTTCACAGTGTCACCCGCCCGAGTATTCTGAAGGTTCCCTGAAAATTTCGTCAAAATCGGCCCAACCGTTTTGGAGCCATTACGTTACATACATACATACATACATACATACATACATACATACATACATACACACATCCAATTTTATATATATAGATTTATATTAAAATTAGAAAATTTTATGAACAACCAAATACATGTGTATATGATGGAAATTCATATCCTAGAGAAATTAAATTTTAAAAATTTATAAAAAGTATATTCTCTATATTAATTATTAAAAAATTGTTTATTTGTTGTAAGTTTAGTTGTCTATATACCTAAATAAGCATCTATTATGCTAATGCCAGCTGATCAACAGGGTATAACTATCAACTTCGTATGCTCATAAAAAAATTCAAGGATTGAATGAGAATTGTAAAAAGTTGCCTTAGAAATCTTTTACACAAACAACGCAACAAACAACTTCAATTCGATAAGAATATATGTTTTGTAATTTTTTCGTATTTGATCGGATAAAACAAAAGTATATACATATATACTATATATATATATATATATATATATATATATATATATATATATATATATATATATATATATATATATATATATATATATATATATATATATATACATATACATATACATATACATATATATATATATATATATATATATATATATATATATATATATATATATATATATATATATATATATATATATATACATATACATATATATATATATATATATATATATATATATATATATATATATATATATATATATTGATTTTACTTACATTCAAAAAGTCTCTTAGCCACACAACATCTGGTTTAGGATCACCGACAACTTCACAAAATATAATCACAGTATCACCTTCGAAAGCCTCACTGGAACGTGGCTTAACAACAAACAAAGGTTCTTTCGAATAGCTGAGAAAGAAACAGAAATATTATTATTAATTATTAATAATAAGTAGTATGGCAATAAATATTAAGTGACAAAATAAAAAAATCAAAAAGTTTTCAAAAAAAAACGTTGCATTGCAAAAGGTTTTAAAAATTTTAAATTACAGGAAACCGACATTAAGCCAAAACTATTTATTAAGACTGTTATTTTAATGTTACTTTAAAACAGTTCAGATGTTTTTTTCTTATCATAAATTATAATAATTTTGTTTAATTTTCGAATTTCAAAGTAGTGAGAAACACATCACTTTCAGTCTTTGTCAAATTAGAACAAACTTTCAATAAAAAGTATAAAATATTAAATTAAATATGTTAGAAAACTGTAGACTCGTTTCTTAATTTTTCTTGCATTTAAACAAAATATGTAAAACAGTGGGCGATTTTGCTGAAAAGTCTATTCTTAGATTTCAATGGGTATTTGTAATATTCAGTAAAAATTCCATATACTTATCTACAAATTGTTTCCTTTTGTAGTTTTTTTTTAAATTTGTTCATAACTCATACTTACGGCATATCATTTGCCCATATGGCAGGAACTGTCCTAGTTGCTTGCGTTTGAACATCATCACTCTCCTCTAAAGGTTCTATACAAACACGGCATAAACTTTCTTGTTTTCCCACCGCATTTGAAGCCACACAAGTATAAATGCCAGCATCACGTATAGTCGTTTCGGATATAATTAATTCTACCAAGCCAGTAGCATCCAATGAGCAGGTCAATCGGCGACTAGGTCTTAATTTTACACCATTACGATGCCAGGATACACCGACAGCGGGATAAGCTTCAACTTTAGCAGCCAAACGTAATTCCTGACCCTCCTGAACTATATAAAGTGGATCGAGAGGTACATAGAATTCTGGTGAAATATAGGCTCTTATACCCTTGTCGACTACTAGAGAACAGTGACACGACACCGAACCCAATTCATTTTTAGCCGTACAGGTATAGATACCACTGTCACTCAGTTGTGCGGTGGCCAATTCCAGCGTATAAAATTGATTTTCTTCGGTAATTAGACAACGTCTGCTAGATTGCAAAAGTTCATCATCTTTGAACCAAGTTATTTCAGGATTTGGATGACCCACCACCTGACAGGTCAAGCGCACTGGATAGGTAACCTGGACACGTCTATCTCGTAAGCGCATGGTGAAAATGGGTAGAGTATCGCCCAAAGTGGAAATATTGTCTTGACGTACAATTTCTTTAAGACGATTATCGGCCTCATACAGCTTCGCATCGGCAACCACTTGTAGACGAGCGAATGTAGACACTCTACCCTTTGAGTTGGTGGCTTCACAAGTATAACGACCAGCATCGTTTTCAGTAACTTGTTTAATAATTAGAGAACATGTTGAACCAATTTTACGGGTTTTAATACGTTCACTCTCCACGTTGCTGCCAAGCCGTAGACCATCTTTGTACCACACAATATCTGGACGGGGCGAGCCGCATACAACTGTTTCCAAAACGAATTCTCTGTTCAATAAAGCCTTAACTTGTCCCGGTAAAATAACTGTAAATTCGGGAAGGCATTCTACACCGCCAACTTGCAAAGGTGCCGAAGTTTGCACCGAAGGTCCCCAGCCATAACGATTTTTGGGCGTTACGCGAAAATGATATTCTACATTGGCTTTAAGATTAAAGGCATCAAAGGAGTTAATGGGTGTAAGACCGAGTTCTTTCCACATGGCACCGCCATCGTGTCCCACCACCCAAGCATCTACGCGATAGGCAATAACCGGAGCCGAATTATTACTGGGCGGTTTGCCCCAAGACAAACTTATGTGTGAGGGACCTGAGTCAACAAGAAGTGGCTCTGTCGATATAGCAGCCGGTGGATCTAATGAAACAAATAAATTTTAGTGGCCTTGCGAAACATGTTGCATCTTACAATAAATTAAATTAAAAATAAAACTCATTTTATTTTTCTTTTTCCCCGGAGAAACATTTTTATTTTTATATTTATATTTAAATTTTATATGTATGTAAGTGTGTTATTCGTAAATGTAAGCCTGGATTAGAGTGACATAATCCATTTTGGTAATAATAAAAAATAGATTGACAAAACCAAAAATCAATTAAGTTGATTTAAAAAATAGCAAAATTTTAAATCACGTTTATAATACAATCGTGATCTAAATAAAAAAACTAAATACTAAATCTTTGACAATGGAAAATAAAATTAAATACAGATATTTTTTCAAATTTTTTATTATAAATTTTTGTAGTTGTTTTATTACGGTGGTTTTCATTATTTAACTCAAGGTAAGCGTTTAATCCAGGGTTAAACCTGTGTATTATATAAAGATGACTTTTTTTGTAATTTGTAAAATGATTATAAAAGTATTTTAAGTTCCTGTTAATATCTGTAATAAGGAAATAAATAAAATAGGGGCTATTATTTCACATTTAATAATGTTAACAGTCAGATAATAGACACTACATTTTGACAAGGACTTTCTTTTGACTAGGATTGGCAAACAGTTACATTAACAGTTACAGGATTACATTAACACAATAACACACTTATCCGTATACGTAGACATACACAAAATGCTTTAAAAATTTTTCAAACACTTTCAATATTTTGCACAATGGGACTTTTTGAGCGTAAAAGCCAAGATTTATGAAAACAAAAAATAATTCGTAATGTGTATGTGAATTTTTTTTATCTATTAACAAGTTAACAAATACAAACTAAATATACATATACTCAAGCAAATATTTTTATTTTATATTTATTTTCTAGATCACACTTTTTTAATTCTTTTAATTCGAATTTATACAATAGTCCTGTATTGCCAAGGCCCAAATCGTTTAGAAACCAATCAAATACTTAAACATTTTTGGTAAAATAATTTTATTATTAATATTATTAATATTATTTATTTATTATACAATTTGCGCTTTAGGAAATACAGGAAATACTGTTGAAATCGGAAATGATTGCTATTGTTAGAGAATGTATTCTATATGAAATAAGAACAATTATATTTCAAAGGCCTTTTTAGAAAATTTCGAAATAAATTCTGAATTGTCGATCATCATAAAAGTTTGCATAAAGCATAAAAGATATTACACCGAACGAATATTGAACTTTATTTTCGAATTCCATTTGAAATTTCTATTTGACAATAATATCATTTGAGATGATTGGAAATTTTAACATAATTTGAAAATTAGGTAATAGTGCAATTGCTGAGGCCTTATTTTAATATTATTGAAATATTTATCAATTCGAATTGAATTTCGAAAAAAATATAAGCTCTAATTTTATTTGAAGTTGAACTTTATTTTAAAGTTTTCTAAAAGGATACAATTAAATAATAAAAAACAAAGTTTAATGGCTTATGAATAGTTGCAATATTAATAAATAAAAAAGAAAATTAAAATATTTTTTCCATTACTAAAATATATTTTCAGAAGTTTATGACCAAAATATTACGACAAAGTTTCAATATGTAGTGGAAAGTTATTTTAGGTCTATATCAATATTAATGGGATTTATAATGTCGCGACTCAAATTGGTTTGAAACTTTAATTTTCAAACAAAGTTTGAAATTCAATTAATACTAAATCAATACTAAATTTGAAAACGAATATTTATAAAATATAGGTACAATTTTAATGCAAAAAAGCTATGCTCTTAATTTTTAATGCAAATATTTAAATTTTATAGTTCGAAAAGCCATTTATTTCATAGAAAAAGGAAATATCCTACTTTCAATATTTATGATATATGAAATTACCTAGGAAATAAAATGAAACTAGGTTTGAATATATTCAAACGTTCAAAATACTTTTTTAGGTTTCTTATAAAACTGCCTTTTATATGCAAGAGAGGAAAATTTCAAATGCTTATAATAAATGAAAATTTACATATAGTTTGGAAACTTTTGAAAAAGTAGATTTTATGACAAATATTAGTTGAAAATGAACATAAAATTTTGAGTATGTGCAAATATTCGTATTCAGTTCGATGATATCATTATAAATGGAATACTATAAAACTAATCTTACTGGAAGTAAAATTAGTTTTAAGGTTTAAATTTCGAACATAATTTGGAATATAGTTTGAAATAAAAATTTATAAAAAATTTTAGGAAATCAGAAAAATTTATTTATTAAAAAATTTAACTCTAATAGGGATGCCAAACAAAGAGACGTGTCAGTAAATTATATTCAATTTGGCAATAAAATAATAAATAGTCCATTAAACTTTTGAGATTCTTCTTTTCATTATTTTACGTTTTTCACGAATGTAAGCCCCATTGTGCAGTATTAAAAAACAGAGTTACTAAGAAAAATATTTATATATAATATATATGTATATTTACTTACCTTTGAAATATGAAACATCGGGGTAACTTTCTAGTGCAAGGCCCCAACGCGGAGCCGAAGGGGTTTCAGAACGTGCTCTTGGCTTTACCTAAATAAGTATAGATGATTAGGATTATATGACATTAAGTACTCGTACAATAACAAAAACTCAAGTTTCAAAATAAGTGTTAATTAAAAAATGTAAATAAATATGTTATTAAAAGTATTTCCTTTCGGGTTGAGGCGTGTGCTTTTTTTTAATAAAAACTATCTTTAAATTATAATGGCATGAGAGCTGATAGAAAAGCTACGAAGTTAAATGGAGTTGCAGCTGAATTTATTCTTTCTTTTTAGGAGTTTTAACCTAAAAAAGTGAAACGAAAAAAGTTCAAAAAATTATTTTATATTAAAAATTGAGAACAAAATTTTGACATGGACTAAAAATAGCACAACAGCACATGACAGCAAAAGGACAGACTAGAGCTTAAAAAACATTTAATTTTAAATTAATTAATGTTATTTTTTCTCGACTTTTTATACCCACATACATATATTAAAAAAAATTTTATTAAATTAAATTAAGACTTATTAAATGCAATATTTCAACACCTAAGAAGAAGGCGCTCAACTTCTTCAGAAACAATAAATAAAAACAACAAGTTTCACATATAAATTTTGTGAAAATCCTTAAAAAAGCGCCCAAAGGTGCATTGAAATATTGAATTAATGAAAGTTGTTTGTTTTTTTTAACAGTTAAAAACTTAAATTTTTTATAACATTTGCTATTTAATTTATTTTATCATTTCACAAATTTCACTTTAAAAAAATTATAAAAAAAAATTTAATGAAAAAATTTTTTAAATAAATTTTAGACTGATAATACAAGTAAATATTTAATTAACATAAATGAACAAAAACATTAACTATTCACATAAGAAAATTATTGGTTTCTTACCTCAACTGTAACGAATATTCGGTCGGTGCCATTATTGTTGCGTGCAACTACAAAGTAAGTACCAGAATCTGAAATTTGCGCTTTTTGTACAGTAAATCTGGTGTAATCGTCGGAGACCTCTTTGCTAACACGATCAGACTTTGTAATATCTTTGGTACCCTTCATCAAGGTCACTGTAATGAAAATTTGAATACTTGATCAATTCATAAAAAAGATAATCACTCACATCTTGGCTTTGGATCACCAGCAATTCTAAAGGAAATCGAGAAGGGATCACCAACGGCAATTTTCATTTCTGTTTCGGGTCTTGAAAGGAATAAAGGTGGACGCTCATCTTTCGATACACCCACAGCAACGTCGACATTTGCGTGCGATTCAATGCGGCCAAAAGCATTTTGAGCTCGACAAGTGTAGGTACCTTCATTTTCAGCCTGGGCATTCATAATGGCCAGTGTGTAAACACCGTGTTCGTAGAATGTCTTAACATTTGGCTGTCCCGCCAAAGATTTTCGATCGCGGAACCATTGTACCTCAATTGGCGTATGAGTTTGCATAAACTCAGCTGAGATGGCGATGGTGCCGCCATTGCAAACCGTTTGGTTACCCAAAGGTGATACAAAGTGTGGTTTATTGGGATCACGATGGAAGAAGCCCAAAGTTTTCTCCATGGCAAAACGTTCACGTCCCTTGAAATCTACTTGATGAGTGATCTTATTTTCTGCCACTTCATTGCGAGCAACGCAGGCATACAAGCCCGAATCCTTTTCGGTGGGATTAAGTATAATCAACTTGGAATAACCGTCGGGTTGATCGATTTGTATATATCTTTCACCCGGCATAATCAAGTCGGTGTCCTTCATCCACTGTATCTCGGGACGAGGCTTACCACGCACACGGCAATCCAAAACCAACTCATTCTCATTAATAGAATAGGTGTCTGCATATAGAAAAACAAACATTATTAGTTTCTATTTCTCTAACTGCTTTGGGCACAACTACACAATAAGATATAAGAAAAACAGTGGACTAAAATCACAACAACATTTAAACAAATACGTGTCGTGTTGAAAATGGTGCAATTCAAATATTTTGTGTGTGAAAGCAAGAAGTTGCAAATATAGAAATATAGTAAAAAAAAATTTACACCTTACCAAACATTGTGAAATTAAATCTTATTTTTGTTATTAAGCTTTCAAGACCCTTGTTTTAAAGTTCTATCTAAACTGATTTTGATGAAATTCGGCATGACTAAAATTTATGAAACTTTTTACTACGACAAAATGTTTCATTACCAAGATACTCGTAAAATATATGATCTTTTTACGGATTTAAGGATGGTATTATTTACTTCCGTAACAATGTTACATCAAAAAAGTGCATCAAAAAGATTTGATTTTATAAAAGTAGCTACAAAATATTTGGTTGTAAACGCTACCAGTTAGCGCCTATGACATCAACTGGTCCGCTTGGGTCCTAGTTGGAACCTGAGCGTTGACTACAAAAGATAGAAGTTTATATTTAAAAGGTTTACGCTGGCCTACTCGCATTTTTTGAGAAATTTGAAATAAATAAATATAACTATATTTCAATGGAAAATCACCTTTTTAAAAATCTCTATTTCAAAATCTGTACAGTTTTATATAGTATCATGTAAAGTAAATTTCTTTCCCAACCCAATCCAATACAACTTTAACTTCATTGAAGAAATATCACCAATTTAAGCAATGATTTCTTAACAGGCTCTGCCTTGTTTCTAATATAAAATTAGGGTGTTAATTTATTTCCAAAACTTGCCATATATAACAACAACAAAAATTACCATGTTATATCATTCCAAAGGCCGTCCAAATGAAACTTGAGGGCTGATTTTCGAGTTTTAAAATAATCACATCACAAATAAATTATTCTATATATAGAGTATAATTAGCTTTTTTTAATAATTATAATAATAATAAACCGATTTTTGGCATTTCCTGCAAATTTCTCTCGGATGTTTTAGGCGGTTTTTGAACTTCGTTAATTATGAAACGTCTCTTGTCAGAAAATGAAATTTTTTTCTATTTTTATTAAATATAAGTAGAGAAATTCTGCTAAAAAAATAAGCTAAATATGATTTTCTTCACAAGTAAACGGTGTATTGATAAAATGTAAATTTAAAAAAAAATTTCTTAATAAAATGTTCGAAATAAATATTATTATATGAGATCTTTAAACACGAACACGACTGAAACTATGAATTGAATTTTGCATTTAGTTCTCAACTTTCATGGCAGTGGTTTCAACAATCTTAGTAGGTAACAACCCATATATTAATATTTATTAGGAACATTTTAGTGGCTGCTCTTAAAGTCGGTTGGATTTTTTATGAAGAAATTTTTATTTCAAAAATTTTAAAGTTTATTTTTGAAGCGGTTTAAGAGGTACCCCTCTCAAGCTTTCACACGTTGTTCCAAATACCACCACCAACTTTGAATTCTTTCAGTCTTATAACCAGATGTACGATAACTCGTTATTAGTTTGTATGAGAGGTGTACCATTCCCCTTTCTCTTATCCAGTCAACTTTTCTTGAGGTCTCACTATTATATTAGGCAAGATATAAGATTATTCAAATTTTCTTTGTATAGGAGGTACCCTTCACCCTGATCCTTATCACTTATTGGTTTGACCAATGGGACCATATACTTTCATATTAAAGGAAGAGTTTTTCAAATTGGTCCATAAATGACGAAAATATCGCTGTGCATAAAAAATATATATTATTGAATGTATAACGATTCATACTCGTTTATGTATCATATCGATTTTAATTAAACTTTTTTCTATAAAAATGTCTTTTCGGTATTTATTTCTAATTTCTATAATTCCAATTAAACATATTTCTCTATCCCAACGTCGCTAAAGAAAGGTTAACGAAATACCGGAAATGAACAAAAATTATAAATCAAATACCCAATGCCTAAACATATAATCATAACAAGGATGAGTTTCTATAATCGAATTTCAATAATTCCCTACTCTGTGCTACAGGCAAAAGTATGTTGTTAAGTAATTCCTCAGTAATTCCTACTTATTTTAAACTATTTTTACCATTGCTATTGATGTATAGCACTCCTTTAGCACAAGATTTAAAATTCAATAAAAAGAAGATCCCTGTTAAATACCTTCAATCGAAAAAAAATACCTTTAATGGACTGAACAAATGTTGCTGGCTGTGGAGCATCCTCGTAGTGCTTATATATGCGCAATTGGCTTTGACTCAAACTCTCGCCGTAATCATTAGTTGCACGACAAATATAATGACCGCTATCGCTTTCTTGTGCCGCAAAAATTTCTAATATAGCTTCGCCATTGTGGAATATCGTTTGATAGCGGCTATTTCTAGGCAATGGCCCATTGTCCTTTAGCCATTCAATATTCGTGCAGCCATCGTAAACGAGACTACAGTTCAATCTAACATTTGAACATTCGGTTACCGTACGATCATGCAATAGAGTACTAAACAAGGGTTTTCTTTGTGTGTTCATATGAAGGTTACGATCAATTGGCGAATGCTTTGATACTTCGTTCTTAGAATTTTCCATGATTTCGTTAAAATTTTTGGGAATATCATTTGCAAATACATTGATATCGGTTTCAGCGGCGTCTTTCATAAGCTTCTTCAGATCAGCTATCTTTATAACTTTCATTATGGACTCTATGCGCTCATTAGATTCGGCAAAACATGAAAAGGTACCACAATCCGACGGTATGGGATTTCGTATAATTAGTTTATGTATGCCGCCGATTTCTTCAATTATACGATAACGATTGTTGGATATGGTATGATCATCACGAATCCATGTTATAGAAGGCCGACCATGAACGTTGCACGATAATATAATTTCACAACGTGCAGCATCGAATGTGGCTAGAAATATTAAATTTGAAATATTATAAAATCAATCCTTTGAGTCCTTTCTAAGAAAAAAATTAAAAGCCTTGTTAAATCAGTTAACAAGTCTTCAGTTCAGCTGATCATTTATCCGGCTATTGAACCATTCAGTCATTAATGATTATGAAATGGACAAATCCGTTAATCAGCTCACAAACCGAAGTTTTTGCATCAATGCTTAGCTGTTGGCAGCCCGCCTTTTAAATCTATTTTATACATTTAAGCGCATTATTGTCATCATGTGGTCTTACCTGTCGCTGGACTTGAAAAGCTAGATGGCAATTCTGCAGTTGTGCTGTCGTAAACTGTTAGATCACACACGGATTCTATTGAATTGCGATTATTGCGTACAACACACTTATATACTCCTGAGTCGTCTGGTCGAACATCATAAATTTCTAAGCTCAGAGCCCCATTGATATTGTAGATTTTATGACGAGAGTCCTTTGTAACACGCTCATTGTCGCGTAACCAATACACATCCTCAATTAAACCGGTTACATAACAGATCAATTGGGCCTTGGTACCGGAAGCGATAGTCATGGGTTTCATAGCAGTCACGACATCAAGTTTAAATTGCTTATCTCTAGACCGTAACTTCTGCTCTTGTCTGTCGTCGCCATCAATTTTACCTTTGATTTGTTCAGCTTGTACTTGCTCCTGTTGTTCGTGGTACAACTTGGCGATCCTTCTCTCGGTTATTTTTTCCATATAATCCGAAACGTCTACGAATTTGCTAATTTTCATTTGGCCACTCTCGCTTTCAGCGTAGCAGGTGTAGAGGCCGGTATCTTCTTTGCAGAGATTTTGAATAACCAGTTGCCTAACGCCGTCTGGCAGATCAACGTATTTGTATTTGTTGCTCTCTTTTGACAACAAGTTATTATCCTTTTGCCAGTAAACATTCGGTTTGGGATTTCCGGAAACTTTGCACTCCAGAGTAATATGATTTTCATGAGAATGATATGTATCTAAAGTTGAAATGAAATTGATATGATGAGACATTCAAAACATACAAATTATGATGATATTTGCGTTAAAAGTTTGTTGCAACTATGAACTATGAAAGTTAGTATGAACGTACCTGTACAATAAATATACTTGAGAGACAGATCAAATACGACATCAGACCAATTACGAAAGAAAACAAGCATAAAACTTACCTTTAATGCCGACTGTAAATGTAGGACCAATTAATTCTTCCTTGCCTACGCTATAGACAAGCAAAGTGCAAGTGGAAACAATTTCATTTTCGGCACCTTTGACCCTAAGTGTGTATTGGCCACTTTGGGCCTCGGTCACATTGATCAAGTTTAACCAAGCGATGCCATCTTGCATGGACAATTTACTCGTAGGTCCAAATGCTATGAGATTATCATTGTGGAACCAACGGGCAGTGGGATCGGGGCCATCAATGCTTACCATCCATTTGACGTTGCTTCCCTCCTTTACCGTGCGATTTGAAAGGAAGTTTCTGAAATAGATGTATTTCCTTAGATCTGGTGGTGGTGGTACTTCACGCCTTCTTCCACCACCTTCTTCATCATCATTTTGCTTCTTCTTGCGTTTCTTTTCCTTTTCTTCTTCAGTTTCCTCAGTTGGTGGCAATGCAGGCGGTCTGTCTCTAGTTGGCGACACTGGTCTTCTGCGTCTTGGCTGAACAGTTACCATATGCACGATCTCGGCTTTTCCCTCACGATTCTCGGCTTGACATACATATTTGCCACTGTCCGCCTGTGTTGGATCCATAATAAATAGCTCTAAAGTGCCATCTTCATGTTCAGCCTGCTGGTATTTTTCGCTTGGTTCTATTTTAACACCATCCTTTACCCAAGTAACGGTGGGAGTTGGCAAGCCGCGTACATGACAATCCAAATGTAATTCATTAATCTTTCCATGGTAGGTATCTTTAATGTTGCGAGTAAATGTTGGTGGCACATCCCCTGTACCAGGATTAGAGTAAACTTCAAGTCTACAAAATGTTGAGGCTTCGCCGGTTTCATCGCGAGCCCAGCACTTATATTCACCAGAATCCTCCAAAGTTGCCGATCCTATTTCCAAAGTACAGAGACCCTCCACATAGCGACCTCTAATCTTTGGGCTATTTTGAATTTGTTCTTCATTTTTGAACCACTTGACTTGGGGCTCTTTGGCTTCCAAGAAGCAAG
This sequence comes from Germaria angustata, assembly GCA_963681545.1. NCBI lineage: Eukaryota > Metazoa > Arthropoda > Insecta > Diptera > Tachinidae > Germaria > Germaria angustata. The sequence continues at coordinate 85,969,479 of OY813002.1, forward strand.
ATATTTTCACTTTGGATCCTTCAGCTACCACACGGTCTCTAACGGCAGTGGCAAAGTGAATGCCAATTACTTTTTCGCGTTTTTTAAGGCTGCTGGTTTCGGAACCAGTGTCCGTAGCATTAGCTGAAGATGCTTCAGCTTCTTCGTCATCTTTCTTTGGCTTACGTACACGTTTCTTTCCCTTACTTCCGCCATCCTCGCCCTCTGATTCGGCTGGTTCTGGCTTCGCCGTCACCTTCAACTTTTCTTCCTCCACCTGTTTTGGTTTCAATAAACTCTTGTCTGCATGGAAAACGCCGTGAATATTATCAGCTATATGATGCTCTTTACCTCTGAATAGCACATGATGGGTAACTTCCGCCTTGCCAGCACTGCTCTCTGCTCTAACTATATACTTGCCGCTATCCTTGTCGCTAGGACAATCTATAACAAGTTCACAGTTACCATCAGGGTGCTGGAAAATGTGGAATCTTCCGCTATTTTCAATTTCAATGTTATCCTTGAGCCACTGTACTTGTGGAATGGGCACACCACGAATGCCCGTCTCCAAAATTAGTTCATTCGAATTCAAATGATATGTATCTAATCCGAAAATAAACAAACAATTAAATGTGAAGAACTCAAGTTAAACAAAAACCAAAAATTAAAATATTGCATAAGAAATGTTTTCTTTGTTTGCATTTGTTGTTACACAATATTTAATTTAAAATTAACTATTATTTATTTTTTTTCGTTTTCATCTGTTAAAATGTAGTTTTCTAATGCTCACCTTTTATGGGGCGGGTAAAAACAGGTTCGACATCGGTCGACACACTTGGAGAATAGACATGCAATTGGCACGATGCGGTAATTTTGCAGAACTCATTTTGAGCTAAAAGGGTGTAGATACCCGAATCCTCTGGTTGACAGTTTAGGAATTCCAAACAGGCCATACCTTCTCGGCTCATGTTGCGCAAACGTGGACCAAAGGTGACATTTTGATCATCCTTTGTCCATTTCATGGTGGGATTTGGACCATCAACTACCGATTGTAGTTTGACTTTGGAACCAACGGCGACATAGCGATTGGATAAATATGTAGTAAAATACAATTGTTGCTTAAGGGAGGGGTCTGGCAAACGGCTTTTCCTCTCATAGCTAACATCACCTTCATCATCCTTCTTCTTAGATTTTGGTGGCCTACCAGCCTTGTCACCGCCAGCACCGGCGCCACCACCCCTTCTACTACCCGCGTCCGAGTCACTCATACCACCGGATAAAACGCTAGAGCGCCTGGAGCCTTGATTAACATCAACGACAACAGAGTGTGAAGTTTGTTGGGTGCCTAATTTGTTCTGTGCAACGCAAGTATAATTGCCACTATCATTCGTTGTGGGCTTGTTGATGATTAGCTCGCAAATACCATCTAAATGTTCAATTTGCACAATGCGATCATCAAGTACAACGGGTATTTGGTCCTTTATCCAAGTAATTACTGGTCGTGGATTGCCACGTACCTTAGTGTCGAGAATCAAATCGTTTTCAGAAGAGTGATAAACATCTAATGAGATACAAAAAGTATAGTACAGCTTTGCATGAGATAATTGTGGACGTACAAATTAATTCAAATATAAAGTGACCTGAATAAGTGAATTCTTTCCTCTATTTTTTTTTTTTTTTTTTTTTTTTGGCAACATCGAGATGAATTCGCAACGAATAGCACACACATATATACACACACGTTAAGAGAAATCCAACAACTAGGACTACAATTACGATCACAAATATTTTTGCGAATAGATCAAACGATCTTGTTGTTTTGTTTTCATTAAATGACAAGACTGATCGATCGATCGCTCGGTTGCTCGATCGATTGACTAAATGATTTATAAAATGCTTGGCCAATTTTTTTTCAAACATACATACATACATATAAATGTTGTTATGTATATGTAGTGTTCGGATACACACACAACGACAGAAGTAATAAGTACCTCTAAGTGGTAGTGCGAAAATGGGTTCATGTTCGTCGCCTTCGGTTTGCGCAGAATACACCTTGAAATAGCAAGATGTCTCTATTTCACTAAACTCATTTTTGGCAACACATTTGTAGACACCTGAATTTTCTGCCGTTACATCTTTTAATTCTATTATTGCCTTATCGCCTTCTGTATGGTTTTTCACTTTTTCACCATAGGTAAGCCATTTATCATCCTTCATCCATCGACAGGCTGGATTGGGGCCAATAATAGTTACCATTAGTTTCACATTTGAACCTTCCATGGCCATGCGATCACGCAATTGTGTGGCGAATTTTAATTTTTGTTTGGCTGAGACTAATGGTTCTGGAGAAGCTCTGGGTGCTCTATGCACCGCCTCAGCTCTTTTCTTATCAGATTCTCCCTTAGATTTCAATGCGTCCTCCATTGCTAACTTCGCTTTTTGTTCTTTATCCTTTTGAATACGATCTCTGGCATGAAATATTCCATGAACATGATAGTGGAGATTCTTTGCAACCTCAACTGCATGAGTCACTTGAGCTTCTCCACTTGAATTTATGGCTTTGCAAGTGTATACGCCATTATCCTTAGAGTTCGGCTTATAAATCAAGAGCTTGTAAACACCATGCGCCTCCTCCAGCTTGCTGAATTTAACATTTGGCTTGATTTCAAATGCACCTCTCCACCACGTTATTACCGGTCTAGGAACACCATGAACATGAACTTCAATAGTCAACTCATCATCACGTAAATGATAGTATTCTGAAAATTATTGCAAAAAAATTAGTAGTATTATAATGATAATTGGTTTGTTTTAAAACTATGCCATGTACCTCTGACCAATCTAAAGGATGGTGGTGCAGGTTCATCTTTAAACACTTCATAGATTGTAACATAGCACGAGGATGTCACTTCATCATTCATGTTCGCAATCACACACGAATATTCGCCGGAGTCTAATATAGTCGTATTTATTATATCTAAAGCTAAAATATTATTGTTGTTGATTATGCGATGAGTGTTATCTCTTTCCAGTTGTCGGCCATCTTTGAACCATTTCACTGAAAGTTCTGGACCGCCAACGGCACAGGATAGTCGCACATTTTTTCCAGCTTCGACAGTGCGATCAGATAGGAAAACAATAAAGTGTGGCGAACGCCTCTGATCACGCAAACGTTGCCATTCAGCGTCACGCTGTTTTTCACTTCTTTTTACAGCCAAACTATATTTGCGCATTTGCTGCATGAATTCCTCGCCTTCTTCCTCGGCGATCTTCTTCCAACGCTCCTCATCGTCTGGATCAGGTCGTGTAAAGCCTTCGGAAGCATTGCTGCTACGTCTTGTTTCGGCTGGTAGCTCCCCAACTTCGTCCAAGTATTCATCTTCATCATATCTAGACTCGTCGTCATATCTCGATTCATCATAGCGAGAGCTACCTTCATCGAACTCTGTTCCCTCTTCACCTTCACCTTCTTCCTCCTCTTCGCCAGCCTCTTCGGCAGCCTCAGCTTCCTCCTGAGCCCGTCTTTCGGCCTCCTCACGTTCTCGTTCTTCTTGCTCAGCTTTTAAACGCTTTTGCCGTTCTTCATAGGTTTCTACTGGCTTTTTAGCTGCTAATTTAGCTGCCTCTTCTTCGGCAGCCTTGGCTGCAGCCTTAGCCTGCTCTTCCATTTGCAAGGCTAATTTACTCTTCTTCGGAGGTGGCTTTGGCGCTGGTCCAGTTGGCTGTTGTTGTTTTTCCTCAAACATTTTTTTACTGGCCTTCTGGCCACCACCCATTTCAAGCTTTAACGATAACTTTGGACTGGGCGATTTTTCTTTTTTCTCCTTCTTTTTAACAGTTACCTTCTTTTTGCCTTTTTTCTGAGGCTCGTCTCCATCCTCATAATCAACGCTCTCTTCACGGCTTTCATCTCGGTTTTCAGATGTTTCAGTTTCTTGACCTTCCATGGTGGACGAGGAAGGACTTCCATCCTTGTCAACTGACCTACGGGGCGTTCTTCCCTTTTTGCCACTCTTGGGTTTCTTTTTCGGCTTTACCACCTCCTCTATAATTTCTTCCTCTTCTTCATATTCCTCATATTCTTCAACTACATAGATAACCTCAACATTAGAAACATCCATAACAGCAGCACGATCAATTACAGACAGATCAGAGGTTATGTAACGCACAGGTTTTTGTGCTTCTAAAGGCTCAGATATATCCATAACCAAGGCACGATCGAACACAGCTGTGTTACATGTTAGCAGTGTTCTTAAGTCTTTGCCCAATTCGAAGGGAGTTTTCTCCTTTTCTTCCCTTTTTAAAAATGGAGTTATACTACGCCATGTTGAGGGAGTAGCACTACGTCTTGTCATATACAAGGTAAACGGAGTTTGGGAACGACCTCGAATCGGTGTAGCACTCCGTCCGCGCAAACTCCCTGGAGTGGGAGATTTCAATTTGCGTTTCTTTTGGGCTGGCACCTGCAAAGTATCTTGAACAGGTACGGCCTCTGGTTCTTCCGAGCCGCGAGCATCAGCAGCCACCGTTTCACCTTCAGTTTCACCCATTGTTGTATATAGACACTCTTTAAATAAAGGATTTCGAGGTCACACAACTAATAATTAATAATTATATCGGGATTTCTTTTTTCGATTTTTTTATATGTTTATATATATATATATATTTTTTTGTTAATTATTCCGTTTTCGTTTCGGTTGTTATTAAACACAGTTCGTTAAATATTTGAAATTAATGCGATTATTTTCTTCTTTTTTTAAGGACGTGATCGGCGATCGGTCCGTTCGTAGCGACGTGTTTGACTCGACTGTTCCGAACGAACTGAAACAACCGTACGTTTCGAAAATTGAATTTCAAATGATCTACGAAACCTTTTATCATTTTTTGTTCTAATTGCATTAGCTGCCAAGAGTCTATAATTACTTTATTGTCATGGACTCAACGTCTACGTGAAGGTAAATTTTATTTCTATTTACACATTTACACACACACTTTCGAAATCAAACGCAATCAAATACGAATAGTTTTCTCAATAAAATTTTCACTTGATTTGAGAAAACTTTTACAAAAGAAGTAAACTTGACCTTAGAAAATTTCTTATAAAATAAATTAATTGTAACAAAAAAAAAAAAAAAACACAAAATCCTACCTGCTTGTACCCAGGAGTACTACGATAGCTATAATTATTTAATTTATTATTAGTATTTTATATTAATAAAATTATTTCAATGAAACAACAATTAAAAAAGAAATAAAAAATCAAAAGGTTTTCTGGCAAAATAAAAAAAAAAATTAACAAAGTGGTTAGTAATTTCCTATTTGTCTTAAAATAAAAAATCTATTAATATCATTCAAGTAAACAAACGAATCAATCATGAGTCAGTAATACATAAACTTCGGATACCCTACAACAACCACTATAATGTCACATGCAAACCGTTTCCTCTTGATTGACATTCGTTTGAATTTTATGTAGGGCATCAATGAAATTCATTAAAGATACAAAATTTTAGAAAAAAAAAACAAAACAATTTATCGATCAACATACCTCTGATATTACGAGTAAATATTGGCGGAGTGCCAAATTTATTCGTGGGTACATCATACAGTGTCACGAGGCAACTAGTTTCCACTTCACCATTTCTATTAGCAGCAACACATCTGTACACAGCTGCATCGTGCAAATCGGCCGATTTTATTTCTAAGCTACACAAGCCATCCTTCTGGGTGATTTTGTATTTAGAGGTGCTTTCAATAGCAACGTTCTCCTTATACCACTGCACCACTAACTCATTGTCTGATATGCCGCACGTCAGTTTTATATCACTTCCCACCGATGAATTACGATTCGTAAGTTTTATATCTACAGAAGGCATACGCTTGGAACTTCGGAGTTCTTTAAGGTCTGTATATTCCTTCGATAATTTCATTTTTTCAGTGCCAGTATTCTTATCTTCAGCTTTTTCTTTTTTAATTTCTGATAATTTAGCTTTAGTGCCCTTTTCTCTAGCTACTGCTTCATCTACCAGTTTCTTTTCTTCGTCTGTCTTCTCGGCCTGCTTTTTACTAACTTTCTTTCTTTCCACTCCTAGTTTATTTTCATCTGACTTTTCGATCTTATTATCTATTATACCATCAGCATCAGCATTTTCTTTCCTTAATAAGACCTCCTCGGGTTCTATAACAGACATTTTTGTAATTTCACTATCAGCCTGAAACACTTCTTTTCTTGGTTTTTTGGTTTGAGTATATAAGTTCTCTCCATCGATTTTCTCCGGCTTTATTTCAGATATCTTAGCCTCTTCTTTAGCACCTTCACCTTTTTCCTCTTTGAATTTTTTTGCTTCAGCATCAAGTTTCTTTTCATCGATTTTTTCGAATTTCACTTCAGATAATTCAGCCTTTTCTTTAGCAGATTTGATTTCTTCCTCTTTGCCTTTCTTGACGTCAGCATCAAGCTTCTTTTCATGGATTTTTTCGGGTTTCACTTCAGATAATTCAGCTTTTCCTTCAGCAGCTTGAACTTCCTTTTCTTTGGGTTTTTTCGATTCAGCATCAAGTTTCTCTTCATTGATTTTTTCGGATTTTACTCCAGATAATTCAGCCTTTTCTTTAGCAGCTTTGATTTCTTCCTCTTTGATTTTTTTGGCTTCAGATAATTCAACCTTTCCTTCAGCAGTTTGGACTTCCTTCTCTTTGGCTTTCTTCGTTTTAGCATCAATTTTCTTTTTATCGATGTTTTCGGGCTTAACTTCAGATAATTCAGCTTTTTCTGCAGCTTGGACTTCCTTTTCTTTGGCTTTCTTCGCTTCAGCGTCGAATTCCTTTTCATCGGTTTTTTCGGGTTTCACTTCAGATAGTTGAGCCTTTTCTTTAGCAGCTTTGACTTCTTCCCCTTTGCCTTTCTTCGCCTCAGCATCAAGTTTTCTTTCATCGATCTTCTCGGGTTTCACTTCAGATAATTCAGCATTTTCTGCAGCAGCTTTGACTTCTTCTTCATTGGATTCCTTGGCTTCAACATCGAGTTTACTTTTATCGATCTTCTCACGTTTCACTTCTGATAATTCAGCCTTTTCTTTAGCAGATTTGATTTCTTCCTCTTTGCCTTTCTTGGCTTCAGCATCAAGCTTCTTTTCATCGATTTTTTCGGGTTTCACTTCAGATAGTTCAGCCTTTTCTTTAGCAGTTTCGACTTCTTCCTCTTTGGCTTTCTTCGCATCAGTATCAAGTTTACTTTTATCGATCTTCTCAGGTTTCACTTCAGATAATTCAGCCTTTTCTTTAGCAGCTTTGACTTCTTCCTCTTTGGCTTTCTTCGCCTCAGCATCGAGTTTACTTTTATCGATCTTCTCACGTTTCACTTCTGATAATTCAGCCTTTTCTTTAGCAGATTTGATTTCTTCCTCTTTGCCTTTCTTGGCTTCAGCATCAAGCTTCTTTTCATCGATTTTTTCGGGTTTCACTTCAGATAGTTCAGCCTTTTCTTTAGCAGTTTCGACTTCTTCCTCTTTGGCTTTCTTCGCATCAGTATCAAGTTTACTTTTATCGATCTTCTCACGTTTCACTTCTGATAATTCAGCCTTTTCTTTAGCAGATTTGATTTCTTCCTCTTTGCCTTTCTTGGCTTCAGCGTCAAACTTCTTTTTATCGATTTTTTCGGGTTTCGCTTTAGATAATTCAGCATTTTCTGCAACTTGGACTTTCTTCTCTTTGGCTTTCTTCGCTTCAGGATCAAGTGTCTTTCCATCGATTTTTTCGGGTTTCACTTCAGATAATTCAGCCTTTTCTTTAGGAGATTTGATTTCTTCCTCTTTGCCTTTCTTGGCTTCAGCGTCAAGCTTCTTTTTATCGATTTTTTCGGGTTTCACTTCAGATAATTCAGCGTTTTCTGCAGCTTTGACTTCCTTTTCTTTGGCTTTCTTCGCTTCAGCATCGAGTTTCTTTTCATCAATTTTTTCGGGTTTCACTTCAGATAATTCAGCCTTTTCTTTAGCAGATTTGATTTCTTCCTCTTTCGCTTTTTTCGCTTCAGCATTGAGTTTCTTTTCATCGATTTTTTCGGATTTCACTTCAGATAATTCAGCCTTTTCTGCAGCAGCTTTGACTTCTTCTTCATTGGCTTTCTTGGCTTCAGCATCGAGTTTCTTTTCATCGATCTTCTCGTGTTTCCCTTCAGATAATTCAGCCTTTTCTGCAGCAGCTTTGACTTCTTCTTCATTGGCTTTCTTGGCTTCAACATCGAGTTTCCTTTCACCGATCTTTTCGGGTTTAACTTCAGATAGTTCAGCCTTTTCTTTAGCAGCTGTGACTTCTTCCTCTTTGGCTTTCATGAGTACAGCATCAAGTTTCTTTTCATCGATCTTCTCGTGTCTCACTTCAGATAATTCAGCCTTTTCTGCAGCAGCTTTGACTTCTTCTTCATTGGCTTTCTTGGCTTCAGCACTGAGTTTCCTTTCATCGATTTTTTCGGGTTTCACTTCAGATATTTCAGCCTTTTCTGCAGCAGCTTTGACTTCTTCTTCATTGGCTTTCTTGGCTTCAACATTGAGTTTCCTTTCATCAATTTTTTCGGGTTTCACTTCAGATAATTCAGCCTTTTCTGCAACTCTGACTTCTTCTTCATTGGCTTTCTTGGCTTCAACATTGAGTTTCCTTTCATCGATTTTTTCGGGTCTCACTTCAGATAATTCAGCCTTTTCTGCAGCAGCTTTGACTTTTTCTTCATTGGCTTTCTTGGCTTCAGCATTGAGTTTCCTTTCATCGATTTTTTCGGGTTTCACTTCAGATAATTCAGCCTTTTCTGTAGCTCTCACTTCTTCCTCTTTTGCTTTTTTTACTTCAGCATCAAGTTCCTTTTCACCGAACTTCTCGTGTTTCACTTCAGATAATTCAGCTTTTTCTGCAGCAGCTTTGACTTTTTCTTCATTGGCTTTCTTGAATTCAACAACGAGTTTCCTTTCATCGATTTTTTCGGGTTTCACTTCAGATAATTCAGCCTTTTCTGCAGCAGCTTTGATTTCTTCTTCATTGGCTTTCTTCGCCGCAGCATCAAGTTTTCTTTCATCGATTTTTTCGGGTTTCACTTCAGATAATTCAGCCTTTTCTGCAACTCTGACTTCTTCCTCTTTGGCTTTCTTGGCCTCAGCATCAAGTTTTCTTTCATCGATCTTCTCGGGTTTCACTTCAGATAATTCAGCCTTTTCTGCAACAGCTTTGACTCCTTCTTCACTAGCTTTCTTGGCTTCAACATCGAGTTTCCTTTCAACGCTCTTCTCGGGTTTCACTGCAGAAAATTCAGCTTTTTCTGCGGCAGCTTTGACTTCTTCTTCATTGACTTTCTTGGCTTCAACATTGAGTTTCCTTTCATTGATTTTTTCGGGTTTCACTTCAGATAATTCAGCATTTTCTGCAGCTCTGACTTCTTCCTGTTTGACTTTCTTGGCCCCAGCATCAAGTTTTCTTTCATCGATCTTCTCGGGTTTCACTTCAGATAATTCAGTCTTTTCTGCAACCGCTCTGACTTCTTCTTCACTGGCTTTCTTGGCTTCAACATCGAGTTTCCTTTCATCGATCTTCTCGGGTTTCACTTCAGATAATTCAGCCTTTCCTGCAGCAGCTTTGATATCTTCTTCATTGACTTTCTTGGCTTCAACAGTGAGTTTCCTTTCATTGATTTTTTCGGGTTTCACTTCAGATAATTCAGCATTTTCTGCAGCTCTGACTTCTTCCTGTTTGACTTTCTTGGCCTCAGCATCAAGTTTTCTTTCATCGATCTTCTCGGGTTTCACTTCAGATAATTCAGTCTTTTGTGCAACAGCTCTGACTTCTTCTTCACTGGCTTTCTTGGCTTCAACATCGAGTTTCCTTTCATCGATCTTCTCAGGTTTCACTTCAGATAATTCAGCCTTTCCTGCAGCAGCTTTGATATCTTCTTCATTGACTTTCTTGGCTTCAACAGTGAGTTTCCTTTCATTGATTTTTTCGGGTTTCACTTCAGATAATTCAGCCTTTTCTGCAGCTCTGACTTCTTCCTGTTTGACTTTCTTGGCCTCAGCATCAAGTTTTCTTTCATCGATCTTCTCGGGTTTCACTTCAGATAATTCAGTCTTTTCTGCAACAGCTCTGACTTCTTCTTCACTGGCTTTCTTGGCTTCAACATCGAGTTTCCTTTCATCGATTTTTTCGGGTTTCATTTCAGAAAATTCAGCCTTTTCTGCAGCAGCTTTGACTTCTTCTTTATTGGCTTTCTTGGCTTCAACATCGAGTTTCCTTTCGTCGATTTTTTCGAGTTTCACTTCAGATAATTCAGCCTTTTCTTTAGCAGCTTTGACTTCTCCCTCTTTGGCTTTCTTCGCCTCAGCATCAAGTTTTCTTTCATCGATCTTTTCGGCTTTAACTTCAGATAATTTAGCCTTTTCTGCAGCAGCTTTTACTTCTTCTTCATTGGCTTTCTTGGCTTCAACATCGAGTTTCCTTTCATCGATCTTCTCGGGTTTCACTTCAGATAATTCAGCCTTTTCTTTAGCAGCTTTGACTTCTTCCTCTTTGGCTTTCTTCGAATCAGCATCAAGTTTTCTTTCATCGATCTTATCGGGTTTCACTTCAGATAATTCAGCCTTTTCTGCAACAGCTTTGACTTCTTCTTCACTGGCTTTCTTGGCTTCAACATTGAGTTTCCTTTCATCGATTTTTTCGGGTTTCACTTCAGATAATTCAGCCTTTTCTGCAGCAGCTTTGACTTCTTCTTCATTGGCTTTCTTGGCTTCAACATCGAGTTTCCTTTTATTAATTTTTACGGGTTTCACTTCAGATAATTCAGCCTTTTCTGCAACTCTGACTTCTTCCTCTTTGGCTTTCTTGGCCTCAGCATCAAGTTTTCTTTCATCGATCTTCTCAGGTTTCACTTCAGATAACTCAGCCTTTTCTGCAACAGCTTCGACTTCTTCTTCACTGGCTTTCTTGGCTTCAACATCGAGATTCCTTTCATCGATTTTTTCCAGTTTCACTTCAGATACTTCAGCCTTTTCTTTAGCAGTTTTGACTTCTTCCTCTTTGGCTTTCTTCGCCTCAGCATCAAGTTTTCTTTCATCGATCTTCTCGGGTTTCCTTTCAGATAATTCAGCCTTTTCTGCAACAGCTTTGACTTCTTCTTCACTGGCTTTCTTGGCTTCAACATCGAGTTTCCTTTCATCGATCTTCTCGGGTTTCACTTCAGATAATTCAGCCTTTCCTGCAGCAGCTTTGATATCTTCTTCATTGACTTTCTTGACTTCAACATTGAGTTTCCTTTCATTGATTTTTTCGGGTTTCACTTCAGATAATTCAGCCTTTTCTGCAGCTCTGACTTCTTCCTGTTTGACTTTCTTGGCCCTAGCATCAAGTTTTCTTTCATCGATCTTCTCGGGTTTCACTTCAGATAATTCAGCCTTTTCTGCAACAGCTTTGACTTCTTCTTCACTGGCTTTCTTGGCTTCAACATCGAGTTTCCTTTCATCGATTTTTTCGGGTTTCACTTCAGATAATTCAGCCTTTTCTGCAGCTCTGACTTCTTCCTGTTTGACTTTCTTGGCCTCAGCATCAAGTTTTCTTTCATCGATCTTCTCGGGTTTCAGTTCAGATAATTCAGCCTTTTCTGCAACAGCTTTGACTTTTTCTTCACTGGCTTTCTTGGCTTCAACATCGAGTTTCCTTTCATCGATTTTTTCGGGTTTCACTTCAGATAGTTCAGTCTTTTCTGCAGCGCTGACTTCTTCCTCTTTGACTTTCTTGGCCTCAGCATCAAGTTTTCTTTCATCGATCTTCTCGGGTTTCACTTCAGATAATTCAGCCTTTTCTGCAACAGCTTTGACTTCTTCTTCACTGGCTTTCTTGGCTTCAACATCGAGTTTTCTTTCATCGATCTTCTCGGGTTTCACTTCAGAAAATTCAGCCTTTTCTGCAGCAGCTTTGACTTCTTCATTGGCTTTCTTGGCTTCAACATCGAGTTTCCTTTCATCGATTTTTTCGAGTTTCACTTCAGATAATTCAGCCTTTTCTTTAGCAGCTTTGACTTCTTCCTCTTTGGCTTTCTTCGCCTCAGCATCAAGTTTTCTTTCATCTATCTTCTCGGGTTTCACTTCAGATAATTCAGCCTTTTCTTTAGCAGCTTTGACTTCTTCCTCTTTGGCTTTCTTCGCCTCAGCATCAAGTTTTCTTTCATCGATCTTCTCGGGTTTCACTTCAGATAATTCAGCCTTTTCTGCAGCAGCTTTTACTTTTTCTTTGTTGGCTTTCTTGTCTTCAACATCGAGTTTCCTTTCATCGATTTTTTCGGGTTTCACTTCAGATAATTCAGCCTTTTCTTTAGCAGCTTTGACTTCTTCCTCTTTGGCTTTCTTCGCCTCAGCATCAAGTTTTCTTTCATCGATCTTCTCGGGTTTCACTTCAGATAATTCAGATTTTTCTGCAGCAGCTTTTACTTCTTCTTCATTGGCTTTCTTGGCTTCAACATCGAGTTTCCTTTCATTGATTTTTTCGGGTTTCACTTCAGATAATTCAGCCTTTTCTTTAGCAGCTTTGACTTCTTCCTCTTTGGCTTTCTTCGCCGCAGCATCAAGTTTTCTTTCATCGATCCTCTCGTGTTTCACTTCAGATAATTCAGCTTTTTCTGCAGTAGCTTTGACTTCTTCCTCTTTGAATTTCTTGGCCTCAGCATCAAGTTTTCTTTCATCGATTTTTTCGGGTTTCATTTCAAATAGTTCAGCCTTTTCTTCAGCAGCTTTGACTTCTTCTTCTTGGGCTTTCTTCGCTTCAGCATCAATTTTCTTTTCATCGATTTTTTCGGGTTTCACTTCAGATAATTCAGCCTTTTCTGCAGTAGCTTTGACTTCTTCCTCTTTGAATTTCTTGGCCTCAGCATCAAGTTTTCTTTCATCGATTTTTTCGGGTTTCACTTCAGATAATTCAGCCTTTTCTGCAGCTCTGACTTCTTCCCCTTTGGCTTTCTTGGCCTCAGCATCATGTTTTCCTTCATCGATCTTCTCGGGTTTCACTTCAGATAATTCAGCCTTTTCTGCAGCGGCTTTTACTTCTTCTTCATTGGCTTTCGGGGCTTCAACATTGAGTTTCCTTTCATCGATTTTTTCGGGTTTCACTTTCAATAATTCAGCCTTTTCTACAGCAGCTTTGACTTCTTCCTCTTTGGCTTTCTTGGCTTCAACATCGAGTTTCCGTTCGCCGATCTCATCAGCTGCCAAACTTTCTTCCGCCTGTGATTTTGATAGCTCAACGATCTTATCAGCTACTTTAGAAATCGATGTGCATAGATCGATTATATTTTCATAGACATGAATTGTTTTAATATTATCAGTTGAATTTTCGATAGAGTCGTATTGCTTTAATGACAATGTTTTTACGTTTTCTAAATCTGGATTGAGATTTGGGGTATTTGTATCAATCATGTCATCAAATAAAACAAAAATATCCATTAGACTTTTTTGCAAATCAATCATGTGTGATGAGGATTTTTCAATGTCCTTTGTCGTTTGTATACGTTCGGCTACAGACTGTATGTTGGCAAGCTTTGAGTTCAACCCCATTAGTTTTGTCTGCCAGGCTTCGTGTGTCACTGAATCTATTTTTAAACTTGTTGAAGTGATCTTGTCATTAACATTTCTCAAATGATCTGCATTAATTGATTGCATCAAGTCGGAATCATCTTCCATTAAGGAGTTAATAATTTGCTCCAATTCTTCTTGCAAACGACCATCGTATGTATGCACAATATGTTCTCGTAACTTAAATATACATTTTCGTTTTTGCTCGTTATTTGGAGTGTTGAGGGCGTCTTCTAAATCGTTTTTAAGATGCTGTAGTTCATCGTTATCGCCAAGTTTTTCTAACGCATTTAGTATCGTTTCCTTCGGCGATTGTCGTATTGATTGTGGCTTAGTTTGCAACGTTGTGAGAATTTGTTCAAACATTCCTTTCATATTTTCCAATTCCAATAATATTTCAAATGCATCATTAATTTCCTTGCCTTTGAGTTTTTCTAGCAACCTACTGAGTTTTATGGCTTCAAATGCATTTGGATTAATGGATTCTAGTTCATCTGTCCCTTTTCGTAATTGACACAAAGACTCGCTTAAATTTATGAACGTCTCCGATAGTGGTGTAAGATTTCCTTGATTGTGCTGGTATATATTGTTCAATTCCGAGATTATCTCGTTGATGGTAAGGGAAATATTTTGTAAGTTGTTAGATTTTTGGGTTTCGTTGTTAATGTGTGTCGAAATGTTGGTAAGTGTTGGCTTTATAGCTTCTATAACGTCAAATAGTAGCGATTTGCGCAATTTGTCATTGCCATTCATTATGTGTAGAACAACTTGTTGAAGATTAAGCAAAATATTGTTTGTAACTCCATCAGTCGTTTCAGCATTAATGCCATGATTTAAGAGTTCTTTGCTTTTGAATATTGGCAAAAACAGGCGATCTTCAATGGGTGTAGAGCGATCACCTTCAATGACTGATTTCAACTCTTTTAAATTTTCTGCTACAGATTCAGCATATGCTAGGGAACTTTGTTTCAAATTTGATGTTGGTATATTTCCAATATATCTATTGGTGTTATTTATCAATTCCAAAACTTCTATTAAGAAAGGAGCTAAAGGCTTTTTCTGTTTGTCTTTAGCTGTTGATTCATTTGTCTTATCTTTATCGACTATCTCTGTTGTTGTGTGTTTGTCAGGCTGAGCCGCAGTTTTCAAATTTGTTTCTTCGGTTTTCTTTTCAGACAATTCGTCTTTGGATATCATTTTTTCCGACTCGTCCTTTGGCATACCATCTTGGGATATTACAATTGTTTTATGTTGCATTTGTTTGGTTTCGTCCTTTAATTCCTTTTTATCAAAATTGTCAGTTCTTTCATTACTTTGTGTACCACCATGTATTTGATTTCCTTCAGTTTTTCCAAATTCTGCAGTTTCAATTGTTTGAATCTTTTCAATATTTGCTTTTAATTCGTTTAATAGATTTGATAACATGCTCATAGTATCGTCTTGTTTCATTTCGTAAATCGTTTTCGATTGAAGTTTGTTTTCAACCGCAATCAAAGTATTTTTCAATCGTTCTACGGTTTCCTCATTTTCTTTCATAAAAGTTTGAACTAAGGGATCGTTGTGAAGCAAACCCTCTTGAACTTCCGTAAGAAACAATTTGGCGGATTTGACATTTTCCAACAAAACTTGCATTTCTTCCTTCTCCAACCGCCTATCATGTAATGAAAGAATTTCCTTAATTTCTTTTAGCTCGGGAGTTAGATAATCGATTTCTTG
Organism: Germaria angustata; assembly: GCA_963681545.1. NCBI lineage: Eukaryota > Metazoa > Arthropoda > Insecta > Diptera > Tachinidae > Germaria > Germaria angustata. The sequence goes on from OY813002.1 coordinate 85,984,772, forward strand.
CAGTAATTCGATTATCCTTATATTACCTTCATTACTTTCGACAAAGTCATAAATGGAAACCAATATATTTTGAGTTTTTAAAAGAGCGGGCAGCAGTAGTTCGTTGCCAGACTTTTCACTTAAATCATTAAGTTCTCTAAATGCCGACATAAGTTGAGTTTGTAATTGGACAATTACACTGGATGAAGCTTCAACATCGACCGTATTTAATTTGGCTATAACATCAATGGTTTCCATAAGGTTTCTGAACGGTTGTATTAAGGTTTCAGCATTTTGTTGAAGCTCATTTGATCCTAAACAGGCCACTATGAATTCTGAAAATACCAAAACTATTTTCTCTTTCATCTCTAAGGCCAATTGTATTTCCAGGGATGGCATAGCCTGCAGCAAGTCCTCAAATATTTTTTCTATATCTTCAAGACCGGTTTCCAAGCCCAATGATTCGTAGGTATGAACTAAACATTCCTTTAGCTTAAACATAGTTTTAGCCACCTTCGTTTCCTCTGTCTTTTCGCCAGTTTTTAGTAAATCACTCTCCATACTTTCCAAGTCCCTTTTCAATTCTAGCATTATATCCTTCAAACTTGCAACCTTTATATCTTGTATATTTTTGCTGGAGTGAAGACACTCTTCAATTTGTTTAATACCACCAGCTACACAATCTTTTAAGTCAAACGTCTTAACTTTCTCGATATAAATGTTTGCTGGTTCTTGGTAATTATTTTCTGTTACCGATTTTAGCTCGCCATAGGATTCCATATTCGAAACGTTTAGAGAAGATAAGTTGTGAACATTGTCAAATACTTGGGTATCGAAATTCTCACAGTACTTTAATAAATTAAATAAAATATTGGATTTCTCCTTTATAATTTGGAGAGAAGTGCAATCTTCCAACTTATCGCATGCTTGATTCTGTTTTATATTAACAATAGCTTCCTTGACACTTAATAAGGGATGGGCGCAGGTTTTTAACAGTTCTAAATTTGTTTGATCACTAATACTGGATATTTGGGATAGTAATAAATTTTCCTCTGTACAAAAGACAGCCTTTTCCAATTCCCTTAATGGCTGAACCAGTTCCTTAAGATGGTCAAATGTATGAATATCAGCCAAAGATTCTAAGGCCTCTAGAGCATGATTTTTATGCATTGCTACCACATACGGCCGTAAACTTTGTAACACTTTTGCAGAGGACATGCTGGCTTGAGATAATGTGTTCATTGTTTCTGCCTGTTCCAAATCCTGATTATAAAATACTTTTACGCCTTCGACCAACTCCTTCAACGGCTTTGCCATAGTTCTTAATTCAGAAATTTCATCTTCACTCAAATCCTTTACATCACAATTATCTACAAACTCTTGTATCTGCAGAGCACAGTTTTCCAAACTACAAACAGCTTCGGCCATCGTTCGCGGATCACTGCACTCGGAGGTTGAGTGCGCTACATCTAGAACCTGAGGTTGCAAGGTTTGTTCTAAGCATTGTTTAAAGTCCTCCATTTTATGGACTGTAGCTTTCATCTGTTGAACTGACTCTAGTCTCAATGAACCAGTATCGTAATCGTTACAGTGGGCCAATACAGAGGCAATGCTATTCTTAAGCTTACCTAACAATTCATCAACTTGAATCTTTTTCTCTTCAAATGATTTCAAGGGGCCAGGAATAGCCTCCCTATTGACATCCTTATGCAATGAAGTTCTATCGCTATCGGAGGGCAGCGATTCGGCAGCAGATTTTAGTGCTGATACATCTTCTAAAGTGGACACATCTTCTTTAACTGAATCCGCAACAAGTTTAGGTAATATGCTTTCCAGTACAACCAAAATCTTGTTAAACGAATTGAGAACTGGTGCTGCCACTGAGGCATTATGGTCCGCCATTTGATCTATTGTAGTTTTTAGCTCCTCTAAGTCATTGCGACAATTTTCGTAAAAGATTTTCGAAAATTCGTTTTTATTTGTTGCAGTTTGTAAGCTTTCTAAAGAGTTATTTACTCTCTCTGTTGCCTTGGCAGTGTCTCCAAGAATTTTTAATGATGACTCCAAGTAGTTTTTATCCGCTACAAGAGAATTTTCGCTTTTAAGGTTATTAATAAGTTGTTCGTACGGTTTGACTAGATTAAGAAATTGAACTTTAAGTTCTTTGTCCATAAATGGAACATTTTGTAGATTCTGAATATTAGCACACAGCTTTTCCATTTCTCTAAGACTTTCTTCTAGTTCAATTTTCATTTCCATTTCTTGTCTCATAGCTGAAAATAAATTATCATCTTTTCGGGCCTGTTCCTCATCCAAGGCGATTTCTTTTCGCATATTTTTAAGCTCATTTTCTTCGATATCGATTGATATATTTTTTATAAGATTTTGCATTTTGTCTAAAGTTTCAGCAATATCGGAGTTCTGGTTTATTGCTGTTAACTTTAGTATTTCCTGACTCATTTTGACTTTGCCATTTAAACTATGCAAGGGATCTATTAAGTCAGTTAGGGACCCCGAAATTGATTTCTGTTCAATCTGACGTATGCAGTAGTTAAGCTCGTCTATGGGTTTCTTTATATTCTCCAAAACTGTTAAATGGTATTTATTAATATCTCTGTTCATGACCTGACTGATAAGAGATGAAATCTCTTCCTTAAGTGTCGCTAAATTTAGGGCTATATTCTCGGGTAAACGAGTGGTTATATGATCTATATTTGATTCAAGGTGCAATACAGCTTGAGCCAAGGACTGCAATAGCTTCTTCAAATCAGCGGTATCGGTTATATTATCATCTGTTATTTGACCCGTTAAAATATCTTGGCTTAGCTGGGCCAATCCGTTTTGAATTTCTTGCAAAGGCGGCACCATTGATTCAACCGTACTGACAGTAAGTTTTCCAGCCTCGATATCGTGCGAAGGTTGTTGCTGAATTACTTCCAATCCCTTATTTAATTCAAATAATGGTGGTGAAACAATATCTAAGATTGCCATATTTACTTTTTGTTCTACATTGTCGGTTCCGGTTATTGAACTGACTTTGCCGCTGATTTGAGCAACCACGGTTTGTAAGTCGTTAATGGGTTCCACTAAATTTAACATTATTTTTTCGTGTACCTTTTTGTAAATATCCTCGTCAGTTTCTTCAAGCGTTAGTTCATTTTCTACCTTTACCAGAGCCGCCTGAATTCTTAAAACTGGCTCACAAATGGTTTTAACCGACTCCGAAAACTCTGGCAAATTTGCCTCAGCTACATTGGTGAAAGGTAAGAGTTCGGGAACTTCTTGTAGTTTGGCTACTGTTTCGGTAAAATGTTTTGTGGCTTCGATTTCTTGGGCCTCTTGCAATAAAGCTTGGGACTTGATAGTGTCTTTGGTAATTTCTAGACCCTGCTTAATATCATCCACCGTCAGTTGTAAATGCGATTTTAGCGCTTTGTTTTCAAATGATTCCGAAATCGTTTTAACTTCTTCCAATGCCTTTATCAAATGGTCAGCCGTGCTATCTATAATGCAAACACTGGTCCTTTGAATTAATGTTGTGCCAGTCTCATCAATTTCCACACATTTTTCAATTACTTGTAAAGCAACATGTAAATTGCGAATATCCTCGTTCATGGTTTCGAATAAGGCGTCTACAGGGGTTTCGCCCGAATATACCTTTAGCTTACTTTGAATTTGGCTTAAGGGATCTATTATATTCTTTATGATTGCTATACTTTGATCAGCAGAGGCTGGAGTCATTAGCATAGCCGATTGGTTGATGACTTCCGATTCAACAGCAAGCAAGTGGCCGTCTAAGACTTTTAAAAGTTTAGCCAGCGGTAGCAGTGATTTCAAATTTCTCCCGATTTCAGCTTCACTGCTAACAATTTTAAAAGGCTTGTCCGAAGTGACCTTTAAGCCATCACCTACGGCTCCTGAGATGTCTTGAAGCTGAGCTTCATTGTCCGTAGTTTTTGAAGATTCGCTATCGGTTTGTTTTTTACCTTTCTTGCGAGCAGGGGCCTGTATCAATTCGTTAAGCGACTCATTTTCCAAAGAATCTATTTTGGACATCTGGGCACTGGCAAAAGTTTGTAGTTCTGAAGAATTTTCATCCGCACTGCCGTCGGAAGTTTTGGAAAAGCTTACGAAGTCATCGGCTTCTGTAGGCTTCGATTTGCGCTTTCTAACGGGTGCTGTCATAGACAGTTCTTCCTCCATTTTCTCAAATGATGATTTGGCAAAGTTATCTGTTTGTTTATCTAAATCCTCTTCGTCTTTTAAGGACGAGCCATGTACAGTTATTTCATTAATGGATATATCATCCATACCAGCCTCAGTACGCAAGTCTTCTTCGTGGCTAAAGTATTCAGGAGAAATGTCAATAACCACAGCTTCCATAAGTAATTTACCAGACTGTGAGGTTTCTTTGACAAAGCGTAGAGGAGGTAACTCTACCACATTCTGTTCGGTGACATGTTCGGATATTTGATCGGCATACATTTCGACAATTTTCAAAGCTTCTTCTTCTGTTAGATCCGGTGTTTCATATAGAGACACTGAGACTTCTTTGCCATCAAATGAAAATGATACATCTCCCCTATCTGTCATGGTTATATCGCCTTGAGGTGTTTCATACAACTGAGAGGTATGCTCCTCCTGTATGGTGGAAAGCGAAAAATTACGCTGCAAATCATTTTGCTGCTGCGTTTCTTGTTTTGAAAAATCATCTTCAAATCCTAGTAAAGCAGCTGAACTAGCCACAACTCCCATGCAGTTACGAGCTTCGCAAGTATACGTGCCTAAGCAACAAGTTCCATCCTGTCCCGAAATTATTTTATGAATGTCGCCCGGTTTGAGCTCCACGCCATCTTTATACCACTTCAACATAGGTTGCGGAACACCAATTACTTTGCACTCCAAGTTAACCGCACCCTCCTCGGTGAGTACGGCCCGCAGGCATTCAAGGAAACGTGGTTTCTTATAATGCCTGGGAATTTGCAGTTTCAAAAAGCAGGATGTAACAGTCGTACCAAAATCATTCACTGCTACACATTTCCATTCTGCCTGATCTATAAACTGCACGCATCTTATATCTAAATACCAATTATCTTCTTCACCACGATGTTGATTGTAGCGTTCATCAGTCTCTATGGGCAGTTCATCCCTGAACCATGACAGCAAGGGATCCGGCGTGGCCTCGACCTTAACCGTAAACTGGAAGGGTTCATTAATTTTAGTTTCTTGTGACTTAAGTCCCATCAAAAATTTGGGCGGCTGTGACGTCGAAGCGGCAAATGTAAGACGGTCTTCTTCATTCAATTGATTTTGTATATCCTCCACTGTTAACACGGCAACGCTGCTCGATTCACCCATACAGTTTTGGGCAAAGCAACAATATGTTCCTAATGAATTTGTGCCCGTCAATTGATATACATCACCGGGTTTCAGTTCCTGGCCATCTTTAAACCACTTCAATATGGGTGTTGGAAAGCCCACGACTTTACATTCAAACGAAACTAGTCCTTCTTCTGTTAATACAGCTCTAAGATTTTCCATAAATCGAGGTTTACGATAATTTTTGGGAACTGAAATAAGGGTATTTTATTAAATGAATTTATACAAATTATTATATAGAGCATCCCGGGATTTGCACAAGATTTAATTGCTGATTAATAAAATTATTATTTTTTTTACACTGGTGCAAGAAAGTATTGAAAAAGAGACAGTGTGATAATAAGTCTGGGTTACGAAAATTTTAAATTTAAGTTTATGTGCAATTTATTGGTTGTATGAATAATCGCGCAACTGAAAATCTATTATAAATTAAAAATTACTGCCATCTTTTTGTGGATTCCGAATGTCTTAAGAATCCAGAATTAGTGAATAATGTTTTATTTATGTATGTATAGCAACTTGTGGAAATTTGATTCCTTTGTTCGATTTTCATTTCAGGTATTATTAATACACATACAGTGGGCCGCAAAACTAAGGACATAGCAATATGTTATAAAATTAATTAACGTATAGGAATGCAAAAATAATAAATTATATAGAAAATAAAGAGAAATAAAAAATGTCATTTGTTGTGGGTTGGGCCATTAATGGCAATGACCAAAAGAAGTTAAACTTTTATTATGGCAAGTTACAAGCCTGACGAAAATATTACCTCTTCAACACTTGATTTGTTCTCTATGACAGCTTTTAGCCATTAAAATGTACAGAATTTGCCAGGGCAGGTGATGAAATGAGAAGAGAAAGAGAGAGAGAGAGAGAGGGGGGGGAGCATAAATTCCTTTTACAACCCTACTGATCAGCATTTTATTAACTATTGTAGCAATGTTCAAGCGATTCTGGTGTTAAGTAGACACATTTTCTTTCTTAAGCTGTACGTGTGGAATTTTATTAATTGTTACACTTGGCCGACGATTCTGCACGCATTACCGATGAAGGAGTAAAAGAGTATCAATTGCTGAAGGTTTTGTTGAGTTACCAGTGCTATGCTTGTATCACTTAAACAGTCCAAGAACAATTAACACAACGTAAATCAGAAAAACTCATAATGCTGATGACTTGTCCTGAACAATTTTTTGTATATGGTACTTTTTTCAAAAGTTTTTATATTTTTTATTTACCAATATTCATGCGAATTTTCGAATTTGCATGAATGATAGACTTTTATAGAAGAACTCAAAACAAAATTTAGACTTTTTTGATCTTTGGTTATATAAAATAAGAACATTCAGATTTTTCATTTTTTATAAATTTCTTTTAGCAACGGAAAATGGGGCAAATGAGTGTCGTTAACGATCTAATTTATATGGAGGTGGTAAATTTGTTTAGGAATGGACTAGCACTCCATACACACGCTCATCTACACTAATGATCTAAATGAAAATTGTTCATACCAAAAGTGAGCAAAAAGTCAAGAATTTCGAGTCGACTATTTTAATTAAAAGAAAATGAACTGATTTGTACTTATATATTTTGGATCACCACATAAAATTTGTATATAACCACAGAAAATGGAACTACCAATTTTCCGTCCTAACCTTGCGCCTTTTCTATATACAATATTGTACTGAAATAATTCTTGTGCAAATCCTGGATAGCATTTTCATAACTTACTTTCCATTTCGACTACGCAAGATGAAATACCCACACAACTCTCTTCATTTGTAACAACACACTTCCATTCACCTTCATCACAGGCCTCCGACGGTTTTACTTCAATCATATACACACCCAAACCATCTTCAATATATTTGTATCTATCACCGGAATCAACACGTCCATTTTTATTGTACCACACAACAGTCTGGGGCCAAGGTGGTACAGCCACTGAAAAAAATATAACAAATAAGTAAATATTTTATTGAGCAGTGTTTGTTATTTTGTTTATACAAATTCGTCTATGTTTTTAACTCAATTGCAAAATTATTCTATTTGGCTTATCTTTTTGTTTTGATTTTTAAATCCGCAATCTCTCGTCTTAATACTATAATTTATTTCGTTAAATATGTTTGTGAGAACATTTAAATAAAACAGTTGACCTGCCTCACTTTGAATGTTTGGTATTCCAACCATTCAAATCAGTTCAAGTTTATGTTTCTTGATACAATTTTCTCAACGAAATGCCGGCATTTTTACTTTTGCAACAAACCACTTCAACGCGTGATTTTCTTTTGAGAAGCTGGCCAAGTGCCAAATAAAAATTAAATAAATAAAAAAGGAATCACCACTACAAAATATTAGACATTCGCTCACTCACCTTGGCATCCGAGTATAATTGTATCACCAATGCGAACACTCGTATTTTTTAATTCGTTTGTAAATATCGGTGGGGGAGCAGAGTTAGTCACACTATAAGAGAGTAATTGAGAGGAATAAAAATGAACAATTATAAAAAGAAAATGAATATTTACCTATCGGCGGGTTTCAAAGATCCCTCTCTGCTGCCACGACCCACAACATGTAATTTGGAGCTAGAGTATGCTTTTCCCACGCAATTAACTGCTTCACAGGTATATGTACCCAACGAAGTGGGATCATCTGCATTGGCTGTTAGGGCAAATACATCACCGGCCTTTATTTCTTTAGAGTCCTTAAACCAACGCAGTTGGGGTGTGGGTACTCCTACTACTTTACATTCCAGCGACACTGTGCCCTGCTGCGTTAATATCGCTTTTAACTCTTCTATAAACTCTGGCGCCTTGTAGGCCTTTGGAACTATGACGGTCAAATTGGCAATACACGAATTGCGGCCGCCATAGTTTTCTGCCATAACCATCCATTGTCCACCATCTTCCAATGTCACTGGGTTTATTTCAAGATAATAGAATAATCCTTCATAAACCTCTTTAATGCGATTGTTTGGACATATACGTCGATCATTTCGAAACCAGGTCAACTAAATAATCAAAACAAAACCATACAATATTTGCTTTTTCCATTTTCAAATAAACATGCCATACCTTTACATCTGTGGAACTGCGTATTTCGGCTATAAGTCTAGTACTTGAGCCAACTCTTACTTGTAAATCTTTTAATCGTCTTGAAAATTTTGGTGGATCTTCACCCGATGATCTGTCCTCAACTATAAGTTGTACATCCTTTCGTATGATATCGTTGCCTTTCGTTTTAGCAAAAAGCGTATAATGGCCAGCATCTTCACTCTGCACATGTTCAACCGCTAGTTGAACTGCGTTACTGGTCTTTGTGATGCGAAAACGATCTGAATTATAAATGGGAGTCTCACCGCGACTCCTGTTAAATGAAAATAAATAAATAATACAAAAGTATAATTATTATTATTATCATTATTATTGTAATTTATATTTTTATTATTATTATTATTATATAAATATCTAATAATAAAATAGAATCATTCATATCGATCCTTTAACGTAACATAGTCACATCTAAAAAAAGACTCGAACTTGCCATTAAAGTTTTTAAAATGTTAGTATCCATACCGAAACTTGTTGGTATATCTTCGGTTTGTATAAGAAGGATATTGAGAAATGCGTTTTTCCCAAAAATTTTGATTTTTGAGATGTGTTGGTCGACATGTTCTAAAAGTAAATGGAATTGATAATCCTCTTTTTTTGAGTAAGCAAAAAATTATTGAGCTCGTTTTTAACAGCTTTACATTTCTTTAAAAATTAGATTCTTATATTTTTAATAGAAAAATAATACGAATAGTATTCATACATCAAGTTGTCTGTTCGCATAAATACTCTATGACTGACTGTGTGTAATTTTAAATGATTAATAAAATTTTCATTGTATAAAATCTCTGAGTATTTACACACTTTTACACACAAACGTTGCACAGTGGGCCATAATGAAATAATTTGTAATAAAAATATCTTCGATATGCTATTACATATCGTGTTCTTCCTGAATTTCGCGCGTCAAATTCCATATTTTTTCTACAAGAAAAAAATAATCTTGAGTAGAATTTTATCTGTATAAACACAAATTCATTGATTTTCAAATAACAACAAGAAAATTAACTTTAAATTACAACCAAAAAGCGAAATGTATAAAATTCTTTGACCAAACATTTGCCTGAACATTGATTTTTGTTTTAGGTGACAGAAAAAAGTCTACACTAATACCAAAAATTACATGTACACCTATACCTCATTTTACATGGTTTTTATTATCAAAAAAATTTTATATTTTGTAGAAAATAATTAACTTTCACTACAGTTGAATTCATTTCTACATAATTATAATACTAGTAACAACTAATATGTATACAAAGAATACTGTCAAATATCAAATATCTATATACGACTATTCGTACTTTGATAAAAATAATAAACCTTTAATTTTTCAAAGAAATTTTGTGTCCATGAATTAGTTGATTTGAAACAACCGAACGAAATTCATCATTATTTACACATATATTTTAAAACTTTTTCTTTATAAGAATTTCCTATTTAAATCGTTTGTTTATGCTCGCTTTCGTTTTTCAATATAAAAGTAAATTTGATCGGATTTGTGAAGAACTTATCATCCGTGTAAAATGGGGGAGTGCTGTACTTTTCGTTTTAACTGCGTGCTAGCAAAAATTTACCATTCTGAATTTCGTAACTTGTCTTTACACAGAGATCTTATGGGTACGTGAAATTGAAATAGAACTCTGTAATAGACATTTAGTTTTTAATAACATCTCTATATTTTTTGACCTTTTTATAACATTTTGATTCAAATATTATTCAAGCTTGAGGTCTTATTTAGTGGTTAAACAATTTTAATTCAAATGATCGATATTTCGATACTCATTGAGTATCATCTTCAGAATTTTCCTGAAGATGATAGTAAAGGAGTATCGAAATATCGATAATTTCAAATAAAATTGTTCAACCACTAAATAAGACCTCAAGCTTGAATAATATTTTAATCAAATTATTTTATTTTTAAATTTTAAATGATAATAATAGCAGAATTTGTGTATCTGACATTTTGAATATTTTTTGTGAAACGTTATTAGTTGTTTATTGAACACAAGCTTTTGTTTTCTACTCAAACCGAATTCGAAAATTCGAACTCAAAGAAGATACAACGTAGTATAAACACTTCGATACGATTTGCGTAAAACAATCCATTTTGCTCATAAAAGTGTACTATTACTTTAACAAAACCTGTAAAATTTTATTCAATTTTTTAAATATACATATTTATTTAAAATTACATGAAAATATTATTTTTCTTTTGGGTTTGATTCCCACCAGCTTTACTACAAGAAAATGAAGGCATTTGTTATTAATGTTCATTAATACAAAGTTATAATATAATCCGTATTTTTATTGCAACATTTAAATAAAGAAATAAATAATTGATGCTTTTACTCGTACTTTCCCATAAGCAAAAGTTAATTGTGAGTATGGATCAGAAGCAATTGGAAATAATTTCTACTATAAAAAACATAAAAACCTACTTTTCTTAATTTATTTATTTATTTATTTGTTTAATAATATGTCTATGAATAAATATATCCTTACAGACAAATATTCAAATGTACATTGAAATGTGTAAACTTATATTAGCCAAACATTGAAAATATTATACATTACAATTCATTTAACAGACTAATAATGATACTTTTAATTAAATTAGGAGACAAAGAAAAATCTATGATTTTATAAAAGTTATTAAACTGGCAGCACATCCACCTGAATGGATCGGCATTTGCATAATTAGATGCGTAGTATTTAATAAACAGCAACTCATAATGTCTAGACGGACGGTTAGGAATATTCAGTAAAATATTATTAAGTAGATAAGGTGAGCAAATGTCACTATTTATTAAATTCAAAACAAATGATACATTCAGCATAGTCCTACGACTTTTAAGAGTTGGCAGCTTAATGAGTGAAAGACGACTGGTGTACGACGGGAGATATAAAGGATTCCAATGAAGACTACGGAGGCAAAATAATAAAATTTGCTTCTGTACCGATTCGATGGAATGTATATATATGTGTCATATAAACTGGGTCCCAAACCACCGATGCATATTCCAAAACAGGTCGTACCAGCGAAGTATATAACTGTTTAGTGACATAAGGGTCCTTAAATTCCTTAGCTCATCGTTTTATGAAACCCAGGATACTACGTGATTTGCTCACAGTTAACGAAATATGCTAACATGCTATAACACCAAGATCAATGATTGGAAAAACTCTTTCTAATTGATGATTTTCCAGGGAATAATTTACTTTAATATGAGAGCCTCGGTAGAATGAAATATATTTACACTTATTAAAATTGAGCTGCATTAGATTTTTCTTACACTAATCATAGAAGCAGTTCAAATATGTAAATGTAAATATTTGATAGAGTTCTAACATATTTATTCTCAAAAAAAAAACTTTATCTTTAAATAACCTAAGGAAATTGTTATTATTATTAAGGAAAAAAATCAAGAAAAAATCTTACCAAAAATTAAAAATTGATTTTTACCAAAGTACTTAATTCACTATGACATAGTATTACACTAAACAATAAAAAAAACTTAATCGAGGTATTTCAAAATTCAAGAAAATAATATTTAATATTTTTTGAGGTCTTAACAAGGCTTTTACTTTTTTTTTTAAATCGAATGAAGTAATGCCTATGGAAATGAACTTTTACACTTCTCTGATATATTTTTGTGAAAAATTTATTGTATCAATCGGACTGAAAATTTTCAAATGTTGAATTCATTTCTAAAATATTTCGTTTTACGCCACTGTCCGCTATCTTAAGCAATAAAATGCTTTTTGATTTTCAAAATAATAATAATAATAAAAATATTTGAAATTTTTCTTACACATCTGTTTAAATTTTTAAGTTTTCAATCAACAGTTTCTCGAAAACAATATTATTTTCTTAGACAATTCATACAAATATTTCTATACAACAGCAAACAAATGTGCGATTATGCCGGAAATGGTTTATATAAGTTAATATTGCAAAAGCTAATGCAATATTACAACTAGACACACATAACGTTTAACAAAAATCCTATTCAGCAGTTCTCACAAAAATACACGAAAACAGTGAGAAAACAATTTAAACAAAATTAAAGGGAAAATGAAGCAACTTCCGGCACATGCCGCAACTTCAGCAAAAATACAGGTGATCAGGCCATCGAAAACAGTTTCGTTTAATGCTTTGGAAATATTAAAAGTTAGTTCTTAAGATACTGTCAACTAGTGAAGTAAGGTAGAATAATAAAATAATAAAATAAAAAAGTATAACAAAAAAATAGCAAAAGAAAAAAATCCTTTTTTTTATTAAATAAAAATAATAATATAATTAACTGGCGCCCAACGATAAGTCGCCATCGCGTTCCTTAAAAAGTGTCGAAAAAATAAAGTGTTGAAAAAGTACTCAAGAAGTATAAATAAAAAACTTTGTGTGAAAACCCTACGACGCAACGTCCAAGCCCTAAAGAAGTGCTGTTTTGAGGAACAAGGGGCGACATAAAACTGCGTTACAGCCCTAAGAGGACGAAACGCACATCCACGCAGAGTGCGCATCGCGGGACCCGTAGTAGCAGAAAAGCAAAAAGGAACACTTCCCCAGCGCCGTGAGATGGAAAATCTAGTAATTTTTATGTAAGGTATTATTTTTAAGTAAACTTAATATTAAGAAAGTGTGTTAATTTAAGAAAAAAAGATATTAAAAGGTGACAATACTACTGTTTTTTATATAAAAGAAAATTAGAAGAATTAAGTGAATAATTTTTTATATAAAAAGGATATACAACATACAAGTAATTCATATTTTTCTCGTTTTGGAAATTAAATAAAAATTTTAAACCAAAAATTTTTTTTTAACAAAAAATTATCGTAGGTAGAAAGAAATTGGTTTATTTGTAAGGAAATTATTACTCTAGAGCTTTCAATATGTCAAACCCAAACAATTTAGTTAGGCCAAGTATCTTACAGACAAATAACAGCGCAAGTGCGCAGAGTAGTTCCACTGGAACATCACCGGCGGCATCGCCAGAATTAGAAAGATTAATTAGCAATATAGTAACTAGAATAGTGCAAGAAAATTTTATTAGGAGTAACCCGGACAGTATACTGGTGACCGCAACGGACGAGACAATTTCACCGGAACATCGTGGTCAAATTGGAGATTTGGACAAAATACCTGACATAGTACGTGGCCTCAGAGATTTTTCAGGAAACTCATTAGAATTTGGTTCCTGGAGAAAAAGTGTAGAGCGAGTCCTTAGAATATACGAGCATACAAAAGGAACACCAAAATATTTTGGAATCCTAAGCAGTATTAGGAACAAAATCATAGGGAATGCAGATATAGTCCTGGAATCATATAATGTCCCTTTGGACTGGAAAGCTATTGTTTATTGCCTTAATCTCCATTACGCCGATCGACGAGATGTTACGACCCTTGAGTGTCAACTTGCATCACTAGTGCAAGGACGAAAATCCATACCTGAATTTTACCAGGAAGTGTATAACCATCTATCATTGATATTAAATAAATTATCCAGCCTCGAAATGGGTCAGGAGGCATTAAACCTTTTGACACAAACATATAGAAATAAGGCGCTAGACACATTCATAAAGGGATTAAATGGTGATTTTCCCAAACTACTAGGTATGAAGGAACCTGCGGACCTACCGCAAGCCCTACATTTATGCCTTAAACTTGAGAATCAAGGTTACAGGAAACAGTATGCTTACAACCAAAATAAAAATCAAAAATTTCCACAACCACAAACGCAATTACCACAACAGATGCATGTTAAACCTGCTTTTTATCCACAGGCAGCATTTTTCCCGCAAACAAATCAGCAATTTAGGCAGTCTTCTTTTAGTAGATCCCCAATTAATCAGCACAATATTCCAACACACTACAATACATTCACGCAAAACTTAAGTAACTTCCCACAATGGCAGAATTCACAGCCACCAAGACCTTATGCCACAAAACCATTGCCCAAACCTATTCCCATGGAAGTTGACATTTCCCAACAGACCCGCAATGTTAACTACATGAACAGACCAAACTATAACTCGTTTGCAGGAAAACGTCCACCGCCACCATCAAACCAATTTTCTCGTAATGTACCAAATAAATTCCAAAGAATTAACCATATATCGCAGGATAGAAATACTGCCCATGATATGGAAATCTATAACAGAAATAAGCCGCAGGATGACAACGAACAGCCTTGGCAGGAATATAATAACAGCTATGAACAACAAGAGCAGAATTATAATAGCGAAAGCCAAAATCAATTCGCAGACGTTCATTTTTTAGATTAACCAATTCATCACTTCCCTACTTCGAATGTAAAAGAAGTGATGGCAAAATATTAAAATTTCTTATTGATACTGGATCCAATAAAAATTACATTAAACCTTCGCTAGCTAAAAACCCCAAACAAAATAAAAATATATTTTTTGCCGACTCAGTAGGTGGAAAAATTAAAATATCTCAATATGTTGAACTAAATCTTTTTAATCTTCAAGATCAAAAACTCAAATTTTTCATATTACCAACACTAAAGTCGTTTGATGCTATTATTGGCAACGATAGCCTCAAGCAACTAAAGGCAGTTATTTATACTTCGGATGATCTAATGATTATTGAAAATAGAATAAAGGTACCCATTAAACAGCAATTAGCAAAATCAGTGAATAATGTAGAAGTAAAACTCGAACATCTTACCCCAAATCAAAAAACGGTAATTCGGTTATTATCAGGGAAATTTCCAACATTATTTTCCGAACCAAACAAGAAACTTACATACACTACAAAAGTTATGGGTGAGATTCGAACAACAACGGAATCTCCTATTTATACAAAATATTACCCATATCCTATGTCACTCAAAAATGAAGTTGAACACCAAATAAATGAACTTCTTAAGGATGGAATAATCCGGCCCTCGCGTTCTCCGTACAACTCTCCCGTTTGGATAGTGAATAAAAAACCAGATTCCGAAGGAAACAAGCAATATAGGCTAGTTATAGACTATAGAAAATTGAATTCCGTTACCATCGCCGATCGCTATCCAATCCCTGAAATCAATGAAGTACTTTCGCAATTGGGACGAAACAAATTCTTTTCTGTCATAGATCTCAAAAGTGGATTTCACCAAATCCCTTTAAAAGAGAAAGACATTGAAAAGACAGCATTTTCTGTCAATAACGGCAAGTACGAATTTACTCGGCTTCCGTTTGGCTTAAAAAACGCCCCCTCAATTTTTCAGCGAGCATTAGACGACATCTTAAGAATGCATATAGGTAGAATTTGTTTCGTATATATCGACGACATAATAATTTTTAGCCAAACTGAGCAAGATCATAGTAAGCATTTGGAGACAATTTTTAATACATTAGAACAGGCAAATATGAAAATTCAGTTAGATAAATGCAAATTTTTTGCAGACGAAGTTGAATTCTTAGGATTTATTGTGACACCAAATGGTATAAAGGCAAATCCTTCAAAAGTTGAAGCTATAGAAAAGATACCTATACCAAGAACTCTTAAAGATCTGAGATCGTTTCTAGGAATGTCTGGATTCTACAGACGTTTCATTAG
Source organism: Germaria angustata (assembly GCA_963681545.1). Classification (NCBI taxonomy): domain Eukaryota; kingdom Metazoa; phylum Arthropoda; class Insecta; order Diptera; family Tachinidae; genus Germaria; species Germaria angustata. Next base: position 86,000,813 of record OY813002.1, read on the forward strand.
AGACTATGCTAAACTAGCGAAACCCTTAACTCTCATTTTGAGAGGGGAGGAAGGACGAATGTCCAAACGCTTATCTGCCAAAAAGGAGATAACTTTGAACAATGATGCGATAGACGCCTTTAATAAAATAAAAACTACTCTCGCTTCGAACGAGGTAATGCTACAATATCCGGACTTCAGCAAAGAATTTTGTCTTACTACTGATGCCTCTAATTACGCTATAGGCGCGGTTTTAGAACAGAACGATAAACCAATAATATTTATATCTCGGACTCTTTCAAAGGCAGAGGAAAACTATGCCACCAATGAGAAAGAGATGTTAGCCATCGTTTGGGCTTTGAAAACGTTACGTAGCTACCTTTACGGTCCTGTTGCCGTTAAGATTTTCACGGATCACCAGCCTCTAACGTACGCGCTGAGTAACAAAAACAACAACAGCAAACTTAAGAGATGGAAAGCTATTCTAGAAGAGTACAATTACGTACTCAAATATAAACCTGGTAAAGCAAATATAGTTGCAGACACCTTATCTAGAACTCCAGCAAATAATCAAATTAACTCTCTAACACCAACGTTGCACAGTGATGAGAGCTCTTCACATAACCTTATTCCCTACACGGATTCCCCTATCAATGTGTTTAAAAATCAATTGTTCATTTCAATAGATGATGTACCCTCTTATCAGTTTAAGATTGTCTTTCCCACCTATCATAGGCACATCATAATAGAACGAGAATTTAACGAGGAAAATTTAATAAATATTCTTAAGCGATATCTAAATCCGTCAGTGACCAATGGTATATTTACTGAAGACTACATTCTGGGTAAAATTCAGAACATATATCCACAGCACTTTAGTCAATATAGAACACGCTATACAGTAAAACGAGTAGTAGACCTCACTCAAGAAACTGATCAAGAAACTGAAATTATTAAAGAGCACAATAGAGCTCATAGAAACCCAGCCGAAAACAAAATACAATTATTGGATAAATTTTACTTTCCCCATATGAGTGCAAAGATCAAAACAATAGTTAAGCAATGTAAAGTTTGCAAAGAAAACAAATATGAGAGACATCCTTCTTCTCCAATTCTGAAACCTTCTCCTATCCCTGAATATCCTGGACACATCGTGCATATCGACATTTACCACACCAACAATAAAATTATTTTAACCGCAATAGATAAGCTTTCAAAATATGCACAAGTGAAAATGGTAAAATCAAGGGCGACCGAAGATATAAAACTACCTCTGCAAGAGTTGCTTATTTCATTTGGCGTTCCAAAGAAAATCGTAATAGACAATGAAAAATCCCTCAGCTCATCCCCAATCATATTTATGCTCGAGAATCAATATGGAATAGAAATATTCAAGACACCGCCCTACACGAGCACTATAAACGGACAAATCGAACGATTTCACTCAACACTCTCAGAAATAATGCGATGCATTAAAACCGAAAGAACACATAGAAATTTCGAGGAGTTATTGTTTAGATCACTTTACAAATATAATTTTTCTATTCATTCTACTATCAAGAAAAAGCCCGTTGAAGCATTTTTTGGACGAACCGTAGGTTCAGACCCGGAACAAATTGAGAAAGACCGACAGGATAGCATTAATAGGCTCGTAGAAAAACAGAATAAGGACCTAGAATTTCATAACAGGAAAAGAACCCCATATCATTCATACAACCCCAACGATAAAATATTTGTAAGAAATAATAAGAGAATAGGTAATAAGCTTACACCTAGATATAAAGAAGAGATCGTAAAATATGACAAAGGAGATACAATATTGACAGAGTCAGGACGAATAGTGCATAAGTCTCATATTAGGAATTGAAGTTAACTAAAACTGCAAAATGGAAAAAAATGAAAAACATGGAATAAAAAGTCAAAAATCTGAAAAACATAAATTTGAATTTTATGAAGAAATATAAAAAACTACTACATTGCATAAGTATAAGAGAATATCGAGTAATATGCCATAGGCGTACGGTATTCGCTTTTAGTTAGGAAGTATTGAAAATAAACAAAAGGAAAATCGAATAATATGCCATAGGCGTACGATTCTAAAAATGAGAATTTTGAAAAAACGTAAAGAAAATCTAATATACTGAAAAATATGATTAACAATTTATAATTTATACATATATTATTATGAAGAATTAAAATTATTATTAAACATTTCGTATAAGAAAACAATTGCCTTATAAAACAAAATACTATTAAAAAAAATATATAAAATAAGATATATATTATTGTTAAGAATCAATAATTTGATTGAACTTTTCGGTTGATGAACATACAACTAATAGAAGCTAAAAATGATCATTTTACAGAATTTTAATGCACCTTGTGCATGCAGAATTTCAAATATTTGATTACACGAACTCTCAGCTAATCACTCTAAAGGACGATACCGCGAGGATACAAGACGGAACTTTTAAAATAATTCACGTAATAAACCTAGAAGAATACGCAGAAATGACTACTAAAATAGAAGACGCAATTAAAAATACCATTAATTCAACTCATCCTTTATACCCTTTTCCAAAGCACGAAATTTCCCAAATTCGGACTTTAATTGCGAAAATTTCTCCTAGAACAAAGGAAAAACGATCACTTGACTTTATAGGCTCAGCGTGGAAATGGGTTGCAGGAAACCCTGACCACCGTGACTTAGAGATCATTAGCGAGAATTTAAAAACCCTTAATGAAAATAACGATAATCAGATAATAATAAATAAGGAATTGATTAAAAACCTGAATGAACAAACCGAAAGGACTAATCAGATTATGAAAATAATGAATTTAGACAATAAGTTAGAAGAAAGTCTAAAGATAAAATACAAAATACAACTTATTAAAGAAGAACTTTTAAATATTGAATATGCTCTACATTGGGCTAAATCAAATGTCGTTAACTCCTTTATATTATCCAACATAGAGATAGAAACTATAGAAAGAATTGTTAAACACGAAAGCATACCATACATTAATGTTGAAGAAGAATTAGAATTCACAGATGTTAGCATAGCCGCAAATGGCACTATGATAATTTATATATTGAGTTTACCCACAACTGAAAAAGAAGAATGTGAAATATTATCCCTAAAATCTGTAAAATCAAATAATAGAATTAATAAAATTGAATATGATAAAATTCTGAATTGTAACAAAAAGATATTTGCAATTAAATCAAAATGTAAGGAATATAATAAAAAAGCAATTTGTAATAAAAATAATTTATTAGAATTAAGCCAGAATAATTGTATAAGCAAACTCATAAAAAGTCAATTAGCAAACTGTACACGCACTAATGCTGATCACATACCAGATGTTGAGGAAGTTTACCCAGGCATACTTCTTCTAAATAATTTCGATGGTACAATAGAAATCGATGGGCAACAATTCACACTAGCTGGAACCTTTATCATAAAACATCATAACTCCACAGTAAGAATTGAGGACAAAGTATTTTTTATACGTGAAGAAATATATTCTAAACCACTGCCAGCAGTATTTCAACAACAATCGAAAAGAACTGATCTGGAAGAGATTCTTTCTTTGGAAATGATTAAGGATCTTGAATTCATGAATAGGAAGAAAATTTCCAAAGTCGACACTCATAATAAAATTGGTTTAACTCTTAACTCAATTACCCTAGTTGCATTTATAATACTTACTGCCACACTCTCATACGCATCACGGAAGCTGAAAAAGAAGGCAAAAGGAAATCCAACTCTTGAAGAAAAGGCCATGCCAACGAGTACGTTCGCATTTGAGAAGGGAGGAGTTAATATTGCAAAAGCTAATGCAATATTACAACTAGACACACATAACGTTTAACAAAAATCCTATTCAGCAGTTCTCACAAAAATACACGAAAACAGTGAGAAAACAATTTAAACAAAATTAAAGGGAAAATGAAGCAACTTCCGGCACATGCCGCAACTTCAGCAAAAATACAGGTGATCAGGCCATCGAAAACAGTTTCGTTTAATGCTTTGGAAATATTAAAAGTTAGTTCTTAAGATACTGTCAACTAGTGAAGTAAGGTAGAATAATAAAATAATAAAATAAAAAAGTATAACAAAAAAATAGCAAAAGAAAAAAATCCTTTTTTTTATTAAATAAAAATAATAATATAATTAACTTATATACATACATACATATAAATGTGTATGTTGGTTTGTGTGTGGTTATCTACTCGAATGCATAAATGTTTGATAATCCTTTGCTTAGTGATTTGTGGTCATGGGCATAGGTAGACCAGTTTTTATTGATCATATAAGATCAGAATATGGTTCCCATCAACATCATTTAGTTAAGGACCATCATGATATGGTATATCTACACAAGCAAAATATGACAAGAAAAACGTTATTAAAATGTTTATATTATCCCCAGTAAAGCTGTGCAATTCTATTAAAGCTTTTGCAAATGCTTTTTTTTAGTTAAAAATTATTTAATTTCTTTATAATTACATAATTTCGTTCATTTTACAATTCCCACTAACACTTTTACACTAAGAAATCTCGACTAGTCACTATTGGCAGAAGCAAATTGATTTACAGTTTTTAAAAATTTTGAAAATTCTACTGTTCTCAAAATATTGAAAATAGCTCTCAATTCAGTAAATAAATATCAAAACTAGAACATGTTGCAATGTCAAGACTATGTTCTAATCATTAAAATGTTATCCGAAACCGCAGTGCTTCCGTATTAAATGCAAGGATTTGCATAAACTTTTTGGATTTACACGATGACTTTTCTTCAGTAACCGTGGCAGTAAAGATTTTTTATAAACCCCAAATTTAATTACTTTTTCTTATTGATTCCTTTGCAAAAATAATTGTTATTCCAAATTTGTGTTATTATTTTTTCAGAAATACATGCATAATTGATATTTTCTGGTTCTTATTGTTTCGAATAGAAATAATTTTTTATTTCTTATTTATATTTTATTTTTTACTCTTATAATTCTTATATTTCATTAATTATTGTCTGATATAAAGATTTCTTTTTTTCAAAATCTGTCCACAAATGACAACAATCACTGATCCCATAATGAATTAAAATAATTTTTATTTTTTATTACGTTTTTATGCAAAATTTTTTATTTTCTGATTTTTATTTTTTAAAGGATTTAAGAAATCCCGTATATTTTTATTTTTATTTTTACTGTTATTTTTCAGTTATCATTCATTAGATGTAAATCACAGAGAAATAACTTTACGAGGTGGCATCGCTACGCCAGGTGATTATTTTTAGGTTCAGTCAGCTGTCAAAAAGTTATGTACTGGTGTGTACGTGTGATCTGGTTTGTGTAGACTGGAATTTTCTTATTATGGGTGTATGAGTTTTGTATTTACATTCGTTGTCATTTTTGACAGTACCATGAGTTTTACACAAATAAAAATGCTTGCATTTGTTGTATTGTTGTATTTGTAGTCCTAGTGCTGCCACCTTGTAAAGTTACTTCACCACGATATAAATCTAGTTGTCGTATAAATAAATATGTATGTAAATTAAATGAAAATTTGGCATAAAATGATTCTACTTATAAAATTGGTAGGATTTTTATTTACACTATTTACCTTTTTCTATAAATTGATGAAGAGGAGGAGAGTGTACCGTGATAATTTTTATAATCGTTGCATTTGCAGCATTTCGAACAACCGTTGCCCATTTTTCGATTTAATTTAATTTAAAAATTTTTCTTTTAATCAAATTTCTTTTTAAATAATGGACTTTTTAAGTAATGGACTTCACTTAAAATTTATATTTTTTATAAACGAAAAATATGTTTTAAGGGGAATTTCTTTGTTCATTACTTGTTTGGAATGAAGACGATAAATGTCATTTATACACTGTACAAGTTGAATATTTTGGCAGGTATAAATGAATGTTTTGCATCGATTCTAAAATAGGGGTTTTTTACTTATTATTAATAACAAAAAAAATTTTGGCATTTTAAACATAAAATTTTTATCATACAAAAAAAAATATAATAACAAAAAATTAATTAAAAATTATAACTTGGTACAGGAATAGCTAAAGAGCCAAGAGATATTTTAAATGCAATTATACAATTATAAACTGACAGACATTAGCGATTAACCCAGCTGTGCGCCCATATTTAAAATAAAAAATTAGGGCAAACCCTAAATGCTTTTTCAATTATTTCAGATTTTTATTTGCCAAATATTTGTTAGTATTTCAACATACATTTTAACTTAAATTTGCTATTAAAAGTGATTGTAAGTATGTGTACATATTTGGACATTTGGTCATAAATAGTTCTACATTATTTTTATTTAGCCAACCCATTATTCTATATATATTTAAATTGGTAATAATGGGAGTATTTTTATTAATTTTAGGGAAAAATTAATTGCACATGTCTCAACTAAAAGTATTTTAACAAAAACAGAAGACAGAAACAAATGATTTATGAGCTTTAAAGATCAGGGATGGAAAATACAGTACCAGTGATTGAAAATGATAAACTAAAAAAAATATTTAAAAATCACAGTTGAATTTAAAAAAAAATCATTCTTGGAAATGTTGCACTTTAAAAAAGATATGTATACTGCACGTTCCGTTTTCGAAACTGACTAAAAATCAGAGCTGTCATGAAAGTTTCTTATATATTAGATTTTTTTTATTTAGCATCGACTGCACAAAAAAATTTATAATTTTGAAGTAAAGATTATTGTGCTTAAATGTTCAGTTCATAACACGATGTAGATGATAAGTTGTAGAAAATGCAACTACAGCCATTGTGAAAAATCTATTGTAATTTTATTGCCTTAAGCTTCAAAACGTCAACGGTTGAAAAGAAACAAAACAAAATTAAGTTCAATTCAATTAAAATTCACAGAAATGGAAAATTATTTTTTTTACATTGATAAGTTTCCTTCGGTCATAAAAGGCAGAGTTTTTATTAACATTTGATGATATACTATTTATAATTTCATTACTAATTTATAAATAATTTAATTTAATCTAACATTTTGTAACAGAATGCATTCGTATGGACATTCTCATCTTATGTCTACATAGAAGAAAAAGTTGAAAATGCTTACATAGAAAACAACAACTATTGTGGCATCCGATGACATAAAGTTCATACAATAACTCCAATCAACCTAACCTAACCTAACCTTTATAATTATAAGAAATTTTTCTGGCTATTGGCTTTGGATGGAACTCAAGCTTTCCCGAAGTATATAATGCTTTACATTATATAAATTGCGGCAATAAATGTATTTTAAGTGAACTAAAAAGCTTCGAAATTAATCAAATATAATACATAGTTAGGAATATTTGATTTTGATTAGGCGATTTTTTTATTAAATGGCAATCGCTTATCTGAATTCTAAAAGAAACTGAGTGAAATGTTTTTTGAATTTGAGGTCTTTTTATAAAAGTAATATATTTATTTTTAATTACTTTATATTTCTACACCCTGTGGATGTCTTCTTCAGAAAATTATTTAACAAAATTTCAAACAAAATAAAGAAGACATAGAATGTAGAAATATTGAATAATTAAAAATTAATATATTGTTTTTAAGGAAAAAGACCTCAAACTCAAAATATATTTCAATTAGGTTAGGTTAGGTTAGGTTGATTGGAGGGGTGTGATAGCCCATGTCATACGACATACACTTAAGCCAGTGAAGGCTTGTTGTGCGCTCCCTTTATTTATCAAACACAAACTGCCAGAGTTCTGCGGCAGGATTCGAACCTGGGACCTTCGCACTACGAGTCTAGTACACTACCTACTAGTCTACGAAGGTCAGTTTATTTCAATTAAATATTAGAAATAAAGATCAAATAACATCATTAATTGTAGAAAATTAAGTACTCGTGAATACAGTCGAATTACAATAGACGAGAGCCATTTAAATGAAAAAAAATCGGGTAATTGGAAAAAATAAACTCTTAGCTATTGTGCACTTAACTTCGCTTAAAAGAAAAGCCCCTTAAACGAAACACATTTTGTAACAGTCTAAGACTAAACGAAATAAACATCGCTTAAGAGAATAAATTATTTATTTATCAACGACTCATTTTAATAAAATAAAATTAAATCTGAATTCATAATCAATATACATCTGTTTTTTTCGTGTGCATTGTATTTTCCATCTCCGGATAGAAGAGAAATTTTTAAATCGTTGAGTTCATTTAATTGAAACTGTGGTCTTTTATCCAAAGTCTGTTTAAATGAAAATATTACTCATCTGAATTCGATTCTAGTTCATAAAATTTAAATAATGAAAAAGAGGAAATAGTTATTTTCAATTTAAATTTATACTTTTCCCTAATTTAAAAAAAATTAAAGTATGAGAAGTTCATGCTTTATTGGAATATAGAAAAATACACAATTCACACAAAACTAAAGGCGAAATGGTAGTTTTAATTTAATTTAATTTTTAATATCTTGTCGATCGATAAAATCACTTTAAACTACTAACTGGAAGGCCTTAACGGATAGTGTGGTCTTAGAGTATAGATTATCTGAATTACATGATGATATCGAGATCTATTCTCTTGCGACTGGCCGCCTCAAGCATTTAGTGGGTTAATTTTTTATTTAGAGTCTTTCATGGATCCCAGGAAAATATATAATCGCACACTGGCTTTATAACGAATTCTGTCAGCCATCAGATTTAGCTTTTACTTTATTTAATTTAATTTTATTCTACATTTTTATTTTTTTGTTTACAAGATTAATTTGTTTCAGAAAACGGGCGCCCATTTTTAAGTATTTTAAAAAAACGCGTAATTTAAACTGTCAAAAATGGTTTTGTTGAAATTTTTAAGTTTTTATTTTTTCTTATTTATTTAGGCAAGTTGACTGTTAACAAAAAAAATCTTTTCATCTAATAGAGCGAATGAATAAAGAAGAGATTTTCCACGCATCTACAAGATTTTATTTAAATATATTTTCTTGTTTTCTTTTCTTTAGACTTGAAATCACTAATAATTTCTTTTTCTTTTCTTTTATTTAATTTTTGTTTTTTTTTAATTCTTTCTTTTATTTTAATTTAAAATGTATTTCCTTTTTTCAAATACAATTCATACAAATTTAAGCAAATGTAGCAAAATCGTTTCATTAACAAAAAAAAGTACATTTAATTATTTTCAAATTTAAACAAAACGTTTATTATGTAATAAAAATACAAATAGTTTACGTTTAGAATTTTTTATTGACACAACTATAGTATTAAAAAAATTAATATTGAAAAAATGTTTCGGGTTTTTTCTTTTATTTAATTTTTTTTTATTTCAAATAGAACATCAGACAGACAATAGAGAATCACAAATTGACATTGAGCAACCAGACATTTTTCGTTCTGCCTTGTTGACCCATATTGAAATGGAAGATTGCTTTAGCTATTTTATTATAAAAAAATAAATCATTTTCAACAATTTATTTTAACAAAAACACACAAACACACACATTTATTCAAAAAAAAAAAAAAATATGACAAAAATACTTTTCAATATTATTTAAATATACTTTTATTTGGGAATAAATTTCATTTTAAACACTGCGGCACTCAACATTATTTTTATAATTAAAAAATTTTAAATAAAAAAAATTTATTAAATGTATTTCGCTTAAATTATTTAAAATTTCGCATAAATTCCTTAATTAAGAGTTTCGAATTTTATTATTATTGTTATTATTTTCTTATTTCTTCTTAATACTGAATTTATTTTTCAAATTTATATCAATTAGTAGCGCGGACAACGGTTGGTTCTTGAGTAGGCGATCGACAAAGTTAAACTGTCGTAAATTGTTGCCCGATCATTTGAGCACCCACTAAATGAAATTTTATTAAACATTTTCTTTTATTTTTATTTTTTATCTTTTTAATATTCTCTTGGCGCATCTAATTTTTATAAAAATATTGTGCGCATAAAAAATTCTCATTCATTTTAATTTTTAAATTTGTTTATTTCATTTTCTAAACAAATTGTCCATTTTATGTCCCAAGTGATTTTCAATATATATATATATATATATATATATACATGGATATTAAGGTTGGAGAAGACTGGCTAGGAATGTTTGCATTAAAAAAAATTATTTTAGGCTAAAGATTTTTTGGAAAATGATTTTTTGGATACAACTAAGAACTACCTGACCCGGCATGTGAATAGAGGTACATATGTTTTGGTTTTAGACGAATTGTATACACCCTTCACCATAGGTAGGAATTTAATGTCTGCCAGCAAGATTATATTAATATCCTTTTTCTTAAAAAATTCTGTGAAATCTATTTTTAAGCTTTTTAAACTTTTTCAGTAGATGTTTTTTTGGACATGTATTATTTCATTAGTGTTCGAATACACATGTAAGAGATTTTCGCAAGGGTTTTAGTTTTTTTAATTTTTATTTTTTTTTTATTTAACTATTAATTTTACGGTGGATTCTTAACTTGTTGTTGTATCGAAATTTTTTAATAATAAATTTTCCCGGTTAATTGACTAACAATTTTGAGTATTTTTTTAAATATTTTTTTATTAATTAACAAATCAATATTGCTGAATGTATGTGTTTATATAATAACAAAATTATTCAAGAATTTTATGTACATGTTTAAATAGTAAAAGAGAAATATAATTTTATCAGAAAACAGTGCAAGGATTCCATGTAGGCTAATTTCATTTAAAAAAAAAAATCATGCAATATTGTTTGGCTCTTCTTTTTCAATTTCATATATTCATTTTCAAACTTTTCTTGGATGCGGTAAGCTTGGATGGTATTTTGTTTTGCAACGCCGGAACAGCCAGACCTCTCCAAGAAGTCCAGCAATGAACTGGTTGCATGTATTACTTCTTTTAGTTATTTTTTAAACAAATAAATCATCTTCATCAGACTCTTCTGAGCTGAATTCTCGTATAATTTCTTCATTGGACAAAACAGCAAATGCATTTTCATTATAGTTGAGCCAAGTCTCTAATTATCCTCAGTGGTAAAATCGTCCATAATGCTTTTTATTATTTATATGCATATTTGAGAATTTCCAGGTTAATCTATGCCTCCGACTCAACGTGTACAATGGAGTATATTCCCCTTTTTTCGTGTTGTTTGATATTACAAAAGTAATCGAAAAAAAATTACGCTTATAATCCCGGATAATAGAGGTAATCACGGTTGAACGATGCAAAAACAATGTTGCGGGTTAATCGAATCACGGATAATTGAGGCCTCACTGTATTTATGTTTTTGGGCGAAATTTTTTTTATTCTTTTTCTTTCATTTTTTTCCTATTTACTCAAGAGTTTATATTTAATATATTCTTTTTAAATCAAAATCAATTTCTGAATTCTTTTCTCCTTTTCTGTGAATTTCAAGATATTTAGTATACAATACATACATGCATGTACATATATTTTTTCTTTATTTTTTATTTATTTGAATTGAGATAACTTTGTGAATTTTTGTATTTTTAAACTTTGAATTTTTAAAATTTAAATTTTTTATAGGGCGAGTTTTTTATTAACTTGTAATATATACGTCCTCTTGTCCTCAAAAAGGAATTCAGTTTGCATTCTCTAAAATACTAGTCAAAGTACTACTCTAGTACACTACCAAAAAATATACCGAGGCATACTAATTTTTGATTTTCTTTTTTAATCGAATTCAAAAAAGGCCCATATACAGTAGAAACTCGATTCTTGCACGTAATGAAAACAGGGCTCGGTGCAAGTTTCGAGGTTGTCGCAAGTACCGAGTTTTAATACAAAATAAAAGGCACATACATCTGTTTAGATCTAAGTTTAATATTTCAATTCAAAACACTTAAGTTCAACGCATTCGTATAACAGTAGATACATATTATATGTGGAATTAAAGAAATTTAAAATTTTTATTTGTTTGTACAAAGTCGCTTGTTCAGTACTACACTGCTTCTTAGTCTCTGGAGCATCATAATATCGTCTAATGAAGCATTGTTTTTCTCCGGCCATTCTAAGCTGATACAGTCTCCTCCGATATAACTTGCTTCGTATTGAGTACCACGTCACCGGATTCTTCAGCATCAGTGAAAAATATTTTTATGTTGCAAGAATCGAGGTGTGCAAGTATCAAGTATGTGCAAGAATCGAGTTACTACTGTATTTATTATATTTTTGCGTCCTCGGAGATTTTTGAGTCCTTTGAAGACCAATTTAAAATATATTTATGAAAGCGTAATACAAGATAACACTTAATTATCGTATATCTTGCCGACTATAATAGCAAAAGTTTTCCAAATTAGTGTGAATTACTGTACAACAAATACACGCAGTCTCGAGAAAACATCATCGGGTAGCAGTTTATCTAGTTGAACATATTAGTGAGAGTATTCAAAATTTGTGTTCAGACCGACTTTGAAAAGTCTCTAAAAAATTTAACACAAAAACATTTTAATAAAAAAATCAAGCCACTCCAAAAACATTTATTATATAAAAAGTTTGAAAATAAGTAAAGTATTATTAATATTATTAAAATCGAACGTCCATAAACACTACTCCCCCTATTCTCCTTCCATTAACCTATTTTCCTAGTTCCAGTACAGTGCTCTGCTGAGTGCCGATCCCACATAAAAAATTATATTCCCAATCCACCGAGATCTTTGAAACCGGTTTCCAAAAATTTAATACAATTCAAAAATTTTGAAATAAATAAAATGTTATTAAAACATTAAAATCGAACGTCCACAGACTCATTTTCCTAGATCCAGTAAACTGTACTGCATGAGTAGGGGTTTATGTCCTGATTGTTGGTCTCACAAAAAAGTATGTGCAGTACCTACTGAGATCTATGAGGCCAGTGCCAAGAAAGTTAACAATTAATGCAAAATTTAAAACATATTTTAAGACATCTTGGCTCCGGCTTCATATACCTCAGCTGGTAAGGGATACAAAAAAATTTATTTGATTCAAAGTTTTTAGAAACTATTTTAAGTCGCCTTGAACACCAGTTGTGAACATTTACTCAGCAAGATATAAGTTAATTAAGTATTATTATAAATCGGTACTGGCTGACCTTGATCGTTGTTTATCATGGAAATCTCAAATAGAGAATTAATCCAATTGCGAAATTGAAGCAATTGAAAGTTGGAAGCTTTCATAAGCTTCCAACTTTCCATAAAATCAAAACTTTATCTTGTAAGGTACTTTTTTTATAGTACCACAAAATAGTGCTCTTAGGAAGGTGATTTCAAAACAACATATATGTAACTTTAAAGGGTTAATATCCGATTTGCAAAAAAATATGTTTTTGTTATAATTGACTAAATTTTTGTTGGCATAGTTTCAACTCATAAATTTTTTTTTAATTTATCTGTGTTAGACTCTTTTAATGTAATTCTTTTTCTTCGCAAATATTATCAAAAAATCATTTTGTAAAACAAAAGAGGGAAAGTATAACCAACCGACAACAGCACAAGAAAGAACTCCGTCATCAGTCTTAATATAAATTTAAGGTCTTTTTTAGTTGCGTGTATAATAAAAACTATTTCTAACTAGGACTACACGTATGACTAGTAAGACGGATTTCGGGAGTTAATAAAAATTAAGAAAACAAATGTACAAAGATATAAATGATATTTGTACGTTTTCACAAGTTAAAAATAGACTCGTTTGTAAATTAAATGATGTGGTCGTCAAAAGCACATGACAATTCGAGAAAAAGCATGAAAATATTCAATATAAATACATACTTTCTATTGCATTTTATAATTAAATCTTTTAGGTCATGATAAAAAAATTTAATTTCTAATAATTAATTATTATTAATTATAAGCGCTAAAGTAATGTCATAATCCCCAATTCGGAGCTTTGCGAGCAACAATTCAAAATGCTGTAAAACGAGTGCAATTACGCATCAACTCGGAATATGACCATTTAAGCGATAAAACTTTTTCCAATTAATGTCATTAATTTTACACTTTCAAATAAACTTTTTTTCTAAACGGAGCTCTTTTTTTCCTTGAAAACAAAATGGCAGCCAGTTCAAATTGCGATATTACGTTAGCGTCGTCTTTTATAATCGGGGTATGGATCAAGTAGTTGAAGTACCATTAAAATGTTAATTTGACACCGTGATATAATTGGAAGAAGTTTGCAATGTTGGCGATTTTGCCGGTACACTAGTCCATATATGTGCCCCTATCAGAAGATTGAGCTTCCCCTTTTATGATTTCTACGAAATTTTTACAGAATAGTAAGGAAGAGGAAAAAATTTAAAGCCCCTCCACTGCTTTCCAACTCTCTCTCTGTCTCTCTCTTTCTATCTATAAATCTATCTCTGAGAAAAGAGCGGTTACTATAAGTAGTCCAAAGCCTCAAAGCATACAACAGAGATAAATACTTTGACATTGACACCGCGATATAATTTGAAGAAGTTTACAATGTTGGCGATTTTGCCGGGACACTAGTCTTTATAGAGCTTCCCCTTTTATGATTTCTACGAAATTTTACAGAATAGTAAGAAAGAGGAAAAAATTTAAAGTCCCTCCACTGCTATCCATATCTTTCTCTCTCTATCTATCTCTCCCCCTCTCTCCTTCTGTCTCCCTGTCTATGAGAAACGAGCGGTTACTATAAGTCAGGGATAGGCAAAACAAGGGCGCCGCGCTAATGCTTACGCTCTTACATCGTGTACATGTGCACACGTATTGCAGAGAAATAAAAAGAATAAATCAGTCGCACTCGAGCACTAAAACACGATGGACGTGTTACGCTTGTTGTTAGAAATTAGCATTGACATATGCAAAAAGTGAGATCCCCAGATATTCATATGAAATTAACCTGAGGAAATACTAGTTCTTATGAACCAAATTTTTATGAGGGAATGGAGATTTAAGATTTCAAATTTAGGTATTACATGAAAATGTCATATCTGGCAATAGTGATTCTTTATGTGTGTTTGTGAGCGCAAACAAAATGTTTATATGTATTTTTGCCTATCCCTGCTATAAGTAGTCCGATCCTTCAGAAACACAAAGCATACAACAGAGCTGAAGACTTTAACATATAAAAAACCAAACACCACAATTAGACGCCATTTAAATTTCAATGGATGTATTTATTAGGGAAAACGAAAAAGTAAAATCTTTATTTCAAATACTTCATACTGAAATTTATCGGTTTATCAATTTGTCGACATATGACCAGCCAAAGCCACAACAAAGAAATTCGAAAAGTTTAAATATTTTAGGGTTACAATTCCGATAAATTTTAATATTAAATGTTTAAATTATGCCATAATTTTTGTTTATTTGTTCTAAAATGAAATGATCCAAATTTGGTTACAAAGTCTACGTTTAGACGAATCATGTCTTATTGACATGATTGCTATTTTATAGGCGAGATCGACGAGGGGAAAAGAAACGAGTACGCAAGTTTATGTACTCTGTCAGTACGTTCTGCTTTCTCATTCGTAATGTCAAAAATGCTGAAACAACGTTTTTTATGTACACATACATAAAAACAACTCGTCAACAAGACATGACTTGTGTGAACGCCAAAGAAAGTTCAAAGAAGAATCATGTCAATAAGACATGATTCTTCATGACTCGTATATTTTCCCTTTAGCTCTTTTCATGTATTAAAAGAACATAACATGCCTCTTTTCGTTGTAGTATTAAAATGCCTGTATTTTTCTATTTATACTCTATAAATAAATAATCTTCTCCTTTAGTTTCTGCAAATCGATATTCACTGAAATAGATCACATTAATGAAATTCGTAAAGTCTGTTTCGAAATCGAAACAGCTGAGCATCGATAAAAATTTTGCAGCAACTCTAATTTGTGTTTTGAAGAAATTTGAAAAGTTGTTTTATTTTATGTAAATTTTTGCTTAATATAATTTGTTTGTTCGTTAATAAGTACATTCAAAAAGTCATCACACCATTTCAAATGAATTGTTTTCAAATCGAGCGATTGTCAATGAAAGACGTTCATTTCATTTCGTAATGCTTCGCGTTCATTTCAAATTTCTTTGCACAAAATATCTAAAAATACACATATTATTTAATATATCTGTGGCAAAAGAGGAGTAAAAGTTTACGAGGACTTAAGCTTAAAACAGGTTAATAGCATCATTTTGATTTGCCACTTTAAAAGTGCCTCATAGCAAAATTTCACTAATTTTGCCCAATTTTTCAGGAAGTCATAGTGGTGTAAACTTCTGCTTCTCTTTTTTAATGCACAATTTCATTCTAATGAATTTCTTCTTGTCGTTTTTGATGTACAATTTCATTTTATTGATTTATTTATCTCAGCAAAGGATTATGATATCCTTGCAGGGTAGGAATATGTTAATTAATTATAAAATATATTTATTTTCTAATAAAAACTTGAAATTATTCTGAGGCAATAACTCATAAAATTGCGTATGATAGTTTGTAAAATTTATAATAAATTATTCTTGATATAAAAAGCTACAAAACCTGAGTTAAAAAGCTAATTCGTCTTTAAAAATCAACTTTAGAATTTTTAAATGATCTCCTGTAAAACTACAAAATCAGACTTAAGCACTTTTTCCTTATTGGCACAGATATAAAGCAGGTCTACCAAAGAATAAAGTAGAATAAAAGGGATAATTTCAAAATTGTTAATTTTTTATTACAGAGTATAAATTAAAGGAGACTGTAAAAATAAAACAATCAATATTTTTAAATATTTTGCGATTTTAAACATCTTGTTCGATGAGAATTTTCAATGAAAAACTTTAATACAAGAATATATTGAGGAGAGATCAGGCAAATAATTTTGATCCTAGTAAACAAAATGTTTAGATATGGTCCAGGACTTAAGAGGAATATTGGTATGCAATGTCGGAAGAATAAACTCTTTTATCCGAATATTGGGATGATTTAATACTAGACCGAAAGACGGACATACATAGAGAGATTTGCCTTTTCTTTTCCAGTAATCTCTTCAGAACGTACAGTGGGTCCAAATAGGACTTAAGAGAGCCGGTCTGGGTACCTGTGCAACATAACCTAACTTAACTTAATTATTTTGTTGGAACTTACCATTCAAAATCCAGAGGTAAAATGTCGGCATCATCGTCTTCTGTATCGATTTTAACAAAAAACGTTGCTCTTTCGTTTGGCATGCATCGTATTAACGAACTTGAATTTTCGCTAAAAGATATTTTCGGAGGCTTGTGATTACTTTTAAGTTGGCCACCTTCCAGAGGAAAATGTCGAGAATCTGGAACAAATCAATTGAAACAAATATATTACAAATATATATGTAAAAAGATTTTATTTAATTAATTACAGGTGAATTCATGTATAGGAAAATTATTGGAAATTATTAATTGAGACTCAATGTGGTTGTTCTATACAAAACAATTGGAAAGCGTACACGTGTAATAGAGTACAAAACAAATTTCCTGTGACTAGATTTACACAATAAAATGATTCATAATTTTTTTTTTTTTTGCATGAAACTTTTTGTTGTTTGTTACAAGCTGCGTAGAAATAAGTAGGATACCAAAAATTGCCACAAACAGCAGGAAATCTCCTGTGCTGCTCCTTGGGATTTAATATCCTTCCTATTAGCGAATAAAAGAAATTCACATGAAACAAGTTTCATGCTTGCAGTTCCTTAAGAAATTATTTCAATTTTATCTGGCAGTAAAACATAAAATAGAAAAAAATGGATTATATCGGTTATTAAACTAAGACACTCATTGTTGCTTCAGTTTTATAATCAGCTCGATTGGTTCTTTGTATTGAAGTCAAATTTTTCCCAGAATTATTTTACTAAACGCTAAAAATGTTAAAATGTTGCATTTACTACAACTTACTGGGATTTGATACTTATGGGAAGTAATAATCGATCGCAAATTGGCAACCATTCCAATCGGAATTTGTGACAATAGATACACTGAAACAAATTTTCAAATATCACATGTAAAATGTCTTCCACATTTTTATGGCAACAAATTTTTTCAGAAAAGAAAACGCCATAAGAAATTTTTTGATATGGAAACCAGAAGAATAGAAAAAAAAAATAAAAGGGAATGAAATTTTAGAAAATCTTCAAGACATTTTTCAACGCATTTATTTCTTTGCATCTTATTTTAGCAAATAATTAAATAAAAGAGTTTAATGCAACAAAGCACATTTTTGTATTTCAAAAATTTCATAGTGAAAATCTAGTCTTGGTTTGAAAATCAAATAAATTTTCTACATGCTGTTTTAATAAAATATTCATTTGTCTATTGCTAATGACGTATTTATAATACGATTATTTTAAGATATTTAAATTTATGAAGAAAAAAAAATACTTTTAAATGTCATCGCACTATTTCATGGCGGCCCACATGCTCAAAAATTATGTAAGTTTGTGTATAAAAGTGTGTATTAATTTTAACAGCCGCCTGTCTATCTCCTAAGTTCAGTTGAGTTTGCCGTCAGTGATAATTTGTCTCCTAATATGACAGTTTGTATTAATAAAAAGCTTCTGGGAAAAATTAACACAACACATTGCCGGTAAATAACATAATGAAAGCTCTCAGAAGCGACCAATGAGAGGAGGAGGGCTGGCGTTAAAAAATTCTTTGTTTTAGTCCGGATAAGAAAATAAATGTTTTCCACTAAAGTGAGGTGCCACCTTATGAGATCTGGCCGCGAGTGAAGCTTTCACTGTAAATCATAACATAACCTGGGAAATTAATTTTGATTTATAGGAAAACATTACTAGACATTTCACTTGTAGAAAAGAAGCTCTTTACATTTTTGTTCGTCCTTTATATGGGAACAAAGAACTGTGAACCTTCTTCAAACCGATTTTATATGCTTAACAAATTGAATTTTTTTTTCTTTTTTAATTTTGTCATTTTATTAAACTTAAACACAGGTAAATATGTTGCTTTTTTGGACTAGAGCCAATTAAATCAATTTGTTCAAAGCAAAAACGCATTTATTTTCAAAATACGAAATATAATAATTAATATTTAGTCCCGAAACGGCACACTGTTTCCACATTTTTCTGGCGTAGCTTCTCATCACTGTAATACGGCAAAAAAAATCCTAATAATGATAGATCAAAAATGCTGTCATGTGCGTTTCGAAAAATATTGGTCTCAATTTAGACAATTCAAATAATTTTTGTAAAGAACGTAACGTTTTTGTTTCGTCTTAAGTTCTATAGCTTTTCTTAAAATAGAGAGAGGCATGGACTAAGAAATATCTTTTAGAAATTTTTTTTCAGGTTCATGAATTCTCCGGGGGTAAATGATTTCCTAAATTAAATTTCTTTGACTGAAATAGAATTTTTTTATTTTCATGACAATAATTCCTCAAATTTAATAAACACTATTTTTTTGTCAATAAATTTTTCGTTAAATGTAAGATTCTTCATTACGGATTACTAGGAACTATTTTTAAGTCCCATTCACGAACGTTTTCATCCGAAACCGTGGACGCACAGGTTGTTGCAATTTCTAGGTTAATATATGTGTCATAAATTCTATAAGTGTTTATGTATTCAATTAATTTTTAATTAATTTAATTAATTAATTTAATTAATTTCTGCATGGCCGTAGCTAGCGAATTCACTAGGGAGGGCTACCACCGGTGGAAACTTAGGTTGAAGATAAATAAACTATTAAGGAAGAGGAGAATTATGACATTTATTAGAAATTCCATAAGGAGGAAAAAAGTTCTGGAGCGGAGGGAGATAAATTTATTCTAAATAGAACGAAGTCTCCCCCTATGAGCCTATCCATCGTCGTACTATTTTTGATGTCACAAAGCCCATAAAATACTTAAAACTTAAATTTATAGCAAAATTAAAGCAAAACCCTTGCCTTATCCCTATGGTTTTGAATGTGTTAAATGTATTTTCCTTTTTTTTTTTTTTTTTTGTGGATGACAATTTATATAGGAACCAGTGCTCTTATCACATATTGATTAAAATGTGACCACTTATGGAGGATATTCTTTCATACAACATTGGAGCAAAATTGACGAAAAAACCTCTGAGCGTACAAAAAATATTAAAGTATTAATAACCGCTCCTTTTTTGCAGACGGGTAGAGATAACGACTTCAATACAAAGAGCCCATCGAACAGATTACAAAACGCAATTATGAAAATTGAGATTATATATGGCGGAGTGATATTTCGGACGGTCAAATTGTATGTCCGAGTTTCGAAAAAAATTTATGGGACCGAACTGCTAGCATACACTTCAAATAGAAAAAGTACACGTTTTTTCGAAATCGGCCCGTAAATGGTAAGAGTTATGCAGGCAGGCCCTCTCAAGCAAAAAAAATAATTTTTTAAAATCGATCGTTCACAACCTAGTAAAATAAATGGAAGTAATCCTTAAAGGACGACATTTTCATTGCTTCTAAAACTCCAATAGTACATTTTTAAAGTTCCTAGGATGTGAAGTTGAAAGAATGTTGACTGAAAGCTCATGACTTTTTTGGAAGCTCTTTTTTCACTGAGAATTAAAAACACTTGCGATTGTAATAATTTACATTCTCAAAATGCACAAGATTGTACATGGGGTTATTATCACATTTTGTGAATGTTTTTGCGCTGCATGACCATTTGCATTAAATTAAATGAACTATTACAGCCTTATGTATAACAAAAAATTAGCCACAATTTATACACTACATACAGCATTTTTATTGAAATCTTCCCCGATTTTGAAATTTTTAATTTTCTTATTTTATTATAATTTTTTTTTTGCTGGCGACGGGCTCTAAAATATTATAAGACATAAATTTACATATTTTATTTTCGCCCATATTTTTTTGTGTACGAGTATACAAAATTTTTAACACTGATGTTGGCAAATATTTAGCAGCTCGCTGACAGGAGCTTAGTAATTTGTTAGTCAGAGTTTAGTAAGTGTGTTATGAATAAACAGTGTATTATGAATAAACATATTTTCGCTATGCATAAGGCTGTTACACAGTGCAACAAAATAGTATTGAATTTCAAATTATATTTTCTGGCAATAAAAATGTAACACTGTGTGTAATTTTTTAAGTCGTGGCAAAATAACCATATACGAACACCACTACGTGATAAAAGACTAAAAAGAAAAAAAAAGTGATCATTTTCTCGGGCTCATATCTTGCTTCCTGGGAATTATGTTGTAGCACTTTATATAACTTTCACCGCGTCACTTTTTTCACTTTTGCGGCTACCTAAGCGCTACCTAAACGGTGTTCAGAATTATTCCCAGGAAGTTTATATGTTGTAGAAATTTGTTTATTGAGATCTTAGGTAAATTTTTGTAGTTGATTGTTTCCTTGAATTTTGAACGGTTTGCTACCTATGGACCTGAACAAGAGAAAAATGTAAAAAAAATCGAATTTTTTTAAGTTTTTTGCGATTTTTATCTGGAAGGTGAAGTTTTTTTGATTTTATATGTTCGCAATTTTTGTTCTTTATGACAAGAGCTACAAGTTTGCCTCAGAGAGTAAATCGAAATTCGGAACGGTTTGCAAGATATGAGCCCGAGAAAATGATCACTTTTTTGCGAAAATGATACCGAGGCCCCAAATCTTTGGCGGCCCATAAAAAAAGTGCATGACTTTGGGAAAAATTGGGAGACACGGGTCTTTTTTTTAGTCTTTTATCATGTAGTGGTGTCCGTATATGGTTATTTTGCCACGACTTAAAAAATTACACACAGTGTTATATTTTTATTGCCAGAAAATATAATTTGAAATTCAATACTATTTTAAAATAATAATGTTTTATGCCTTCTCCGTATTAAATAATAACACCGAGTTATACCTGACTTTTTTCAAGTGTGTGCACAGACAATGGGAGGTTGTCTGAATATTTTCATATAGTTATGCCGGGTCTTTTAGGACAATGATCCAATTCGCTAAACATCGATTTAAAAGTTACAGCGAAATTACATCGAAGTGAACTTTTAGAGAACTTTAGAAGCTCTTGAACTTTAAAATATAGAAGTTTATCTACTTTATTAAATAGTCGTAAATGTTTTGCGATAATAAATGGTACATAGAAGATTATAAGTATGAAAAAACCCATATTGAAATTTTAAAATTAATTCTATAAATTTTAAAATAAGTATTCGCTTTACTCGAAGGCACAACGATAACATGTTTAAGTAAAATCAATCAGAGCACTAAATGAATGATTTTTTTTTTTTTTTTTTTTTTTAATGAAAAAGCGAATCATTTAAGCCATGAGTTATAATTTATTAAATGTATTATATAGAAAAATAGTAATAAATTGAATTAAAATGCCAAACATCCAAAATGAAAGAATTCATTTTATATAAGATATGAATTGAGTTGAAATTTTAACGAATTCATGATGAGTATAATTTTTTTGAATCATTCATTTGTCAAAATACAAGTATATAAATTGAATTAAAAAATCAACTGATATTTATTCAATATCAAAAACTGCATAGCAAAAGCAGAAAGCAAAGAAAATATTCCAAACAAAATAAAAACAAATAAATAAAACAAATAAGCGAATAATCCAAACAAATTAACAAATTTTGTGATTGAGCAATAAAAAAATTTAAAAAAACATCAGCTGCGCTATCACTTCTACCTGTTTCAAGTAAAAATAAAATTTCAATATTAAGAATTTGTTTTTTTTTTCACAAAAAAAGGTTTAATTTCTATACGTTTGTTCGATAAAGAAAAAAAGTTATATGATAAACAAAAACAAACTTTTAAAAAATTTTAAATTTTCTTTCTGCTTCCAAAACAATTTTTGGGTATATAATGAATTAATTTTAAGTAAAAAGCAAATTTAAATCATTCTTTTACAACTCTGATATTTATTTATAAACTTCCGATAACCTGCCAACTATGTAAAATTAAAACGAAAACATGAAATAATATAAATATTTGGTCAACTACTGGAATGTCTGACGTTAAAATATTCTATTTGCCATTAAAATAGAAATTAAGTCCTTTTTTTAAACAAACACATGAAACAGAGAGAAAAAACGACCAAATTCAGTTGGCTCCCCACAATGTTTATTAAAGCCAAAAATCCAATCATACACTTTACGTACATACACTGAACAAAAAAACTTTGTCAATTGAAATGTACATGTGGAGACGTATGTATGTATGTGTATGTTACACACGAGTACTCACACATGGCGCAGTTTTTGTTGACGAAGTACATGTAAATATGCATAGATAAAATGAATTTCTTTTAAAAAATGCCATTAAAGATTTTTTCCTAGTATTTTATTTTAAATTTTGGGCCAAAATGTAGTTCAAAAGAGTAATGAACTTTTGTTTAACTAAAAAAAAAGCTTAAGTGAATGTGCATAAGCCATTTTTTATATTTAGATAATATTCATATTTCAAATATGCAAAAATACATATATGTATTTGCACGTATACGAGGGGAGGGGGAGGGGTGTCCCACAACTAACGTATACTCCTTGCGACTAGTAAAAATATGCCTTCTACGAGAAATTTACTCTAAACATGGATATAGCAGAAGAAAACTTTGAAAGAAACAAGAACAAGTTTCCTTTTAGTTTATTTGTTGAGGCTTTCAAACTACTCCATATGCTTAACAGTTGCTTGTACTGATGTCAGTTCGTCAGTAGACCTCTGAGCATATTTTGAACAGTCCGAAAAGCTGTATGTTTATGCAAATATTCTCAAGAAATAATTGAGAATTTTTTACAAGAACAAGAAAATTTTAAAACTGAAAATGTTTTCTATCTGTTTCGCTATATAATGTGTCATTAATGTTGTTGCATGGCTCTCAACTTGTTGCATGTAGAAATGTTCAGTTTATACGTTTATCTGGGTAAAAAGGATAATAAAATGTAACACACGAAGTTTTTAATGTGTTACTATTGCTACTTCGCCAAGAATGATTTTCGCTTTAAATGGTTGTGTAGTTATTTCAGAAAAATTCGTTAACACGCACAAGAGTGGGACGCAAAACGCCAAGACACAAAACTTAAAGCCGACCACAGCACTTAAGGAATAAATACGATGACGCAAGAGCTGTTCCCCAGCCTAGAGCAGTTTTGCAAGTACACATTGAGTCTAGAAAGTAACTGAAAAACAGGATTATGTGGAAAAAACCACAAATATCAGAAAAGCAATTGTTATTATATTTTATTATGAAGGTACAATGTGGCGCAAAAGTAATATCATAATTTTAATTGGCTGCCATTTTTGTAGGTGGCGCCCAATGTCACTGTGCTTTGACGTTCATGATGTGGATATATAAAGAATTAGTTTTCAATAGGCCATAGAGTGATACACACCTAAAGAACGTGGAATTATTGTTACTGCTCATTGCAGTTTGTCGTGAATTTCGTCGTTCGTTTTCCTCGTAGTCGTATTCCATATGCACGAACAATAAAGCGCCTCGTGAAAACTGGATACACGGGCAAGGACAAGGTTAACTTAATACAATACGAGTACTCTGTCCAACTTGGTGAAAGAAGAGAATGATTTTGTATCAAAAATCATAATAAGCAAGGGCTTCATTAAGTTGCTACGAGTATGTTAAAAAAAAAACTAAGTTTACGTTTCTGGGGCACGGAGAATACACATGTAATGCATTAAGAGCCATAGTATCCCCTCAAAGTGACTGTTTGGTACGGCATTTGCAGTGAAAAAGTGGAGACGCCGATAAACCGTAAATGGTAAGCGTTACGTTTTTTTTTTTTGCCGCAACTTGCTGCATTGGGTCCCGATCATTGTTGCTTTCACCAGGATGGAGCAGCCGCTCACACAGCTAGGGCAATGATGGAGTTTTTGAGATACCAATTTCCAAGTCGAGTGATCTTTTGTTTTGGATATTCGAACTGGGCATCCAGATCGCGAGATCTAACAGCACCAGATTTCTTCCATAAATCTTTTTAAAATCTTGCGCTTACCGCAAGAAACTACTACCAAACTGCGTAAACTTCACTGACGATTTGGTTTAGCGACCAATGAAATGTCGGCATATGAAGAGCTAAAGCCACAACAAAAATTGCATTTTACAAAAACTCTAATTTATTTAATAACTTTTACTGGAATTAATACACTAAATTATTTATAAATGAATTTAAGATAAAAAATTATATTATTATTTATATGGCTTAAGCATCTCATTGCTGCTAATGAGAACTAATCAGTAGGCCATCAACCATTGTGTTTGAAATGTATTAAATTTAGAATTCTTGGCTACTAACTCTCAGGGAATAAATGATTCTTACAAAAAAATATACACATACGAGTAGTAAGCTAGAATACATATTGTTTGTTGCGTTGTTGTCATAAATTTAGTCTACTATGTTGGTATTTTTGTAGTTCTCATATGATATTTGAATGTTTTTATATAAGTATAGAAGGTTGAATATTTTTAAAATGCATTGGTTGAAGGTCTACTGATTAGTTGGCATTAGCATCGAAGTGGCATAGTTTTTACAAATTTATGCGAATTTAAAATTATTCAAAAGAAACATAAAGAAAAATTACTTTTTTATAAATAAACTGTTGGTCAACGAGCTGCTAACGAATATCGACAATCTAGTTAGCAGCTCCTTGAACATACATTGTGCATAAACTATACTTCAGATTTTTTTATGAATAAGGCTATACATATTTATATTTTCTTTAATAGTTTTTATTAATCCCGCTTGAGTAAAACATCCAGGTCACGTTAAATAAAATACAATGTTCTTTTTTTTAATTTTATTTCTCCGTTTTGAATGACAAACCTGCTACATTATCGGTTGCATCCACTTCATTTGCTGGAGGATGTACAGAAGAGGTGGGACATTTTACTGAATTGGCAGATGAATTCTCCATAAGTAACAATTTCCATACAATTAAAACACAACATCAACAAATTTGACAAATCACCAACAACACACAAACACTTTCGATTTATTTATTATTTTTGTTTCTAACAACTTTATGAATTTATTACGAACTCGCTTAAATTTGGTAGCTATACATATATATTTTGTTTAATAATATTTTCACAAAAATAAAAGACATATTTGATTCGAATTTAAAGGAATTTTTTTTTGAAAAATAATGCATTTTTAAAAATATTCCCACTTATTAAAAATAATTTTTGTGTTGTTTATTTATAAATTTATGAACACTTTTAAAACATTTGATTGTGCATATGTATGGAGGATTACATATACTCATACTTATGTATGTATGTATGTACTCGTGTAGTATTATGAACAAGAAAATCTAAGAACAAGACTGATCGATGATAGAATTACACCATTTCCAGATATTATTTATTTCTTTGATTACGAAATGTTACATTAAAACTACTTATTATGGTCTGATGTAATTTAACGGAAATGCTAAGCAAAATCTTCACAAATTGTAGTGGACACTTTGACCTGATTCGAAACTGCATCTCCCAGACTGATTTTTATTTAGGCTTTCTAGCCTAGTCTTATTTTTCTTTCTTTGCCTGGCCCAGCATTTAGGATCATTTCTTGACGCTTAGTAGTACTGAATTTAGTCAATTATCTTATGGAAAGGATATATTCCCTTTATTATGTAAAATTGTCGACATTACATCGATGCAGGCAACAACTGACTACTATTGACAGACGCTTAATATTTTCAATAGTTGTCGGCAGCGAGTCACTTTGCGCAATAGGAATTATCGAGCGCAGTATCTTCTGGAGACAGACGATGTTCAAACGTGTTATGGGAAGGATTGATTGTTGTATGACCCATCAAGAAAGCAATTAAATTACCACTAGGCTTTTACTGCACTACAACTTTACCTTCCACTTGGAAGTGTCCCTATACGCATCTATTTTTTGTTGGTCGCAGATTAAAGTCATAACCGATAGATTATGGCTTTAATCTATCAACAAGGATGGTGATAAAGTTAAAGAATGATTGTTCAACAGAAAAAAATTTCAAACATTTTTAGCGTTTTTATTAATATACAAAAACATTACGATTTTCAGCCCAAGGATCGTAGCAGCTGAGTATTGGAAACGATTTCTATTTGGGACTATCACAACCCGTGGTATTGGAGATTCTAATTGGGACTCATATCATGTATAGAACAGTTTATCCCCAATAGATAAAATCCTAAATGACAGATGCTGAAAAAAATGAAGCTAAGGGCATTAATTATTTCAGAAAAACTTTTCTACAACTCTTTAAAATTATCTGGAATTCTCTTTTGCAAATGCGGATTTTTTTCTAATTTCCTTCGAATAAATTTTTCGAATTGGCTTGAGTTTACAAATCGAATCCGCTTTCTTTTATTTATTTTGTAAAAATCAAAAGAAAAATACACGAAATAAATCTACTTCAACACCAAAAATACTAACGACAAAATCAAAGTCAATTTAAAGTAAGATCGACGTAAAACCTTCTTACAGAATATAAAAAATATATTGACAGTAACCGATAAAGCAACTATGGATTAGTTGAAAACCCGATATAATCCATCCTTAGTTTATATTTCATACCCAGGAAAAATTTAAATACTTTCTTAAATAAAAAATCTTAAATAACCCCATAAATGGTCAATTTGTCCGTCCGATTTCCATTTAAATTTCTGTGAAACCATACTTCAACCTACACCTTCGAAGCTGGTCCATAATCGAGGAATTATGAGATAATCAATATGTAGGCCAGAGGATGAATTACCCTTCCGATTTTGGAAAAAAAATCATGAGACCAAAGTACAAGCAAACACTTTCAAAAAAAATGATTTTGAAAATCGATCCATAAATGGAGGAATGTACCAACATTTAAAAAACAAGAATTGATAACCTCCTACTTTTTTGAAGTCGTTTAAAAAAATGGCAAAAGTGTAACATTCTTTTTAATACCGTAGTGCTTTTAAACTGTGCCCAAATAACATAATATTCTAACTTTAACATAAAATGGAAATGGTGTAATAACAGCACCTAGACTACACTTATTAAAAACGCTCGCAAACACAAACATTTTTATATTTAAGGAATACACGCCATACAAGACGAAGCACTGACTAATTTTTCACTCACTCACACTCACTTCTACTATTTAGTGAACAAATGCCGAAGATAATTTTGAATTTTTCTCTAAAAATTTTCTAATTATTTTTTTTTTTTTTCAAATATATAATAGTGAATGTATACATATATATTTTCAATTGGATTATAATAATTATTTTTTTTTGTTTTCCAACTTTTTTCGTTGGATTTTCTGTTAATTTTTTCGGCTTATTTAAAATAATTTAAAAATTGCACTTTTTCACCGATTATTACGAAACCAATTTTTCGGGACATTAAAGTTAAATATTAAAAATTATTTTTACTCTGTTTTAGTTAAAGTACGGCAAATATTTATTTATTGTTTTTTGATTTGAAATACTCAGCATGAATCACATGAACGCCATGGAAAAGCTGATATGAGTTTGTATGTATTTTTAATTTTTTTAATTATATATATATATATATATATATATATATATATATATATATATATATATATATATATATATATATATATATATATATATATATATGTATGTATGTATGTATGTTTTGTGTATACGTATGTATATACTTTCTCTAAATTTTATTTTTGATTGATCGTTAAAATTTCGTACGCGCACATCCAGCCTGTAGTACCTGGATCTTCGATAGTTTTCCTCAGACTGACTATAGTGAGCATAAAATTTTCTTTAGGCCGGTAAAAATAATGCGAGCGTTTTATTTTTCTTTTGGCCACAACGGAACCCACTCATTAAAAAATCTAAAACTAAAAAAAAATCAGAACTTTCTTTCGTGTGTTCGGCAAAAATTTGTGAGAGTTTTGTGATCTTAAATACATTAAAATTTCTGGTTAAGAGTGTGATGATCTTTTTTTTTTATTTGTATAGAAAATTACAAAAAAACCTACAACAACTTAAAAACAACTTTTAAGATTTGTTTGGCTGCATGTTCGCAGTGAATGTCGTCCTTCTCATGGTGAATGGTGATCAGTGTCTCTCAGCACCTACCAACGATATATTTTTGTGTACATGTTTGCTTGTGTGTGTGTGTGCTTTTGGACTTTTGCTTGTTTCCGGGATTTATGAACTACTTGCCAAGTGCGTTGCCTAACATTGCACTCAGTGACCGGGTTCAATTTGATTACATTTATGTGTGTATGAATGGGTGTAAGTGTGTGTGTTTGTGTGTGTGTGTGCGTGTTTGTGTTTGTGTACTTATAAAGCATGGAAAATAATAATTTTAAATAACTGCTGAACTGAAACTTAAAATGTTCGTTATTAAAGTTCAAACATACATTTTCTAAATTTCGCGTTAAAAAAAGAAATTACTGATTTCTTACCGATTTTCGAAAATCGTGTTTTCAAGTTCTAGGAAACTATTCTGAGTATTGCTACGATGATGACCATATGGCTGTATGTGTGTGCGAAACTGTTAGACGTGTTATATTTCGAGATTATTTTTTTAAATAAATTTTAAGCTACAGTTTTGCATTTTGCTACCGAAAATTCTTTAAAAGTTTCGAAAAAGCTCTATATTTTCTGGTAAACGATTCAACATTTATTTTTTGCTCCCTCTTTCAAAATTGTTATTTGATGTGACATTAGATCTAGATTTCTTAGTTCAATTTTCAATCTCAGTTGTATAATCTAATATAGACAGCCAATTGTATATATATATTTCAATACCATATAAATATTAAGGTATGAAAATTGTTTATAAAATAATTTAGAGAAAAATTATTCATGCATGCTTCTTACGTTCATGTGATCAGACCGGAATTCCAGGCTTAAGTGATTCATTTTGTTAACAATCGGTTTTGCAAATGATAATATTTAAACTTCATTCAATGCTCCAATGGCAACCAAAAAGCTCATTCACTGAGAAAAAATATTTCAAATATTTAATAAATCGCCTCATCGCCAAACAGAAAATGCGGTAGCAAAAAGAACTTGGAAATCGCCATGTTTGGCGAGAAATAGCCACATATGACTGGTTATTATTGGAAATTGTTCACTAACTTGAAATATTTGTAACGAGAGAGTGAAGAAAGAGCATTACAAATTGAGAGATAAAACTGTTTTATAAAATTGTTAGTCGAAGAGAGGAGAATAATACTCATGTCAAAAGGACACACTACTAAGCCACCAAAAGTATGCTGCGCGTGCCCTCATATGGAAAAAAATAAAACTATACCCTATAGCAATGCACGTATATAGAGCCTCAATTCATTCCAGACAATACCCCTGAGGTGGTTAATGTCCGGTAAGATGTCATCCGCGCAAAATCGGGATCTTATCGTCTCACACAAAATATACTAGTAAAATTTTTACTTTTAAGAATTATTCGAAGTGCAGTTTTATGTTTGTGAAATAAAGGTTCCGTCGTAAAGAGGTGCTGGGGTAGGGTACAGCTCTGGCTGTAATTATTATTTAAGTAACCATCCATCAAGATTCTACATTCTGCACAAGTTAGACACTATCTTGGTCATTGATTGAGTCCGTTTCTCTCATGTTCAAGGATAATTTATTTTCTCATATTATATATTATTAAATTTTTTATAATTATTTCTTATGTGGTGTTTCTATAAACGTTTTCTAAAAATATTATACGTATATGTTTTGTAAGCCTCAAGTAGAAAAATATTAAGTTCTATGGAATTCTCATATAATATCTGTTGATTTTTGTATAAGTATATGAGTTTGAATCCTTTTCAAATATGATTTTGCAAAACAAAATTTTTATTTATCTCTCAATTTCATATGCTCTTTTTTCACTCTCTCTTAAAAAAATTTCGGGTTCATGAACACATTCGAGCAACAATTAGTAAAAAAATTTATTTAATCAATAGACTATAAATGCATTCGTTATTTTGCGACAGGATTACGTACGTATTTTCATACTTAGTAATTAATATAATCATAAACACATTTTCATATAATACTATTAAGTTCAGGGACGCATTGTTCATCAAAACGAGATGAAAACAAACAAAAACTTGATGGGAAGATCATGACAATTTGGGATTAGATCAAATTTAACCCAGAATTTTTTCCTACTTAAGGAATTTCTTATATATGATACGATTTGTTTCTTCGTGAAAAGGTTATAGACCCCTCCAGAAAAATTATCTTGCCACGCTGATAAATGCATGTATTTTTAAGAAAAAAAATCTGAAAAATTTACAGCAACAGTGCCATCTTTCGGACTGGGATATTTCATTGCATTTGGTTTCAGAGACCAATATGTACGAACACAATGAGAAGTGTATGACTATACTACATATATACTATAAGATACGAGTAATATAAAATATATACTTACTTTTGCTTTTAATGTTTTCTTTTTCTTGACTGAAATTTTGACGTTTTATTTTTCTTGACCAAAATAATATTTATGTACATATGTATGTATCTTGAAATGTAACTTTTCTTCGATAAAAATGCCACCATAAACTGAATTGAACTTGATTTCATTAATGCTAAAACAAGAACAGAAATAAAAAAATTATTAAACAGAAAAGACAAAAGTTATAATATATAGGAAAATCTATACTTTTTAAGATTTATATTTTTTTATTTAAGAAAAAGTTACAAAAGCAAATAGTAAATATTTTTAAGTAAAATATGTAAATATATAAATTCTTTTAACTCACATTATAAAGAGTTTTTGATGCTGTAAATTTAATGACCAGCATTTTTTTTATGTATTGAGTTTGCGCATGAAAAGGGAAAACAATTACATATATGTAAATATTTTGGATCGTTCCTTTCATACATTAAAATGTTTGATTTTACTTAAATTGAAAATGTAGTTGAACTGGCTCATGTTCAAAAAAAAAAATTATTTGAAAAAGTTATTAAACCTGAATTGTCAAATTCAGGACTCGGACTTGAGCCAAAATCACTAAATTTTCAGTGTCTGTTTCTTAATAAATATTAGCTGTGTTTTATTGAATATTTAGTTGAATAAATACAACTGCTGCAAATTAGCTAAACAGAATTGGAACTTTTTATTGTTAACATTTTCCAGATGGCTTCGCCAACCAGTCATCAAAGACTCAACATCAAATGTTTGAAATAAAAAGATCAATTATATTTTCAAAATGTTGGCAAAGTTTTGAGGTTAAAATTTCAATTCAAATTGGTGTCTATTTGAAACAGAACGGAGCTCACAATTGCCAAAGTAATAGTACAAATCCTTTAAAGGATTTGAGTCGTTCACGCAACAATTTAAAATAAATTTTATAATATAAATTAAATAAGTACATACTTAATATAAATTTAAAAAAATATATATATCAAAACACAGCTTTTATAAACATACATACATACTTAATAAATCTATTATATTTATAAATGTTCAACATTTTATTCCCATTAAGACAGATAAAATACAATTTAACTTATACAATCACACCCATCTACCCTTTAGCATTAGGCCCTTAGTTATCGTAAGCATCAAAACTCACATTTTTCATAACATTTTATATAACATTGATATATTTGATGGAAATCGTTTAATTAGAAGAAATGATTGATTTGTTTCGATTTTGAGAATAGTTTTTGGACTAATATCAAATGAAATATAAATGATAGAAGCAATTTTTTTAGAGGAATGTATAAAAAATTACTGAATGTTAAATTGTAATTATATAATTACAAAATAATATTGTGAAAAAGTTTTATTTTGTTTTAAACACAACAATATTTTCAAACTATGTTAAAATAGTAGAACTTTATGACAATATAACTTGTTAAGAGAAGTTATGAATTACCCAATTATTTGGAAAGTTAATAAAGCATTTTAAAAAAACATAACGAAACAATGAGCACACCAGAAGTTTTCTAAACCGTTGTTGTTAAAACCGTTTTCCATCATGTACCAACTTTATAAATAGATTTTGCTGGATCTATTGCAATTAAAAAATTTTACACATGTAATATGTCGCTTATGATAAACAGGAGCAAGGGATGGACACATCA
The DNA here is from genome assembly GCA_963681545.1 of Germaria angustata. Lineage (NCBI taxonomy): Eukaryota > Metazoa > Arthropoda > Insecta > Diptera > Tachinidae > Germaria > Germaria angustata. The sequence goes on from OY813002.1 coordinate 86,033,800, forward strand.
GCTGTTTATTATAAAAGCGCTATAAGACCATCAATTGAAAATAAACCAAAAAGATTCCCCAAAATAATACATAATTTTTAAGTTGTCTTATAAAAATAAAAAGGTAACAAGAAAATACAATATTTTAAGCGACAATGTTTTTTTGTGGCTTGGGACTCTTTCAATTCGGATGCATATGTACGTATTACACTATAATAAATAAGTCCACTCTTGTTTTACATATACTAAGTTAATTTTTTTTTTTACATCAAAAAGTCTCATAAATTTGCTAGAAGACATTATTTTGAAAAAGAAAAAAAAAATAACACAAAAAACAGATCAGTAAAGCTAAAGACTAACACTCTCACAATGTACATTTTATGTACGAAGAGATGTAAAGGAACAAAGAGTTCTTAAGAAAAAAAAAACTAATTACACATACACATAAATCATCAATCTATCGGTGATTTAAAAATTTGTTAATGGAAAAAATGTATATGTTCATTTTTTTTTTTTTTTTGTCGAATTTCATAAGGAAAAATACTTCAACATTTGCAGCATATACTAGACAATATATGGTACACATTGTAGAAATACGAGTAGATTTTTAAATTATAAAATTCTTAATTATTAAAATTTCAAGCCTAATAATAAGTCATGTGAATTAGCTTACGGAAGATTATTTACAAAAACGTTACGTTTTTTTGTAGAACTCGTCATTTCAATATTGTTCGAGAGGCACATGGATTTTATACGGAATAAAAATGATAATTAAATCTAGACTTCCCCGATGGTTTAGTAAACGGTGAAAACCAAGCCAAGGAAAAACGTCCAAAAACGGATTGTATAGATTTTAGTCGCGACTTTTTAGCCCATCTGGCCTCCTCCTTTTTAAGTTGTTCAATACCCTGAAATGTACAAATTGGAATAAAAAAATTCAACATCAACCAATTAATTTTTGTTAATATTTATGAGTTATTTTGTATGCTCACATCACGCCTGGATTCTTATACTCGATTATAAGATATATATTTATTTATAAATTTATTTATATGTTATAAATATCGCTTCCATCGAACTTAAAATCTAATCAGCTTGTAAACTAAAACATTAATTACCGTTAATGAGATTTACGGTAATATTCGGAAATATTTTTTAATAACTTAAGTTTTTTTTAAATTGATTTATATAGATTCGTTCACTTTTCGAAACTTGGCTGTAGTTTATTCATTCTAGAGATATAGTTTTCGAATTTTTAAATAGTGACTTTTTTAAATAACTTTAAAAATTCCTTCCAAATCGGTTCTTTGAATTCAGCAATTTTTTGCACTTTTCAAGCAGCGTCGAGTTTCGCATGTTTCATCTATGTACATCGTTTGAATAAATTTTTTGAATTATCCCGAGAACATTTGAGAGATGACCAGCGAGGTCAAACATATATACACATTTAAGGCAAATACTTATTAAATTTTAATTTGTTATCCTTCCAATGCCCCGATTAAGAGAAAAATCCTTTAAAAGAAAATAGTTTTCAGAATAACATTGTAAAGGTCTAACCTACACACAATCTGTTTACCGTCAAGAAACAATTAATTAATTTGTTAATCCCGAAATCGATATAGGTATAATGTTGTTATAAGTACATACGTTTTATTTTTTAATATATCACTTTACTCACCGTTTGATCATTGAAGATGGCAGTTAATTGAGTAACCAACATTATAATTGTAAATATTGCAAACATTAGTGCTTCAAAAGTTAGAAATAGCAAAAGAAATATAGTGGCTGGTGGTGAATATGGGGAACACTGACGCCATTCATTGCGCACACATTCGGCAAAAGACGTTAATACCAAAAATATAGCATGAACAGATATTGATGCTATATAAAACTGGCAAACAAAGCAAAATTAATTTTAAAATTAAGTATAATTATTAAGAACAAATCATGTTTACGGAAGCACCAACAAATAAAAACATTATTTAAGTGAAATAAAATTGAATTTTAAGTAAAATAAGTGAAGTACAAAAATCCTCGTATTACAAATCTTTCGAATTTTTTTTTTATAAATAATTGATTCAGTGTAACTATATGCACATTATACGAAAGTTTATCAAAATTACTAGATAAACAAAAATATATTTAATTTTTCCTTTTTGTAGTTTTACAAATTATGTATACATATATACATAGATATATTTATATTAGTCTTTCCATAACTTTTTTTTACTATTAATATTACTCTTAACTAGTTATAAATAATGAAAAAGTTAAATAATTTTTTTTATGATTACTAGATTTTTTACATAGCCACCCTAGAGCGCAAATACCGGCTTATCTTACTAAAGATTTTGAGGCAGGTGCAAGTTCTCACCGGTATAGCATGACAAACACAGGCTTCGCTTAACAAAGATTTTTTATATTACAAACCTTTGGCAAAGATTTTCTCCTCTCATGGTACTTCAATTCATCTATATATGTATGTATACATTAAAATAAAATAAAAACCTAGCTTGCCTAAGCATTTTCACAAGCCTTTCAATGACATCTTTAACGACCCAATATGTTCAAAAATATTATGCACAACTATCATCCCTTTTTTTATTTGGAAGTGCGTCCGCAAATTGGATTTAAGGCATTTTTTTTTTCTTTTAACAATACTTTTACAAAACTTACAGTGAATAGCACAAAAAATTTTTGATTATTTTCTCCCACACAGTTATTAACCCATGGACAATGATGATCCATTTTACGTATACAACGCTGACACACCGAGCAGTGATGCGCTCTTTCTGGTTTTATGCTACAACACTTTTGACACTTGAATATCATTTGTCCCTCTCGGTAACCCATTTGTTCAATCATTTCTTTTGTAGCATTTCCGCGCGGCACAGCTCCCTAAAAGTAAACAGTAAGATCCACACAAATTTAGCCTAATTCTTAACTGCTGAATTTTCATTTACAAGGACTTACCGGATCTGATAACATGGTCCGGATATGTGAGGCAAAAGCTAAAAATGCTAAAATTTGAAAAATAATTGTATTCACTGTACTAAACACTGGATGCGGGCTGGGCAATAAAATTACACGCATTACAACAAATTCAGCAAAAAGGATTAAAAGCCAAGTGAGGACGGCACAAAAAATTCCACATATGTCTTTAACACACCAGGCTCGGCCAGCACAACAACGATTGTGAGGATCGGTATTTGACATACCATGCACGGGGGCATACATAATGCCCGTCCGTTTACCAAATATAAAAATTAAACAAATTTATTAATTTAAAATTAAATATTTGCTAAAAATGTAGCTGGATTAAAAACCACTCTGGACCAAAACAAAAATTTTCATTGCACAGCTGTTAAATAATTATTTTACAGGGCTGCTGGACTTAAGTATTAAAGAAACGGTAAAGAAAGTCAGTCAAAAGGGATACCATGCCCTTTAATAATGTCTAAACAACAGCACACTCTGGGTAAGATGATTGTCAAATTAATTCTCTCTCTATCTATCTATTTAACTTTTTTATACGGAGTTTGACAATTACATTCTCGGCTGATTATGGTGTACATATTTGCATATACTTATGCAATTCGTAATACTAGGTTTATATAATTTTTGAACAAATATTGAAATATATTATTTCACGATGTTCTCCCCAACGAATTGTCAAAACAATTAGAGTTTTCGCAAAATGTTTTTGCTGTGGCTTTAGCTTGTCATATACCAACATTTCATTGGTCGCTAAACCAAATCGTAAGTGAACTTCAATTAGTACTGAATTCTCATATTCTATTTTATTCTTTTAGCATAAACACACGAGGTTGAATGTTTTCAAATTGCTTGAAGTTCACTGACGATTTGCTTTAGCGACCAATGAAATTTCGTCATATGAACAGCTTAGGCCACAACCAAAGGCTATATACATATGTATACATATATTCTGTGGCCACAACAAACAAAATTTTTGGACAAATGATTATTGTATACTTGTTCCTTCGCATCACAATAATTATTACATATTCTTATATTAATTAATATTCACAAAATTATTAAACTCCCAAATTTAACAGAAAACAAAACGGCGGCCCAATACATACTTAAGTATGTACATATGTATGTAAACAGAATACTTTGACCCACTAGATATAAACAAAAAGTGACACCATAGGGTAGAAATATTCTATGACTTACACCAGAGCTTTTGCTTTTGCATTGACCCGTATAAATAGGCATTGGTTTGGGGTAATCTTTTGGAAATAGCTAATTATTTCATGATTTTAATTATGCAGACAACTTGTGTTTGCTGTAGAACTATATAAATTAGCATTGGGCTTAACCTAATATTTTTCCTTATTAAGGGCATATCAAACTAACCACTATAACAAAAACGTTCTGATTCAATGGTACTCTTTAAGTGCTTTGATCGAGAGGATAGTAAGTCGTTTCACACAATGGAAAGTTTTTAACAGCATATTCCAATTACATCCACATTTTTAATAGCCTATGATAGCAACGGCTAAGATATTACCAATTACAAAGTTGCGGAAGGGTTTTCCTGACTCTTTCAGGGTAAAAAGTCCAAATCGAATGCATACAGACACTACTCCCTCTATCCTCTTCCCCGTAAACAATTTTAATAGTTCCAGCATAATACATCACATGAATTGGCGATATTTTCTGGTATTGACCCTATAAAAAAGATACACATACACTATGCGTTTTTACAAACAAAAAATACATAAATATTTTATTATTCGTGAGTTTTTTCCCTGCTTAACATCTAAAGAATATACAAATTTAATAACGTTGAAAAAAGAGAACAGATCCACTTAAGCTGGCGTCAATTTAGCTGTTGGTTCTATCAAAGCTATCAAACCAGCAATTGATGATATAGCTCCCAAAATGCCAATTGTTCTAGGTGTGAGCTTGGTATAGCCCAAAGCCGTGAAAGGAATAAAGAAATCACAGACATTTTTAACAGTATCGACAAATACATCTTTATGGTCTAAAACTAAGCTGTAGGAATGCAAAGCCAAGCGGGAAAAATCTTTACCCGATTTCATGCGCACAGGAATGGATCGAGTGATACCGCTCTTATGGCTTGCCTTGTAGAGATCCACTAGTCGGAAAATTTCATAAACATCACGGCACAAATTCATGATGATTGAGAGCAACCAATATTTGTTTGCAAATTTTCCCCATTTCTTAGCATCGATGCTTTTGAAAAGGCCAGTGCGTGCGAGCCATAAGAAGTGATCAGCAAAAAGGAACAAAGCCTGCGATATTTTTCCCATCGTGAGGGTTACACGTACAGCCAAATCTGGATAATGAATAGTTCGTAAGCTGGCGTAGAAAGCGTCCAAACATTTTCCGAAACGTAGTACTATAATATATTAACTGCTTTTTACATTCATACAAGAATTTAAATAGTAGTACATACGTTTGCGAAATGTGCTCAAAATATATTCCAAAGATTTAAAATCTTCTACCATTCCAGGTTGTATATCTGCAGATTCCAAGGAATCCCATAATGCACGTGAGGCGTATTGTATTAATCTGTTCAGTGTATATATAAGAAATTGGATATCGCATTATTATTTAAAGACATAATAAATGCAGTGCCATACCGAGCAATTTTATCCCTTCCCACTGCTTGGCTGTTGAGCTGTATCCATTTGTCCATATTCATTTTGGATTACAAAATTATGTGTGAAACTCCGTATAATTGTTCTGGGATAGCACTTAAGCAGGACCAATGTTCTAGTTACTTTTTTATGATCAAAGGTACAAGGTTCGAAATGGAAAACAAATATTAGTCCAGTCAAAACGAAGACAGTTTACTATCAATTACTTTCGCTAATGTGCTGCCATACTTTCAGTAATTGAAAAAGAAAACATTCAGAGTCGTTCTATGAGAAATATGTTTTCCCTATTTGATTCACTTTGAGATCTCTGACAACCGACAATGAATTTTTTTTAGAATACCTATTGCCTCATTTTCACTATTTAGGTTAAACTTCATATATATTTATATACAAACAAGTGCATATATTCCATAGTTCCAAGTATTTTCTTGGCAATATATATACTGAGAGTATATTCTGCCATGTCCGGTACAATATACAACACGCGATATTATTGCACAGTATGAAAAAGTTTATTATTATATTCCACGTGTACAGCAATAACGTTGCTAGGACGAGCTGCCCGCTAGTCAGTTTCTAATAGCATGTTTCCACGGCACCTTCTTCGCTCTCTATTCTTGCTTCACACCCCAATCATGAGCGAATCAACTTGCTTCGCCATACAAAATTTTAAGAGCGAAGCAGGTAGATTTATAGTACGTTTCCACTATGAGCAAATCAAGTTGATTTGACGAAATTACTTCAAAGTGTTTCCATTATGATTTAAGTGATTTCAAGTTCGAATTTTCGACATCAATTTGACGTTTGTGTTGTTTATTTATTTTTAACATAAAAAACACAACTTTTGTTTAATAGTAATTTGAAGTAGAAAAAAATCTATAAAAATGGAAAATAACATTGTTTTTATTAAATTATATTCAAAACAAAAATGACTTAGTAGAAAAAGTATGTGACTACTTTTCAAGTGCTACAATTTTGTGTCAACGTCAACACCAAATATGTCTGCAAAGAAGGAGGAGGAATCGCTTACAAAAGTATTTGTTAATTCTTATTGCAAATACTATAAAAAAAAACTCCGAGGCTTTGAAAATTGGTGAGCTTTAGCATGTATTTTTGCTAATTTTTTTTAGTGCTATATTTATTTAAAGGATCGGTCTTCGAGATTTTGGGAACACGTGGAATCTGCTACCTACCAGATGTTAGAAACCTGACCGTGTAGAATAAGCTTATTTTTCGTTTATTATTATATATTATTTATTGAATCTGAAATATTAATAATAATTAAGTTTTCAAATCTTAAATGTAAAATTATTCATTATTTATATAATTTTTAAAAATTTTTTTCTCTTGTACAAAAATATTAGAAAAGTTGAAATTTGTAAAACTTTTGTGTACGAATATGTAAATTTGTCAATAGTATAATATAATTTTTAATGTACTACATTATACATATAAATTTATAGAAATTATAACTCCAGATACACAAACATTTTGTATTATACAATTATTAAAAATAAATGTAATGAATTGCTATTTAAAACAGATGATAGAGTGAAATTGATCAGACATTGACTTGAAGCACTGATGGTTTTACCCAAGGCACAAAGTGAAGATTGTAGAACTTGCAGGTCTAAATTAAGGATGAAATAAAATTGACAATCAGTTATATTGTTGAATATTTTCCCTAAAACATTTACTTACCTTTCTTAACTGAATCATCTGAATCAGTAAACAGTCCAAAATATGAGCATCTAATCACTGTTTGCGTCAACTTACTTATTTGTATACTAACGACAGAAGTGAGCGATGATTATATATACATCAGTGTTGAAAATATTCAAGACCTTAGTATTTCTGGTGCTAAAAGGATATTATTGATACTGTAGAGGGATTAGTTTTTGAGTTATTATTTTTTTATTTGTCTTACCTTGACTTAAATATTTCGTCATCTTTTAGCCAGTCATTGAGTATTAGCTGCATATGTCGATTTAGCAGAACTCCACTGCACGTCCACCACTTATGGCCTATTATAATTTGTAACGCGAACTAGCAAACAATACGAATATTTTTGAATTGGAATTAATTAATTAAATTTTCACAACTCAATTTGTTGCAATTTTTCACAGTCTATTGTTTTACGCATATCAAACACAGATAGTCTTGAGATTACTCTGTTTTTATAATATCTCTATTAATGAAAATATATTTAACACCTTATTAATGTTTGGAATTATTTATTTATTGCTTTTTTAATATAATTTTGTAAAATTTCACTCTATTAACTATCAACAACTAAAATGAATGTAATTTTTATTCGTACTTAAATGTCATTTTTTCGGATTTGTAAGTCACTAATAATGGATGCCCCAGTGCTGCATTTGGAATAAAAGCAGCCGCGCAGTGTTGCACAGACAATTTCGACATAATTTGGCTGAAATCATCTCATTTGAGGTAATTTCGTCACATGAAATTTGTATGCGAAATCATGTACCAAATTACGTAATTTGGACAAATCATGCAATTTGGCCGAAATCACGTATATGGAAACGTACTATTATATTGAATCTACTTGCGAATCAAGAAAAAATCCTCTCTTCTCTAATTTCTATCGTAAGTTTATCTGCACTAGTTGTCAAAATTAAATATTTTTGTAAACAAAGCAAATTTAAGTGAAAATTTAAAAAATATAATTGTTTTTTGTGTCTGTTTCCTAGGCGTAATAATAAATTTGAATTCAGTGAAAAGTTAATTTATTTAAATTTTATAAAAGTTAAAAAAGAATGGAAAGAAAAAAAATTGTAAAATCGAAGCAGGTAGATGAGTCGTGTAAACAGCATAATTCATAAACTTGCTTCAGAAAGCGAAACAGGAGATTCAAGTTGTCGTGGAAACATGCTATAATACATGATATAATATACTTGACACCTAGGTAACATACAATTTACTTATTGGAGCCAAGCAAGGCGAATTGAAAAAGTATTCAATTCGCCTTGGAGCCAAGCATTGCACTAGCGCTGCCACTCTGTTGGGTTAGCAGCATACCTGTTTTAACAAATTGACATATATTTTCGTGCCTTTGACGCGTGTCAACCAACAATCAGTCGTAAACCTTTGACATATCGAAAAATTTCTTAAGTGAAGAAATAGAAAGCAAACTGGTCAAAGAACTGTTATTATTCAGTATTTTATTATAAATCTCAAGAATTAAATAAAATGGCGGTAAGAACATTTAATTAACCATTGTTAGAATTACTAATGTAAAAAAATATTTGCATCAGCCGCAACAAAAGGGTAAACAAGGCACAAAAGGTGCCAAACAAATAGTGGAAGAAAATAAAGGAACATTGAGTTTTTATCGTAATATGGCACTAGCAAGCGCAGCTGTATCCCTTTTAGTAAATTTTATATTCTTTGAAATTTCCAAAGTGACAGTGGTAGGTAAATTATATTAATATGCTATAAAGAAATGTGTTCAAATAAGTTATATTGAAAGGTTATGAGTATTTTGGCATTGCTAATCTTGGGGGCCGCATATCAGTTTATGGCGTTTATGTCTAAGCCAAGATTCTCCGAAACAGGGTCATTAATAGACTCTGGCAATGACTTGAACATGGAAGGTGGTATAGCAGAGTAAGTTAATTTTGCATTAAAAAATTTTTAATAATTAAAATTGAATTTTAAAGGAATGTCAAGGACTTGATTATATTAACCTCAGGAACTATGTTGTTGATATTGATCTCCAATTACTTTTGGTATTTATTATTGTTGGCGCCGATCAGAGCCTTGTGTATGCTTTGGAGTAGCGTTATTAAGCCATGGATGGATCAGAACAACACCCAAGAAGAACCCGAAGTCAATGAAAAAAAACAGCGTAAATTAGAACGTAAAATGCGTCGTATGAGATGAAAAAATGTATGCCTTATTTATGGTTAAAATTAGAAATTAATTATTGCATTGCTTAAGACACCGCCAAGTTTTGTTTAGGAAAATTATGAAAATAATCAAATTGGAGGAGGCTTATTGTAAATTTGTACACCGATTTAAATTAAGTTACATCTATGTAAATCACTTAAAAAGGAAGTGTGACAAAAGTTTATATTTATGTTTAAAATTTATATTTTTATAGATTTCATTAAAAAAAGAAATAAAGACATATTTTAAGCTTAAAATGCGCTACAAATATGATTTAGGGAAATAATTCGGGATCTAAACCGAATTTCTTCATCTCAACAGCCACAGAAAATAAATAATCGTAACACTCAGCCCTAAAATGGAAAAATAGAAAAATCGGAAATGTTAATTTAGTGATACAAATTTTATGTATTAAAGTTCTTACATAGTTTTTGCCTTCTCCCAAGTTGTACCCCAAACATAAACTCCGTGACGTCTAACCAAAACAGCTGAACATCCAGGATATTTCATCATTGCGGTATACATAGAATCTGCCAAATCCTTTTCAAATGGAGTATTTTCTATAATTGGTACTACTAGCCTTTCATCGTAACGTAAATAACGTTTCAAATCGTCATCGAAAATGCCTTTAATCATTTCCAAATGTGTACATCGGAATTCTTCGCCCGGCCACAATAAGGTTGCCATAACAGCATGCTGGGAATGTGTGTGAATGACGGCACCGGCGTCTCGGTGGCGGTAGGCGAGCATAAATAATGGCGTACATTGGCTTTTTGATAAACTTAAGGAAATGCAATAAATAAACTAACTATGTATATGAAGTAATAAAAAATAAAGAACAAAAAAGACCTACTGCTTATAACTTGGTGGAGTCTGCAGATCTCTACCCTCTTCGTCTTGAACAAATAAGTCTTCAGGTAAAATACGTTCCTTTTGAACTCCACTTGGAGCTATGAAAATTTCATTGCTTCAAGAAAAGTATTTTGTATAGTTTATAACAAATTGATGAAGTGAATTTTTCTGCTTTTGTAGAGATTGTTGGAAAAAGAACGACTGATAACTTAAATTGGTATTACTTATCACATAATGTTAATAAGTTCTCTTTATCACCAAATTTACACATGCTTTCAAATTGATTTAACAATTAAATAAAAATTGTTAATAATATTTGATTTAAGAAGGCAAATATAAATGTTTATTACAATAAAATTTACTCTTAGTCGAAGTAAAGGATTATTAAAGAAACAATATACATATGTATGTATTTATTAAAATATTTAATTTACGATATTTATCAAATTTGTAATTCGAGATTTTCTCCAAAAATAACTATTTAATATTTTATTGTTTGTTGTTGGCTTAAAGTCTTTTCAATCATGATTTGGCTATAAGGGTACTGATGATCTGGTTAGCGCCAATGAAATGCAGACATATATGTACCTAGCTAAGCCAACAACATACAATAAAATTTACTTGATTTATATATATATATATATATATATATATATATATATATATATATATATATATATATATATATATATATATCAGCAGTTATTAATTGTTCAGGTTATAACTATGTACTCACTTCAATTTTATTGATATACCTCCACCAGTACCAGTAACCCACCCCAAATTATAGAATTGTTGACACAAAGCCGGTACCAATTTTCGAGGATGTTCCTATTAATGCATAATTTAATAATTGTTCTTTCTATATATATATATATATATATATATATATATATATATATATATATATATATATATATATATATATATATATATATATATATATATATATATATATATATATTCAAAAGACATTAATACGTACCGTAGGCAAGTCGTCGTATATAGAAGACATTTTGGTTTCTAATAATTTTAGCACTTGCTTAAAAATTTATTATTATAATATTATCAGTATTATATTATACTGATAAGAACGATTACCCTCGAAATGAGGAAGTTGTTATGACCGCAGGTGTATTTCGTGTTAATGTCAAACTCCATATGAAAAACGAAAAGAAAGTTTTTCATATATAGAGTTTGACAGTTAAGTGAGGTGGCTAATGAAATTTTTTCTAGAGACATGCCACTCGATTCCCTCAAAATGATTTAATATAGTATGGCATCCTCTACTACACTTTTTTCCAACTAAAGGTATTTTCTTATGAATCTCTTTTTATCAATTTCTTCTTTAGTAATATCGCCAAAAATTTCGTCATTTGCAAATAATTTTTTCTGGCTGGCGGAACCACCGGTAATTTTTACTGAAGTTAATTGTTTTAAATAAACTCAAATAGAAATAGGAAGCTTGTATATTAATTGCAAAATTAAAATATGAAACTTTAAACTGTTGGTGAAAAAGAAAAAGGATAACTTGTGAAGACATAATGTGCTCATTAAGGAGACACAGCTTATGTACATATTTTCTATATTTTTATTATTTTTTTAAATGGACGTTTAATTAAATAGAATACACAGCAAAATAGTTATAACTCTCAATGATCAATTTTGTTTCATACGCCTAAATTATATAAATTTTAATTATTGATTTTTTCCAAAAAAATTTCAAATTAATCGACTAAATGTGTATTTTGTTAAAGTTTACTGTAAAAAAGTTTTAACAGAAAAATATAAACCTTATATAATTTCCAGCAAACTTATTAGAAATGTAGTGTATGCAAATTTCAGTGGATTGAAAGATAATGACTTTCTCTTGTTTCCAAAACCTGAAAATGTGAAATTAATAAAATCTTTTGTGTATATACACATGTACTACATGTGTGCGTTACTTTGTGTCATACTTCTTCGTGCGTTTTATACCATTTCCTTATAATAATGACGTATTTATGTATATCCAATTATCTTAACTCTTATTTATATTATTACTGCGGAATAAAAATACGACATTAGTTTTCTTTCAATAAAAAGTGTTTCTAATATACATATGTATGTATATACATATGTACACAAGTGCCTACACATACTTATATACCTTTTTAATGCAGGTTAGTGATGTTTTTTAATTGATCGCATCCGCGGTTTTACAATGATTAAAACCAGCTGTGAGAAGACTTGTACCATAATCTTTGTATATAATACAAAGCTTGGAACATCTGATAAGATTAGCGTAAAAATCGCGTGATCATACAAAATACTAAGACTACTTACTGTGCATGAGCAAACTATCTGCGTGACCTTCAAAGAGGGGGAAAATATGGAAGTTCCGACAGTTGTGTACAGATGTTTAGCCGGTATAGCGAGTTTAATAGATCTGCTATGTTAACTATTGTACTATAAGCAGTGAGTTTATACAAATTTCGAAATTTTTTCATATAAGTACATGAAATACTCAAAAACGTAAAAATAATATTTTAGCCTCAATTATGTATTTAAATTTTTAAAACTTTAATTTTCTTTACATCTGCGTTTTGATGTTCTAGCATGCAGTTTTAATTATTTTCATGATAATATCCGTATGGCTATAGAATGTGTTTATAACTATGGATGTACATATGTATGTACACATGTGTATACTTGTATATACAGGCCTGTCACAGAAATCAATTTCGATCGAAAGTGGAATTGATTCTGTATTTTGCTTCTCCAGAAAACAAAAAACGAAATTTTTTTCGGAATGAAACCACTTTTAATTTCATGATCGAATTTGCATTTTTTGTATCTGATAGTACAAAAACAAATTTAAAACTTTCTTGATTGAATAAATAAAATAATAAAATACGGAATCAATTCCACTTTCGATCGAAGTTGATTTCTGTGACAGGCCTGATAAACTTATTATACATAACCCAACCGGCGTGATATAGTATCCCTGAAACCCAACATGTAATAAACAATTATGTATCTTACTCGTACATATTTATGAATGTTCAATTGTCCCTTGAGTGCAACAGCAACGTATCTCAAAAATTTTAATTTTTGAGATTAAGAAGGTATGATTCATATACCTGAAGCTAAATCGAAATTACTCTGAAGAGCTTTAAATTAAGCTATTCTTAAATGCAACATAGTCATACATACTATCTCAAAAAGTAAAAGTCTGCATGTTTTTATTTTCCAAACAATAAGAAAATAAATTACTGTATTACTATTTTTATCGTCTGGAATGCTTCCGAACTTTGGCTTAAAGGGTTAAAAATCCCAACGTTTAATTAGTGTTTAAAATACGAGGACAATTCTTTGAAACAAATTCTTATTTCTATGTTTTCCTTAACAATAATGAATCGAAATAGAATTAAAGTTCTGTTTTTCTTAACATAAATGAATTTATGATTAATGCCTAAAGCTCGAAATATTGTCGAAAATATAAGACCATAAAATAAATGAATCCATCTTCTTGAATTACAATTCTTAAGTAATTCATTTTTTGGTTTTAAATTATAAATTTATGATTCCTCATATTCTATTTAGATTTCAGAGGGTTTACAAATTTACAGAATATTACAATTTTAAATAAATCCCAAGGAATCCAAGTCCTTTTATTCAACTAGAATTTAAATAAAAATATGAAATAACCTAATGGTATGTTATTTTTTTCGTGACTACTTATGTACATATATACATATGTATGTACTTACATACATACTTAGATGCCTGCCATGAAAAATAACTCCCGCTCGAAGGACCATAAACAAGTTGCAGCCGGCAATGGCAGAGTATAATACATAAGTACATACATACATATATACATACATATGTACGTATTTTCCGACCTGTTAAAATGTGTAAATAATGTCAGTATCTGCAATAAATATCTATCTATGTATGTAATAAGTAAATGTACTTAAAATCTTAAATAAATTAAAGATTTTTTTCAATTTATAGTAAACACTAAAGTTTAACAAAAAGTAAATAAAACCTTATTAAATTAATGATAATATTAAAATTTTAGCCGTTAAAAAATTTGTCCATACTGTGTATGTATAACTGTGTATATGTACATACATACATATACATATGTGTATATACATATATGTATGTACTTACATAAGTATATACGCGTAGTATATACATATAAATAAATGTATATTTATTGAGTTAATAATTAATATAAAAAGCTTTTCAACCAACGTACAAATGCAGACAAGCTACACGTGTTGGAAATCAGTAATTTCACTGGCTTCTTAAAAAACATTGCACATCATCCGATGATCCCCGCAAAATCATTGGCTCGTTTCATTTTATGTACTTATGTATGTATGTATATACAGTTTGTCAAGAAATTGTTTTGACATAGTGAAAAAAATTATTGTTTTGACTTTAATAATGCAAAAAATAGTTTTCCTTTGTAGTTTAACAATTTTTTCTTTTCAATTCTATTTTATCTATATATTAGTTAACAAACAGGAGCAAAAGAAGGAGAAAATAGAGAATAATAACAAAAAAATAGAAGAAACACAAATTAAATACAAAAATTTTGTTGTCAAGAAAATGTTTTTACAATTTCTTTTTGTGTGTGTGTTTTTTTATACCGTTAGTTTTTACTGTTCAAACTACAATTTTTTTCGTTAGTCAAGTGATCATTGATAATGATTTAATTATAGTTTTGTTTTTTTTATAACTGAAGACGATAATTTTACGAGGATTTAAAATGCCTGGCAAAAGAACGTCGACCGGTGTAATTCAGTTAGTTTACTATAACCACGCGATCGGGAAAACGGTCCAAGAGTTATCTAAAATGTTCTCAATAACTACACAAAGTGTACAATATTTTAAATCGCGCTG
The DNA here is from genome assembly GCA_963681545.1 of Germaria angustata. Classification (NCBI taxonomy): domain Eukaryota; kingdom Metazoa; phylum Arthropoda; class Insecta; order Diptera; family Tachinidae; genus Germaria; species Germaria angustata. The sequence goes on from OY813002.1 coordinate 86,049,093, forward strand.
AAAAAGAAAATAGTCTAACGTTAAAGCTTCCTACTGGGCGTCCACGTAAAATTTCGGAGAGATCAGAACGTCTTTTAAGAAGAAAGGTAGACGAAAACCTTTTGGTATCCATACGAACGCTTGCATGTGAACCTAAAGAAGAGTGTGGCGTGACAGTCTCTCACGAAACGGTATGACACGTTTTGAAAAAGAACGACTATTCATCCAGACTGGCACGAAAAAAAAAACACTGCTTACAATGCAACATAAAGAAAGACGATTGTCTTTTGCTGTAACACATATTTCCAAGCCTGACGACTACTGGGATGACGTTATATTTTGTGATGAGACCAAAATAATGCTTTTCTACAATGATGGTCCTAATAGAGTATGGAGAAAACCTTTGAAAGCATTGGAAAGTCGAAACATAATTCCAACTGTAAAATTTGGAAAACTTTCAGTAATGGTTTGGGGGGTGCATTTCTAGTAAGGGAGTTGGAGATCTTTATTTTATTGAGAACACTATGGATGCTAATCAATACCTGGGTATATTAAAGCGTCACCTAGTTAACACCGCGACTAAATTTGGGTTTTATTCTGATAGAAAGCCGAATTTCAAATTTTATCAGGATAATGACCCTAAACATAAGGCTCTTTTGGTAAGGACGTGGCTTCTCTACAACTACGGTAAGGTACTCGATACACCTGCTCAGAGTCCAGATTTAAACCCAATTGAAAATTTATGGTCTTGTCTAAAAAAAAATACTGCCAAAAGGCGTCCCAGAAACCAAAGTGAGTTAAAAGCTGTAATTTTTGAAGAATGGAATAAAAAACCAACAGAATATGTACAAAAATTAATTTTTTTTTTCAAAGAAACGGCGCCTGCAAGCCCTGGTTGATGCGAATGGTGGCCACACAAAATATTGATAATCCTACATTTAAAGATCCAATCCATTTTTTCATATTATATTAGTATGTAAAAACATTTTCTTAACAACATTCTTGAGTTTCTTTTAATTTTTTATCTTATTTCTTAATCTTAAGTTTTTATTTTGCTCTCCTTGCCGTTATTTGTTAGTTAACATATAGCTAAAATTAGATTATAAAAAAATGGTAAAAGAGTTAAAACACGTTTTGTTTTTTAATGATGAAAGTCAAAATAAAAACTATTTGCACACTGTCAAAACAATTTCTTGACAAACTGTACATACATACATATGTACATCAAATTAAATATTTATTAACACAAAAATATTTGTCATCAAACTGTATAACAAAAAAATAAAAAAAAATTCTCTCTTCAGCTCTTGAATTAATTTTTAACAGTTAATAATTTATACATTATTATTTTTCGAGCACATATTTTGTACATCGTTCATGTTGAGTACTATATTTCTCTGTGATCGTTTATAAAATAGGGAGAGGAACTGGTTTAAAAAAGTTGCTCACCTCCATAGTTATGCATTTTACACCTCGAATCCAACAATTTTTACGCAATGTATGTGCATGTATGTGTGTCTAAACAACAAAAATCATACGACTATAAAATAAGTGGCAATAAATAAAAAAAGAAAACAATTTCAAATGCTTGCCAGATGTGTTACATTTATATTTTTATGTATAGAGATAAGAAATTAAGGCGGGAAGTCAAAAAACTTTATTGATATAATAATATTTCGGAAGTCTTTAAAATAGACTTATGTTATAGAGATTATCTAATATTGCAGTAATGTAATGCGGAAAATGTCATCAGGTCGAAAAGCTTTAAACAATTTGTTGAAATGTATTTGTAAAAGTCGATCAACTAAACTATCTCCGAAAGAAATGCTTCAGCTGGACAACCTAAATGAATTTGAGCAGTCTTAAACGCTGCTGTAACCATCATCTAGCTCAACTTGATTTTATCAGACGTTTTGGCGAAATTAATTTTTTTTCCTTTCAACTTTCTAAACTTGTTTTAACTGCACAATGTAAGGGAAGACGACTTTGACCAAAACAACTGTTTGAATGACTTGCAGTTGTTGTTACCTTTGTATGTAATGAACGAATAAGTTTGATAAATAAATCATTGGATTTGCTTATATAATAATGAAATTGGTTTGTTTCCTCCACAGTGTTTGAACATGTTTTAACTAATTCCATTAAAAGAACTCACATATTTTATTTACAAACTATACATATTTGTAAGTTTGAATTTGATATTTGCACATAAACAGCGTTTTTCCTGACAATCTTCAACGTCACCAACAAAACTTGAATAAAAAACCTGTCTCAGAGAACAGAGAAAGAAAATATAAGAAGAGATATTTGAGCACATTCACGTACCAGCTATTTATTTTGAAAGTGGCATAAGTACATTTTCAATTTAAATAACTGCATTTGTGTTCTCCTTTACCGTAATTTAAGTTTAATTATAAAGTTGTTTTTAATTAGTTGGATATTGTAAAAGGATAATCAAATTAAGAAAAATAACAGTCAAACATTTATTTGGAAACAAAAACTAATTTTATTTTATTATTAATAAATAATAGAAAAAATATATTCATTGAAATTTTTTCAAAATTAGATTTAAACTGCTTATTGCTAGATATAGAAAATGTGCATAACAAGAAAGATGACTTTTTGCATGTACTTATGTATATCAAAAAATGTATTTATTTATTAATCAACATTGATGTTGCCTCTTTCAAAATAATCCATATCGGATGCTATATCCAATCCACTTTGATAATCCCTTTTTATGCGGTATTGATTACTTCCATAGATCCAGTCTTTATCTCCTCAATCTTTGCAACTCTCCGTATTTTACACAAGTATGTATGTATGTATGTGTGTCTTTAATTTTGCGAACGGAAAAAGTCACATGAGGCCCAATAACCACTCACAAGCAACGATGATTGAGCAGGTGCATCATCCTGATTCGAAAACATAAAATCGCCGAAAATATCAAAACCCTTCCAAGGTTTATGCCTGTAACAAACAACCATATGTTCGGGACCAGTGACAGTAACGTTCCCGTCTTGGTCGTCTTTAAAAAAGTACGGTCCAATGATGCCACCGGCCCATAATCCATACCAAACAGTGAATTTTTTGGGATGCAATGCTTCTGGCTGCTCTTCACACCAAATACGGCAATTTTGCTTTTCCACATATCCATTCAACCAAATATTAAAACAAATTCTTAAATATAAACGGACATACGACACTTTCCAAATAAACAACTTATATAATTTTTGTTGTATAGCTATCAATAAATCTCAGTCGAAGTTCTTCGTTACCAGTATTAATATAATTGACCGCAATGAGTTTGTAAACACGACCATATAATTCAGTTTTCATTTAACTCGTCTTGGGTGTGGATCGATCGTCGCCACCTGCAAATCAAACTTCTTCGAACGCTTAGTTATACATTTTAAATACGCTTAAAAAGTGTGCGAACTTTGGTTTTATATACAAGGAAGCAAATAAGTTTTGTAAAAATTTTAAACTTTGTACATTTTTATTTTCTTGTAATAAAAAATAAAAAAAGCAGCCTAAGGTGGTCTTTAAAGAATTTACTAAAAGGATAGTGAGTGAAATGAAGCCTATTATTCCTCATTTTTCATTTTAAATAAAAAATGTCATAAATATTTACTTACATGCATATAAATGTGTATGTATGTATATGTATCTTAAGGCCTACATATTTATATGTATATCATATGCATGTAAATACTTATGTATGTGCCCAATTTTAATTATATACAATTCGTATGTACATACATAAATATGTATGTACATACATATGTATTGAATATACTTTTTGAATATTTCTAATGTTTTCTTCTCATTTTGAAAATAAATCTCAGAAAAGAGAAATTTTTACAGTTACATTATTAAGCAATTTTGTATTTAAAAAAGCATTACACATACATACATACATATGTACATACATAAATAAATTTATTTAGTAATGGACATTTCAATTTTATTTTCAGTTTGATCTCATTATTAATCTGAAACTGCATTACAATTAAAATTCCTTCAAAGAGTGTAAATATTGCTTAAGAAAAATGTCAGCAAAGGCTATTAGTGAAGCCACAGGCAAGGATATTTTAAATCGTCATTTAAATAACAATGGCGCAGGAGTACAGAAATGTCGTTTTGCCACAGTTACTATGAAGACAGACTGGTCTCAGCTGGCTGCTGAAAATCCCTGGCTTTTGAGTACGGTGAGTTTTTTTATTGAGTTTATCAGTGATTGAAATCGATTTTGATAATGAAGCGATTTAAAAGCAAAGAAATATTTTTTGGTTATTAGTTTCGATTTACTTTTATGTATGTACATACATACATACATACATACATACATACATATGTATGTACTATATAAAAACATGTTTTAATTTGATAAAATTCTTTTGATTTTTTATATTTCCTCCAAAGCGTAGAGTCAAATTTTGTATTACAGTCGAACTTCCATAACTCGAACTTCTCTAACTCGAATTTTCTCTAAGTCGAACTAATTTGGTTGGCAGTAGCGTTAGAAGAACAAATTACATACAATTTTGCTTTCGTAACTCGAACTTCCATAAGTCGAAGTTCTCCATAACTCGAACAAAAAGCATACACATGAATTCGAAGAATTTTCCTTGTTTAAATGGTTTTTTGTTTTTGTATTAGTTATGGTTTGTTTGTTTTATTCTCTTTTGTTGCTTGAGCTGGTTTGTATATTTTACATGCTATTTTTGTGAATTTTTTTCGGGGAATTACAAATTTGTTTGCGTAAGTATCAGTTCTATGCATAATTCAGGCTAGATGATGTTGAAATCGATTTTTTTTATTTTTATGGCAAAAACTGATGAGCACTACAAAGCTTTGAGTACGTTAGATATATTTTTTATTGAAAATAATAAAAAAAAAGTAAAATGTCAGTCACTTACAGCTACTCACACATAAAGTGGGACACAACAAAATATACACAGCTTGTACACTTAATTGTTTGTTAGTTTTGCAGTTATTAAATATTTTCCAAAATTTTTCTCAATTTTATTTTACTATCCTAAAATATTACTTAAATAGTCGGCATACCTGTTTTTTATCATAGATTGTTTGTTTTTTTTTTTGGATTTTTAGTAATTAATCAGGCAACATGATGCTCACTCTCAAATTGGGACATATGCATTTTTTTAAAGTACCGTTAGTTTTGTTGTATATTATCATGAATTATGACTTTATATTAGTGTTTTATTATAATTCATTATGGTAACCTACTAATTTTTGTAAAATGTCTCAAAAACCTCAAACTACAGTTGAAGAAAGACAAATTATAATTAATAATTATAAAGACAACAAATCTATCAGAGAAATTGCAAAAATAGTGAATAAAAATAAAAGTACAGTATTTAATATCATTAAACGTTTTAAAGCTGCTAATAGTGTTCAAAACAAAAAAAGAAATTGCTCGAGAAGATGCAAGTTATCGGACTGTGATAAGCGATATTGCTTAAAGCAAATTGAGAACGATCCTCTTTTATCAGCAGTTGATATAAAAAACAGATTAAAAGAAATGAAAAATATTGAAGTAAGCGCAGAAACAGTTCGTAGAGTCTTCAGAAGCAATAATTTACATGGAAGAACCTGTCGACGAAAGCCCTTAATATCAGACAAAAACCAACGACTGAGATACGCCTTTGCTCAAAAATACTCTAATATGGATTCAACATTCTGGTCTAAAATAATAATATTTGTGTCTACATTTTTAAACTTTCTTCTATTTAAATATTAATTCCTTAGGTTCTTTTCACGGATGAAACGAAAATAAACCTTTTTGGGCCAGATGGGAAAAGATTCGCTTGGCGCAAACCACGTTGTGAATTTAGCGATAAGGTCATTAAAAAGACAGTGAAGTACGGTGGTGGTTCCCTTATGATATGGGGCTGTATGTCTGCGTCTGGGGTTGGTAAAATACATTTTGTTAACGGAATTATGGATTCCAAATATTATATTGACATCCTTAAGGAAAACGTGGTGGAAAGCGCCGAGAGTCTTGGCATAAAAGATGTTTTTGTGTTCTACCAAGACAATGACCCCAAACACAAGTCTTGGGACGCGCGTTCTTGGCTACTTTACAATTGCCCAAAAGTACTGGAAACTCCTCCCCAGTCACCAGATTTAAATGTTATAGAACATTTGTGGGCGGAGTTAAAAAAAAGAGTGGCAAAACGCAGACCAAAGAGTATTGCTGTACTAAAAGAAATTGTCACAGAAGAGTGGTACAATATTGAGCCCGAATTCTGTAAGAATTTGCTTCAAAGTGTACCTCGACGTCTTCAAGCTGTGATTGCAAATAATGGAAAATCAACCAAATATTAAAACTAACTTTTCAGATTAAATATTAGCAAAACAATTGTTATGTCCCACTTTAAGTGTGAGCTTCGCTTTAAGCTGTTGAAAAAAGAATTGCCTATTTTATGTTGTTGTAATGAATCAATTCATTTGTTTTTCATTATTTTACTCTATAAGTGTTTCGTTAGATAATAAAAAATCATTATATTGAAGTGTTAAGTTTAGCCAAGTATTTTATTTTGAGTTTCAAATACACCAGCTTAAATTTTTCTTTGTGTCCCACTTTGTGTGTGAGTAGCTGTATGTATTTCGGAATATTTTACTTAACTGTAATTTTGTAATTACATACTACATATGTATGTACATACTTATGTACATATGTATATGAGTACATATGCTTGTTCTTTCAATATCTGAACTATGTAGTGTTCCACTAGAGGCTATTTTAAATAAAAATACATGATACAAAAACCTTTTATTCTATTTTGACAAAAAATTCTGTAACTCGAAGTCTCCGTAAGTCGAAGTTTTTTTTGGGATAATGGTGATTCGAGTTATGGAAGTTCGACTGTATTTCCTATTGTTGCCAACTTTGTAAATTATTTTCATATCCAAACAAGGCATATTGATAAAGCACGGGCAGTTCTACTAAAAGTACAAAATAAAACCAATAGGTATTTTATTGGTAGGTATAATTTACTAGGCTTGCTGGAGAGAAAAAGTAATAGTGTCACAAAGAATTTGCTACATATTTAAAAATTTTAATCTCCACATAAATAAATAAGACTGACAAAAATAAATAGTGCTTTGATAATGTACATATGTGCGTGTTATGCAAATGTACATATGTACATACATACATATGTACATATGTATGTATTACTAATGTTACAATTGTAAATTTTTAGATATTTTGGAACACTATTACGAATGTGAGGCAAAATATGTACATATAATCATATTTCTTTATGTCGTTTCGGTCCAAATCTTAATTTGAAGAAAAGATGTACATGCGATTTTCTATTTGACTATAACTGAATGCTTAATTCAATTTCTATTAATGTCAAACAAATAAACTAACATTATCAATATATGTGTATCCCTATAATTTCTTCCAGCACTTATGTGTTATGTATGCATATTGTAGCCGACAAATATAAGCATAAAAACAATATTTGACACACACATAAAATTACACCTAATTCTTTGGGAATGTGTCTATCGTGTAAAAACAGAATCAGTTGTGTACTTGTTATTTTTCTTTCTTTTTCACTTTACAAAACATCTATGAAAGACATCTACCTTGTATTTCCTAAAATCTAAATGCCTATTTTTTTGCGACCATGATGAGGCTTTGATTTCATCCTTCGGCCTGTTTTTTTTTTTTTCAAATGTAATAATTTGAGATTAACTAAAAAATATTTTCCAAGTTGATCGAAATCTCTTTTTGAAATGATCGATTTCTATCATATCCTTGTATGTTCAGCATTTATTGCATTTTAATTGCAATTACATGATTGTTTCACACAATTGAGTTTTACATTTGGTTAGTAAATATTTTTTTCTATTGTTGTGATTCCTGAGCACAAGCATACTCGTATGTACATAAACCTATAATTATAAATGTCAAACGTATTAATAAAAAACCTCTCGTGGAAAATTAATATTTAATTTTGTGAAATTTACGTGTATTAATAATTTTTTCCTGTTTAAACTAATTAATATTTCTAATTATGCATATTTTTATACTTTTGTGCGCAACAGAAAATACCTTTGGACGTAATTATTTACTTAATGGAGCTCAAATTACGTTCAAAGCGCACACTATCAGGCATTAGTTTCGAATATTAAAAAAAGCGAATTGCTCGATATTTATAAAAGAAAAACATCGGTTTTAAAATTGAAATACGATTTAACGAACAACCACCAAGTTGTTGCTTTTATGGACATTTTTAGCGAACAAATATATAAAAATATATTAGAAAAAACATGAAATTTTGTTAATCAAAGGTAAAATGAAAATTTTGCGTGATTTTTAAATTTTAGAAGGAAATACTTTTAAAAAAATCTACTAATCCAGACTTATTTTCTGCTCTGTTATTTACATGTGAATAATTTACATTAATTTATTTTATAACTATCAAGATATAAAAAATATATTAACGCTATTGGCAAACATTGAAAACGTTTTGTTTGTTACGGCTAAAACGGTTTATAAAGCTGCATTTCATGGCACTAACCAAATCGTCAGTACACTTTAGCCACTATGTTTGAAAAGCGTTCAGACGTATACTTAAGTATACATATATTTACAAACAAACTTATAAAGCGAATCTATTTGAATCTTTTTATATTTTCTACACCTTAGAAAACTTCTATACAAACAAAACAAACAAGTCATATTCGGTTTTTAAATTTAATTTATTTTCTCAAGCTTAAGGTCTCTTCTTTTTTAATTTTATTAATCGAAATTTCGGTACTGGTCGAGCACCATCTTCAGGATATAAATTAATAAAATTAAAAAAGAGAGACCTTAAGCTTGAGAAAATAAATTAAATCTATAAATTAAAATAAAACGGTAAAAAAACTAGAACATATACATACTTATATTCGATTTACATCTTTTTATTTTTTACAACTTTATACAATTAGTCGCCCCTTTATGTGACTTGTAAGGCAAAATAAATATTTCATCTAACAATATTTATTAATAATTGCCTAGGATATTCTTCAAACTATTTAAAAAAAATCGTTATCTATTGGGAGAATATCCTAAATAATTTTTAAGGACAATTTTTGATTTTAATTTATAAATTGCTGAATTAAACTACATTTTGCTTGCCATCTGCCCAATTGTATTTTATTAAGAGCAAAATAAAAAAAGGCTGGCAAAAGAAGTAGTTAATGAACAGTAAACCATTTATTTGTTTCTTTTTCATTAAAATAATTTAATCAGAAACGTGCCGCAATTTTTATGTATGTATATGTACATTAATTTTACTTTTATTCACTTTTGAAAAAGATTCATAATGATCATATAATTCTTTGGTTAAAATTTTATGATTACAAATTGGTTACGATTACCGATAATCAAAAAATAATTGGGACTATTTATGATTACGATAAAATTATTAAGAATATTCAAATGTAATCAAAAAATAATCCAACGACCTTTATTTTATTTTCAAGGCCGTTATCAAATGCAAGAAATTCAACCAGTTTTTGATGTTAGTTCTTCTTTTTTCTTAGCCGGTAATTGATTTTTCTTCTTCAAATAAAGTATATGTGTATATGATTAACGATTTAAAATTGCCTATTAGATTCTTCGTGAATATGAGTAGTCTTTTGCACAATTTTAAACATCTAATTTTATTTTACTTAATGTACATACATATCCATATGTATGTACATATATATGAAGGAAAAATGTTTTAAACAAACATATAGTAAATGGAAAAACTGTTTTCTTAAATAATCACAAGTAATCATGAAAGTAGTCGCATTGCTTTTTATTACTTTTAGTTCATTTATAGTAATCCTAAGTAATTTCGATTATTTGTAATCGTAATTAATTGGTAATCATGCAAAAGTAATAACAATCGTAATTTAATCAATTACTTCACCCTGAAAATAGAAATAATCAATTACTAATCATTACTTAACATCTTCTTTTAGTACACATTTTATTTACTAATTATTATTTAATAAGCAAAAAAAATTGAACTAGCAAATAAAGTGTCAAGTGAGTGCAATAGCTCATGACCAATATCTGGATAAATTTTTGGAAATACATATACCATACACACATGTATTGCGGGAATGCATACATATACTTATATGTACTATATATTTATAAATATGTATATTTGTTTGTGTTTTATGTAACATGCCATATAGTAAACTAAACCACGCCACACCGTCCTAAAGATGATTTGATATTTTCATATATTTCATTATTGATAAATAATTATACATACAGTAGTTTTTCGATTTAACGAATCATTAAGTTGTCAGGCTTTTTGTTAAAGTTCATTATCGATTTAAGCAAAGGCAAAAAACAGTTTAGAACTATTTTCTCTTCTCTTCCTCCATCGATTCTCATTTTTCTTTTATTATTAATGGCTGTTAACGAGCTTTAGTGTAGAATGTATGTTTTATTATAGTTGGTTAAGTGTGTTGGGATTCGTAAGCGTTTGAAGCAAACATTCGGGATTGGTCTTCAAAGTAGCGATTGTGGGTCGAACTTGACTGTTAGAAATAATAAAATTTTGAGAAAACTTTTTTAATTACGGTCGAAATTCTGCCACTGGACCTTCAAATAATTGGAATTAATGGAGAAAGATATACATGTTTCTGGGATTCGTAAACGTTTGAAGCAAACATTCAGGATTGGTCTTCAAAGTAGCGATTGTGGGTCGAACTTGACTGTTAGAAATAATAAAATTTTGGGAAAACTTTTTTAATTACGGTCGAAATTCTGCCACTGGACCTTCAAATAATTGGAATTAATGGAGAAAGATATACATGTTTCTGGAGAAATCTATAAAGAAATAAAAGATATTATTAAATTAAGAATGAATAAAATTCATTTAAAAAAGCTAAAGAATCTGTTCAAAATTAAATGACCGTTATTTTGATCATGAAAATAGTTCATGCAATGCCCGTTTTATGTGCATTGAAAATCACATTTTCACAAAATTCTTTTCTTCATGAACTAGCTAAAGCTCTCCCAATAAATTAGATTCAAGTTTCTGTGTTCGTTATTTTAATATCTTTATTCAAGATCAGATTAAATCATCTTTAGTTTAAATTAAATTTTCCATCTACTTCTATAAAAATCCTTCAAATACGGGCGGGCATATGCAAATTATAATAGTTTGCAACCAAGAAAACTTTACGAATAGTAAATCGACAGCATTCCTATGTAGAGATTTAGGACTTGTTCATTGAAAATTTTGTAAAAAGCTTTTTCTACCTTGTGATAGACACAATAGAAAAAATTGTGGCATTCGTTAAACCAAAAATGTACTGTTTCTTTTTAGATTTCAACAGTAAGATTAATATTTTTAATTTCTGTAACAAATAAGCCGATTTTGTTTTTTACTCTGTGTTTCTATCGCACACTTTAATTTAGTATTAGTTGTTAGTCAATTTGGGAAACCACCATGGTCCGATTGATTATAGGTTATGATTATCATTGATTGTAGATTATGCGTTATCATTTAGTAATACTTTCTTTACATTTGTTAATTAATTCGAAAAAACAATATAGTGTATGTGTCAAAATTTAATATAAAATAAATATTAAACATAATATAATCGTGCCATAGATTGATTAAATAATTTTCAATATATATTTACTCATTATGGTCTTGCGCCGGGTTTATATTATGCAAATTTATTTTATAATGTATATTACTGATAAATAAATAAATAAATTTACTCACTCTATTTATTTAACTTGGCTTAGACAAAAAGCTTTACATTATTTATATCTACTTAAAAAAAATAGGTTAGTTCGTATACTGAATGTACATACATATATATGTATGTACTTATGCAGGAATATATCTGTGGTAATATATTCTTTATTGATTTTTTTAATAATCTTTTTATTTTTAGCAAAATTCAATATTTTAAATTAAATTTTTTAAATTTATATATTTTTTTTTTAATAATTGAGTTTCCTAAAGAAGACACAGGGTTTATTAATATTAAATTTTATTAGAAATAATTATATTATTTTTATAAAAAAAAAGATCTCGAGCTTAATATTAAATAATTTTGTAAGGTTTGGAGCTGATGGCCTTGGTAGCTAGCGCTCAATCGCTAACTTCATAATAATTAATTTATTATTAAGTTATATAATAAGTTATATAACTAAATGGAACTAATGAATGATTAGCTCTTGTGAAAAAATTAGATTTATCTCCTTTTCTTCAAATGCTGAAGTGTAAAATTTTTATTTATTTTAAAGTTAAAAAATATATATGTATGTATGTATGCCTGTACATACATACATATATTGTGTGAAATCGTTTAATCGCAAAAAAGATCTCTTAAAGTCAAAATAAATTACCTACATATGCACATACATAAGTATGTACATATTTATCAAAGATCAACTTGATGCACATACAACTTTATTAAAGATCAACACACAAATTGTTGAAAACACACACTATTTACCAATCAGGTGATGTTTCATTTAATTGCGCAATATTTATTTATTTGTTTGCCTTTAAAGGCTGGAACAGACAAGGTCATATAGGCCACTAATATTTATATCTTGCTATGCATTTCTCATTGTTATACATAAATGTAAGTACATATGTACTATATTTTAAATTTATTTTTAGCAGATATTTCTTTATCTGAGCCGTTGTTTTAAAATTGAAAGAGAATTTCGTTGGAACATTTATGTCCAAGTAATAATTTTACAGTCGGATTGTGTTAGTTTAAGCGAAAATTTAATTTGAAATTGAAAATCTTTAATAAATATTATTTAAAAAAAAAATATTAAAAAAATATTATTTAAAAAATTCATTTCAGCCTTTGGTTGTAAAACCTGATCAACTTATTAAAAGGCGGGGCAAATTGGGATTGATTGGTGTTAAGAAGAATTTCCAAGAAGTTAAGCAATGGATTGACCAACGAATGGACAAAGACCAAGCTATTGGTAATGCTGTGGGAAAATTAAGAAACTTCATTATCGAGCCATTTGTAGCACATACGGATGTGAGTTGTATCATTAATTTCTTGATATTGAAATTTGTATATATCATTAAAATTGTCCTATTTGAAGGCTGAAGAAATGTATGTTTGTATATATTCTCACCGTTCGGCGGATACCATACTTTTTCATCATCAAGGTGGTGTCGATATTGGTGATGTTGATGCTAAGGCCTTGAAACTAGATATACCCGTTAATGGTGATGTTAGTTTGGAAGATGTCTATGTCAAACTATTAACTGAAGTGTCGTCTGGCAAGAAAGAACGGATTGCAAAGTTTATTTTTGCTCTGTATAAAACTTTTGCTAATTTGTACTTTACTTATTTGGAAATCAATCCTTTGGTGGTAACGGATGATAATATGTACATACTAGATTTAGCAGCAAAGTTGGACTCTACCGCTGATTTCATATGCCGTCCCAAATGGGGTGATATTGATTACCCACCACCCTTTGGACGTGATGCTTATCCCGAGGAAGCTTATATAGCCGATTTAGATGCGAAGAGTGGAGCTTCTTTGAAAGTATATTATTAACTAAGTACTACTTTCACGATTAACAAATATTAATTGTTGTTTTTTTAGTTAACTATACTTAATAGAAATGGTAGAATCTGGACTATGGTCGCTGGTGGCGGTGCAAGTGTTATTTATTCCGATACAATTTGCGACTTGGGAGGTGCCGCCGAATTGGCTAACTATGGTGAATACAGTGGTGCTCCTTCAGAGCAACAGACATATGAATACGCCAAAACTATTTTGAATCTTATGACTTCATCGCCCAAACATCCCGATGGAAAAATTTTGATTACTGGTGGTGGCATTGCAAACTTTACCAATGTAGCTGCCACTTTCCGGGGTATCATTACAGCCTTACGGGAATTTCAGCCAAAATTGGTTGAACATAATATTTCCATCTTTGTGCGTCGTGCTGGACCAAATTATCAAGAAGGTTTACGTAGGATGCGGGAATTTGGTAGTTCATTAGGCATTCCCCTACATGTGTTCGGTCCGGAAACACATATGACAGCTATTTGTGGCATGGCACTGGGTAAACGTCCTATACCACAAACAGCCAGTGCTGAATTTTCCACCGCTAACTTTTTATTGCCTGGCGGGCAAAATGCTCAACCTGAACTAAGAACTCTAACTGGAGATAATGGTAATGGTGAGTTATTCCAAAATTTATGGTATTACTTATTATTTCATTTATATATGTATGTAAAGGATGGTTTTTTAAGAGCTTTCAAATTTGATTAAAAAAAAACAAAATTTAGAGAATTGTATGAAGTCTTTATTGGAGTCGATAGAACGATCTATAAAATTCAATGTTTAAAGATGATTTCATGTAAATGTTGACCGCGGCTACGCCTCAAATGCTGGGTCTAATTTTGGCATACTCTCTCGTAGCATATCGGCGTATATCACGAATATATTCTTTAATATTGGCTTAAACTGTGTCAACCGTTGTGGGCTTGTCTCTATAGTAATGAGCCTTATCATAGACCCACAAAACATAGTCTAAAGGCGTTAAATAGCACTATATAGGCGGCCAATTGACCGGCCCCAAAAGTGAAATAAATTATTCACCAAACTCGCCTCTCAATTGGGCACCGTCTTGTTGAAACTACATATCAGCCAATTCCAGCTCTTCTGTTTTGGGCAAAAAAATTTTAATCATTTTAATTCTCGCCTATGGTCAAATGATGCCACCGGCCCATAATCCACACCAAACAGTGCATTTTTCGGGATGCAATGCATCTGGCTGCTTTTCACAACAAATACGGAAATTTTGCTTGTTCACGTATCCATTTAACCAGAAATGAGCTTCGTCGTTTACCACAATTGTCAGATAAAAATGGACGAAGTACTTTCTTAACCCAGCATGAATTTTGATAATAAAATGCAATAATATCCAAGCGTTGTTTTTTTGTGAATTGATTCATGGTTAAATTATATACCAAACTGAACATGTTTAACATCAGCATGTTGCACGAAAACAGCTGAGCTGCCAAAAAGAAAACTGCTTTAAAAAATCACCCTTTATATTAGTTTTTTTTTTTAACTTTTTTTATTTTTATTTATTTTTTTTTTTGCAAAAGGGAAAAGGGTTTTATAGAAATTTACTATCCGTTTATTCATCATCTTTTATAAGTTATAATACTTAAAATTATCTTGTGAAAAACGAAAAAATAGTTTGTTGAAATTGCAATATTCATTTGGAAAACAAAATTTTTGCTACGAGTCAATTCTGTATGGTTACACTTGTAACGGACCATTATCGTCATGGAAGGGGCAGCTGTAGCAAGAAGACGATAGCAAAGTAAAAATAAAATATATTTTATTACAAGATCATGTTTCACGTTTAAAAACGCATTGCAAAATATAACTAACTAACAGTTGTCTTTTTCGTTTTTTATTTACTAGAGAAATTTTGAAAAATATTTTACTTATGCACCTCAATTAGAAATTCAATATTTAAAAAAATAAGGTTCTCAAATAAAGAAATAAAAAAAATTTTAATGTCAAAAGCAAAAAGGAATTTTTGCTTTTCATAACATGATCTAGTGACTCAATTCTGATCGATGAAACAAGAGATTACACAGCCAGGATGTGCATCACGCTGTAATTGAATTATTTCATTCTTAGACAAAAAGAACTCATTTATCTTGTGATACTATGCCAAATAGATGTTCCTAGACTTTTGCTAATATGGTTAGCATCAATTCAGACCCCCTGAATTTTGTAATTTGCTCTCTTCTGTGTTAAATATTCTCAATATATTTTGTTATAAATTTCGAATGTGGAATTAAATTTATTTGATAGAAAATTTCGTTAACCCATTAATAATTTTGATAGGTTTCTAGTAGAAGTAATGTTTAAAAAACATTCTTAAACATTGCCTAGGAAGTACATACCTCCTCTAGTCGTAATACTTAATATGAACAAAAGTATATACAAAAGAGTATTGTAAACTTAGTGCTTAATGTTGATATGTGCTTTAATTTTTAATTTTTTTTCTTTAACTGAAAACAGCAACAAAAATACCTTTCGATTTAACTAATTAGCATGATATTGAAAAAATTTTTTATGACTATCAATATGCAAAATATAAGATCTTTTTCCCTGAATACCATAAAATAAAAAACGTACATACATACTTCCATTTTGATAATAAATTTCACCATCTGCTTTAATCTTATTTTTAATATTTCGTCTATTTCGATTGCTTTACTTTGGATAAACACATATTCTATTGTTGTATATAATTGAATTTAAATTCTTAAACCTTTTCTTAATCCCTCACATTTACGCTCTTCTTTACTAACTCAACCACAATTTCACTAAAAAAAATTAATTGCCTTTTTGTATTGTTTTGCTTTCTTCAAAACCATCACCACTACCATTTTCCACCAATGTAATGTCCACGTATCACCTGTACAACTTTCTACTGCTATCATCCGCACACAACTGAATTTCTTTGTATCGTGTTTATATGCGTGTGCCTATTTTAAAATTGAATTGTTGTTGTGTGTATTCCTTAACTATGTATTTTAAAATTTGGTACCTCTTATTCCATTATGTTCCTAAACGTGTCCGATTGATTGATTGAATTGTTACCATATCCATGTATATCCTACGTAAACGTATATTGATATGTTATTTCGTTCGTCTCCTACTGCCTGCAAAATTAAATAACAAAATTCAAAAACCAAAACAATGCATTCATTTCAATACAAAAAATGCATAAAATGCATTCATTTCAATAAAATAAAAAATAAAATAAATAAATAAATTGAAATCACTACATATGCAAACTATCAAAATCAAAAAAAAAAAGGTTTAGGCTCACCACAACAATCGATTAAACTACCACCTATCTCGGCAGATGATGTCAAAGCAAACGATGTCCTCGATAGTGTGGTCAATTCAACAACCACACGTAAATTCTTTAACAAGAAAACTAAAGCCATCGTCTGGGGCATGCAGCAGAGAGCTGTGCAATCCATGTTGGACTTTGACTTTATTTGCACGTAAGTAAAAATAATAAATCAGGTTCCCATAATGATGATCTTTATTATAATTTATTACATTAGAACACGATTTATAAAAAGAAAGCGGTAGCAAAATATTTTAAAGCGTTATATTACTTGAAAAATATTTGATTTAAATAAACTCAAAAGAGAAGATAGAAGTTTTTAAAAGCACATAATCTTTTAATGTATATTAATTTGTCTCGGTCTAAACTAAAATAATTTATATATTTTTTTATTTCATAAATGAAATATTCAATATTTCGACGCCTGTTTGGGCGTCTTCTTCAGGAAAAATATGTATATTACAATTTTTTTGTTCTTTTTTTATAAAAAGACCTAAAGCTTTTTTATGAAATAAGAGATATATTAAAATTATGAAATAAGAGATATAGGTCGAAGAAATAGTGTTAATTCAAAATAGTTTATTCTACAATAAAATGTGTTTAAATTGATGATATTATTCGACCTTTTTTATTTTAAAAATTATTTTATTGAGTTTAAGGTCTTCTTTTTTAAAAAAACAATATATTTATTTTGTTTTGATATTTCTTTTGTTTTTGTTTCAAATTTTATAAAATATTTTTTTTCTTGAAGAAGACACCCACAGGGTGTTGAAATATTGAAATATCAAAACAAAATAAATATATTGTTTTAAAAAAAAGAACACCTCAAACTCAATAAAATAATTCAATTAATATAAAATGTGTTTCTAATTTTCCAACAACAAGTGAATGATAGAAAAAATATTTTTGCAACAAAAAATGTTTTCTCAAACTATACGCTATTAGATTTTTGAAAAATATTTTAGAATACTCGTACAACTTTTGCAATATAGCAAATATTACACTGCTTCTCCTTCTCTGCAATGTATTTAAAACTATTAACACATATTCGACCGGTAATTTTTTGCACGTCGTTCACCTAATTCCTCCGGTCTTTGACACTATACGACTATATTAAAAATCATGTAGCCGCTTTTATCGTTCCTGGCGATTTTCGACTACAAATTCAATACTACTACTACTACTACTAGTTTAAAAATATCAAGCAGCATTTTTCTTCAATTTAGTACAAAACTTCGCGAAATTCACCAAACACGATCCAGTCAATTGAATAATAGAGAAAAGGTGAACGTACACATACATGGGAATTTAATGTTTAAAAATACAAGAAACATGTCGCTTCTTGTATTCTTCCATCATACGAAAGTGTGTTAAATAGTTGATATTCCGAAATACTAGAAGCTATCTAAGTAGTGGTAAAAACAGACATATGAACGCTGATGATGATGGTGTAGCCACCATCAAAAACGGTACTGTTCCGTTCCTGCTAGTTTGTGTAATTGGCCCCTCCTTACTTATTAAACTGACAAATTTAGTACTCGAACAACATATAACTTCACTGCAGCAGTAAATTGAAATGTTCTTAACTGCAACTTTGAAGCAGATAGTGTCAAAAAATATGTTTAATACGTTTCATACACAAATGTCACACAATAAAAGAGCATCATTTGATTTGTATCGGTATAGCGGAGAGTTTGCACCGCAGTATTGCATTTACGAACGCAATACGTGTTTCAGTATGAAGGGTAATGTTGGAAAAGTACTATACGTAGCTCGTTCTACTTCTAGTTTGTACCGTTATGAGACGCAATTGACATTGAAATCTTCCATGGAATTATCTCTGGTTGGTAAAAATTATAATCTAATTTAATTAGAATTAAAACAACACGAACAAGAATCAATAATTTTCTACCTATTTCTAATATATATGTTTACATATGACAACTGTTGTTCTCGAAATGACGTATTTTCGTCGAATATGTGTCAATATGTATATACATAGAATGCAGCAAATTAATAGCACACATATGCCTACATACATACATACATACATACATTATTAAAATTTGTGTCCTTTTTTACCAACTGTTCTTACAGCCGTGAAGAACCTTCCGTTGTTGCCATGGTTTATCCCTTTACCGGCGATCATAAGCAAAAATTCTACTGGGGCCATAAAGAAATTCTAATTCCAGTTTACAAAAAAATGTCCGATGCCATAAATAAACATAAGGACGTAGATGTAATGGTTAATTTTGCTTCTCTACGTTCGGCTTTTGAGTCAACTATGGAAGTTTTGGAATATCCAGAGATACGTACTGTGGCCATTATCGCCGAAGGCATACCAGAAAATATGACACGTAAAATGATAGTGGCGGCCAACAAGAAGGGTGTTGCCATTATTGGTCCAGCAACCGTGGGTGGCGTTAAGCCTGGTTGTTTTAAAATTGGCAACACTGGTGGTATGTTGGACAATATCCTTCATTCGAAGTTGTATAGACCTGGAAGTGTGGCTTATGTTTCAAGGTCTGGTGGCATGTCTAACGAATTAAATAACATAATTTCGAAAGCCACTGATGGTGTCTTGGAGGGCATAGCTATTGGTGGCGACCGTTATCCTGGCACCACATTCATGGATCATATTTTACGTTACCAGGCTGATCCCGATGCGAAACTTATTGTGTTATTGGGTGAAGTTGGTGGGACAGAAGAATATGAAGTATGTGCTGCTCTTAAAGATGGACGTATCACAAAACCTTTGGTTGCTTGGTGTATAGGAACTTGTGCCAGTATGTTTACCTCAGAAGTACAATTTGGCCATGCTGGTTCATGTGCCAATTCAGATAAGGAAACAGCTTCAGCGAAGAACAAAGCATTGCGTGAAGCTGGCGCCTATGTACCGGATTCGTTCGATTCTTTGGGCGATTTGGTGCAACAGGTTTATGCTGAACTCGTCAAGTCTGGTCGAATTGTGCCACGTGAAGAAGTACCTCCGCCCACCGTACCCATGGACTATGCATGGGCCCGCGAATTGGGTCTAATTCGTAAACCGGCTTCGTTTATGACCTCAATTTGTGATGAAAGAGGTCAGGAATTGATATATGCCGGAATGCCCATTAGTGAAGTGCTCAACAAGGATGTTGGTATTGGTGGTGTGATTTCATTGTTGTGGTTCCAACGTTGTTTACCTCCGTATGTGTGCAAGTTCTTTGAAATGTGTCTTATGGTAACTGCCGATCATGGTCCAGCTGTATCGGGTGCCCACAACACCATTGTCTGTGCACGTGCTGGTAAAGATTTAGTTTCATCAGTAGTCAGTGGCCTGCTTACAATTGTAAGTAAAATAAAAATATACATATTTGTACTGAATATAAATTGCTTATACTGTTTTATTTCTAGGGAGATCGCTTTGGTGGTGCTTTAGATGGGGCTGCCCGCCAATTCTCTGAAGCTTATGACTCAAACTTACATCCCATGGAATTTGTTAATCAAATGCGAAAAAATGGCCAGTTAATAATGGGTATTGGTCATCGTGTTAAGTCTATCAATAATCCGGATGTGCGCGTCAAAATCATAAAGGAATTTGTTTTGGACAACTTTCCATCTTGTCCATTGCTCAAATATGCTCTAGAAGTAGAAAAGATTACAACCAGCAAAAAACCCAACCTTATTTTGAATGTAGATGGCGTTATAGCCACCAGCTTTGTTGATATGTTGCGCAATTGCGGGTCATTTACTAGGTGCGTATTAACTACATCACAATGGATGGAATGTCATTATTTTTAATCATTCTTTTCATTACATTTTAGTGAGGAAGCTCAAGAATATATTAATATTGGAGCTATTAACTCTCTGTTTGTATTGGGTCGCAGCATAGGCTTTATTGGTCATTTTATGGATCAGAAACGTTTGAAACAGGGTCTTTATCGTCATCCGTGGGACGATATTTCCTACGTTATGCCTGAGCAGTTTAACTAAATTTGCTTAGTTGCAGCTCAGCCTTGTTTCATCGCCCTGTAATGTGTATATTTTCATTTTAAATGTTCAATAACACATCACTAGCAAAAAATCATTAAAATAGTTTTATCTCTTTTTCATTAATAATACTTTAATGTTATCTATCCTGTTTATACTTTTTCATTCCTTATTCGTATATAATTCATCTCCTTTAAAATAATTCTGTGCTTTTTAAATATATTCCAACTTCTAGTGGCATTTATTTTGTATTTAATTTTTCTTTATATTATCTTTTTTCTATTTCGAAACTTAATGGTAAACTTTTATCATTATTACACTATTGAAATGTGTATTCCATTCAATATTCTTAATATATACATATAAATAAAACAATGTAACAAATGTTCACAAAAAAGTTCTACAAAACAAATTTACACTAATTTTAAATGAAAGTGGTGCACTCAAAATTTAAAAATAGAATTGTCTTGCAAAAATATTATATGTGTTTGTATTAGAATGCACAAAGTTCAATGACTAAATATTAGTATATACTAAATTAAATAAATGTAATAGCAGCAATGTTTTGAATTGATAAATAAAATTGTTAGAATGCAAATTTAAATGACATTAAATTGCAACGGAGTGAGTAAATAAAAATATTGAAATGAAAAAAACATAATTTTGTTTATTTTATTTTGATTGTTATGATTTTCGGCCAAAGGAATGTAAATAGCTGAAAAAAAAATTTTAAGCAGAGAGCTTTCAATAACTAATTACTTCCGCAGTACTGTATAAATTTGCCTTTGTTGCAAATTTACAAGAAGACGCTAGCTGTAAGTCATTTCAAGCTAGAACATGGATACTTATTGTAAATATTAAAACAAATCTATAAAAAAGGAAAACTAAAATAGCAAACAGTAATTTGGGTTGAAAATCCTCTAGTTATATCTTAGGACGTGAACTAACCTACTTCTATTCCTGGTTGTTCCCTGTGCGTTGTTAAATTAATTATTTTATATAAAAAGTCCTTAGTATTGCAAAAACCGATTCCTAGAGAAACGCCTATCAAGAAAGCAAATTAACTTTTTCCACTATACTGATACAAATCAATCGATGGATTCTAACATCTTTTAGGCAAGATCTGCTTCACTGCAGCACGATACTGCGTTTGCGGACGTGCTCTATATCATGATTTTATATGTAGAAATACTTGAACGTAAGTACATAAGTATGTACATATGTACATATCTTAGTAATATTTTTCAATACCTGTACTATATACAGGTTTAAAAATAAAACTTTTTCCACATTCTCTAGAATTGGTCATTTGCTTTGCCATTTACAAACGTATTTGGATTGTTTCTTTATTTGAAAGATATAGGCACTTCCAGTTACACATGTACATATGTACATATGTATGTATGTGCTATATTGGTTCCGTCGTAACTTTAAATATTTTTCTGTCTGTCTTGACAGTTTTTTTTTTGGTGTTGCAAGAATCAAATAAACTAAAATGACAAATTCTTCATCGATGTTATGACAATGTGGCCAAATAATCCTAAAGTGGAATCTACCTTAACCAAGAAATGAGGAGCCGCGCAACTGTTGTCGGCTCCAGTAGAACTTGAAGGAGTACATACATACATACATGTAAGTATATGTATTTATGCACATGAGTATGGACACATATCACTCCTTCATTGCATTACAGACATACATACTTACATATCTGAAAAAAGTCGAATTTGGAGGCTCAAACATTTTTTGCAATCCAGTTTCCTTTTAAGGCTTTCGCAGATATTTTACAATTTGTTTTGTAGTTGCCGATAGGGTTAAAAATGGATTTAGTTGATTTCGTTTATTTAAAGAAATGTGATAACTATATTGCTTAACTATATGGTTACTGAAACGAGGGAAAGAGAAAGATACTTGCGACTTTGTCAATGCGAAACAGTAATTGCCAGCAGTCTGTTTTCAACCACAAAATAGTTATATTTTGTTAGGAATTCCTAAACTGGGTTAGAAGTGAAATTAAACATCGAAAATTATTTACATCAAGCTTTTGCAATTCTCGTATGTTCAGAGTTTGAACACGAGTTAACTGAACATTTTCGTTTAAGATTTGGATTGTAGTTAGTAATCAGTTCGATATATGTATTAACAATATAATTGATACAATATGCTCTAACTCATAATAATATGCTAAGTGTACTGTACAAACCGCAGTTTACTTAAATTGTAATTATATAGTGCTGTCTAAGTATAGTGTAATATAAAAACAATAAGCATATTGTTATAAAGAAGCTTTTAAATAATGTAGCTAAATATTATGTGTTCATATATTTATCTACATATGTAGGTGTATATACATATGTGTATGATTAATATTTATTAACAGGCATGTGCTAAACTCAATGTTCCATGTTTCAGGCATTTCATTTAATTCAATAGTAAAACGCGCTCTTGGCAACTCTTTATAGAAGAGTGTTTTTGATATAGACGTAAAAAGTTTATTATTATTACGGTAAAAAAGATTGTTTAAACAAACAGAACATTATGCAAAATATTCAGCAAATTAAATATTGTGATTGTGTTATAAAAAATTGAAAAAAATAATTTATTATTCAAATAAAAAGAAAATTCTAAAAAATAAAATACGCCAGGCAAGAGAATAACAAAATGCAAAAGAATTAAAATAAAAGACGAGGAATAAAAGTCAGACATTGATTATCACAAATAACACACTAACACGACAAAAATACAGAGTAGCAGTCAGCATCAAGGAAAGCAAACTTTAGAAAAGGAAATAAGGAAACTGCTTGAATCACATTTTATGCAGCTTCAACTTTATTTTTCATTTGTGGAAGATTTTATTAAATTTGGATAAACAATACTTAAATATTGTTGTAGAAAGTGTATTGCGAGTACTGCAGTGGTTTGAAGACGATTGGAAAGGTTAAAATTTTAATATTAATTAGCTATTAAACAATGTATTCTTATCATCGGATGTGGTTATGGTTACTTGTTTTGACCATTGTGACAACTAGCATGTGCGGTTTCGCAAGTGAGCATGTGGTCTCTGAGAATGATAGCTTGAAACATGAGGCACATTTAAAGTCGAAGGCGGCAGCTTCTCTCAAAGACATTACAGAACCGGAACTAAATGAAGACTTGTCAGTTGAATTATATCGCAGTATACGTTTTGAACCGCCACAATTAGATTTTGGCATATGGTCGGTGGGCACGGTACGATCTCATACTGTAACACTCATCAATCACAATAGAAATCGGAGCGTTTACTTGAGTTCTGTGTCAGGTAGAACGCCAGCATTTTCTAGTAGCTTTTTTGAGGCGAAAATGGTGCCTCCAAGTGGTAACACAACATTTAATGTAGTATTTTTGCCAAGAGAACAAGGTGCTATAAGCACCAGTTTAAATATACATACATCATTTGGCAAATTGCGACTTATGGTGCGCGGAGTGGGGCGTGAATGTCCGTATCGATTGAAACCATTGGTGGGCATAAGGGCTCCACTAAATGCCACTTTAATGCCCGAAATACATATGTATAATCCGCATGAAAAAACGCTGCAAATTTTAGAGGTGAGTTTCAAAAGCATTAAATTTTATTGTCTGCGATAAATTCTAATTTAAATCTTATGATCCTTGCATGGACTTCAGAACTAATGTATTATAAACATTATACAGTTTATAAACTATCCGACAGCCGATATTCAAACAAATCCGACCTTTTTGCTTGATTAAGTAATAAACATCTAAAAGAGTACTTGTGGGATGATTGATAAAAACTATACATTTTATTTGTATTGCTGAATAGAATGTAATATTCTTTATGGTTTTGTATTGCTTTTCATATAGATAGGAAAATTAAAAAAATAACTTATTATACCGGATCGTAATTAGAAACAATTCAAAATTACAAAGCACTTTCTCACTTGTTTAAAACCTTTTCAAGTTTAAAAAAGGCAAAATATCAAAAATGCGGTTTGGTATGGCCAAAGTAAAAGTGTTTAAGCCCATTTATTCATCTAACCATGTTGCATTACAAGAGAAAAGTGATAATTGAAATACGTATGTATGTAGAAACAACATGTTATAAAAAGTGTAACTTATGTGTGAAATGGGAATCTGGTTTGCATAATTATATTTGTACTACAATTGCATCACATGTGATTTGTAATTTTTTGAATTACAATTAATTTGAATTGTAATTGCAATTGTAACAACAACAGTTATATGTTTTTGGTGACCGGTTCGGTAAACAAATGAATGAAACAGTTACAGGACCGACAATAATATATTAACATAGATAAAATATTAAACATTAATATATCACCATTTATTGATAAACAATACAATACAATACGTTGCTTTAAAGGCATTAACAGATGTTTATACGTATTATCTAAATCGTACTTATTATACGAGGGCGATTCAATAAGCACGTAACTTCTTGACATAGTCTCCTTTGAGCTCCATACACTTTGTCAAAAGTTTCTCCAATTTTTTATCCCCTACAAAATGTAAGATTTGTCGAGGTCATCAAAATAGGAATTTGTTTGTGATGTAATTTGATCGTTGGAGTCAAACCTCTTTCCGCCGACCATTTCATCCGGTTTGGACACAAGAGAAGGTCACTCGGGGCTAAATCGGGAGAATAGGTCGGATGAAGGAGCAATTCATGGAATTTTGCCATGGAAGCTGTACATACATGTGTACAACCTTGCATTGTCTTGTTGAAAAATAACTTTTTCCTTGCTGTATGTGGTCGTTTTTATCAAATCCTAATAACATCGATTCAATAAGTTAGCGTAATATTCGCAATTGATTTTTTTTACCTTTGGAGGGCTGACAAGCCCACCTTGGCCTTTTTAGCGCCGAGTTACACCGAAAAACTTACTGTTTTTACTGCTGTTTGGTCTCTGGTGTATTATGATGGATCCACGTTTTGTCCACGATTTCGAAACGTTTCAAAAACTCGTACATATTGTGGTTGAACAACACCAATAACTTCTGCGACGTTCTTACACGATTGCGTTCGTTGTCTATAGTGAGCAAACGCAGTACCTATCTTACGAAAAGATTTCTCATACCCAAGTGATCATTCAAAATTAAAACCACTAAGCCCATGATGTCCACAATATCTCGCATTTTCAATCTACAATCGGCAACACCATATCGTAAATTGTTTCAATTGTTTCGGGTGTAGAAACTTCAACTGGGCGTCTAGAACGTTCGGCATCTTCCGTTTTTGCACGGCCACAACGAAATTCAGTAAACTACTTTTTTGCCATTGCATTTGATGGCACAGAATTCCCATCTTATTTATAAAGCTTAGCATTGGTTTGAGTGAAGTTTTTTTTTCTACAAAAAATAATGCTTAATAAGCACAAGAAATTAACTTTTTCTATTTTCTCTTCACATCACTCGGTAGGCTGCTATCAAGAAAAACTAAATAACGCAGCTTGTTAAAATTTTGGCAGGAGTCAACTATTGATGCCTCTCGACAGGACCAGTATTGCCCTTTCAGTTTGGAGGCGGGAAATTCTATGTCCCGGAAGTATTGACCCACTCTCGTACCATTACCTTCGAAATATGTTTTATATAAATATTGATAAATTTTCTGTGTAGTTAGTTATAAATATGTACTTAACTAATTCATCACCATTCATTTATTAAATGAAATTCATTGCCAAGTAAACATTTATAAGGTGATATATATAAAATTAAAACAAAAACTTCTAAATCTATACATACAAATATTATTATTTTGTGCTCATTGAGGTCGTTAGATTTTACGACAATTATATTCAAAATTTTACAATAAATGTTTACTGTACCATGATCAATATTTTACAAAAGCATACTTCAAAACTTTTTGTATAAATGATTGATACATTCAGTTTTATTTAGCTTAAATTAATGTTTTTTTCTTTTTTTTTAATTGACAAATACAAGCTACGAAGCTACTTGCCTTGATTGCAGAAGGTCTCAGAATTCCAATTGAAATTGAGAACTTAAATTTTTGCAATCAGATTTAAAATTAATAAAATTCTCAATCAAGGAATTGTAATAAGCTGTATGGATGCGTTGGTGTATCATACATAAGCCTGTTTATAGTTTTTTTAAGCTATTTAATCTTAAATTATGTAAAGGTAGGAATTTCCGAATTTTGTCTCTTATTCGGAATCGTTAGATTAAAATTCAATGATTAACGGTAGGGAATGGTTAAACAAGTTCAAAATCGATTTTCGATTTTACTATCAGTTTTTTAATACAATTTTAAAAAATTTTCTCAAACATTTTTAAACCGTCCCTTCCTGGAGTGCATAGTGGCATATTATCAATGGCTATAATATATAACAATACATCATCTACTCAATGTTTTTTTGTCAATCATCTAAATTCAATAAGCATACATACTTATGTATACTATTTGTTATTTGTTAAGTGTCTATTTATTTGTTAAGTATTTATTTAATTGATGTACTTACTGCAGAAGGCTGTATAGTATTTTGGGATGCTTTAACAATAGGATTTTCACTTACTACTTGACTCAAGGTATTAATGATTTTTGGGAGGGGTAAAAAACGTCAGTTTATTTCGTACCTGCATGTTGCAGCGTACGTCAACGGATATTTCCACAGTTATTCTCTGATTTTTATTAACTGTCTTTGAGCATTGTTTTAAAACACCTACTTTATGGCATTTTGATAAATGCCTGTGGAAAAACGAAAAGCTTCCGAAATTATATTTTTTTTTTCAATTTAAGTTTGAAATTGTCTGTCGTTTTTGAGCAAAAATTTTCCTAAACTTGGCTTGGAGGCATTTCCTTTTCATATTTTACTAAACGACCTTTTCTACTTTATTTAAATCAGTATAAATAAAATCGATCATGCTAAAACTATTGCAAGTGTTCTATACCGTAGTATTCCTATTTATAACTTTTACCATGTAGAGGTGGAGTACTCAGTTAATGTGGTTTCATACTTATGCATTCAATTTTTTATTGTTGCACATTAGTATATTATTCTTTCATATTGTTTATTTAATTAAGTAATTAAGCAATATCTTAGTCCTAATGATAATTTTATACTTATTATTTATTACATAGTATACGTACATAAGTATGCACTTTGTTAAGTAGTTAGTTTGTTAACTATGATCCATGTTTCAGTTACATAAAGGATAATGATAAACATTATAATAATATTAATAATAATAATAATAATAATTGTTATTAATTATTATTAACGAAATTCGTGGTAAAGGATTCAAAAAAATACAAAAATAAAAATATACTTAAATCCATAGCAAATTGTTAAACTAAATCCATATGGGTGTTGTATGCTGCAAACTAATAATGTCCATATTACTTTTGATTTTAGATAATATAATTTCCACAAAAAGGATAGCAACTCAGTCATAAGATTTGTTACAACTACATATGTATATGTATGTAGCTTTAAAACATTTGTCATATGGGCGAGCAATTGAAATTATTTCTATTTGTGTTATTTTTTTAAATATAAAATGACATTCAAATGGGATTTCATAAGAAATCGTCCCAGTTTCACTGAAAAACTGCTAAAGTCTTTAGGTGTTCTTGCGGAAAATGACGAAGGATCTGAAAAAGGTCAAGACTTTGTCTGGAATTCTTTATAGAAGAACCCAAATCCATTTTTCATTCATGATGTATTGGCATCTTCCATAAAAAAAATAAAAAAAAAAAAAAAACAGACTTTCGTTTCGCAAGCGTGCTGTAAGTACAAATTCATTGTAGACAATTACTGAACTACAAATTTATTATTTTCTAAAGCTGATAAATTGGTCAATAATCTAATGATATCGCAAGCTATTTGTAGCAAGTCTTTCGAAATATCATCATTGGTTGTTTTAATTAATTACTATACAGAAGAAAATACAGGATTAACGTGTTTATAGACAATAATTATACCAAAATTACCTACCAAAACGTTTCACAAAACGAAGATTTAATTCATTTTATGTCAGGCACAGTTTTTTTTTACTTGAACGAAATTATATACCCAAATCTCGCAGTACTGCTTTAGATTTCTATTTGCTTTTAACAAATAAATTTTTATTATATGTACATATGTATCTACATACGTACATATACTGATATTTATGCGTATAATGTTGTTGAAAAACTTTTCACTAATAGATAAGACTGATAAGAAAATATTTTTAGCACAAAAATGTTTAATTATGTCTAATTTATAATTTTAGGTTTACAGTAGTGGTGGTCAGTTTCAATTGGAACTTCCCAGTGGGGAATCTGAAGCTCCTAAAGGCTTATGGGAAATACCTCCGTTAACAACAAAGCCTGTGATACGCATACGATTTCAAGGCTACGCTGCCGGTAATTACTCAGCCTACATACGCATTAAAATTGCCGAACCGCATAACTCTACAGACTCTTTGATCACTGGTATTGATGGTGGTGGTGTTGATAGTGATAATGGCGTTGGTGGTGGTAAGGAGGATAAACAGGTCTTAGTTATACCTGTCGAATTCGAAATATTACCTCAGTACGGCGTATATGCGGTGAATCCCTTGTTTGAGTTTGGTTATTTAGCCGTCGGCGAAAATGATCCGCCGAAAATTTTGAAACGAGATATACTTCTTAAACATTCAAAAAGCGAATTGGAAGTTAGTGATTTGGAGCTGAAATCCGTCAGTTACATTAGTGGGGTATATGTTGAAGGCTGTCAAGGAATTGCACTTCATCCCAACGAGTTGGAAGATCCAGTCGTGCGATTAAACGAGAAACTAGAAATAGAATTAAAAGATAAAAGAGAGCATACATATCACAGTGTAGAGCTAATAATAAGAGCCGATATATTTAAAGGCCACTTACATTATGACGTAAATAAGACATTATTTTTAATACCTACACATACAAGAAATGAATTACCAGGTGATAATGGTGCTGGCAAAGATGATGATAGTAGCAGAATCCTGACAATGCGTAATGACTTTGAAATTCCTATAGCCATTTATAATGTAACTACACAACACAATGATTCCGCTAAGCTTAGCTTGCATTTAGAATCATTTGAAACGGGTATGGTTTTAAGACCCCGGACATCATTTGATCTATTAGTGGCTTCTAGTTTATATAAACAAGAAAAAGATCTCAAAGATCTTGCAAATTACAAGACTGCTATTTATGTTTATACGAACATAACTAATTTTGAAATACCCATTGTCATTACTTCAGCACGTTTGTTTGTTACCACACAAACCTTATCAATATGGCGCTTCAATACTTCAGTTTATACCAAAGAATTAGATTTAGGTTCTATACCCATCCGAGAAACGTCAAACAATGGTTTCATTATTGTACAGAATCGCAATTCCATACCAATTACATTAAAAATGGTTGATTTTTCAATACCTCAATTTGTTTACTATCATGTATTGTTTTTGGGTTGCATGAAAGCGGCGAACATAAACGAAACAAATGACTATACTGTCGATTTGGGAAAAGCTAATTACAAATTTTCCTCACTATTGAATGAAGGCGACATTGCCGTGTATATGCTAGACTTGCAACCCTACACTACCGAGCATAGTTCTGCATTTTTAACATTGTCTACACCATATGAAAATATAACAATACACGTTAAATTTTCTACTGTTCTGGGAAGACTGGAAGTGGATCAGGAGAAATTACATTTTGCTAATTGTTTTCCGGTAAGTTGATGGAATGTTAATATTTTTCTTTGAGAATTTATGTTTGTTACTCGATTCAATTTTAGGGTAAATTATGTTCTTCTGAATTGAGTATACGTTCGACATTTAAGCAACCCATACATATTAAATACATTAACTTTACCGATTCCGGCTTAAGATTTGAAGACAAAAATTCTTTGGGTTCAAAGATTGCACCACAGTCTGTCACCACTGTGGGTCGCATATACTTTCGGCCATCTGTTTTATGTGGCTCACGTTGTTATATACAACAGACCGATGAATCGGCTACCTTTCCTAGTTCTGTTGTAGCAAATAGTTTGAATATTCCTAATTTCGATGAGGTTGAACTGAGACGGCGCACCGAGCTTTATAGACAATTTAAATATTATTTTCAAAACATGGATTTTACAATGACTACCAAAGAAATGCAACATTTTCAGTTAAATCTAATGATAGAATTACAATGGCCACAACTGGTGAGTGGCCGTCAAATACTACCCACAATTGAATTGAATAAAACACACATATATGAAGTGAAAATTTCAAATCCTTCCGATAATCCCATACTTATCGATTATACATTGGCCGATCCAACGCTTGCTAAACAAACACGCATCTCTTTGCCATTAGAGATAGTGGTCATAACACCCAGTTGTTATTTAACTGATAAAGCAGTATTTTCCTTAGTTAATGCGCCACCTAAAAATCCCATTCTTATACCAGGTTTATCGAGCATTACAGTGCCAATAAAATTTCAAGCAGACTATGTTGGTACAATATGCACACTTCTACATATAAGAAATAACTTAACTCTATATGAGGGTGTTTGGATAAGTGCTAAAACTGTACAATCACAATTCCGTTTGGGTAATCGCAAGCCAGGATCACAGACGCCCTTACTCTTCGAAATAAGCGAACAACATTTGGCATCAGCTTGCCCAGCAAGAGGTGATAAAATTAGAGGCACTGGAACTGAACAGCATTATGTAATACCACAGGTAAATACATATTTCTTTAACTACATTCATTACCGTCATTGTTTAAAAAAAAATACTATTTTGTTCAGAATAATAATAAAAATAAAAAAACAATTGTGTTCTTTAAAATTATACGAAACTTTTATGATCACTTTGGGTTATTAAAAATTGTAATTAAAAAAGCATAAAATATTGTATTGAATTGTATTGCAAATATTTTGAATGCTTTCAACATATTGCAGGTGATGTCTCGACGCGTTTTTACAGCCCGAAACTCAGGGGAGCTACCGATTAGAATTGATGGCTTTTGGATTGATGATCAACCTTGTCAAGGATATGGCTTTCAAGTCATGAATTGTTCTAGCTTTGAATTGGTGGCCAATTCATCGAAAAAAATTGAAATTTCTTTTCATTCGGACTTTTCAGTAACTCGTATTACTAGGACGCTAATGCTCAAAACTAACCTTACCTATGATGTCAGTTACATACTTGTGGCTCAATTGCCTTCAAAGGGTTTAGAACAGTGTGAAATTCTTCTGCCCCGTCCGGCTTGGGAGGGAAAGATACGTAATGCCGCCATCGTTATGTTGGTGATAACATTTGTGTTGGTAATTATTGCAGTGCACATTGACTACGGTAATATTATGTACAACCAATCTGTCCTTTATGAAGCCCGTGAGAAGGGTACCGTGCACCCGACTTTCAACTTGCGGAACATTGCTACGCGTTCAGTACAAAGTAATAATGAGAGTATACCGATGGCGGAAATGACTCAAAGAAGCAAAACGAAAGTGTCTGCATGTGAAAAGAATGATAACTCTGCTTCTTCCTTGTTAGGCTTAAAGAGAAGAAATGTTAAAAGCTCGAAAGCCATTAATATGGAAGCAAAACCAACTGTTTCTTCTACGCGGAGTGGTATGTCACTAGCTGAAATGGTTAGTTGGACATTTGGCTCCAAAACTACAAAAAAATCAACTTCAAATAAGAACTGTAAAGTTTTAGATCAAGCAAATACAAGCGCCACTCACACCACATTAGCATCGTCAAATGAAGTGAAAACGGCAAAATCTAAACTAAGTGAAAAATTATTAATTGACAAAATGGATGGCGACATGAAAAAAAGCCAAAACAGCAAAAAATCAAAGATAATCGATAAAAGCCAAATTAAAAATAACGATAAAAACGTAACGGAAGAAGTAAAAGGAAGAAGAGATGATAATTTCGAAAAGGAAATCAAAAAGGAAAAGAATTCTCCTAAACTGCAAACAAAAGCCCCAGAAACAGCAATAAGCAAAGATGGGAGAGAGCAAAGAAAATCATTAGATTTGAATTGTCACACAGATTGTTCAGATAGAACTCAAAGCTCTCCAAAAGAAAATTTAAACAGTCGTAAACTTGGTAAGACTCCAGGCAGAGAGAGACGCAAACAATCAGCACAAGCCATTTCTGATCTAACTAGTTCTTCCTGTTCTTCCTCAACATCTTCTTCATGTTCTTCAAACCATAATGCGACATCTAAACGTAACGAACGTAAATCAAAAGTTAAAGCATCAAATTCTTTGAAATTTAGTAACAATTCGAGTGCAAAAAACTTATTCTCAACATCGTTTCCGACATCATGTTCGCCAACATCAACGTCAGCGGATGTTTTCAAAGCAGAAAGCACAAATTCACCTGTAGACATTTTATCGCCCTGGGAGTGCAGCAACCATGCAACTTTTAGTGACGTTTTACAAAAATCGCAACCACAGCCACAACAGTCGTCTAATTCAACTGATCTCATGCAACAAGAATCATTATTTGATCTTAAGTCTCCTTCCCCGAATGGCATAGATAATTCGGAAATATCGGCGGCGTTAACACCAAAGCGATCTAAAAACCCTGCTTCCGATTTGGGGCCCATTGGATCGAGAAAATCACCCTCATCCACGCCAATCTGGGAACCCATACAAAGTGCCATAACAATGCAAGTACCACGGCCATTAAACGCAACCTCAACAGCTACTTCGTCGTCAACCCCATCATCAACATCATGTTACTATCCAATAAATTCCAATTTCAGCTTTAACGATTTAACGACCCCTACAATGCCGCAACAGCAACAAGATATTCACACTCAATTGTTGGCCTTACAAAGACAACTGTTGGAGCAACAACAATACTTGAATTCAAACAATTTAAACAGTAACTGGTCGAATCTTTCTTCACCTTTATGGAGTCCCATGGTAGTTAGCGGATCAACGAGAAATGCTAGCAACACTTCCTCTATATTTGGTCAGCCGCAGACCCAAAGTTCAACTTGGGGTTTAACGACCAATTCTTCTTCATCGCCTTCAAGTGGTCTAGTGCGGCCACCACCAGGTTTAGAACAAACCTTTCCGATTAATAGCAATTTGGCAACGTCTTTAAATAGTAATCAAATTTTAAGCTCATCTGCAGCTACTTCTTCAGCTTCAACTTTTAACAATACGACGGCTACGGTACAATCAACGGCTGATAATGATAACATGCCAATGTTCAATTTATTTGGTGGCTTAAGCTCAATTTGGAATGACAATTGGAAACAGTCAACTGATCAGCAGCAACAGCAGCAGTCATCACAAGAGCCTCAGTGAACTTACAAGGTATGTTTTAAACAGGTACTTATAAATTTTTACATCATGGTGGAACTTCTCTTTTAGTATGCAAAGTAAAACTAAAAATCAGATTTATACATAAACATTTGTGAAAAAATTATTGCATCTAACTTTGTTTTCAAAATTTCATATCTGAAGCATCATCCTATACAAGTATTTCGTCTGTTCTTGTAAATTTACAACGGCTCCTTCCTCTACTATGTGGTATAGTAAACTTTTTTAAACGACCGTAAAATGAAATCTGGCGAAAGATTGAAAAAATTAAAAAAAAACCGAAATCTAAAAAACTCAAAAACTAGAAGAAAGTCGAAATTGTATAAATATCACAAATATAAGGAATATATAAGGAATTTATAAAATATCACAAATATAAGGTTAACTATGCGGTCATCGCTGTAATTTCCCGCTAATAAAACGACTCGATTTAATAAGAACTTTTGCTAGATAGCAAAATTCATACATGTTTGAACGCGCCGCGTATATTCAAATATTCTGATTATATTTTTATTTTCATAACGAATACAGAGTCTACGCGTACATCGCTATTGTAGCGCAAGATATCATTTTCGTTGTTATTTAGGTTAAGGCCTTGATTATCTTTCGAAATCTATAACCTTTAACATACATTTTGAGTTGGTGTGTTCTTTCTTTTTGTTCAAATAAATTTTTTTTCTCTTTACAGATATCCATCTTACTTTTGATTATTGATGATGATTAGATTTTATGACGCACATACATGAGTATTGAAAATCTCTTCTTATACTTTCGCTGGCTGTTTCTTAAAAACTGATTCAATATTTTCTTAAAGAAATTAGTTTTACTAAACTGGCGAAACAATTAAATTTTTTTTGACAATTTCCTACTTTCTATTCATTTAGACTTGACTTTACATAATCTTTATTTATATGTTTTTTTTGTTGATTATTTTTAAATTTATAAACTTTTTAAAAGATATTTTTTTAAATTTATTAATTTCTACAAAATCTCTCAATCTTAGTTCTAAAATATAAACCATTCAAAAAGAGTAGAGTTAATTCTCAAAACTATAAACAGTTTATACTAATAAAAGGATTTTTTAATTTTGAGTAAAACCAATCAATCAATAACTGAAGAAAATAGACACAAAAATCATTGGAACTCCACACATTTAATTTCAAAATACACAAATATCCAAAACTGCAATAAAATAAAATGTTTAAGACGTACATGTACCAAGTATTTAATTTATGTATATATTTATACATACACATACATATGTATATGAGCAATACTCAAGATTAAAAATTTTGCATAATTATGTGTGAACATACATATTTTTTTTAATTTTAAAAACTGCCCGTAGTTGCTTTTTGTTTGTTTTGAACTTTAACCTTTATTTTAGTTCCGTTTTTAATATTTTCTACTAAACTGCCGAGCACTGAAGTTTAATATTGAAAGAAAATATTTCTGTCGTTCTTTCTTACAATTATATACTTATATATTTAATAAACAGTTTTTTCTTTACTTTTTGAAGAAGTTTGTTAATTTTTTATTTGTATTAAGCTTTGATAAAAATCTTATTTTATAATATAATATATTATCTCAACCACAAAATGTAACACTTTCTTTTGATCAATTTTTACTTCTTAAATTTACAAAATTACAAAGAAAACGGAAAAATAAATGAAAGAATGAAAAGAAATAAGCAAAGCAGAAAGAAAACCTAAAAAGGTTTAACAGAAATTGATACAAAATTGTTTTAATTTACTTTATACTACTTTTCTTTATAGATAATGATACCCTTTTCTATTAAATCGGGAATTTCCACAGCCAACCAAGGTGCCAACTGGAAAATTACAAAAAAAGACAACAAAATTAATTTAAAGTTTATTAATAAGCAAGAAAGAAATTAGGAAATTAAGCACAAGACTAGAGTAAAAATTGACCTTTCAAAATCGTATAGAAACGTGTCTAAAATGCGGCCTTAATATTCATAGTTGTTGAGCTGAAGCTTTCATTTGGCAGCGTTAACTTATCTAGTTGCCGCAGCTGGGTTTTTAGGTTAGTTTAAAAGATTTAGGGAACATTTGCGTGACGCTTTCATAACCAGCGAATAATCTACCTTTATTGGCTGTTGCAATATATAATTGCTTTTTATGAATTACCAAAATTTATAATGGATAATTTTAGCTGCAGTAAAATAAACTGCAAGAAAAATTGTATTCAAGGAGCAGTATTATTTCACAGCATATAACGACAATTTTTAAGAATATGTGTAATACTTTATAAATGCATATAATAGATTTGCTATTTATTAAACTATCATCAATTTTTAATTTTAGTTCTAGCAAAATAACTTTTTTAATGAGGTCACACTAGCCGTTCGTGCATCAATATTATAAATTTTTTTAATATACTCACCCCCAAAGCCATCGCATGAGCTATACCAAATTTAGGTACGTTTCTGGCCCACAATGGTTTAAAGTGATCAGTAAGACAAATTTTTCCACCGCGATACATTTTTGCCGTTTTTCCATCCAATTCGGGAAGAGCTATTTCAGGTGCAGTGGTCGGATAAGTGACTGGTATCTTTAATAGAATTAATTAAACTAAATTTAAACACATTACTAGAAGGAAAGAAAAAAACTGAACTGCATACCTCGAATTCAACATCAAATTCATATTTAAGTAAATTGTGCATATACCAGCATTTGCCGAACCATTTTGTACCCTCTTTATTCGATTCTAAGCGGAACCAATCTGTGCCAGATTCCTTGTTATTTTGTACATACTATATTGAATGTAATTAACATGAGAATATTATGAACACTTGTTTTAAGAAAATTTTGATTAAAAAAAAATTAAAAATGTTCTGCCTATATCTGATAAATTTTATTTAATCTTAAGAAATTAGGAAAATCTGTATAAATGATTTTAAATCTTAAAATCACAAGTAATACTTACTGAGTTACAGCTACAACATTTTTTACATTTATTATTTATTGTACCTCCAATATTTGAAATACCAAAAAATCGTAAAATCTAAGACTGAATTTACATTATATAAATTGTTTCATGAAATTTGTTGCATGCAACTTTTCTTATTCAGCGATATTGAAGCAAAACAAATAGTAAAACTAGCAGAACATGAAATTTCATATGATTTCTTCACGCCACCTTTAAATTTGCAAATAACTTCATGCAACTAATTTTATTAAAAATGGTTATGGAATTGCGGCCCAACTCTAAAATTATTATTAATCATTCAAGCCCAGAAAACCTTTTCTACTGCTTTTACTATGGCCGTTTTCACGACTTTATGTTCGGCAAAAAGCGTGAGTAAATCTCCTTGTCAGCATAGCGCATCCTTTATAATTTAATTTACTCCGGACTAGTAGATTTGGATTATGCTCATGCTTCCTTATATGCGTGCAGCCTCGGTCGCACAAGGATTATATTTGTGCGGCTCCGATGGTACGAGGATTGCATTTATATGCCTCTGAATTTTCTATACATATATTTAATGCTCAAATGGTACACCATAGTTAAATCCCATACTACAATATTGATTTTAGAATCGAATTGTATAGATAATTTTAGGAATTTAGACGAGCGTTGAAGAGGACGTACATACATATGTACGTCCATTGGACGGGTCAAAGAATGTTTTCTTTCATATATTAAGATAAATGTTTAAAAAACATGTTCCATCTTCAGTTTAAACTAACGTGATGAATATAGTATCAACTTAACTAACAGTATCATATTTTATGTATGTACATACTTTATTGATGAGGTCTCCTAACAACTTTTCAATTCGTCTATCACACATATGTTATGGGCTTTCCATAGTTTCCCATATTGGGGCAACACCTTCATTCATTTATAAAACATTTCAATCGTTTTGAAGAAGCATTGCTAAACTACAATTATTTCATTACCCTAATTAAAGCCTGGTATTCCTCCTTCAAACGTTGCACCCATATGTCCTTGTCTCTGGGACCCGCCCTTGTTTGCAGCAGAGGCAAACTGCTTAAGGTTTTCTTCGTACATTCATCTACCATTTTCACTGATGTTATTTAAATTTAAATTTCAAACTTCATATATTTTACATAAAATAAAATTAATTATTAAAAATTGTGACACGTAAATTTGTAGAATTTTATTAAGATAGTAAATACTTTTTATTTCCAACCCTGAATAAAAAGTGTTAGGCATGACTGTGCTGCCAGATTTGCATATAGTTAAAAAATGCAGTGAGATACGTTCAGTTAAGGATTCATGTATGAAACAACCATATATTTACCGCTAAGCATCGTAATGAATTTTTCATGAATTTGAAATTTTTCATATATTGAAGCTTTGTTCATGAAAACAGAACATTTCAATAAATGAAAACTTATTGCAAATGATATTAAGATGATTTTGAATCGATTGCTTTAGTCTGTAAAACCCGATCTGAAATAAGCCTAAGGTTATTCAATCAAACCAGAAGCATAAATATTACTAAATATTTGTTGTGTGCTAAGTCCCCTTTTACATGATGATATTTGCATGACAGATATTTTTTCAATTCTCTCTTGATCTTGTCTAAACCTTTTACGCTTGGGAAATTAATAGGCGGACAGAAATCTTTATAATTCTCTCTTTTTACTCCTTTTGTTGTTTGTTTACTTGAAGTGCAGGAACATTATGATTGACAAAAATATTTAAAGCAAACGAAAGTAAAATAAAAATAAGCAAGTTTCTTTAAAATAAATATATATAATAATTCAGTGTGCAAAATTAACTCCCACGAAGTGACGAAGTAGTGAGAAAAATGATATTAAGCAACATAATGAAAATTTCAAGAAGTATAAAAGAGAAACAAATAATGTTCAGATTGCACACTCTACATCTTCTTCCCCCTCAAAAAAACTTAGTCTGCCATTCAAAATCAAGAATCTAAAAGGGGACTAATGTGGCATCAACATTAGATTTTCATCAACATCAGTTTTTTTAAGTGTTATGAATGAGATGTATGATTGCATAGGATAGTAATTACGGCCAGTTAGTCAGTGGCAGTAGCACAAATGAAATGGAGTCATATAAACTAAAGCAATACATAATAAATTTTTAGATATTTGTAATATTAAACACTTTTTGTAGCTCATTTCAACTGGATCAGCTAACTTGGAACCTTTTATAGAACTTAAACGGGTTCGATATAAAGTGAAAAATTTTATCTTAATTGTACTAATAGTTCAATACTGTGTAAACACAGTATAAGTGGTTATTTGGGTTTGGGAAATAGAAGGAATTATATAAATTCTCCCCCATCAGATTAATTATTTGTAAATTTTTATGCTATGGAATATTTCTGGGCAAGTTTCGGAATATCCCGGTTAGTTTTACTAACTTCATTGTCATTGTGGGAGCACACCTATTATCTGAAATCTCCATCAAAGATGTTCAAAAATCAAGCATATTCATTTGAATGCTCAATTTGAAATGAAACCAGAAGTAGTTATTTCGGTTTGACATGGTGCATTGGTATGGTGGTTTTTATGACCAGCTTCCTTCAATTCCTATCACTGGTCGACAACACAATATTTTGTCAACGTTTTAGTTCTGCCTTCGAAGAGCGTAAAAAGTCTTTCATGGTAAATATTTGAAAACAGCCAACGCAAATAACCGCAAACACTATAGTTCCTTGATATCTTTTTTCATACTCTTCTGCATCGTCCAGTTCTCCCTGCAAAACCAAGGGACTCTAAAAACTAAAAACCAAATGAAGGAACATCTTCAAATATTATGAAGTTGTTTGAGGGACCTCTAGGGGAGCATTGCAAATTGTGTGACAAAAACATAGAATTCTGAAGAGATAAATATTTGTTGTGTAGTTTGTGCGTATTTTCGCAATGCCCAGCAAGATCCAGCCGAAAAGCAGCTAAAATTTAAATGAGACACAGCAAAGACAAGCGAAAAATCTCTTAATAAAAAGTAGAAGAAAAAATGCCATTGCACTGTTGGAAATCCACAAGAAATAGTAGCAGTAGCAGCACCACCATCACACACCAACACAGGCAATTTTGTTGCAATTTTGTTACGCTCTTCCAGCCGTATCGCGTATATAACTCTCATCTTGCCGAGGTTCGACCACAGAAAATCGTAGAACTCAGCAGGTTGGAAATCAGCAGGAGTTTTCATAATATTTTGGTTTATTACTCCTGTTTCTGCAAGCAGAACAAATTCGTAAAACCCAAACCGCGTCTTTGCTAGAGCAACAAAACACCGGGGTGCTCGGCTAAATAGACAGTTTATAACATCTTTAGCTAAATTGAGTTGTTACGCTTTAAACTAATTTATTGTTTTATTTGTATTTATCATCTTTTCGTTGTTGTTATTTTGTTTTTTATTTATTATTGTTCCCTATTTGTGTGTGAGTAGCAAATTTAGAAGTTTCCTTTTCCTCTTTTTCTCTTTCATGCATCGTTTTAGTTAAACAATTGTTGCAATTTGCTCCGTGAGTGTGAGTGTGAGAGTGAAGCATTTGCATTTGTTTGTAGTTGTAGGTGGTATATTTGTCAACAGGGGCTGGCTGTGTCTCCTAAACACAACTCAATTGTAACAAATTATCAAATACTTTTCCACTTTTCTTATTATTATTTTTTTTGTGGAATAACAATTTATTCATGCCTTTTTAACGGTTTGTCTTTTTGTTGTTTAAAGCTAAAAATTATTACGTGTTAATACGAGCGTCTTGACTTCACTTTGAACAAAACTTAAGTCAAATTGCCACCATGATTTCTTTAAATTTGTAAGACTGAGCCTAAAAATTTTTAGCATGATTATTTTGGATTATGAAATCATTACGACTGTGGAGTTTCGTATTATGAAGATGGTAAAAATTTTTTTTCAGATATGCCATTTAAGCAGCATTTACACACGCAAATACAAGTTCGAAAAAAACCCAGAACAATCACTCACTCACACTTGCAGCAAGTAAAATGACAAATTAATAAGCAATAAGGTATAAATTAACAAAGTTTTATATTTATAAACTTATAGGATTGTGTTAAAATAATAATTTTGTGGTAACAGGGAATGTGTGCTTGAGTCGACTTGTGATTTGCCACCTTAAAAGTAGGAAATCAGGATGTAATGAGTTTCTACATGCTTTTTTCGATTGACAATTAGAAACCGAATTCGGTTTTAAAAATCAACTTCTTCTGTTTAACTACAAAATCGGATTTAAGCATTTTTTATTATTGATACGGAATTATATTCGTAGTTTATTTTGAAAGAATTTTATTTTAATTTTATTCTAAATATACAGTGAACTCACTAATATGAATCTAGTTTTTTTTGATGAGTTTATTAAATAGTGAACAAAGTTTATTGATTCTATATGATGAACAACGGGAAAAACGTTATGTGTAATATGGGGAGTCCCCCAATGCAGATTTCAGCACTATTTATGTTCTGTAAATCGAAATAAATACTTTGAGGGTAATATACTCGTACTATTTGAATCGATTAGTTTTTAATTTCCTTCCACAACTGAACCTAATTGAATTTCACATCGTTCTAGAAACAGCTCTGACTTCAGCTGTTTCTTTCCCATATGAGGTTTTCATTCCGCTTGCCTTCCAAATACAACCTGAAAGCTGATTTTTCTGTTTTACAATTAATTACACAATACAAAAATATTTTCCTGGTTATTGCAATCAAAAAGGAAGGACTAGTTTTTCGCGTTTACGACAAATTTCTCTCAGATTAGTTGATGATTTTTTTTAACAAGAATAAATGTAACAGGTGGCGCAAAGTAATGTCATGTAGCAAAATAAGGTCGTAATTTACACTGGCCGCCATTTTATTACAAATTAAAAAAGTGCTCCCTTTTTATAAAAAGCTCATTCTTGAGGTGTATATCGCTCCATGGCTTGTTGACAAAATAATTCTCTATACATACATATGTATGTGTATCTACGCCAAAAATTTAAAATTAAAAAATGGCAACCAATTCAAATGACGTTTGGAATATGGACACGCCCATAAAAATTAAATACTCCCTTCCAAATGCTTCTATTTAACCGACGTACTCATATACTAAGAGCCCGTGCCAAATGAGCTTCATATATTGAATTTAAGACCAGCAATTTCCACTTTCAAACAAACATTTTGATGCCCTGAAAAGATGATTTGTACGAAAATTGTTAAATATTATAAAACTAATAATCAGAAACAATTGGGCGTTTAAGAATACATACATTCAAGGATACTTACAAATATTTAAAATGTGATATTTACCCAACAAATTGTTACAAAGTTAACAACGACAGCAAATTGATGTAAATAACATGAAACTCCCTTCTTCAAATGAGTTGTTATGACAGAAAGGGTTACACTCATTTAATAACTCTAGGTAAGTAAGAGTAAAATAATAATTTCTCAGGAAGTTGGGCATTACAGTTTCTCGCAACAATTGCATATAAAAGACCAAATAGTAAGAATTGCAAGGGCGCGAGCATTTTCAAGGAAAATTTGAATTCCAACAAATTCCATGTTACAAAATTAAAAAAAAAATAATAATAAACATTTAGAGCACCAATAAAAATGATTATAATAAATATTTTACGCTTTATTAACAGGTATTTTTAGTGGCGGAAAAAATTGTAGACCTTTCTGGAAAACAAATACATATATGTATATGGATATATACACAATAAAAAAAAATTGGTATTTGCAAAAAAAAATCTAGAGCATATTAAATTTGTTTCACTTTACTGAGACAAAAAAAAAACAATGCAACAGTAACAAAAACATAAAGCAAACACACAAACTATAAGGATATAACAAAAAACTTGATCTACTTTCATGATATACTTTCGGTCCGTCCCTACTCGACATGATAAATTCTGCGAATGTAACGCACATGCAGATTTTCAATAAAAACTACAAAAAAGAAACACTACATAATAAAACACTACACAAAACAATGATTATTTAAAAAAAATTTTCATATTTTTAAAGCATCCGCGAGGTCATCAACGGACCAAGGAAACATCAAAAAAAGTCATAAAAAGGACAATTTGGGTCTATAACAAGAATTAGAACATACATAAATCAATAATAAAGCAACTAGAACGAAAATCGTAAAATTATATTTTACCACCAACAAAAAACTGATCCAGTTTCCTCACACAACTAGAGCAGAGTATCTATTTCCAGGATCTAAGAAGAAATGCACACAATTTTCAACTAATTTCTTTCAAATGTTTTGTGGGATTTTATGACCCCCAGGTTCTTTAAATACGTCTACAAAAATGGTCATGTACCTAGAAAATACCAACGTGACTGAAGAAAAAACTGTTACAATTTTTAGAAACAATTGTCTCAAAAAACAGCAATGACCATCATCTATGACAAGAGAGAATATTAAAACAAGGTCGTCGCTACTTTGGTTATGAAAAATATGAGACCAAATTTTTTTGATCGTTTAGAGGCAATTTTGTTTGTTTGTTTGCTGACAGATGACCTGTATTTAAGTGATAATTAGTGCGCGATTATTACTCTGTCATACACAAAAGTTGTTTTAGTTAGGGAAACCAAATACATAGAAAGAATAAAAATAAGCAACAATGAGAGTGTTTTACTAACCATAAAAAAATAACAACGATTCTTTCACTACGAAAAAAATTGTTTCATTTTAAAGAGACATTTAATGCAAACAAGAAAGTGAACTAAAAAAACGTACAAACAATGACAGCAAATAATTAGGTGATACATATTTTTTGTCCACCGATCGCTACTCGTCAATATGACACGTGAGTTGCTTTTTTTGAGGGCGTTGAGGTTAAAAAGACCATGTATGTGTGGGAGTTTTTGTGCGTGTGTGTTTCCTACTTTTTTTCTTGAATTTTTTGTTGCTGTTTTTAATAATCCTTCTTAATTTTATTTTTGTTGGAAAATAATTATCATTATGGCAGGCAATAAAAAAAATCTACTCGAATATTAAACAATGGCATACGTTTTAAAAAGAGCGTAAGAAAAACAAGTGTGAGAGTGTTAATAAGAAATAAAAAATGGTTACTGAACATTAATGGCGGTTGATTATGTTGGGAACATATAGTTTCCCCTCCACCACATACATCCCGGCAGCTAAACTCAACTCACTTTTATATTTGACATTTATATTTGAAATTTTAAAATTTTAATAAAAAAATTAATTCATTAAAGTTAAAAATTTTTAAGTTTAACTTATGACAAAATTTTTTGACTCCATTACAAAAATTATATTTTCAATTACTAAACGTTTGATATAAAATAATTTAAAAATGATTTATAATTTTGATTGTTTATTTGCCCTAATATTTTTTTTTAACAATTTAGATTTTGAGTAGGTAAACAGTCTTTCAATATTGACAATTGATAGTGGCCGTGTTGCTGGAGTTATTTATTCAATTTAT
This sequence comes from Germaria angustata, assembly GCA_963681545.1. NCBI lineage: Eukaryota > Metazoa > Arthropoda > Insecta > Diptera > Tachinidae > Germaria > Germaria angustata. The sequence continues at coordinate 86,093,747 of OY813002.1, forward strand.
CAAAACACCATGGAAGAAAAGAGCTTCCAACAACAGGTGCAAATGATAACATTATTTTTATCAAAATTGGTATTCTGTTCGATTCTAATTTTTAACAAAAAGTCATCTTCAGCGTTGAGACCAATTTCTGAATGAATAAGTGCGTCAACACACAAAATTGTAGAATTTGGAACGATAGAACTCTCACATGATATTTGTTGTTTTTCGTACAAGTATGAGTTTGAATGCTTGCGGCTGGTAGTCAACTCGCTTAGAGAATTTATGTGAAAAGCACAAAATTATTTCTATAAAATTTATTTCATTAAAAATATTTTTTTCAAAGTAAAATCTTACCATTCTTTGTCAGATACAAGTGGCGCTAGGTAGAAATGACAAAATATTAAAGTTAATGTTACATTTAATGTGTCATGTTCTGCTACAGGTCATACCTAAATTATTCTAAATATTAATAAGATTATGCTTAATCCTTCGCACGCCTTAATAGGGTATTAAAGAAACAAAAGCTGCAAATGTTTCATTACTAACAAAGACATCAACTAATTTTTTTTATAATTTAAATGTTGTAATACCCTTTGTTACAATTTCACACTCACTAAAGTTGCTTCTTCATAATACATTTATGTATATACTTATATTTCCCTACTCTCTACTACAAACACAAATAACGATAATCCGGAAAGTTAATGTTATGAATTAACATGAAATTAGAGCGGGGAAGTACAGGCAAATGGTAATTATGATTTGACTGAGTAAAAGAAATAGTTGCCAATCGTTAGCGTAGGTAAGCCTGCGCAGGGATGGATGACGGAAAATTAGCCTCCTCACAGGAATTTCATTCTTCTTCTGTAATTTTCAATACATGACACAATTTTCCTCTTCGTTAGATGGCTATAGTCCCCTCCAGAAAAATTCTCTACTTACGTCAATATGGCCAGTACTTTTAAACCTTTGTCACCATGTCGACGATCAAAGCCAATAACAATGACAATGGGTAAGATCTAGTCATAAAAGTCAAAAATCCTTCGAAGCCACTGTCAAACAAAATAGAATGAACGAACCGATTACGTTAAGTAAACAAAAGCATAACACAGAAAATTAGAGCAATTTCTGTTTAGGAAACAATAACAAATATTAAACCGAAAAGGAAAACCATCAACGATCGTAGACTGTAGAGGAAGGAATGTGGTAATTTATAACCATTTCCAGCGATTTTTCTTAACTCGAGCAAATTTATAACAAACAAAATTCCTGAAAGTGCTGGCTCTACTATTCGAAAGTGAAAAACAGATATGTATGTTTCTCCTGTCATTTTGTCCTTTGTAACCTATTCACTCGGTTACTGTGTTGCAAACGATTGTTCAAGATGCTGCAATAAAATCTAATTCTATGGTTAAGCCGAGAACTAAAGATTTTCAACAAAACTAAACAAAATGAAAATTAACTAATAATAACACTGCTTATGAGAAAAACTTTTAATCCCTTTCCTCTCACTACCATACGCTCAAAATCAATCCGTTTTTATTACATACCATTTAGTATTTGAAATGTTTGTTTCTCTTTGTGAAGGTGCACTGTGAGATTTTGTCCTTTCTGTCCGTCCGTTAATGTTACGGTCACGGTAGGTCAGTACTGTAAGTCTTGTCTTGTTGTGATTTTTAAGTGAAAGAAGAGTAAGTGACTAAATTAACTCTATAGTTGTCGTGTACCCTTTTTGATAGTGTGTGAGTGTACTTTTGCTCAGCTAAAGAGAGTTAGTACGAATATACTACGAAAGGTGTTTGAGAGAAAAAGTAATTTATACCTGGCCAAATATAACTGTGCATAATAATGTAATAATTACAACTCCTGCTAATATATGATAAGTAATGCACGATAAAATCTAATAAAGAGCAGAGAGAAATCAGCATATTTAAGAATTATGAATTTATGTCATATTTTTTGATTCGTGGCTCTCAGTTTATTTTTAACCAGTGCGGGAAATTAACGTAGTCTATAAAGATCGGATTGCTTTTACGATTTCATACGCTGTTTTATTTCTACTGATCGTTGTTTGCTTAATTTGTAACGTTTTCGGGAGATCCGCGTAGAATTTGATCGTTAGAAATGAGATCTATTTGAAGGAAACTTCTACCAGATAACCTGGTGAAAGCTTCCTTTGCGAACGATGTTTGCGCCCCTTGGATTTTCATTTCATCTACACTCATCTCTGGATCATCCACAATTATTTGCATTTTTGTGTGTTTATTCTTATTACTTAATGCTCAATTTCAGATATAATGCAGAACGCTTTTGAATGAACAATTTAAAAATTTTTGTTGCATCTAAGTATAGCATAATTTTAAGGCTATATCGACTCTTTTTGCTGTAATTTGGTTTAAGTCTCAGATATGAACCAAATTTCAGCAATAAATAAAAAACTTAATTTTTGAAATATGTCTATGTTGCATAAAGTGGGCGCGATATGATTTGATTCTACATAATTGAATTAATTTAATAGCTCTGTAAACTAATCTTAATATTTTGCATTGTGTAAACTCTGATGTGGATATTAAAAAAAATTTTTTGCTAAATTTACACCCATAAATGTTGCTGCCACTGTAATTAAAATAAATTTAAACAATTACTTTTTGACTATCGACATACTTAGTTATTTTCGGTTTTTTTAATTATAGTCTTCCTATTAGAGATGGGAATGTGAGAAGGTTTAAACTCACTTGCAGGCACGCTCATGAATAATAAGAAATTTACACAGACACGATTTCATATTTTCTTGGTTCGTGTTCAACCAAGCCGAGGTGAACTTAATGAAAGATTAATCACGATCACATAAACGGTCAAAATAATGAGGTTTTACTTTCTGAAAAAATGTTACACGTATTTTGTCCCCCTTTTTTGATTGTGCTTGGTACTGAAATTAAGAGCCGATTTGAATTAAATTCGAAACTTAAAAATGTTTTAATCTGGCACAGAACAAGTAAATAACATCAATAACATTTTTAAGGACTCACTTTTACTTATATCTCACAAATTTCGTTTTGTATTACAGAAATTTGAAATGATTTTCTATAACTTTTCAATAGAAAAGCAAAACAAAATTCTCATGTACGTTGAGTCCTACTCTTTGCACGAAAAAAATATTCATGATCATAAGGGCTTCACATACGTCACCTCAACCATACCCACCTCCACTGTTTATATAGACTGGAACAACAAACAACTAAAACAAAATCCTTCAAAGATCTATTACTTTACCGTTGTAGTTGTAACTGTTTAAATACAGACAAAAATATACAGGTGTGTGTGAGTGCGAGTGACAATGTAAAGTAAAATCCGAAAAATGTGTTGTCAACTGAACTGCATTGAACTAAATATCTGATTGTTTAGGATATAATAATGGAAATTATTATTGTAGTTAGTTGTTGTTTGTACTGGTATACGATACTAAGTAAATATTTTGCTGGTTTTTAACTGGTTTAACATTTTCGTTCTATTTATTAACCCAAACTAACCAAATAACAAACATTTTCACTGGAAAGTCCTTGGTTTGGTTCACAATAGTTGTACAATAACATTTTTGAGTATTTTAGCATAAGAATTTTATTTATTTAGATTTCATTGCTACACATTGCCGCACCGCATTGACAAAAATTGTTACAATTTTAGCAAATTTTACCCGTTTTTCTTGAGAAGTTTAAAAGCATTCTAAGTAAAGGGATATTATTTATGCCTAAAATTGTAGGCGGTATGTTTTGCAGGATTATTATATGATATATATATATATATATATATATATATATATATATATATATATATATATATATATATATATATATATATATATATATATATATATATATATATATATATATATATATATATATATATATATATATATATATATATATATATATATATATATATGTTGTTTTAATAAACAATGAATCGCTGTAGCACATAGCATACAGTGGAAATTTGAAATGTTAGTTTTTCTACAATTAAGTAAGATAATTTGGTTTTTATATCGTTGGAAATATTATTAAAACAATTAAATTTTTAGTTTGTTTTGAATATATTTCGATTGGAGTCAATTATGATATTCAAAATTCTGCAAAGCTTCCATTCGAACCTCATCGAATGCTTTAGTTTGATAGTCGATATTTCTCACTTTGAGATCTGCGGAACCCGTACAGAATGAATAAATCATTTATAATAATTAAATATTAATTAAAGTGAGAGTCTAATTTCCATGTAATATTTAGTTCATGAATTATTTAGTACCTGCATATTAGAAACAAATGTAAAATGATTTTGTTCTCCAAAGTTATATTTTCTACAAAGGGAATAGATAAACTTAAACAGAATTAACTAAACACCAGGGACCGCAACTATTCTAATTTTTTAACATATTTTTTTAAATACATTTTATTATTTTTTATCTTCATTTATTTATTTATTTTTTTTTCGAAGAATAACTATTTCTTAAATATTATTTCAGTAGTTTTTTTTTAATTTTATCTAATATATATTAAAAAAAATCATCATAGCAAGTATTTAAATTTAGTATAGAGATTTATTATTTGGGATATATATTCTCTCCAACTAATCGTTTCATTGGTCGCTAAACCAAATCGTCAGTGGACTTTAAGTAGTTGGTGCCAAAACAAACAAACACAATATGAGAATTCTCTATATCATATGAATGATACAGTAGGATTAGAACACTTTTATACAAACAACACAAAAAACAATTATAATCATCAAGAGTCTGTATTATGTTTTTTGCAATGAAATGTCGGCATATGAAAAATTATATAGTTTTGTTTTATAATTTTTTTAAAAATAATTATTAAAGTTTTTTTTAAAGAAATTTTTAATCATAGCTTGCACACAACATTAAATAAATTAGCTGCATTCTAGTTCATTAATATCCTTAGTTTTCCTAATTGCATGAGATTTTCATTAAAGAGAGAATAAATCACAGGATTAATATTTTTATTAATTTTTTGAAATTTATAAATTAAAATGTTTTATGCAACAATTTTCATTCCGTTTTAATTTAGTTTAGTTTAGTTTTTTGACCTGCTGTGCAAATTGAAATCACATTTTCACACGCCTTTCGTGGCTTCGATTTCGATATCGCTTTGTTGACTTCTAACTACTCAATTCTTTCAGGACTAATTTTGCGATTGAACTATACACATAAAACGAAAATTTTTTATTAACTCTGATTCATATATAATTTGATATTAAAGTAATAAAGCTGCAACCATAAAAATACTGCTTTCATAAGGCTGGAGTCTCAGGAGTAAATTATAGTCTTCCGAATTTTGACACCGAGGATCATATTCCACTAATAACGTATGCAAATTTTTAAGTTTGAGAATTTCTAAAAGTTGATGAAATTATCTGCACTGAAGATGACAGTATTTAAATATCGAAATGAAGAGAGAGGGGGAGCTATTGTGGAGATATTCGTAAGTGAGTTTGAAGACAAGGTTGATATAGTAATAGGTGATTTAATAATTTTCTACAATGAAGCCTTGAATCATAATGCACATATGAAGCATTTTTCATGATATAATTTTGCGGAAATCCAGTACATCAAAAACATAACAAATCATTTTGAAAATCTCCAGATTAATACAAGTTGAAGCAGTCTCCAATAATTTATTATTTTTTCCAAACACCGCAACTGGTTCTCCATTATTTTGTTAGTTTGCATACATAGATTAATGTATTTAAAATAAAACATATAAACATCTGTCCCATAAACGGACAAAAATTCCGGGAAGATGAGTGTCCGGGAGCTTTCACTGTAATATGAATATTAGTTAAAAATGTACAAATACAACTTCTAATAATGCGAATGAAAACAATGACTGAATGAGTGAATAAATGGGTGTGGGATATGTAATAATTTATTTTAAAATGAAAGCAAGAAAAGCATACTAAAAGGTATAATAATGGCTGCTCTGGTTGGAGAGTATTAAGACATCTATTTGGATATTCATACATACATACATAAATAACGAGAGAGAAAATACCCCATTCGAAAGCGCTCATTCACTTTACAAATACCACTCCCTTAATGTTTTAACGCTGGGCTGATAAACGTACAATTATTAGTTTTTGTTATTGGCATTGTTGTTGTTTTGCTCTCGATTAGAGATTATAATACTACTTGCTTACTCCACCCGGTGGTGTGTGGTGTATAAATAGTTGCCAGATTAAATTATTGCGAATTCGCCGAATTTCAGGGAAGAAATCGCTTTATGCTCTGAAAATTGGTAGACAAATGTAAATAATGCAAAATAATTCTTAGTTCCTGTTAATTTTGGCATTTTCCATATATTAAAGGAAACTTTACTATCATTATTTTCTATCATATATCTTTTTTATAAACGAGCTTTAGGTCTTTTTATAAAAAAACAAAGAAGTTTATTTTATACAATATTTCCTGGCCTCTTTGGGTGTCTTCTTTATGAAAAACTTTTTTAATATATGTGACAATAATATATGTGAAAAATTTTAAAACTATTTTCACATACATACACACCTTAACAAATTTAAAATACTTTAACATATCCAGTGAAAGTTCCTTAAACCTTTCAAAGAAACAAAATAATAATAAAAATATATAATAATATTTATCAAATTTGTTATACGAGATATTCTCCAAAAATAACTATTTTAATATATTGTTGTTTGTTGTTGCTTTAGCTAGGTATATACCTGCATTTCATTGGCGCTAACCAAATCATCAGTACGAATTTATGTAATTTTAATTGCATTTTTAGTTATTTTAAGCATATAATACAGTTGGCAAAAGGGCAATATCTAACCTGAGATTAAGTTGAGTGCAATATGTGTTACGTATACGTATTCGCAACATATGTAAAAACGAACATATTTCTTTTTTGCACTGCTTACTTTTTTATAACAGTTTACAAACATTTATTAGAGTCAGAAAGTGTTCAACATTGAGCAACGAAAATACCATACATTTTTCAATCATCTATTTTTGTTCTATTGTGAGCTTAAACAAATCAGATCGCAGGTACATCAGTTATATATAAGACGTGTTCCCTTTTCTTATGGCAATTCATTTAAATTTGTACCAAAAAGCTGAATTTGGTATTAAAATACGAGATAAATTACGTTTTAGACTAGAAAACTGGTCCTAAGTTCCACTACATCAATCACTATATCGTCCAAACGACAAGTCAGAAAATCTGGCAACTACATACTAGTATAAATATACAAGTAATTTAGCATGCTTTCAAGTATATACATATACACCCACACATACACACACATTAACTTATATATATATATATATATATATATATATATATATATATATATATATATATATATATATTTTTTTTTTTTTTTTTATTATGTACTTGGTCGTGTGGTTAAGTTGGGGAGTTGATACGAACTATGGAATATTATTTGATTTTTGTTATTCTTAGAACTATGAATAAGAAATTAACGTGTTTGTTGCTGCTGGAATGTGTTATATTAACGGATATAACTCAATTATTAGCGCAGGATATCGTAATTCACATATGTATTCCTTATAATGGCTTCATGACTTTGTAGTGTTTGTCATAATTCAGTGATAAAATGCAATTAGAATACTGCTTAAGACTTATTTAGCTTGTTCTTGAGTATATACATAAATAAGTATGTACTTACATATATGTATACATATGTATGTAAATAGTAGGTATTTGTGTACATACATACATACATACATCCATTATACATATGTATGTACATACATATGTATGTATATGAACAGCATAAAATTGTATACGTACCAGAATATGTATGTATATATGCGGTAAACATATCTTTAAGGTTTTAAGGAATAACAATGCATTTTTCGGAAAAATTTTACTTAAAACACATACATACATATGTACATATCTACTTACATTCATGTACCCTACTAAATGGTAAGGGTGTGAGTTTTATATAACAATTGTTTTGACATGGTAATCGCTGTCATTGCCACATTATCATCTGTGTTTAGTACAAAATAATTGGGAAACAGCAACTTTGGCATATGCCGAAGTTGGCTGCGAACAACAACTGCAACAACAACAACAAGTACTGCAACAATAACAACAACAGCAACAATAACAACAACAGCAACAACAATGGATATAAGGAATGGCTAAATCTTTAGTAGGGATTTTTATGTAACGACCACACAAAGGTCTCTCAATTTTACATTTCGTTTTTATAAACAGAAGAGAGATTTTTGTGGTGTATTCTCTAAATAATAGTAATTGTTGTTGCTCATTGGTTATTTTGTTTATAAAATATATGTATGTATATATATAAATTACACACACATATATATATATATATATATATATATATATATATATATATATATATATATATATATATATATATATATATATATATATATATATATATATATATATATATGTATGTGTATATATAAACGCACATTTATCCACACAATGGCATTGCCAGCAAGTTCCTGTTAAAGAGCACGCCTTTAACTTCTTGTTTAACCTCTCACTTCGCTAAGGCGGATATAAAAACATCATGCGATAGTTCGCAACGACACAGTTGAGCTGTGACTTCACGACAAGGCACATCATTTAAGTATGTATTAAACAAATACATATTATTTATGTATGTCTAATACTTAATGATAAGTATTTGTTGTAAATTTTCTTTGAGAGAAAATACGTGAAGTGATAAAATAAATATTTTTGTTGTTGAAAAATTTAGTTAAAATAAGTGCAAAGATGCAAGGATTCAGATCGTATGCTGTGGAAAATCATCACAGCATACATCATGAATCCAATGATCAAAAGCCAATAGTAGTGGATTTAATGACTGGCCAATACGGCAAACCGCAAACTCCACCACCCTCTCCTAATGGTAAGTGTTTGTTTTCTTTAAATAAAAGCATTTTTTTTTGTTTGTTGCAATACTTTGTCAAAATGTTTGTCTTTTTGCCAATTTTTTTAACTGATTTGTTAATGCTTGTTAATTTTTTTTTTTTTTTTAGAATGCTTATCCAGTCCGGATACTTCCTTGAATGGTAGTCGGAACAATTCATGTGAAATTCCAGCTGATCCCTCAGTACGTCGTTATCGCACTGCTTTTACCAGAGATCAATTGGCCCGTTTGGAAAAGGAGTTCTATAAAGAAAACTATGTATCCAGACCACGTCGCTGCGAATTAGCTGCACAATTGGGCTTACCAGAATCAACAATTAAGGTTTGGTTCCAGAATCGCCGTATGAAGGATAAGCGTCAACGTATTGCCGTCGCCTGGCCTTATGCTGCTGTTTACTCAGATCCCGCTTTTGCTGCTTCCATCTTGCAAGCTGCCGCTAATAGTGTAGGTATGCCTTATCCTCCCTATCCCGCCGCTGCCAATCCAATGTTAGCCACTGCAATGCCATCCATGCCGGTACATGGTCACAATCCCTATGGACAATACCGATATAGTCCGTATCACATTCCACAACGCCCCCAGCCAGCTGCCCACCATATATCTCATGCCATGCCGCCACATATGTCTGCTAATCCAATGGCTGCTGCTGCCGCCGCTGCTGCTTATCCCTCAATGTTGAGTGCTATTCCTCCAAATGCCTACACGACAAAAACTCAAACTCCTCCTTTAGACCTGCAGTCCTCTTCATCGCCTAATTCATCCACCTTATCATTGAGTCCCGCTGGTTCGGACCATACAAAAGTCTTCGATCGCAGTTTGAGCCCTTTAAGATCTAGCGTGCAGCAACCAATTGCATTGCCTATGCTGCAACACGCCCAACACGATTCTTCTCCTACCAACTGCAATTCACACTTTGCCGCCGCTTCACCTGTCAACTCAGGACTATTAACCACCACAACTAATGGTATCAAACGTCCTGCCTCCTCTATGTCACCGCCACCACAAACTGATTTACCCTCGGAACCCAAGCCTAAACTCTTCAAGCCCTACAAGACTGAAGCCTAGGTGTATAGTACAATAGAAGAGTTCAGATCCAAAAAAAGTTTACAAAAGAGTCAACTGCTTGCGGTTGCTGTAAAATAAACCAAAGCTCAATGTGATTGTGGTGCTAAAATTCAATTAAACAAAAAAATCTAATTAATTGTACAAACTATTTTTTTTTAATATTTATTATTGTTAATATTTATATTTGTAAATAGTTAAAAGTTAGATGTGAATACAAGTTTGTATTTTCGTTTTTAAGACTTGAAAAAAATATCAAAAATTTTAATTCAGTGAAATAAAAAAGGAATAATTATTTTAAAAATAAACAAGTCTTTAACTGCGAAGTAAAATAATTTATTAATGAAATAAATAATAGTAATGATAATATTTGTTCATAAAATTCTTCTAAAATGAACTTTTAAGGAAATTTGGGAATAAAACCTCTATTACCATTTCACATAAATATGTTGCATGTGCGTGTATATTTGTATACTATTTGTAGCAACTAAAATCGTAATACAGTCGAACTTCCATAACTCGAACTTCTCTAACTCGAACTAATTTGGTTGGCAGTAGCGTTAAAAGAACAAATTACATACATATGTACAATTTTTCTTCCGTAACTCGAACCTCCATAATTCGAAGTTCTCCATAGCTTGAACAAAAAACATACATATCTATATTCTATATATGTATATAAAATAGGATGTGTGTATGTATGTATGTATGTAATGGCCCCAAAACGGTTGGGCCGATTTTGACGAAATTTTCAGGTAACTTTCAGAATACTCGGGCGGGTGACACTGCGATTTTTATTTTCGGTCTGTGGGCGGAAGGGCGTGGCAAAATCCAATAATTCATAAAATGAGAACGGCTTGGCCGATGTCTGTAAAACTTTTTGTCAGTTGTTCGTATTTTCGAGGAGAAGGTTTTTATGTAAGAAAATTTTGGAAAATCCCTCCGGAAAAGTCGGAAAATTTGAAAAATCGAAAATCGATTTTTTGTATGAAATTTTGTTTGAAATTATTCCTTAATGTTTTTTCAAATGAAAAAATAGGAAGTTTGTCTGAAGGCTCAAAATTGGGGCGAGGCGAAGTTCGCCTGGTCCGCTAGTGAATTCTATAACTCGAAGAATTTTGCTTATTTAAATGGTTTTTTGTTTTTGTTTTAGTTATGATTTGTTTGTTTTACTCTCTTTTGTTGCTTGACCTGGTTTGCATATTTTTTTACATGCTATTCTTGTGTATTTTTTTCCGGGAATTACAAATTTGTTTCTTTTTGTTTGCGTAAGTATCAGTTCTATGCATAATTCGGGCTAGATGATAAATGTTGAAATCGATTTTTAATTATTATGGCAACAACTGATGAGCACTACAAAGCTTTAAGTGGGTACATTAGAGTTATTTTTTACTGAAAATAACAAAAAAAAAGAAAATGTCAGTCACTTATTTCAGAATATTTTACTTAACTGTAATTTTGTAATTACATACAAATGTACATATATACATATGTATGTATATGAGTACATATGCTTGTTCTCTTCATATCTGATTTATGTAGTTTTCCATTAGAGGCTATTTTAAATAAAAATACATAATACAAAAACCTTTTATTCTATTTTGACAAAAAATTCTGTAACTCGAAGTCTCCGTAAGTCCAAGTTTTTTTTTTTGGGATAATGGTGATTCGAGTTATGGAAGTTCGACTGTATATATATTTAGGTAGTTTTTTTTTCAAAGAAAAAAATTTAAATGGATTTATTGTTAGGAAATTCTATTTTTAATATTTAATTATATACATACTTATATGTACCTGTGGGACCTTTTACCCAAATACGAATTAAAATCAGCTGCCATTAAACAATATACATATGAATTTATGATATTAATCCCATGAAAAATATGGGCCATGCGACAATTTTCAGCTAAATCGTTTAGACTACAAAAACAACCAAACTATATTAGTTTTTGACACATTAGTTGTTTTTGTTGGAACTACTATGATCTTTGAAAATTCATACATTCGGCCAAAAGCTATGACTTTTTTCTCCATTGTGATAAATGCAAATTTTTTTCTCCCTACCTGCAAAAAAAGTTTTGAATTAAAGCCAATATGTTTATCTATACAACGCAAAATAAATCAAGTCGATATCTTGAAAACTAAGCAAGTTATTACCAAAAAAGTAACCAGTGTTAGTACTGACTTTTTTGGTCATAACTTGCTTACTTTTCAAGATATCGACTTGATTTCTTTTATTTTTGGCAAAAAAATGGATTTAATAAGTTTAATTTTTGAAATTTCTTTGATAAGCTAAACTTTCCACAACTATTGTAAGTTAAAGTCAAAAAAATCATTTCAAGTTGAGGCAGAAAACTCGGATAACGGTTTATAAGTCGGAAGAGAATTTCAAATGGCAAAATAAGAAAGAGAGAATGAAAGCTTAATTTAGTAGAAAACTGAGAAATCCTAATTAATAGACTGCAATATTTTCAAAATGCCAAGAACTGAATAAGGAATAAAGGGAATTCACCCATTCGTTCAGAACGTTAACAACGTTATTTTATATGTATGTAGAACCTACATTGTAGTTTGACGTTTGAGAGTAAAAGAAAGAGAGTAAATTTAATGCGGAACAACAACAAAAAATTGGGTGAATTCACCTTAAGAGTGTGAAATAAACCAAATGATTGAAAGTTGTGTTTTTCTTTCGACGGGGGTTGCTCTAATTTGGAACGAATTATTGAAAATTAAAAGCAAATATTTTCTTAGACAAAAGTCGCCAGATAAAAGTCAACAAAAATTGGAAATGTAAGCTGGGAAAATCATGAAATATAAAAAATAATGTAAATATAATTTGTAAAAAAAAGGAATAACTAGGAGTAGTAATGGAAGAAAAAGTAAGAAACCGAGAAAAAGTCATTCGTTTTCAAAGAACTCCAACATGGGATAAAAACTTCAGGTTTCCAAGTAAACTGCCTTTAAAAGATTACATAATAATTATATACCAAATAATTAATTGGACACTTCATATGTGTATGTATGTATGTACATACGCATGCAGGTAAACTATCTGAATTTTGAGAACATTAAAATTTCAGTTCACTTTTAAACAAATTAAATTTTGGAAAATACATAAGAATGTGTTTGTATATGTATATATATGTACATTGTTTATATATTAAAAATGATATTAATAAAAGTTTATTAAAACTCTACGGACAGATGTGTGGAATAATTTCAAAATTAATAATTCCGTAATATATGACGGGTAATTATAAAAAAGGTGAAATAATATACATTAAAAACTAATTTTCTCCACTTACTAATTTATACGGCAATTGAATAATCCTTGAAATAAGATTACATCTTGTTACACGTGCTTCCAAGTCCTACGTACGGCTTTGAGCCGTTTTCTAACTGTTACTTTATTTAAATTTAATATGAACTAAACAATCCTGCAAGGAGTTGAAATTAATGCATAAATAAATATATAAAAATCAGTCTTGTTGAACCTTCGTAGTGAACAGACGTGTTAGCGGAGTTTTTTTACATACTAAACAAACAAAAATACAAACAAAAAAATATTTGTAATAAGTACTAATTTTGTTAAATATGCTTTATTTGCATTAATAATATTTTTCATATAATCTGAAATAACAAAAAAAAAAAAAAAAAAACCACCGCAAACAAAGTGCTGAGGAATACTCTACATGAGTAGCTCAAAAACAAAAAATTGTGAAGTGAGTTCTAACGGCAGAAATGCCTAATTTACTGTGAGTTCTGAAGTTCTTAATGCAAACAATAAAAATAAAAAATCTGATGATAGTCTTTTTCTAACGGCAAAGCCAATTACACGTGAGCGATCAACTTCGCTTACTCCGATGCCAAGTAGTGATTCGATAACATTACCGTTGCCTAGTACTTCTTTATTTAAGTCAGCGCCATTATCCGCTCCGGGTTCGTGTTCATCACTTAACCAAGTTATCACAATAGACAATAGTATTCAGAAACCTATGGTGCCTGTCGGTATGGACATATTACTGGATATATTACAGTAGTAAAGCGCGGGCGAAACCCAAATTCATAAAAAATCTCATCGGTTCCCAAGATATCCAGGGATAATGACGCCGCCACAGTTAACCGTCAAAACCGTTTTAAAATATTGCACGATGACAATGACAAATCCGAAGCATCCTCGAAAAAAACCTCCAAACCACCACCCATCTATTTGAGAGATAAAAATTCAAACACCCTTATCAAAAAATTAATATCGGTCATTGGTGAAAAGGCATTTTACATTGTTCCAATAAAACGTGGTAACATTGATGAAACTAAAATTAAAATATATGAAGAAAAAGATTTCCGCAAAATGGTTAATGAATTGGAAAAAAATAAAACAAGTTTTTGCACATTCCAGCTTAAGAGCGCTAAAGAAGGGCATAGATTCTTATGTTGTCCCTGCTGAAATAAAGATGCTCTCACCCTGAAAGGATTCAAGGTAAAAAATTTATCCAACATAACAAACAGGGAGAAGATCCCCCAACCCCTATTAAGCGTTGAACTGGAGCCAAATGATATTTATATTATTGAAGAAAAATGAGACCCATCCCATTTATAATTTAAAATATCTCTTATACCGAAAAATCACAGTTGAAGAACCACACAAGCGTTCAGGACCCGTACAGTGCCATAATTGTCAAGAATATGGCCATACAAAAACTTATTGTAAATTACCTACTATTTGTGTTGTGTGCGATGAATTGCACGAGACTGCTATTTGCAATAAATCGAAAGACCAGAAGGAAAAAAAATGCAGTAATTGTGAAGGTAATCAGGCTGAGTCAAAAGCCTAAAGTAACCCCAGCGCTATTTATCCTCTTATGGCCCAACCAATCTCTACACAAGTATCGTATGCTGACGCTGTGAAGATCAACTCGGTTCCCATGCAAAAAGTGTCACCACCGTATAACACAACAAATGCCAACGCAAGCTTTAATTTCAATCGCCTTGAAGCTACTATTGATAATCTGGTGCAAACTATAAACAACTTTACAACAAATATGACTAGCACGATGCAAGAAATGCTGCGAATACAGAACACACTGCTTCTAGCATTAGTTAATAAGGCATGAATACGTTAAAACTATGTTTCTGGAACGCAAACGGCATTCGGCAACATAAAAACGAACTTGAGCACTTTCTCACGGTAAAAAATATTGATATAATGTTGGTGTCTGAGACTCATTTGACTTCGAGAAACCTTTTTAAAATGAATGGCTACACCTTATATGATTCAAAGGATCCGAGGGGAAGAGCATGCGGAGGATCAGCAATTCTAATAAAGTGTAGACTCAAGCACTATATTCTTGAGAACATTTGTGAAGACCATCTACAATCAACAAATATTTGCATAGAAAATTTTTGTTCTAATCTCGTGATGTCATCAATTTATTCCCCTCCCAGATTTTCAATCACTGAGGATCAATACGAGGATTTTTACAAAACTCTTGGACCTTGTTTCCTAGCAGCTGGCGACTACAATGCAAAACATACGTTCTGGGGATCGCGTCTTATTACACACATCCGCTTAAAAAAGAGAGATGAAACTTTTTGAAAATATTTTTGTGTTTAACACGACATTTATGTATGTATTATTAATTATTATCACTAAGTTTATGTCCGACACTGGTTGGGCCTAATTATTACATCTATACTTAAGATTTGAATACTTATTGTTAGTTCAGTTTTTATATACAAAAAATAAATATTAGTGAAAAAAAAATATATAAAAATAAAATGGTGTGTAAATTAAATTACATAAATTCTCTATTAGAAACGTTTTACAATTAAGTGTCAAAGATTTGGAGTAGTTTGTCAAACAAATAAATTTAATCGTGGAGTGGATTCAATACAACCTTTCCAAAACAAATGAAATGAAATTGTTTACTTGTATTACATTTTCTCTTCAAAATACCCAACAATAAATATTTACTAGTGCAAAGTAATATATATAATAACACGTTAGAACTAATATAACAATACAATTGGCTTGTGAATTGAGCAATTATTTATTTATAACAAAAAATACTAATACCAGGCCGGCCCGGCACGAGTTTGGACCAAGCTGTGACTAAATAATATGATACATTATCTCTTCTTTTAAATATTGACAAAATTAAATTCTAAGCATTTGCAAAAATTGGCCTTCATTTGATTTGACATAAAAAGTTTGTTTTGAACAACTGAGAATTATATTGCAAAATCAGCAGGTGAGTTTATTTTCATTCTCTCTTTCGTCCGCCCTTTTATTTGTCATCAGATAGACAAGGATCTTGCTCGAACAGTGTTATCAATGTCTCGAGTTTTTGTAACAGCGCAAAAATTTTGCAAGCGAGTCGATGGCCACTCAAAACGAAAATAACGTCATCCGTACATAGGTGCCCGTCCACGTGGGCAAAATTTTGTGTATGCAATTCTTGAGTTTGAGGTAGAGAGCGCGAGGGAGAGAGAGAGAGGGTGAGAAAAGATGAATATAAAGTTGTAAACAGTTTTTGCACCTGTAAATCACACAATGAAATTATGAAAAAAAGTAAAATTGCAAGAACGGGAATTTAAAAGAGAAGTAAAAAAACGAAGAGAACTATTACAGACTAGAATGCTTGCAGAGAGGGAACACCAGGCAATCACGTGCCCCCGCAATGAAATAGTGATTACAAACTTATGGATGAAGAGAGAAAGGTAGGGCTAATAGGGAGACACAGAGAACACAGGTAGGGGGAGGAGAACACTGAAAATCACTCTAAGGATTAAAGCGAATTCCCTCGGAAGATAATTACAATACTGAAGAGGAGAATTATGTCATGTATTGGAAATACCATAAGATGCAAAAATTCTCGGAGAGGATGTCTTAGCATTGATATACTGGATTGTCTATGCTAATGCTCAAGCACCGATTCTGCGTGAGCCTAATTATTTGTTTTAGTAATTATTTAGTCTATACATGCTTGGTTTTAAGAGAAAAAATTCAGTTCACGAAAGTCAGGCTTGATTTGAGGTAGAAATGGAACGACTTTTGAATGGATTGCTTTAGCGAACTATCCATCCAATCTTAGTCTATTTGCCATATATTTAAACCAAAATTCGTTAAATTCTGCCTCAAGTCAGAGCCTCCATTTTTGAACTATAACTTTTTTAAGCTTATTCTTACATGGATACATACCTCGAACAGACTTGATTTAATATTTTAATAGTAATTTTTTTCCTTTAACGTCTTTATATTTAAGATATTTAATATGCAAATTTATTATTTGCGATGTTGTCCTGGCATATGAAGAGATAAAGTCAAAATTAACGATAAATTCTTTATATTTTAGTTTTGCATTTTATAAATTTCTCAATTTCCCGCTATTAAAAATACGAAGTCACGGATTTCAATATCGTTTTTGAAAATTGAGTTTGATATATTTGTAAAAAATCAGTTTATAACTCCCAAATATTCTTGCTGAAATGGTGTTTTAAATTCAATCACTTTCTCGAACCATTTAGCTGCTCCAAGTGTCGCTTTATAATTCGTTCGGAACAAATTTGGAAAAAAAATTGTTTTCTTTGCCTAATTGCGTAAAATCTCCTGAAATCGGTAAGTTGCAGAGATGGCCTATACGGTCAACCACACTCAAAAAATAAGACATATCGTGCCTTAACCGAAAAAAAAACTTAAGGAGTAAAAACAAAATTTCTTAAAAATTAGTTGAAAAAATTCCCTATAGTAAAATTTCCATAAAACTGAGAACACGATGCATTCTTCCTCCAATGAAAAAATATATCTCTTGGGCAAATAAATTAAAGAAATTCACGAACTAGAATTTAAGAAAAATTACTAAATTCAAATACAAGTGTCGTTATTAAAAAAATTCTGACGTAGTCCTACATTGTATTTTGGATTTGAGAGACCCATCTGTTCTTCCGCCAAAGATGTGTTCTAAGAAAATTAAGGAAGTGTATAAATTAGAATAAGAAAAATTCATGAATTTGAGTACTATTACATGGTCGTAATTTAAGAGTTAAAACTATAATATTGTCAAATAATTTCTCAAGAATTCAACAAAAATTTTACTTATATTTTTTATCTTTTTATAACAATTTTAATTAAAAGTCATTCAGTATCATCTGCAGGAAAATTGTGTTTGAAGACGATACTCAATGAGTATTGAGATTAAATAATATTTTAATTAAATTTTACTTAAATTAAGTAAAATTTCTTGATATGAGTTAAAATTTTTCACTAGGCGCGAGGAAATTTGTACTGAATCCCAGTAAAAAAAAACTTCTTTGGCGCCATACATTTTGAACTAAAATGCAATAAATTTGTTTAATTCAATATTTTTTAGTGCATATTTTTTCATCTATTTATAAATTTTATTTAATAAACCTGAATAAAATTTTTCTCAAGTGACAAAGCTGCTTTTGTGGATTATAAAAAGAAGTTGAAAGATCTGTTGTAGCAAAAATTCATTGGTTTGTTTTAAAAAAAGGATATATGGAAGGTGTACATATCCTCGTTATGAAGAAAACCAAATCTGGGGGCAAATCACGGCATTCGATATCGATCGAAATTTCAAACAAAATTGTATTGAAATTTCGATCGATATCGAATGCCGTGATTTGCCCCCTGGTATTGAGACTAAAGGCTGGATTTTTATAATTTTGCTAAAGTTTCAATAAGTCTGTTATTTTCATTAGAGAAAAAAGATATATAGGGACTGCATGTATCCTTAAAGGGATTACCATAAAATCTTCTTACAGTGATTATTATAACGCAAAATATGGCGTATCAGCCATTCTGGGGTGGGTAATGGTTCTTCTACTTCTCTCAATGATTATGAATGATATGTTTAGGTACAGAGCCAATTGGTTTCTAGGATCCTATGAGCTGTCCAGACCAGACATGATCAACAATTTCAACCTGATGCATCACAGCTACATTTAACCAAAATTTCTTCTGCAAAAACCGCCGAATTGACACTACTGCTCGTTAGTTCTCTTTGCATGTACGAGCACATACTACATATATAGTTTCATTGATATATATGTATGTAGGAGCCACTGTATATATGTATAAGAATGACTGCTAAGTTCAGAAACTGTTGTTTTTCTTAAATGCTTTCCAATATTAAATATTCAGTATAATGCTTAAATCAAGGTCAATGAGTGCATTCAAACTAAACAAAATTATGATAATTTTTGCGACAGTGTCTTTTTGTTTTCTCCTCTTTTTTAAGTGACACACGTCGATCGCAAATGACATTAAATGGAAAGTGTGCCTAAACTCCACATGTTTTTGTCTAGACTAAAATGAGCTCCCCATGAAATGACCTTCTAGTAATTAGCAATTAATTTTAAAATAGAGATAAAGATGTCCTTTCATGTTTGTGAAAACGTTTATTAATGTGTTTTCTTTTTTCAGTTCTGTTTAATTTATTTTATGCCACCAAAGGTGTTCACATCTGTTGCCATTGATATAAGTGAATGGAATGTCATTATGATATTAATTTAACAATAACAAACCAAATCCGTTTTTAAACAAGTTGAGGTGTACTCGTATGTGAATAATATTAAGTCTGTGTATGTGTGTGAGTGTATTTGTTTAGGTATGGTTGTAAAAAGGGGTTTCCTGTTGGCTGGTAGGTGACTAATAATATAAGTAAAATTTTGATTTGACAATACAAATAGAAACACAACGTGTGCCTTTAATTTATGTAAGTGTTTTGTTTTGCACTTTAAAAATTTTCAAAGAAAATCAAACATTTTCTTTCACAATTGCTTAAGGCAGGTGGAAGAGCAGTTACCGTTTAAACACTTCAAACTTTTAAGGTTTTGGCAGAAATTTCATTTTATATATGGGAAAAAACAGCAATGACTTTTTTGAAAAAGAAGAAAAAAATGGAAGCTTATTTATTTTACATAATTTTAATATTAAAAAAAAACATCAAAAAATATTTAGGTGTGTCGTCTGCACCATAGTAAATATGTACTCAAAGTTTTGTAAAATTTAGAAAAAAGAAAGCTAGAATGCAAGGTATATCCTCGAAAGAAAGAACTTCTTTTTTGGAAAGTTTTATCTTAGTTTTAACAGATATTAACCTTTTGTGATCAATTTATTTCCTTATTAATATTTTTTCAATATGCAACATCAGTAAGTATGTATGTATAAGTACGTACTTAAACATATATAGGCCGTACATACCTAATTAAATTTTAAAAATCTCCAAATATCCTTTATTTTACCACTTTGTCCTTCTTTAAATAGCTTTGACATACCTACGTATAAAATAAAAGGCGTGATTTTAAAAGATTTAAAAATCTTGGGAAGATTAAAATAAAATGTTTTAAAATTAAATTTGTTTGCGCTCTTTACAAAAGTCGTGTCAAACACACATATTTGTACATATGTATGTACATACAAACATGTTCAAGTAATTCCAGAAATTAATCTACGCTTAGCAAAATCCCCAAAATTTGGAAAATTAACAACAAACAATTATGCATAATTTTCCAATTAACAAGTTTTTTTTGTTTACTTCGAGTCGCACGTATACACGCACAGAGACTTTTACAATTAACCCTCTTGGTAATTGAAACACTTATAATCCCTTATGATTAATTATGTACTAGTGAAACCTGTAGCCCAGTGTTAAGTAAACAGAGTTTCCCGTCTATTTCCGTTGATAATCTAAAGCTTAAACAACAATAATAAAACAGCTAAAAAATCAAAACACATGTTAACCGTAAATAACAACAACATCATCAACAATTAAACTCTCCACGGTTCACACCTTCTACAACAACTTCAATGTACACAATGTACATAAATGCTCACAAATACAGACGTAAAAGGTTCACAAAATATTTTTTTATATTCTTGTTTATTAATCATTTGAAAATTGTTTTTATATTGTCAAAATAGCAACATAGTAGTAGCAAATAACAGGAAAAAGGTACGAGTATAAAAAGAATTATAGCGAAAAAATTTACTCATCTTAACGATTTTCCCCAGAGGATGCGAAAACAACCACTGTTTGTTTTTTATCCATTCATTTTATTCTTCATCTCCTTCATCGAAAATGTTCATCACGCCGCTACAACCCCTTTTCGGGTATAAATATTTTCTTATTTGCCATGGTATGTATTATGAGAAGAAAGTATTTTTATTATTAAGTAATAAAATTATACCACTTGTATATTAAAATAAAAAACAACCAGCAATTTTTTATAATGCTTAAAGTTGTCAAAACATATTTTTTTATTACAAGAAAATAGACTAACATCAGAGATGGTAAATCCTCTTTTGGAGGTGCTCTTAGAGAGAGATATTTGTTGATGTTTAATGGTTGCTCTCTTGCATACATTTTTTATGATTTTAGCGAATTTTTCAGTGAATTTTAATCTTTGGGGTCTATTGAGAACAGTGTTGCAAGTGAAATTTCGAGAAAGATACATTTTAGTTTCCAAAAAGATACAATTTTTCCCAAAAAGATACATTTTGAAAAAAAAAATTTAAAATCCATGTTTAACGTTTAACATTTGTTAACATAACATTCTTATTTCATATTTAATATTTTTTCATTAACCATCCATTGTAATCCTTTATTAACAGACGTTTATCATTAAAATTGTACATTGTCTTTTTTGGAGAATGACCTGTAAATTATAATGAAATGCCAATAATTCCATATAGAAACATACATATGTACATAAGTATGTACATAAAATTTTTTAAAAATTTAAATTTCACTCTCATTTTGTTTATATGTACATAAATATATAATATATTATATATAATATTTGCAGTCAGCTGTTTTAGTTTTCTTCTTTTAATTTTGGGGATTAAAATTGTTTTATTTTATAAAACTATTATACGGTCTGAAATTATTAACTGTAAAGATCGTTGTTTTCTTCTAAAAGTTCATCTTAACATATGTACATATGTATATACATCTATATATGTACACAAGAATAAGCAGACGACAGAAGAACTTAGCAAACCTAACAACAAAATACATTTAATTTTTCTATTTAGTTGTCACTGTTTTTTTTTAATATTCATAACGAAGTGTTAATTTAAAAAAACTTTGTCTGGGACGGAAAGCTTAATATTTTATTTCTGTACATTTTGCGTACAGATTCAAAAGATACGAAAAATGTCAGGATTATACATGGTACCTGAAGTCATCAAAAGATACGAAAAATGTATCTTTCGTATCCTACTGGCAACACTGATTGAGAAGCGAATGTTAAGCGTAAAGCTTCATATATAAAATAAATAAAGCTCCGAGGATAAAAAATATGTGGTTAAATTGTTTAAAGTCCTTCGTTTTGTAACGTAATACGTTTTTTAATTGTATATATATATGTTAGTTATTCTTTAAAGACTTTACTTTTCGTTACTTAGAACTAAACTTTTTCGATCATGTAATAATAACTCATATAAAAAACAATTTATTTATTCCAACAAAGTGCAGAAAAGTGTTCATGTGCATGGAAAATTTTATTGCCAAAAAAAATTTTAAACATTTTGTCGAAAGTTATTAGTATTTTCATTCAAACTTTTTTATTTGCATCTGTTAATTATTAGTTAAGGTTTTTAGAATACGAGTAGGGTAGCTTAGGTTAGGTTAGGTTAATTGGAGGGGTGTGATAGCCCATGTCATACGACATACACTTAAGCCAATGAAGGCTTGTTGTGCGCTGCCTTTAATTACCAAACACAAACTGCCAGATTTCTGCGGCAGGATTCGAACCTGCGACCTTCGCACTACGAATCTAGTACACTACCTACTAGTCTACAAAGGCCAGTTAGAATACGAGTAAAAATTATTCTCTTCCAGTTAAATATTTACAAAATTTTTATTAAAATTTACACAATTTATTGTAGCTCCGCCACATTCATACAAACTATTTACTGATTCAAAGAATTTGGATACTGAAAGAAATTTAGTTTCTTCTATGTATGTAGGTGTTAATATTATATAAAATCCAGAAGATAAATGATGAAATTCAATATCGAATGAAAATTTAATAGAATTGTTTTTCAAAATTTCAATCGATATCCAAAGCCGAAATTCGACCGCGGGCACCGTTTCATTACATTTTTTGTCGTACGAGTACATAAGTGGCATAAATAATAAAATGAGTTGGAATGAAATACTTTTACAAAAACCAAAAGTTTCTCTTGAGGCATGACGAATGTTTTTAGAAGAATGTTATGAGCAGATGATCACAGGTTTGGTCAGAGGTTCGATGTGTTGCCAATGGCGGCTGAGCAAAAATGACAGTGACGGCTTAGTACAAATCTTGTCGGTGGTATATATATATATATATATATATATATATATATATATACATATATATATATATATATATATATATATATATATATATATATATATATATATATATTCGATTAATAAAGTAGTAAAAAATTAATCGCTTTTAATTAATAATCCAATTTTTGATTAACGACATTAATATTATTCAATAGAGTTGTTTTCGCCTGTTTATAATTTTTATTGCGAACTATTTAACAAATTATTGCTTACGTTTATATAGACATATACACACGGACAGAAATCACAAAAAGCGATGGTACTAAACAGCTCCTCTTGGTGGACATAATTAGCGGGTATTTTGTACGATCGGTCGTATGTCAGAACGGCTTGGAGGCCAATGATGTAGCTGATTCGACGAGAGAATGGAGAATTAGTTTGGCACATCCTATGTGACTGCCTTTCGGGAATATTAATTATAATATTCAGCTAATCGTTGTCTTCAGGACCTGGACCGTCTCTGGGAAGAATTGAACTATAGGGCTCTTTTAAAAAAATGTGTTTAGTTATCAGAAGCTCGAACACCTTATGACCTCCTCTGTCAAACTAAATAAACTTATAAAAACGTTTTTTCGACATCACCTGATTGCACTTGACAACAAAATAGTTCTATTTGCCTATAAATAAAAAATGTAATTTAATTTAAAATAAACTGAAGCAGATAATTTTGATTATTATTTTCGAAAAAAATACAAGAGTTTTTCTATACAAGTCCTCATGTTTTGCTACTCCTGCGTATTTGTGTTTTGTTCTAAAAAAAAAAAAAAATAAGGGGAAGTATATGCTCTTTTTAAAAAATGTTGCACTTAACACATTTAAATATATCACATGTTTTGCACTGAACTATATTTCATGGTTACAAAATGAACACCGAAGATGGCATTTAGGCGAACACGAACCGTTTACAAACCAAATTTGTAGTGAGATGATGGAAAATCCTTCTTGAAAAAAAAGTTCATGAAAAGATTAATGAGTTTTAGAACATGGACATTATAGGCTTAATTTTGTGTATCACCCAGATGAAGCGCTGTAAATTGTTGCTTCCTTTTAACAAAACTCAACAACAATTGTACTA
Organism: Germaria angustata; assembly: GCA_963681545.1. Taxonomy (NCBI): domain Eukaryota; kingdom Metazoa; phylum Arthropoda; class Insecta; order Diptera; family Tachinidae; genus Germaria; species Germaria angustata. Next base: position 86,118,200 of record OY813002.1, read on the forward strand.
AAATAGCACAGGGCTTAAGTTTTTGTAAATGAAAAATGAAGACCGTAACAATTCTTGAAAAAGGCATAAATTTGCGAAAATGTTGGTAACATGTGAAACATGTTCCGCATTTTTAAACAGAAACGAAATCGCCACAAGTTGTGTGCGCACAGTTGAGCTGCTTTATTGGCCGCAAGCATGTCTTAAAGCTGGATTTCTCATAAACCATTCGTACTTCTAATATATGAATATTGGAGTTGATATTTAATTCTTGATCACAAGTTTAGGTACGAAATAAACTTTTACAAACATCCAGAAAGTCATTTCAGCTTATCTGAACAAACACCTAGAGTTATTTGCAGGAATCGAACCGGCGACCCTCAGACTACTAGTCTAGTGGACTACCCAATAGTTTAAATGATCTTATTTCATTAATATCTATGTATTATTTGTAATAGAAAGTAGAATCCACTGAGCAATACTATCAGAAGTTTTAAAACGAGATATTAATATTTCATGTCATTCATGAAAACCGTACAAAACTTCATCGTTTAAAGGCCTTTTCTTCACATACGTTGGCCACCTCTGCACATTATGGTATCATCAACTGTATTATAATGATATTCCCTTTTTGTTTTAGTTGCTCTTTTTCCCCCTTTGCATTTCCCTTTTCGCTCAATTAGCTGACAGTATAAAGTCAAACTTTTTTACAACCGCTACACCCCTTTTGTTGTTTTTGTTTGTTTTATGGGCGCTTGGCGGGCATGTTCTGCTTATTGTACGTTGCGCTGTTGTAACGCTTTATTTTTGTTATTGTTATCATGAAACAAATTATTTTTGGAAAAGCACAAGTGCAATAAAATAATGAAAATTTATAAATGTGTGTATGTACGAGTATGTGCTCGTATATTTAAGTGTTTATGTAAAAGTCCTTGTTGAAAGGGAAACAAAATCATTGTTGATAATTTTTTTAAGGATTAAATAATGACTTTTGGATAAAAAATGTGCAAACGAAATCGAATTTAAAAAGATACAGGCTCGAAAGCAGAAATAAGGAGATGGGAGTGAGTCATATGTTGACGATATGGTATTGATTAATTTACAAGAAGATAAATGATCAATTATGATATAAAACTTATTTAATGCAACTGAGAGACAAGTGGAGATAATCAAGGGCTTTCTAAAAGGAAAAAAGAGAGTATTGATTTTTATTTTTGAATTGATGCAAGATGACTTCGTGTGAACAGTAAAAAGTTACTTCATATGATCAAGGTAATAAGGAGACACTTAAAAAATTATGATTTAAAAAGTTTCTTTTCTTTATGTGATGCATTTAAAATAAAATTGAAAAAAAATTGTTTTTCCAAGGCGCATTTAACAATATAAAACTAGAAACTAGAGCTACCAAAAATATGATGTACATGTCATTTTGTAGCTGTTGTAAGTCATAACAACATATGCAGTAGTTAATTTATCTGTTGCGGGCAGGGCTTTTCAAGAATTTTGCCATCGTTTTGAACAATTTGCCTCTAAGAGCATAATTTTGCATATTTCGCTTTTAAGAGCATATTTTTGCCTATTTTTCTTATTTTTTTTATTTCTCATTAGATTTCAGGGCACGAGTACATGTATAGATATTTTGATTTCAAATAATATTTGCTAGTTTGAATGCAAAAATTTATTTGATATAGTTTTTGTATTATTAACCATAGTTTCATATAAGAAAAAGAAAATCGTTATTTGTTATGACTTAGGGTTAGGTTAGGTGCGCTCCCTTTAATTATCAAACACACAAACTGCCAAAGTTCTGCGGCAGGATTCGAACCTGGGACCTTCGCACTACGAGTCTAGTACACTACCTACTATTCTACGAACGTCAGTTGTTATGGCTTAAGCTATCTTATATATTATATATTTACATAAAAATATAAAATGGGCGACGCGCGCGAACGTTGCCCGGAGAGAACACCTACTTTGATAAAACAATTTTCTCATATGCATGTGGTGTTGAACTTCCAGGAGTACCTTCAAGAACATGGTCACCATCAACTGTCAAATTTTGAAAGTCCCTATTGGAAAACGATTTCAAATTGTTTAGACCATTTATTATGCGCATGAAACACTTTTTTAAGAGCATATTTTTACAGTTTCTCTGCTTATTAGATATTCTTTATTAATATACAATATTTTAATAAAATGGTGTGAAAGTTGGAAATGATCCCACGCTTTATTTGTCAAAGAGAGTTCACGTTTGGAAAAAGTCTCTCACAGTTAATTTTCCAATACCAAATCTTGGCTTACATGTGTTCTTTCCCCCTTTTCAATTGTTTTCCTTTATCAAACCCTTTCTAAATATTAAAAGCTTTTAATTTCTCTTTAGCATCAAAAAACGCTTCTGTTGTATAATTATCAATTAGATGCTCTGTAGTTTAATTAGCACAATTTTATTGGGCCATAACAGCAGTCATGGGAAACAATATTCTCAATCAATCGTTTGATTGTTGTGATCAATGATTTCATTAACAAATAAAAATATCTGACACAAACGTGTGTGTAATGAAATCATATAATAAATGTTTGTTAAAAAAGAATAAAAGTTAAACAAAAATTAAGACAAAAGAAGATGGTCAGCCAGTGAGTATTAGACGTTAAAAAATATGTTTTATTGGTTTCTTGATGTGAGAGATGATGAGCAGCAAAATTTAAAACAACGTCAATAGCAAAACCGGCCTTTTAACGATTTGTTAACAAAACTATTGTTTGTTTTAACTAACCATAAATGTTTGCGTTGCAATACATCTTTTTATGGTCAATGGATTGAAAGTTGTTGGTAATGGTTGACTTATATAGACTTTTATATGAGAATATAATTCCAAAGTGGTAGACCATATTAACTTATTGAGCTCCAAATAATATTATAAAAATAATATAAGTATTATTAATTTTTTTCCAATATTCAATATTTCTACAAACTGTGGGTGTCTGCTTCAGGAAATTCAAATTATTAAAAAACATTCACATAAAAACATTTTAATTTTTTTTTTTTAAATTTGAATTTCATAAAGAAATTTTATAGAAATTTTGAATATTGTAAAAAAGTTTAAATAAAATTTTTTTTATTAAAAAAAAAAAAAGAATTCGAACTCAATAAAAAAATCAGTATGAAGTATTGAATATTGTAAAAAATATATTGTTTTTATTAAAAAATACCTCGAACTCAATAAAAAAATCTGTATTATACCCTTGATTATCATTATTAAAGGTCGAGAATAATATCATCAAATTGTGGTAGACCATATATATTTCACTATCTTTTAACGATATTTCTAGAGAGAATCAATCCATTTTATGAGTAAAAAAATTAGCTTAAAACTTGTGTTAAATATTTATCTTTTTTAAGAATTTATTTTCAAAAATTTTCATAATCTGCCAACCCGAATCTAATCATATTCAGATGATTCCAAAGTGAGTCCAAATGCGGCAAAATTAGGTTCCAGCCGTTTCAGCTTTTGTAAAAAGTTATTTAAAATTAAAATGAATAAATACAGCCACAGAAAAATTCTTGCAAAAATAGTCGGTAAAGCCTTCTAGAACCTCACAACATTGAGATCTGAAGAAAACGTGATTTTGGAAAGTCAGTAACTTTTCATTTTTTTATAGCAGAAAGTTAAAAAATATGTTTTGAAAAATTCAGACTCTTTTTCCTAAACAAACACCAACTGCGGGGCTATTTTGCCTGGTTGCACAAGCAGTCATAGTCTGTGGTGGGAGTCGTAATCACGACCTTCTGGCTACTGGTACTTGCATCAACCATGCGAAAGTTTTTTTGTGTGTTTTAAGTTTCATTTAGAAACTTATATTTGCAACTTTAACTGAACAGAATGGAAAACAACGCACAATGACTCTACATTGCTTTCATTTTGATACTTTCAAAAAACCTTAAATAAAATAAACAAATATTGTGAAGATGGTACCGAAATATGGATGAATAAAACTAACAAAAAGGGAGCTTAGGTTAGGTTAGGTTGATTGGAGGGGTGTGACAGCCCATGTCATACGACATACACTTAAGCCAGTGAAGGCTTGTTGTGCGCTCTCTTTCAAACTGCCAGAGTTCTGCGGCAGGATTCGAACCTGGGACCTTAAGTTCAAAAAATAAATTAAATTGATAAATACAAATAAAGTTTCTTATGAATTTTATTTAAATGACGTAAATATCGTGGTCCAAACAATTGAATTTTCTAGGGTGTCCTCAAGCACCTGAATTTTTTCTAGAGGGGGCTACAATCCTTTAGCGAAGAGCATCATTTAGTCAATATTGAAAAATTTTGATAGAGTGTCCTTAATTCGGTATCATTTGGAATTTATTATTTTTTTTATGCATTCAACAACTGTGTCAAATGATTTATTTCAAAATTTCTTCACATTAACTATTGAAAATGGAATGATATGAAAAAAAAATAATAATAAAAAGAGACATACGAGTAGTAAAAGGATTTGTGTTGTTTTTACAACAGTTGACTTTGTTAATAGTGAATTAGCACCTTGATGAAAAAATATAAAAACTCTTTTATGATGATGACTTTTTTATGTGATGAGACCGTTGAGGCATAAAATGTTTGATCTCACAAATATTCATCCACAAAATTCTTATGTTAAGCTCCGTGCGTGGCGCAAATGTTAAAAATTCATTTGTATTGTTGTATTTATTACGCTCCCATAATCTTTATTTATTTATTCGTTTGCTCCCTCTGCTGCTGGCTGTTTCCACCGAAGTTTTAGGAATCTTTGTGTTGAGTTCTTTTAATAAAAAAAATCTTTCCTCCGTTTTTACAAATTGTTTTTATTATTTTATTACCGACGACCTGCATAAATATATTTCATTTGATTTCGTTGTATTGAAACGATGGCCTTTGATATAAAATGATTATGATTCAAAAATTTAACATATCATTCAATTTTATTTATTGAAGTGTAATAAATTGTATTTGATTTTATTAAAATTATCAGCTTTTTTAAAATTTTCTCTTGACTAACATTCCATATCGGCAAAATTAGAAGAACAGAAGTTTTGAATATTTCGGCATTTATGTCTTATAATTTTTAGCCAATAAAAAAAGCAGATGTTATTATTAACCATGTTCCTTATATCAAATGGATTCCATGATAATTGCGCTCTCAGCATTGTTGTAATCAGTTCGATTTACATAGATCTTATAAATGGGCCTTGATATTTACAATACAAAAGGAGACTGATTTGTATGTTGAATATGAATTGTTTATAGAAGTTTTTTGAACTGCCATGAGGGTTGTTACATTTTCCAATTAATTTTAAAAACTTTTGTTGAATAACTTGTAGTATATTCTCTTAAGTCGAACTTTTCGGAAGAACTTTTTAAAATCTTGATTACTTTAAATCGCTGCTTATAACTTTTAAAAAGACGGATGGTCCTAAAAATTAAAGGCTCTAGAAACTGAATTACGTAGTTTGTCGTTGTTGATATTATGATATCGGAAGGGATTCCTCCAATTCCTCCAGCCTTTTCCCCTACTATTCACTTTGGTAAAAAGTTAAGGGTGGAAATTTATAATATGATTTCCCCAAATTAATACTCGTTCATTAAATTATTAAAAGTTTTTTTTTTAAATACATTGAAATTTATATGGAGGGGTGAACTAGTCTCTATGTACATTTCACTAGTTGTTCAGGTCAGATCGTCGGGAAACTATCACTAAAATTTTTGGGAAAGTCAGAAATATTTTAATACCAAACATTCATTACACTTAATGAGAAGTCTGCTAAAATATATTAAAACTAAAACAAAGCTCTTAATCAATCATGTTATTTTTCTTACTTTACCATATTCCCTTTATTTTTATAATAAATCCACACTAAATTTAAAGGCGAGAGACAGTGGATATTAAATATTTTCTTGTATGGAAATTGAGTTACAAAGTTGGGCGAAATTTGCTCACAGGAACTATGCGTAACACGATACAGAGTAACATGGGGTGAGAAAGACGAGGATAACATGATGGGCTTGAAGCAGGACTTAAGTAAGTTGATTGGCGTCTTAAATTAACGAGCATATTTGCGTTGCGTCGACGCTGCGAAGGATGACGAATGCAATGAGGACATTGAGACAGTGGAGACCTTTCTCTGTCATAGCCCAGCTTTTGTGCAGGCGAGATCCCAATCCTATGCGAATGACAGGCATTACTTAACCTCAGGAGTATCGAATGGAAAGAATTGAGGAACTGCCTTTATGAGGCGGAATTCATATTGGGCATGGGTTTTAGTTTTTTCCATGTGTCAGCGCACAAACAGGCATTTTAGTGGCCTATATGTGTGTCTTTTGACATGTGATGAATCATCTTCAACCAAATCTAACCTTGCAATTATGATTGCATCAACCATATTTTTTTTTTTGCATGTATAGATAGATTGACAGTCAAATGTTTTGCCAACTTAAATTTTATTAGAAAAAAGTATTCTTATTTCCGGGTAAATTAATAGGATTTTTCCTTGTTTAATAAAAGCAATAAATAATCTGACTATATAAATATATATTTATACACGTATACAAATATCACAAGTAAAATTGCCAATTTTTTATAATATATAAAATTTTAAATTATGCCTATTTATTAAAAGGAACAAATAGAAAAAGTATTTCTGTATAAAATAGACAACATATGCAATAAAAAAAATTCACAAGTTGTTATAAATAATATTTCATGAAATATCTCCGCCAACAACAATTTAAATTTCAGTAATAATGAATCGATGAATAAAATGGTTTGTAGAAAAGCATAAAGTATCTCACACCCGTACACGCATAACATTTCTAAACAAAATCACAAATAATCATAAAATAAAATAAAGCAACAAAAAATATCATATTAGATTGCAAGTATTTCAAAAATATTACACAGATACCATCTGAGCAAATGATAAAATGTTATTGCCGAACAACAATAACAACAACTACGAGTATAACTAAAGCGTTACTAATCAACAACAATTATGAGGACACATATGAATATAATCGCAGACTAATGCGAATTGGAATAAAAATATAAACTAACTGAAAAATGAATAAATATGAAAGGAAGTAGGGAAGGAAGGATAAAACTAATACGCACACGTATATATATATATATATATATATATATATATATATATATATATATATATATATATATATATATATATATATATATATATATATGCATGTGTTGTTTTGATTAAACGGCGTTAAATGGCGTATAATCAAAACAACTATCAGAGACAATTTGTCGATGATGTCAGTTGTGTTAGAAGATTTTGTAACATTCAGAACTAATGTATAAATATTTTGATATGCATACGATTAAATTGTTGTTCAATAAAATTTTCCAACTGAGGCTGCCAATGATGATGATGATGATAACAAATTTCCATAACATGCCAATTAATTTGATTTCCATCAGCAATAGAAACAATAGTACCCTCTATACGTACAACCGTACTGAGAGAATGGCATATGAATTTACACACACCCACACACACACCCACACACACACACAATATTGGCGTACGCATAACAAATTTATATTTAGGGGTGACTACTGACTGGTCCTTCTTGTCCAGCGTTAAAATTTATTGACTTACTTTTATTTGTTTGCCAGTTAAGCTGTTTATTACAACGGGGTGGATAAAAGTTGGTGTTTGTTGGGGTGCAAAGCGATAGCGATTCGTTTCAAATTGTCTTGGAAATGTTTGGACATGTTAATATGCCATCGTCTAGATAAATGTTCATTTCGTGAATTATTTAATATGATTGATGCAAAGATGATATGATAACCGAGAATGAAACAATGAATTTTTCATTACAGGGTCTTCGCGTAAAACTATGAAACAATTTTGATTTAAAAATTTCCTTAAAATGGCCTCTAGAAATGTGACTTCAGGGAGTTGAAAAGAGATCAATTTTATTCCAAACTAAGCACTCACCAGAAGTTGTATTTAAGATGAATTTTACAAAAAGGAATAATTGCTGTTTAAAAAGGACATCGAAAATCTATGTGACCATCAGGAAATCTCTCTAATTTTTTAAGGATAGAAGGGCCGGTGTGTGCTATCGCAAATTTTTGATATAAACTGAAGTATCGATTTTCAAGAAATTTTCATTTTTGTTTATTGAATATGACAACAATTTTTCGCGAATTAACAAAACAATGGCAATAAAAAATTGACTCAATCATTGTTTTTATAAAATCATATCATTTTTTTTAATTTTTTTTCTTCGTATAGAAATACTTATATGTTTTTTAAAGATATAAAGCAATTTCCATTTATTAGTAAAATGAGCCCGCCGGGAATAAAATGCACATTTTTGATGAATTGGAAATTTTCGATGAAACTTTCACTTTTGGCGAAATTTACTGCCTGTTTCTCTAAATGCGAATAAAAATTTTGTTCGAACATTTGTATTGAAAACAACTGAAAATTAAAATTTTGTTTTGTTTTCAATATAAATGTTTGGAAAAAATTCTCGTTCGGTTACAGGGGAACAGGCCATTCGACTTTAAGCGAATTTTCGATTTATTTGGTAAAAAATAAAAAATAAAAATTAAAAAATTGAAATTTTTTTATGTGATGGACTTTCGCTTCTTTTTCAAAGGAAATCGGATTTTTGATTTGATGAATTTTTGATTTTTTTGATAGGATATTAAGATATTTAATGTGATATTTAATGAACATGACATAAGCAGTTGTTGCTTTTTATTTATTTATAAAAAATCTTAATATTCAGCCAATTTCGCAAAATTTGTAATATGTGTTCCAAGAAAAACTAATAATCGAAATGTCTACGTGGTAAAATAACGACTCCAAAACAAGAATATATTTTTGGCCATATCTTAAAAATCATATGGACGGAAGCAAATATATCGCAGAAATACATAATATAGGACAATTTAAGCACTAATTATAAGATGGTCATGGAAAACAGTGTGTCTTTTTGAAAAAAGCTTTTTCAAAAGTTTATGTATTGTATATTGATTTATTGATTTTAGATATATATTTAAGCAATTAATTTAGTAATGTTGTCTAAAGCTAATTAATTTATTAATATAATATAATAATCTTGAATTGCAAGTCCCTGGATAAAGTGAACAAAAAATTCACGAAACGTCGGGAAAATATGAAATAAAAAACTTTGAATTTTATTGTCATAAAAACATATTAGGCCTGATTAGCTAAACAAAATAAGAAACTAACATAATACGTAATATATTTTATATATTAAAATTGTTAGTTAAAAAAATGTTTTGTTTGTTGTGGTTTTAGCCGTTCATATGCCGACATTTCATTGGTCGCTAAACCAAATCGTCAGTGAACTTTAAACAGTTTGAAAACCTTCAACTTCGCATGAAGATGAAGAATATAAAATTATTGATTTCCAGCGATATTTCTTTAGACAAATTCTTTTCATGTAATTTTTATTTTCTATTACTTCTCGAAATCCATAGAACAAAACAGTACAAACACTTCGTGTAACCACACTCTGTATTTCACTATTAACAAGATAAATGACCAGTAATTTATATTAAATTTAGTTGATTGCAGTGCTAAAATGGCAAAATGGTTGGCTTTTATATGATCTCCATCCATACGTTTGTCTGTCTGTCTGTCTGTCTGTCTCTCTGTTTGGCCATTTGGCTATTAAGTTTAATTTTTTTTGCTGCCCTCAATAAAAATCTAATAAAGTAAGTATTCCGAAGTTTTTGTCGTTTATTCATATTGTTTGGCTGGTTCGTTTAACGTTGATGCATGTCGACAGTTAATAAAATTGAAGGCAACTCTTAATGAAAATAAAATGATTTCAGCCATCACTTGTGTGGTTTATTTAGATGAGTAAAAACGATAGAAGAAATGAAGGAATATAAAATGTTGTAGCACGACTAACGGTAGTAAACTGTGGGTCAAAGGTGAAAAATATGGAAGAAAATAGGATTTATAGTCAAAGTAGATATTATCATTATTATTGAGTTTATAAATTGCTCAACCACTATGAGGATGGAAAATACCTACCACCGGCTATACCGGGCTATGCTCTATTATTATACATATAAGTATATCTCTAAATCAAAGATCAGAAATGTACTATTATAATGTTGCAAGTCTCCAGTATAACATAGGTTCTAGAATGTGTTCCATTTTACACTTTTTAAGACTTTCCGCAAGTGTCTTTGAGAGTAAGCCCGTTGCTAAAACAACAATTGCGCTAATTTTGACGCTATTGGATGCGTACAGTTTTTCCTAAGTCTGTGTACTTGTTGAGTTTTGTACTTATCGTGGCCTCTATTCTAGTAAATAACAGCAGCTGAATTTTCTAGTGCGGTTGAGGGTCATATTTATAATGCGCGCGTTTTCTTTGTAATAAGATTGAAACGCAACGCCAAGTCTTGATAAAAAATTTTTCCAAAATTTTGTGTCTGTTCAAAACTTTCATATTTATTAAATTCATTACACGAGATATTCTTCAAAATAAACATGATTCGTCAAAGAGTACTGATGGTTTGGTTAGCACCAATTAAGTGGAGTCATATACATATATAACTTATCCCACAATAAATATACCAAGGCAGAAATCTTTTTAACAATAACAATAAAAAATAAAATGGTTGTCGTATGAGTCCAAAACTATTTTTTGGTGATATTAAAATTAAGAAAAATGTCTGGTTGTTCATAAAAGAATTCTGAATTTGACGTCAAGAAAAAAACCCAAACTTTCTAGATAATTTTATGTACTTTAAATTAAAAGGAATCTTTTTATCGGAAATAATTTTAAATTTGTTTTAACAACTTAATCTCAAATTTAGTTTTATTTCGCTAAATTTATTTTTTTATTTTTCCGATGCAGAAAAATACAATATCGAACTGATGTTTTCATTTATTTCCACAATACGAGAATCACAACGTATACTCTATTTACTTGCTTTTTGGAGGAATTAAGTCAGCAGCAGTCTTCTGTTTAATAATCTATCACTCTCGAGTCGAGTCATTTTAACAAAAAAGTTATTTATTTTACTTAAAGGTTAGAGATGTGTCCGCTTCTCATTACATTCATTTCGTTTTCTTTTCTAAAAAACATTTTTCACCCTTCTACAGAAAAAATGGAGTTTAGTATTCTTTAATAAGCCAAATCCTCCATGAAAGTAAAAATTTTCTCTTAAAGTAATAAATATATTGTCTTTAATTAAATCGTTTAAAAAATTATTTCACATTTTTCTAGAAAAGAAACGCCTTAAGTTTTTGAAAACTTTGCTTAAAGCCCAGCAACACTCAAACTAAGAAATGCCTTTCGTAATTATAAGAAAGCTTAATAGCATATATGAATGAATGATTTGAAACTAACATTTCTCATAAGAAATAGGGAAATATAATATATTAACAAATATATAATAAGATTTTTAATTGAACACATTTTGCAATAAGCTTTAAGCCATCGATTCAAACGATCCTTTTAACCTAAAACGCCAACGTCAATTTACGTTAATTTCATTCAAATCAATTAATACGCTCGAAAGATATTGTTGGAGAACATTTCTGAAAAAAAATGTTTCATTCAAGTAATTCTTTTTAAATCGGTTTTATAGATTCAATAACTTTGGATAACTGCTGCGAGCCACGCAAGTTAGATCAAACTTCATTAAAATCGATTGATTCGCTCGAGAGGTACGTTTCAAAAAAAAAAAAAACATTTAACAAAAAACGATTTCCTAAATAACTCCGAAAATTCTGTTTTATAGATTCGCTGAGTTTAATAAGAATCGATTTATTTGTTAAGAGATTTCGTTAGCAAAAATTCCGAAAACTGTATTTCTTTCCTAAATAACTCCGAAAATTCTTGTTTTATAGATTCAGTGAATTTAATAAGAATCGGTTTATTTGTTAAGAAATTTCGTTAGCAATAATTCCGAAAAATGTGTTTATTTTATTAACTTGGAAAGTACTTTCCAAATTTAAATTCAATTTCATTTTAAAATTTTTCGAATGCAGTGGATTTTATACAAATCTTTTAATCGGCTCGAGAAATATTGTTTTCGAAAACAGTTTTTTCAATTACTTCCGAAATCCTTTTCAAGTCCAGCTTGCTATTAGCTATAAGTTCCAAGGAAGTTTCCACAAGGTCAATAGTTTTGACTTCTACCGAAGTCACGTCATACGTAATACGAGTAACAATCTTGTGTGCACTATCCACTGTTTTTAATTCTTTGGTTTAGTTTTCATGAGGCAACTTAACATAAATGTTTTGTGATGCATAAATCTAAAGATGCATTGTACTTTTCCGGATAAAATTTGGTTGCTACCACTGTGCCTCTATGATGGCTTCTTATTATATTTATCCACTTAAATTTCCCCCCTCCTCTGCCAAGACAATAATTTATTACTAGTATTAAAGCGCATGAGCGCAACAAACACCACAGGAAATGAAGAAAAGAAATGGAGTTGCAGTAAAATATTATTTTCTTAATACAACAAAAACTTTTGCTGGTATTGGAAAAGAAACATGTTTGTGTATGTAAAATCTTGTCTGTAAAGAAATTGTATACTCGCATTTGTAGACCGAAAGAACAAGCGGCGGACACACCATCACCAACCGCCATCTTTCTTTCTTTTGTTTTATTTACTTTTTTTGTTTTAGTTCTGGCCATGAATTTCGAGCGAAATATATTTATCGTGAAATTTATTTAAAAAGAGCTGGATATAAAAAGCTTAACCAAAAGATTGGTTTCATTGTTGTCATTAGATTGTAGTTGTTGCTCCTGATGCTTAGTTTTGACTATTTTTCCTGCATGAACGGTGGAGCGATTTAATATTATTAAATTATTTATATAACATATATTTTTTATAAGAGAATATATAAAAATGTTTACTGTGTTGGATGCAGCAGTGGGAATTTCAAATGACATCCAGTATGCAAAGAATGTAAACACGAGCATACAATATATACATATATACAACATATATATATATATATATATATATATATATATATATATATATATATATATATATATATATATATATATATGTATATATATATATATATATATATATATATATATATATATATATATATATATATATATATATATATATATATATATTAAATTCATTAAGTACAGGTAATCTTTTTTGTTAGAACATTTTATAACCAAAAAAGTAAATTTTTATTTGCAAAATTAAAAAAAGGAAATAACTAACAAGGCCGCAGCGTTAACAATTTTATGTTTTTACTAATAATAATTTAATAATTTTCGTTGTGATTTTAACGTTAATTGGTGTCATAAATTTTAAAATGTGCCCGTATCGCAGTTTTTCTTGAGGTTTAATTTTCTGCTCGGATTCTAAAAAATGAATTCACTATTGTGACTGACTGTAAAAAAATACAATGAATCATTTATTCAAGCATGACAGCCACCTTTTTAAAGTAACTAATTTCGCATCTAATGCAAAAAAAATGTTTGTTTTGTTTTGTTGCATTCCTTTGAAGCGGATCTGCTTCCTCTACCTACTTAAGAACTACTAACGAAAACGATTATTTCGTTTTCCATTTTTTTGTTTTGTTTTTTTTTTCTTTTTTATTACTTTTTTTTGGGTGCATCATAAACTAAAAAAATGTTCTAAAAAATTTTGAGTTTATAAATCATGGTTTGGCAAAAAAACTGCCTTGGTTCTTCCAGTTCTAGTTTCGCCAGAGTTCAGTTTACAAGATCAATTTCCATGAAGAAATTTTACAAAATAAAACAAGAATGTGACCTTGCTAATATCTTTTTTAATATTTCTTTTTATTTAATTTTTGCCCTTTTAATATGGTCATAAACAAATTGACTCTCGGTGGGTTTTTAAAAGAATTCTTAAAAAATTTCTTTTCATTATTTTGTTTGTTTTCGAGAAGCAGCTAAAGTGATGTGTATTTTTTTTTTTTTTGGTAAATTCGCTTTAATCGAAAGCAAAAAATGCCTTAGAAAATTAATATTTAGTTGACATTGTTTAAAATTTTTCTTCTTTTTTTGACCGAAAAATGCATTTCAGTTTGTTATGATGATATTTTTTGTTTGTTCAAATATCACCTTTGCGTTTTTTATGATCTATTTGTATAAGTTTGAATTTATGTTTAAAAAGTATTCCAAGAATTTTATTAAAAAAATAGAAATTCGTAAAAAAAATTAAAGGGTTTAATAAGCCTTTTAATTGCTGGCGTTTATACAAAGGAATAGTACAGTTGGCGAGCCATTTGTCTACCAGAAGTAACAGATATTTGACTAATGGCGTTTACGTTTCGGAAAAAAAGTGTAAAATTTTTTGTCCTACCAAAAGGAAAATAGGAATTTATTGTCCTTTAATAAGCGCATACTTTATAGCTTCCTGTAAGGGAGTTAAATTTTAATTAAAGAGCTAAAAGATTTATTTAAATAAATTCACCAAGATAATATAATTTTTTTCAGAAACGAAAACATCATAGACAATATTTAATACATATTTTGGATTTTATGGCAGCAGATGATTTCATTTTCCAAAATATTTATTGTTATCAGAAATTGAAAAATATTAGATACTACTTTTTTTATCAACTCTGTTAACTAACATCTTGGTTTTATTTTATTTTCATTTGCATATTTATTTTTTTGTGTTTGAAAAAAGCATTACTTTGCGAGGGTGTCGATAACATGTATAAAGTGTGCCCCATTTTTGTGGCAATATGTTTTTGTCGGAAATTACAACGCCAATAGTTTTGAATATAAAAAAGTTCTATTAAATATACCTACAAATATGTCCAAGGGCGTAGCCAGGATATGAAATAGGGTGGTGCCACGAAAATTATGATTTTTTATGATTATTACAATTTCGATCTATTTGAGGAGTAATCTGCGTGGATCTTCTGAAAATGTTGCTAGAATTTTTTCCAAAAATTCGTCGTTCTCGGTTACCAATCTCTGGTGGACGCTTAGCATACATAGTCCTGCAATATACAATATACTTATTTTTTGATAATAAGTAAAATTGCATATTATTTTACCGCTTAAACGAGCTTCTGTCACGGCTGTGACAATGAAATTAATAACTCCTTAATTATATTTGGATAAAATAATCCAGCGTCTTTCAAAATACTCGACAGCTCTAAGTCGGCTAATTCGTATTTACCCATTTTTTGTTGCCTAGAATTATACCAAAGCTCAATTTCTCCTTCTAAATCACCCAACTCATAAAAATGCTCAAACGTTTTTGTGGCATCTTTAAGCTCTTCCAGCTTCAAAGAAAGCATGTCTGATGGGTGCAAACAATGAATTGAAAACGCTGGTCTATTCTCTTCATTAAATCTTTTGTCCAGTGATGAAATTAAAGAACCTATATAAGGAATGTATATAGATCGCTTCCCGTCGTCAGCAGGTGATGAAAATGGGGGATTTGAATGGTACGTTTGACGAGAGACTATCCTTGGAACAGACATCTCTATTCCTAAATTGGCTGTGTTTTCTTCAATAGAAAAAAGCAATCCGTCCAAAATACCCTGTGCATTTTTAATAATTTCATATTGTATGCATGTAAAAAAAATTTTTATAGCATTAGGTGGGTGCCACGGCCCTCTAGGCCCATACCTAGCTACGCCCATGAATATGTCTATAAATTTTCTATTTTTTAATTGGATACAATTGAAAACTATTTTTTTGATCTGAATCCAGTCTAATAACTTTACGAAAGGATGTTATACTTAGAGCCCAGAAGTACATGTATTAGGAACTTTCTTTGCTAAAAAAAGTGTAATATTTCCTTATAAGGACAAAACTCACCATCCTGTAATTGAATTAAAGTGTTTAAATTAGAGTGGTGAATTGATTTTTCTTATACATTTAAAAAAAATGTTGCACTCTTTATTAGAAAAGAAAACGCCCTTAACCTTAAACAAATAAGCATGAACTATTTAAACTAATTATTATTTTTCCATTAGTAAAAAGGATCACGGGTAGACGTGTTATTCATAGAATTGGTTCCAGCGGTCAATTTAAAAAAGGAATTGTAGTCAAAATCAATTTAAACAATATTTATTATTAAACAATAATTTGAAATGCTTTTTGAAACATCCTTGAGATCAAACAAACCCATAACCGGAAAAAACCCAAGTGACAAAACATTTACCCATATACTTCCTCAAAAACGCTACAAGTCCTTCAATTATGTAAGACTCACTCGAAAAACATAATGAAAATGAAATATAGTCAAGTTCCTGATCTATTTAAAAATGATTTAGTATTTTATAATAAACAATTTCAAGCAACCGCTTCTAAGTGTTTATTTTATTTTTTCTCAATTTTAATTTGAAAACATTTAAACGTGAGTGGAGAGACTCCCCTTCGATAGCTACTTAAGAGGCAATTAGCAGTGCCAAATAGACGGCGGTTTCTATTAACAAGACAGCAATCAATGAAAATGAACACAAACTTGAACACAAATTAATGGGAAACAATTTACCACATGATGAAAAGGAACTACATACAATTTCAATGGGGCGCTTTAATTGTTTGTTAATTTAAATGAGTGGCAACAACAAACAAGAGACCAAACCAAACGTATGAGCTGTTAAGTGTCGACAATTATGTCATATTGACGTCACTTTGATCTTGTTGCCACTGCAACACCAATCATTCAAGTCTTCTTTTTAGAGAGCCAACTCTCAGCCACATTGCACTGGTGCTCGTTGAAGTGGCAGCGGTTGCTGCAATATGGTTTTTAAGTGTTCGTTCCTTTTTATAATCTTAAGAACTATTGAAACATCAATTTAAGCGCCTGCTAGGGGATAAGGACTCTTTGTCGGCAGGATGTAGTAAAATATTGTCTCTTAATTGTACGAAAAAAATTTTAATAAATTCCTAAAATTAGTTCCGCTTTATATGAAATACAAGACATAAAATACTTTTAACAAAATAAATAAAAAAGTTTGTCTGGGAGTTTTGGTTGTAAATAATTTTTGGTAATTAAATTGTTTTCAAAATATTATCTTTGGGGAAGTTTTACATATTCTTTTATATTATTATTATTACGTTTTTGTAGACTGAGTAAGTCCGAGAAGATTTGAAAAATTCGAAAGGTTTTATTTGGGATCTAATTAGTAAATACAATTTATTGAAATTTAGAACTTGGTGAAATCATTGAATTTTTAGTTTGTTAAAATGAATGAATTTTAATATTTTATTGCAAAATAAATTCAATAAAGTTTTTCTTCAATACTTAACTATAATTTGTCGGTATTGAGCTTTTTATATAAGATAGAGACTTCTCATATTGTATTTGATTGTTTTGGCATAAACGTATGAGATTGAATGTTTCCAAACTGATAAAAATTCACTGAAGTTTTGGTTTAGTGACCAATGGAGCAACAGACTAATTTGAAACCATTTTATAAAACTATTTTTTTTTTTTGGAAAATGTATTTAAAAATATTTAAACTCATATTCAATTCATTTTCTTCACAAAATAATGTATTCATTATGAATTCATTTCTATTTGAATTTAATTTTCTTTTAGGGAAAAACAAATGCATTTAAATTTATGTCATTTGTGGTGAATTTAAAAGCAAATATAAATCCTTATTTTTCTCTCTTTGACAGCTTGGACGTATAGAATCATGTTTGCGTTATTTAATTCTAGCAAAACCTTCTTTGCTTTGTAAAGAAAAATATAAAAATTTGACTGAAGACTTAAGAACTCTTCTACCATACCGATCTGTTAAAAAATAAAAAAAATCGCGATAACATATCTCGAGTCTTTCAGTGATGGCAGAGGGCGCTGTTGATAATCAATAACAGTCATGTCATGAGTGCGTGGTCAGCTTTATTCAGCCGCCAATGATAAACCACCATATAAAATTACACGCAAGCCATATTTAAGAAGGTACTCGGATTAATGCAACACTGCAAAACTATTCATGTGACTTGTCAAATGGTCATACACTTTTTGTTTCAATATTTTTCGTTTTTTTATTATTTATTATAACAGAAATTTCACTTTTCGAGGGTTTTATATGTTATAAGAAATCATTCATTATTTTGGGCGCAGCTTATTTTTACAAATATTGTACAGCTGATGAGCATTTTAGCTAATGTGACTACCTTATCAAATGTGTCTTGGCTAAACGATTGGTACATTGTTGTGAAGATAAGTGGCATCATATGCCAACTGGCGCCGTTGAAAATTTAATTTTAGTGATGAGACTAATACACATGGGACTCACCGCGACCATTTTTTAAAATCATGATTTTAAACTCTGTTGAGAATTTCATTTCATTTGCTTCATCCTACATCCCACATACATATGTATTTTTATATCCACATTTAAATTTTGATTTTGTATTTCTGACAGGAAGTGTTTCCAAAATTGCTCTGCAAAGCTCTGTGGAAATTTTTCTTCTATATGTACATGTCTCCTTGATTTCAGAAACTACTTTTGTGATATCAGAAACTTTATTTATGAATATTGCGAGTTCGCAAATACTTATAAAATCTTGTTTTTTATCTGTATTATAAATTTTGTTTCATTTGGTGCAACGACACGATCATCTCCCATATATCCTTTTCTTAATGTTAGTTTTTACTAATCAGAATGCATCAAAAGTTTGCAAATATTTCCAAAATCGTGCATGTGCATGATTAAGCTCATTTCTATATATGCCACAGATTTATTTTTCCATATATTTTGCCATATTTATAATAAGAACAGCTTTAAGCATTTAGCAAAATTTCGTTTCATTCAATGCAAAGACATGCTTGCCTTCCATACATCATTTTTCTCAAGTAGTAAATTACATTGGCGAACATCTTAAGAAGTAATGCATTTTTATGATAAATTTCATTTAATGCAGGGACATCATATTACACAGATTCTTGTTTATAAACCTTTTGTTTTATAGATATATACGGATCTATGTATGATCAGAGCATTGCAAAAATTAACGAGAGTTTTTGGAATTATGGTTTTAAGTTCTTGCTACATTTATGATCAGAATTCATAAAAAATTTTAAAATATTTCAAAAATTATGGGTCTTTATAATAAATTTCATTTATTATATTCTACAAGTTTCAGGTTTAAAATTTTTGCTATATATTTAGTTATAATTAGAAAACAGAAAAGAAAACATTATTTTCCAATGAAATATCAAACGATCTCTACTATAAAAAATCTAAGAATTTGTTTGTGAAAAATGATTTTTTGAAAAGGTTCTCCCTCTGCTATAAAAAGTTTCGAACTGTCCTTATTATCGATATTTATTAACATTACTTTTTCAGTTGTGGTAAATTTTAATTTAATTAATTTATCTATTTATTTATTTTAGATTTCCTCCTGTATTTACAGCTTAAGCGATTTTAAGAGGTTTTAAATTTTTCTGATTTTATTAATTTTTAAGTTTGAAACGCAATTATATAGACAGCAAGCCTCACAACAAATAACAATTTTTATAAATTTTTTTACTGTTCTATAGTTTAAAAAATTTCGGATTTTTCGTCAATTTGAAAAATTCATTTCTAGGAATAAATAAACAATTATAAAATAGTTTACTTTATTGCATTTTCATTGTACACCTATTCCCTCCCATATAAATGAATATACACATGTACCTAAACATATATACATATGAATATATATATATATATATATATATATATATATATATATATATATATATATATATATATATATATATATATATGTATATATATACATATATATATATATATATATATATATATATATATATATATATATATATATATATATATATATGTATTTCCTTACATATATGCACATACCCCTACTGTACATACTTAAGAACCACAATAATTTAAATTATTTTTAGATTTCCACTGTAAAATGTAAATTTTCGGAAAAAAGTATCTAGGCAACAAATTACAGAGTTATCCATTTTTCGGTTTTAAAGGAAATGTTAAATAAAACACATATAAAGCTATAGTTAAGATTAAACTTTTATTTTATTATAATGCTTAGACTTCTTTTTCAATTGCAAGACAAAGAAGTCGTTTATCATACGGCCAATATCCCTCTGAATTGTGGATAAGGGTTCCTCTAGCGTCGTTTTGGAACTAATATGGCCCAATGCCACCTGCAGACCATAATGCGCACCAAACACTCACTTTTTCCGTATGAAATGGCTTTTCCATAATCACTTCTGGGATCTCAGAGCTGCATATGCAACAATTTCTTTTGTTGTCGTAACCTCCGTGTAAGAAATGAGCTTCATTGTTGGAAAATTTTTTTTCGAAAAATCAGCAGTAAAAGGCTATATATTCAGTAGTGCGCGCAACGCTAAGATGTACAGACCTGGCCATATCTGTAACGTTTCCAGTATCTTCAAATTTAATTATAATCTTGCAAATTCCTTGCACAGTAGGTCGATTATGACGACATTTGAAGCACTAATTTTGTAGTAAGTTTTAACTATTTTAAGGCATTTTTTGGTTGCTATTCGATCAATGGCAAACCTGGCACTGAATAAACAGTATTTAAGATGACAGATATTTAACAATTGTCAGCCTCGCCATACAGGCGGTTTTAAAACTACTAAATGGATAACCCGATACTAACTACACACACACACGAGTATAAGAAAACTGCGAATAAAACAAAAAACGTTTAGTGTTTTATGGAGGATAGTAAACCTCAGGTCGCAAAGTTTTAGCTTAAGGTGATAACACAATTAAAAATGATCATAAATTATTTTTCAGTTCTTGGGAAGTGGTAGAACGCAAAGACTACCTTCCAACAATTAGCTGACAACAAATGATTTTTGGTAAGTCCACATGATAATATTCGCGGTTTAAAAGCAACAAAAGGGACTTCTCTGTAAAACTTACTTACATATTTTCCCTAATAATTATCCTTCCTAGCCATTGATCATTTGACATGGAATCAGTGTTGCCAGAAGATATAAATGAAAAATCGGCGAACTTGTACAAAATGCAAGATGGGGGTGAACATCACCACTGCTTATAAAAATGTGCAAGAGAGTCTAAGGTGATCAATTCTCTGCACAAA
The DNA here is from genome assembly GCA_963681545.1 of Germaria angustata. Taxonomy (NCBI): domain Eukaryota; kingdom Metazoa; phylum Arthropoda; class Insecta; order Diptera; family Tachinidae; genus Germaria; species Germaria angustata. Next base: position 86,139,281 of record OY813002.1, read on the forward strand.
AACTTAGACCTATGTAGACTTCAACTTGGGTTGAACTGGCCAGTATAGAAGTAATTGATGTGTGATTAAAACAAAGCGGAACTACAGAAAAATTCACAACAAACAATTTAGATGATCGAAGTGAAGTTATGGTTATCTCTCGCGTTGATAATTTCAATTGACTCTTCTATATACGGAAGAGTATTTGAAAATTGGAACCACCAGGTGGGTGCAAAACAGAATATTACACATAAGTGATCGTTTGAAAGAAAAAAATGTTAATCTTTCGAATGTCAAATGTCCTTATTTCTTATTTAAAAGAATAATAATAATAATAATAACAACAACAATAATAATAATAACAATAATACCCATATACGATTTCAGTTTACTTAAATAAATGGGACACTAATGCAAATTAATATAATAATTCCATTTTGGAGACTTTATCTGTGAAAAGCACTTGAATATATCACAAGTTTGCGCTGGTAACAATTTGAAACATGCTACGAAAAATTCCATAAGTGAACCAGCCTTATCAGTCTCTCAAAATCTTTATACTCATAATCATGCAAAATAAACATATCGGATCAATTCTAATGACTTTCATACAGAATCGCCTTTTTGTGAAGTTCTTCTTTTTAATGATTTTTAGCCGAATCGGAAATTCAATACGAGTACTTTCAGAAACGTCAATTCTGTACGATTTTGCTTTTGTTTGAGAAGAAAATATTTTTAAGCTGTTAAGTGTAGGTATAATATAATTTTCTAATGCTACAAGGAATTGTGTTACGTCTCAATAATCACAATTTGTTTTTCATTGTGTGAAAGTATGAGAATGTTATAAATCGCAGAAATTTACACAAAAAACATATTGATCAATTAAACTTCTTAATCGATTGGAGTTAGAAAAATTTTACAATAATGTTTTTCAGTTCGATAAGAGAGAAAAACTTTCAGTTCTAAACCAACACAAAATGCTACCACCACATCCATTTTATAATTTTCTATCGCTATCAGTTGTGGATTTTTTCAAAGAAATCAAAGGGATGTTACCTACAATGGCTTATGAGGTTTATTGAGCTTTCCATAAAGTGGTTATACTCGTATTTATCAGCCAGGACACAAACTGTTCATTCCTAGGAGTGCATAGCATTTATTTGTAAATCATGTTTTATTAAATGAAATGTCCATAGAGAAATAGTAAATAAATAACCCATTGGAAAAATAGGAGCTTAGGGAATTATTTATAATTGAATTTTAACACTTTAGTGATTAAATTAGAGAAAATTGAGAGACAATCCCAGTTTTCCGTTGGAAAATCTCCAAATCCCACTGTTTTTAAATTAAAAAATCATCGGAATACCGATATATGTGCGAGTCTGGCAGCAGTTCTTTAAATCTTAATGGGAGAAAGAGAGAATTATCACAAACTCTCTTCATTAAGATTTCATAGTCTATGAGTTTTATTTACATGTTTATTTTTTCTTTTGTATTCATTTTTGCAAGTAAGTGTGAATATTTTCGTGGGCATTTATTGAAGATGCGTCAAACGAAAAGACAGAAATTATGATAGTGTGATATTTAAGGCTTGTTCATGGTACACGGGCATACCTCTATATGTATAGATGTGTGTATGGACTCTGTGAGATAGAAAAAGCAGGCATATGAATGATATTGCAATCATTAGTGTAAGTGTTGTATGCATATATTTTCTAAACTACCATAAAAATTAGAAGGTCAATAGGGCGCGTACATTAGAAATTAATAATTACAAGAATTTTGTCGGCTTAACATGTTCTTATCTTTTAGCCTTTGTTTTTGTGATTTGTTGTCTCTCTAACCAAAAGCGTAAAAGTAGCACCGGTTTCTTGTGTGTCTGTTTTTTTATTAAAATTTTTTCTTTATCAATTTATAGAAAATGTTTTGTATTTTGGTTAAATTTACAGCCATTAACAAATCACTGTTAATGCTGCCGTTTAGTTTGTAGTATGTAAATTTGATTGAAAAACTGTTTTCTTTTTGTAATTCGCATGAAGGAGTTAAATGTTGTTTTATGCTAAAATTCTTAAGTAACTGATCGGCGTGATCAGAGACAACAATTATTTATGATTCCTTCAAGACATTGCAACGATCAGATACTGAGTGAAATCTGAAAAAAAGACTATACCGACAAATTTAGACGGAAGTAGATATAACACTTTTTAAAAGAATGTGAATTCAGTTTAAATGAGAGGTTTGTACCAAGTTAGTACGTACAGTCAATGCTCTCTGTTGGAAGGTGATTATCTATCACCGGGAACACTTATGCTTTTAAGGGAAAAATGCAAGTTTTTTATGGCGTTTTGTTTTCTAAATAAGAGTGTAAAAGAAGAAAGGAAATTTAGTGTTCTTTAATAAGGCAAAATTATAAGGAAAGATCACGTAATCCTGTAAGAGAGCTAAATTTTTTTAAACTAAAGTCATATATTAACCTATTTTTTTCAATTGATAAAAAAAAAATTATACTTAATGGGAAAATAAGCCCGTAAGTGATTCTTTTTTTAATTTGCTTATTTGCAATTTAGGGCGAGTTGATGGTTTTTGAAAACATATTGAAAACACTGCATGGAATTAATTTCTCATTTTTTCGGTCCATTCAAAATTGAAAAAGATCGTGAAGCAGCGATATATCTTAAGGTGGTTCACATCCTTTTTTTTCATAAAGAAAAATCAATGAAAAAATTACATCCAATGTAACAAAAATAAAGATGTTGTAGTTGTACCTAAATAACCGACAAAGATATGGCTAATGTATTTTGCTCTTCATAAACTGCATATGGAAAACATGGTTTTTTAGCTTAGACAAAATATTTGCGTCTTTATAAAAAAAAAAAAAAAAAAAAAAATGTAGCTCTATTAATCCAAATACATTTTTTAAATTTTTTTTTACAAAAACTGACAAAAGTAAACTCGGACTTATCCAAAGAAAAACAACTGCTGAACTTTTTTTATTTTCGTTTACTCGAACTCGAATGTAGGAAATTGCTATAAAATTTATAATTACAGATATTTAAAAATAGAAATAAGTACATAAACATATAATACGTATATAGTTAAAAATTATCCGAGTTTATTCATTAATTTGCTAGAGACTTTGAGAAATCAAAATTCTACTGTAAGGGTATGAACCTTATGCAAGTAAATACACGTACATATATAAAAACTGTACACAAATGCACATACACATATTTATTAATTAAGTATTTCTTCAAATATTGATCCCTGTGCTTTTAGGCTAAAAAAATAGAGCCATTACATTTTAGGCGGAGGTACATACTTTGTAAGTATTGCACTCTTTAGTTTTAAGCGGATGTACATAAGTCCTTGACTGTTTGAATGAAACACATTTATTATTTCGTTTTATTTTTCAACGTAGTCTCCTTTGAGCTCTAAACACTTTGTCCGACGTTTCTCCAATTTTTTTATCCTTTCCAAAAAACAAAATTTGAGACGGTTTCATCGTTCCGCCGAGCTATTTCTTCAGGTTTGAGAACAAGAAATAGTCGCTCGGGGCTAAATCCGGAGATTAGGGCAGTTGGGGTAGCAATTCCTAGCCTAGTTCATGCAATTTCACCATGGACACTGCGGATGTGTGCACCCTTGCATTGTTTTGGTGGAAAAGATCTTTTTCCTATCCAAGTTTGGTAATTTTGTTAGCAAATCCTCATTAAATTAACAAAATAAGTTGGCATAATATTTTCTATTGATTCTTGATTGTCAAGCCCACCATGGCCTTGAATGAATATTAAAAGAAATTACCTTATGAATATAATATGAATTAATACTAAGAAATGGCCTTGAATGAATATTAAGAAAATAAATACGAGTATTATTAATTTCTTATTTTTTTTTTTAATATTTATTTCTCAGCAGTTAAGGTAAAAAATCATAACATCTGCATTTTAGGCGGAAATACACACAATAACTTTTATTTCAAGCCATAAAAATCTCTGTATTTAATTACATTCTTTATTAGTCTTAACCAGATGTAACTGAATGTTTGTATTTTTTTCAGCTACTTTAACATTAATAATATTTTAAGTTAAATCTTTTTTTCCTTAATAAACACAAAAACTAAAGCCCAGTGACTTGAAACTAAACAAGTGATAAAAAGTAGGTAAGCGATTTGCACAAGAATAGTTTAAGAGTTGCCGGCTTTTTACCCCACTGTGCGTCGCTTAGAAAAATTTTAAAAAGTATATATTTTTTGTTTCGCAATAAAGCTAACATAATAATATATTTATTCGAAAAAGTATTCATACTGTAAGCATCATTTTGTTCAGGAATGTTCCTTAAGCCTGTAATGGCCACTTTTATAAAAAGGATACATATGTAGATCGTGCACACTTGCTTGAGGTGATTATAAAGGAATCTTTTACATACAGATTTAAAACTATATTTTGCGATATTACCTAAATTTTTCTTATTCCTGGTTTTTAAGTTTCGTATAAATCAAAAGTTTTCTGAAAAGTGCTTTGGCTCAAATGAAAAACAAATCTATTACGTAGATAAATTTATTTTGTCAATTTTATAAATTTATGTATGTTGTTGTAAGTACTGAACTTTTTTATTCAAAACCGACTTTCCGCCTGAAAAAATTGATTGACCCATAACTTCCTTATTTATGTACCGCTTTTGAGAAAAACTTTTTAATTTGCAGTTTTCAAAAGTTTCCAAAAGCAATCAGTCTCATCAGCATTGTAATTATATATGCTCCTTTGATAAGCCAACATCGACAATTTTCTTGTTGAGTTTATCCAAAAATGGATTGAGAGAATCGCTCTTGTTCGACAATTTTATCTCCACATATTTGGAGCCTTCGAGTTCGATGTGTGATTTTGCAGACCAAATACCTAACTTTTTCAGGATTTTTTCAAAAAGTAAGTTGGCTTTATCCTTCTCAGCATGTTGCATGTTGTTGATAAGTTTTTTGCTCTTTGATTGGAAAACCATTTTAATAAGGACTTTTCCATTTTCGGAAAATCGGAGACCTTGAGCGTCTTTCTTTTACCTGGGCTGGATTCAGATTGTGTGATAAACTTCTATATGATGCTTAATTTTTCTTGATATGTGTTATTTTTGTTCTAACTTTGATTTATTTGAAGCATCAACTTTCTCCATCAATTATTTGCTATAGATTTCCTTCAACGGCATGATTTTACTACTATTTAATACTGTAGACTGTACATTTTCGCTTTAAAAATCTAATTTCAAAAACTTTTATTGCTTTGTAACGCCTCTTTCGTATTAAGTCCCTGTTTCATTTAAAAATCCCGTTGACTTGTTAATAGTTCTAATTAATTCAAAGAAAGCGTTAATACCCTAAAACTAATAATTGACACAGATTTCCGAAACTACTAATGCATAAATACATTTAGTTCATTATAACCCCTTTTTCAGTTGTGTCAATTGCAAATTTTCGTTTAGCACAAACGCCAAACGACAAGGTCAGCACATACTGAGAAAAGGATTAAAATCTAAAGGATTTGGCAGCGGTTCAAACACCACATACAAGACCAAAAACCCTTTGACAAACAAAAGCAAGAAAATTAAGGACACTGCTACAAGTAGCTGAATGGTATTAAGGACTCTATCATACTTTTATAGGCCCAACAAATGTCAGCATCCGTGGCAAATCTCACAAAGGAGTTTGCGAAAATAAAACGAACGAGTAAAATTTACACCCACGATCAACCCTTTCTTTTTTGATACGTACGAACACACAACAAAGGGATAAATAAATATGCAAATGTTTTTCATAATTTAAAACGTAATGAGATTTAAAAGAGATCAGTAGAATGACAAGGATTCAAACAACAACAACAAAAATACACACATACTCGCCTTACAAAGACCAAATGCAGATCATCTTGCAGGAGTGCTCAACGACCTGTTTAGTTATTTACCTAAAAATTTTAGAAACATCTCCATTTCATACCAAAATATTTAACAAAGAGCGTAATTAATTGTTTGAGCCTTTCGTTTATATGACTTTTTAAATCTTAAACAAAACAAAAGCATGAAATGAAAATTCCTTAAGCTTCTTCCCATCTCCTTCATAACTCTGTAAGGAAAATCGAAGGAGGTTGGTCTTGTTTTAGGGATGATAAAGGGTTAATTTCTTTTTCGATTCCTATTAAACAGCATTTGTTAACAAGATTATAGCCGATCAACCTTGTCGTTTTCTGACTACTAGAATGGCTGCAGCAAGAACGTGCACGTAGTCAAAAAGTCAATTTTTAACCCTCTCCTAATGCTTATAATTGACATAAAGTTAATTTTTAACAAAATTGTTTCGAAAACTCTTTGCCGCTTGTTTGTTTGTTTATTTGTTTTCAGAATTCAAACGATTATAACGACTCTATCCGAGACAATCGCCTTTGAAGCCCTATCACGCCTAACATTCTTCTATTTACTTTAAGCGTAAAAAATCTAATACCTGAAAATCTTTGAAAATTAAGAGAAAAAAAGGAAGAATTTATTTCAATAAAGTGAGTACATGAGTAAATAGAAGAGAAGGACTTCACTTGAGGAATGTGTGCAAATGTTTCTAAATTTTAAAAATTTCTAGCGGAAGAGGTACCTGCACTTTACTTTTTAATTAAAATTAATAATAATAACCAGGCTTAATAAAATATTAGGCGAAAAATCATAGAAATGGTTAAGAAACGTTTTTCGCAGTTGAAAGGATTTTGTAAATAAGATTCTATACACTTCAACGCCATAAATCTATAGTTTATGTCATAAAATGAACTGGCAGCCATTTATTCGAGATGAAAAGAAAGAGCTATATTTCCATAAAAATTGTATTAGAAAATGTGAAATTGATGACATTAATTGGAAAAAATTATATCGCTCACATGGCCACTTCTCGAGCTGATGCATAATTGCATTCGATTTACCGCATTTTGAATTGTTACTCGTAAAACATCTGGTTCCAAATTGGGGATTTCTTTTTCAATGTCTGATTTCAAGACCTGCAAGGTTCTTTGTAAGCGCAAGATCTTAATAAGTCCCAAAGGAAGAAGTCTGATAATTGCCATTTTTGAATTTTATTTTTGGCAAAAATTATCCTCAGTTTTTATATTAAAGGAGCAAAAGAGTTTTCATTTCGTTTTATATAAACAGAAAGTAAAAGGAAGGAAAAGTTTAGGTGTTTCAGATTACATCTTTAAATTTTGTCTTTATTGATTATTAAATCGAATATTGAACTCAATATTGCACTTCCTGTCATTGGCGTTAAAAGGATAATCTGAGGTACGCCATGCGCATTCCAAAAAAGCTATTAGTCCCCCAGTGAAAACAAGGAACGAAATTTTCATTGCTTTCAAAAATCTAATATTTCTTTAACTTCCTAGAAAGTCAATTTGACAAGGTTTCGATAAAAAAAATATGAATCACTTCTACAGATCTGTGAAATTCGATTTTAAATTTATTTTCTTTATAAAAAGTATTTATTCCTTTAAATCTACTGGAAAAAAAAAATTATTTTTCTTCAATCAATAAGTGCTAAAATCACTTTCACTTAAGGGAATAGAAATCATCAGTACTTTCAAGATTTTATGAATTCCAGATGTAAAGGTATACCCAGTGGTAAATATGCCATCTTTATTTAACATGGAACTATTTTCTTTGCAAATAAAAACATTCATGTTTACTTTACTCAACATAATAAAAACAGCTTTCAAATCCTTGAATAGGAATCAAAAAAGTGCATAATTTCCGAATCATAGTTTCAGCAATTTTATGACTTTTTTGGAAGCCGTTTTTTATTGTGTTTTCTATAATCCCAATCAAAAAATATTTGCAGCTTTACAACTGCATCTGGTATCTCGAATCATTTCTCCTTAACAATATTTTTTTCAGGCTGCTATAAAAAAGGACTTTGAAAACAAGGGCATTTTAATAACTTTTTGGAAGCTTATTCTTTTACTAGACGTCAATAAATTATTCACTGAATCGTTAGAAAATCTCTATGACAACATCTCTTACCCTTGCACCCTAATTTAATGAGCTCTTCTTAACTTTCAACATCATGTGTATGTATGCAACTAATATGTATGCTATTATATGCAACTAATATGTATGCCATGGTTTTCTAATTTTATACAAACTTACCACTTTTTTAAGAGCCTTTAATGCTCCAGTGTATGTCGTTATTTTAGGTAAATGAGTAACAAGTGAGAGTGTTAAAAAGATTATACATTATGACTTCATAATGCTGTTGTTATACAAAAAAAAAAAAAAAAAAAAAAAAAATAAAGAAAAACTAATAAACACACACTAGCACATTAAAAAGAAATCCTTTTTTCCTTTAGTTGTGTCATAAACTTGCCAAGCAATGATGAACTAACAATATATAATTTATATTTTTTACTAGTCCTTTCGTTAAGGCCAGTGTTTTCTTTGGAATCATGTTTTTTTGTTTGTAATGAGTTGGTTAGGACAGACAGCGCCCACACAAAAGCCACAAAAGAATAGATAGAGGTTTTTTACGTTTTCTTTAAGAAGAAAAAATATAAAAAATCTTTGCAGTTTACGATGCAACATTAGCCAAAATCATTTAACTGTTTGTATAACCCTTATGTAATACCCTTGCTTTATAAAAACAAATAAGGTAGTAGTAAATGTATCGTAAAAAACGGAAGGACATGCATGAATATACTACAACATCCTTCAACATTATAAGTTAATTTTACACAATGTTTTATGATTTAAAGTGTTTTGCTGAAAAAACAATTTTTATAGAAAAATTATTTTACCTGACTTTTTCCTTCTCAATTTTGTTAGTTAATAATTTGTGTACTTTTTTATGTGTATGTTTTTTATGAAAGTTCTTTTGCTGGTTTTTTACTTTTCTAATTTTATGTCTGTAACCAACCAGTTACGCCTTTAATGAGGAAGAGCTAAACTCTTCATCGTGCAAGGGTTTTTTTATAACCGAGTAAAAGAAAGAGTTTCTGCGAAAGGATAAGAGACCTTTCCTCTTGTTGTCAAGTTAAAAGTAGAAAATCTAACTCTAGGAATTCGCTTAAGAACTATTAAATTTTACGTAAGTTCGTGTAAGACTGCGTAAAAAAGTTGTCAAGGTTAAGTTGCCAGTAGAAATGATAGTTTTTCGTCTGGCGTTTAATTTTTAGTATAAAAAGAATTTCTTGGAAGTGGTTGAAAATATTTTTTCATTAACTCGTGATTATTAACAAAGGAATACTGATGATTGAATGGCTAAAAGTCAAAATAGTATAAAGAATTTGAAAAATTCTTGAAGTAAATATTATTTAGCGTGAGACTGTTTAAACAAAATTTGAAAAAGGTATTTGCAATTATAAAGGGGCTTCCAATAAGATTACGTCGATTCAGATCATCTCTAATGAGACAAAATCGACCAATGTCATACTCGTAAAAGTCAACATAGTCCGGAGCATTGCTATAAATCAGTTGCGCCACAGCAATTCAAACATCTTTTCCATCATGCAAAACTGTCACAGATACATCGTCGAACCCGGGTAGAAACCATATTATACTCGTATAGGTTGAATTATATAAGACCCTTTAACAAAAAGCAATTCATAAAAATTCTAGTGACCAAAAATCATTCCTCAGTGGGCCATTCCAGTGAGCATTAATGATATTGAAGTTATATTTCATTTAAAAGAAATTTCCATCAATAACTCACACGTAAGTTATTTTATTCTTTCTTAACATCGATCCATCTTTATTGAAAAAACCTTTTCTTACACGTAATGTAATAACATTTTTAAAGGCTTCAAAAATATTTTAACTTTCATGGGATATATTTTCTGAATAACATTCAAATTCTATGTTTTTTATATATAATTATATTTTTATAATTAAAATTTTTATTAATCTATCACTTTTCATTTAAATAATTTTAACTAAACAAATCTGTTAACAGTATCTGTGATATCTAAAAGTTATTCGTTGTAAGTCTGTTAATAAGTTCTCGAAAAAGTACATAAAGATGAAATAATAACAATATGTAATTATAAATTGAGCAATTTGTTAAACTTTTTTCAGAAATGAAAACAGCATTAAATATCACTGTTCAGAGCCAGTCTTATCATGTTGTTGCATTCAGCTGATTAATTGAAAAAAATATTTTAAAATTTCCTAATGCCATTAGTAATTCATTTGGTTGTTGTTATTATTATTTCTCGTCTCAAATGAATAGTTAGAGGGTTAGAGATATAGAGAGATTGCCTATGAGCATGAAAACAAAAAACAATTAATTGCAAACGCAGCATGTAAAATAAAATTTATGTATGTCCCAACAAAGAAATTAGCCACTCTGATCATAGATTTCATTATTGCTCCTTTTTTTAAAAAGGAATTGGTAATTAATGTCATTTGGCTAATAAACAATAGCATCAATCTCATACTAGTTTAACACGAACAATTACACAAAATGATCAATTATTTGAAGCGAACTGCTTATAAAATGTGTACGTGTGGCTTATACTATTCCACTGAATAATTCCCCGCTAATAAAAACAACAATCAATTATAAGACCATACAACTCATTTATGCATTTAACAAAACAACAAAACAATACTCGTAACTGTAAACATTATTGAGTATGAATCGTAATGAGAGTGGGTGTATGAATCAGTGTGTGTATGTGTTGAAAGAGGGTGTTTGTCGATTTGATAAACAAGAGTAACAGTGCAATGAGTAAGAATGTACGTGTGGTTGGTTTTAAAAATTGCCGACTGGTCCGCTTTAAATTTACAATGCAATAAAAATTGCCATTGTCTCTGTTATTGATTTAGTTCTTAATCATTTATGTTTTAGTCTATTAATTAATTGGTGTGCGTCTCATTCAATAATTATTCTTTTAAATTTTTTATTGTTGCTTAGTTGCACATGCTGTTTGATTGTAATCGATTGTGGCCGAGCAATTTGTGGTTAATGTTGTAGGTGAGGATCTTTTAACATACATTTAACATTTAAGGGTTTTAAACACAATTGATATTAATCTAAAATGGCACATTCAAGTCATGTATTTGTTTGTTTGACCCCATTCATGACTTTAAATTGCTTGAAACATTTTGAAAATATTTAATTGTTACAATTGTTAATAGTAACAGAAAACTTTAGTGAAATTTTATATGTTCTCAAAAGATAGAAATTTATTTATGTCCTTTTTATATAAACGCAAAACTGTATAATCTTTTTATAGTTGAAAGTTAAAAAAATTTTATTACGAATTCCGAGGGATTGAAATGTTTTACAAAATATATACACATCCATATGTAAGTCTGTATGTACATATATATTACAATTTAATCTATAATAACGCAGGATTACTCGTCAATCTTGTTCATTTAATTGTAAATATGACTATACATACATAAAAGTTTTTTTCTATTTATCTAATGCACGTATGTATATCGAGCTATGTAAAATACGATTAATGTTTTCAATATGTTAGCTTCCATATGGAAATTTGTTCGTATAAATTCGGTTTCGCTTCAGATGTACTGCCTACTCTTTGATTTTGTTCATATAAAGAATATATTGTGGACCACTTTTCCTTCAGTAATACAAAAAATTTATATTTTAAGATTAAAAGCCATATCAACCTTTTTGGTATAACTTCGACTTATATTCAGGTAGTATAATTCTGATTTTTATTTCTACACATAAAGTTTTTTACTAAAAAAAAGCTCTAAAAAAAAACTTAATAAAGTTTTCTACAAAATCAATAAATAAAAAAACGAGCATTACGCTCTGAAGATGGAAATGCGGAAATTTTTTATTTAGTTTCTGTTGTTTTATTTAGTTGAGTTGAACATATTATTATAACATCAAAAAAGAAAGCATATGCAATGCTTTTTACGATTTTACTGGACTACAAGTTATGTGCCGGGATTTTTTAAGTACTATTAAAATTACAGTAATCAATGTATATTTCATTTGCAATTATAATTGTTATTGATGCGAATAAAACTTAAAAATAATTTGATTGGATGTGCATGTACATATTTGGTATATGTAGACAAATAATTTTTATAAATTCAACACTACGTAAATATCTATTTCTACACTTTACCAATATACATACATACTTTTATTGTAATTACATAAGTATGCATAATTAAATTAAGGATAACATGTATCAACGTTCGCAATTCAGTACCACACGTAGAATCTTACTTTTAATATCATACATGCATCCATTTATATATTCATTTTTTAAATTCCATAACTCCAAAAAGAATATTTGAAGTCCCCCTAAAAAAACTTTAAATCAAAATATATACATGAATATGCCATTAAGACATTTGCTTTCCTGGCAATAGCAACCATATAATCATTTACTAACTTAATATGAAAATTATTATATTTTAAGCATTTTTAATGAGTTTATCATCAGAAGAAAAAACAAAACGAGTACACACTGTCTGTTATACAAACAGTCTCACATTCACACTTCTCGACTCAAATAAGGACCAGATGAAATATAAACGGAAACGATTGTAGAAATGAAGAAAGAAATTTATTTCAAAAAGTACATACACACATATGTGTACACATACATATGTATGTATATTGTATGTGCATATTTATTTACCATATAACTAAATTTTGAAGGCACTAATAATAAAAGCAGCGACAACAACAATATTATAGCAATTATTAAGCTTTTCACGATATGTCTCCTTTAACTAAAATAATGGCTGACTTAAAGGAAACACATACCCCAAACATATTAAACAAACCAACCTATTCATACTTCTTATGAGAAACAACCTCATCTCTCTAACGGTGAGTGAGTATTTGAAAATTAAGTTAGCAAAATGTAGCCACATTGAGAGTTTCAAATTGAGCGCGTGAGAGCTTATATTTGATTGGTTGCTTGAACTTAGTAGCGTTTATGAGAGGAATACATGGTGGAGTTTTGTTAGAAAAAGAAAAACGATGGATAACGACAGAGACCACACCCAGACGTCAGCAGCATTTATATTTATGGAAAGACCTTCTATACGCCACAGTTTTTGCCAGTGGTATATAAGCACTTATTATACATAACGTCAAATAATATGGATTTAAGAGTACACTAAAAAAACAACAACAATAAAAGGATATAAACTCACATTATAAACAGTTTTCTTTTCAGCTCTGCGGCCTCATTTAATAAATGACTAGTTATTATCTGCATTAAAAGCAGTTTATAACAATCATACCCTATAAGGAAAGCAGCAACAAAAACAATATCATCGCCAGCATGAGAAGCATTAAAATAATAAAAACAATGATTTCGTATAAAAAATGAGCCACCCAAAACCAAATTTATTTTCAAATGCTTTTACACAAAATAATGTACATATCTACATATAAAATAAAGTTTATGCATACATACATACATATGTACTTACATATATGTAAGTGTGTAGATACTGATATATGTACGTACGAACAAAAATTATATACAATATAAAAACACTTATTAATCTCTGCCCAATTTATGGGTTTCTTTGGGTTGATCAACACGTACTACACGTTCTGCAACATTTATATAAGCCTCATATTCCGCGATCTCAGGTGTTGTATCATTATGAAAGTGACCACCCCAATTGGTGAAGGAAAATGAATGAAAGTGTTGCAAACGTAAATCTAAATCCTAAAAAAGAGAAAATAAAAATAAATGACATAAAACTGTATTAGTTTTAAAAATTAAGCTGTAGCGTTTTATTATTTATTGCTTGTTTAGAGGACCATTTTAATTAATTTATAACATAGTAGTATTAATGTCTTTACATATTTAATTATAAATGTATGTTATGTATTCAAGCGTGAAAGTATTAGTGTATAGAATAAGACAGCAAAATTTTCATAATATCTTTTATATATTTTGGGGAATGAAATAAATTTTTTAAATAAACATTTAATTACTTAATATTGGAATTTATTATTTAAGATATCCTCCCCAACTAATCGTTAGAAACAATTAGAGCTCTTGCAAAATGCATTAAAAAAATGTATTGTTTGTTGTGGCTTTAGCTCTTCATATGGCGACATTTCATTGGTTGCTAAAACCAAATCGTCAGTGAAGTTTAAGCAGTTTGAAAGCATTCACCCTCGGATGTTCATGCCATACGAATCAAATACAATATGAGAATTTAAGAAATGTATTGTTTGTTGAGGCTTTAGGTCTTAATATACCGACATTTCATTGGTTGCTAAAACCAAATCGTCAGTGAAGTTTAAGCAGTTTGAAAGCATTATAAGCCTACTATTACTACGTTTATACGCACGTCTTATTTGCAAATAAAAAAGAAGAATGTTGCCGTATAACTTTTTTATTGTAACTTATTAGCTCACTTAACAAGTCGTGAATAACGACACTATTTGCAAATAAAAAGTAAGACGTTGCCACTTCATGAACGTTTTTTGTGTTTTACTTACCAAACAATCATATTTTCGTCACATGGCATCACTAATAATAACACAAGTTCTGTATGCAATTTCTCGTATAAACAGTGAATTAGTTATTTGCAAATAGTTCTATTTGCAAATAAGACGTGCGTATAAACGTAGTATATGATTATGTATTTTGTTATGATTCCTATACAATATTGATTCGTATGACATGAACATCCGAGGTTGAATGCTTTCAAATTGCTTAAACTTCACTGACGATTTGGTTTTAGCAACCAATGAAATGTCGGCATATGAAGAGCTAAAGCCACAACAAACAATACATTTTTTAAACATTTAATATTTTTTTTGCTATTTCTTTTTTACGAAAGTAGTTATGGGTATAGTAACCAACATTGAGCCTGAACTTTATATCCTTTATTATTTAACCAACTTACTAAACTTAAGAGTAGAACAACCAATGTCTTACTTTCAATCTGATTTGGAAGAAGCTAAAAATATGTTTGTTTTTTAGGCTTAATAAATTTTAAATATTTTATTTAACGTTTTTATTTAACTTCAAAATATGGGAAGTTATTGATTTCACTTCTAAAATCGTATTCTCATTAGATTTAGATTATGCAAACTTCTCAAAACTTTTGAACAGCTGAACGGATCGGCTACAATGTAAAACATTCTGAAGATTCTGACCTCACTCATATGTTGCGTCAATACGTCAATAAATTATTTGAAAATCTGTATATGTATATGTATTTATAAAATCAATTTTAAGGCATGTGAAACTGTTGTCAGATCGGTTTTCAAAATTCTTTCAGTTTTCTGCACTTTAAAAACTGCATTGAATCTCTACAATTTTATCTTAATTGGCTCGAGAAATATATTTTTTGCAAAGTTTCGAGAGCTGTATTTTTTTTAATTAGTACCAAAATTTTCTACCGATTTCTGCAATTCCGTCTAGCATTAACAACGAATACAGTAGAAATGTATGAAATTCTGTATGATACTAATTAATATATGTATACGAAAGTTAATATTTTCTATTATTTCATGAATAAAATCTCCCATAACGCAATTATGATAGTTTTGTCCTACATGACCGCTTCTGACAGAGGCACACATTTTTTTTGTTTTTTTTTTTTTTTTTGTTTAGCGAAATTGTCCGGTTATGTCAACTTTCTATGCACCTACAGTTCTTTATATGTATGCGCGCGTGCAAGAAGTTTTTAAAAAATGTACACCTAAACTTTTCTTCTGTACAATCTATCTCGTATGAACTTACGTGTTCATGTGTTATCAAAGTGCCTACGGCGTTTAATGTTGCTGGCATTTCGTAGAATTTCAGCCACTGATTGAGCTGTTCTTCTGTTGTAATAGGAGTTTTACTAAAATCGCGCATTACATGCTGATAAGCTTTGCCCTGCTTCATTAAGAATAAGCCACCCATACCTAAAAAATGAGATTGAAGGTGAAAAAGGTTTGGAAATTAAAAAAAATAAATAATTATACAATCTTGTGCTTACCCACACATTTATCCTGATATTTTTCTAACAAACCTTCGCGTACACATTGCATGAAATCCTTTTCACCGGTGCGTTTTTTGCAGGTTATTTTTATAACATCACCCGGCTCACCGCGACACACAAAAAGATTAAGCAATAAAGCACCACGAGGTTCGCTATCGGGTATGCGTTCGAGGACACATACTTCTTCTTCACCTGATACCACAGCTGTATAACTACCATTTGTAAGTTTTCCATCAGCTGATACACCCATATTGAAAATACCCTCACAATTGGAATTACGTAGCGGAAAGGGACCGGCTCCAGCACCAACTAATAATAAAAATTATTACATTAAACATTTGTTCTTTTACAAATACTCTATAAAGTTTCTGATAAATATTAGAAATTTATTTACTTACCTATCAAAATTTTACCTTCGCCCATAAATTGCCGACTTATTTGTGGAATGTCATACAATTTTTCACGTTTAACTAAAGGCATAAGATATGGGTTTCCACCCACTTCCAATATGGTAGGAGAACCACATAAGCCTTGCAACAATAAAAAAACATTAATATCAATTTCTGAAAAATTCCCAACTTGCTTTAATACTTACCCGCGCCAACAAGATTGTAGGGGGAAGCAGTTAAATTTGGACATGGTGTAACTTCAACAGTAACATTCTCAAAATTTGTACTCAGACTTTCTTGTATCACTAAAAATAACATAATATGTTATCTTTACACAAAAAGCTTATCTTAACATCTATACGTGTGTATATAAGCACAATGTTAAAAAGCTTTCTATACGAAAAGCTAAACAGTTGCAATAGAAGATAGAGATGGACAAGAGTTACAAATAGTATCATACTTGAAATAGTATACATTTAGCGGAATAGGTACAGATAAGTCACTCTGTAGTTCGAAACGAGGGTTTTCAAATTCCAGTGTTAATAAAGCATGAATTCTGACAATTTTCTTTTCAAGCCGAATTACTGAGCAACCCCCAGTACTTTTTAATATTTTTTCATGCTCACACATGATTTTAGAATACAAGTTAGTTCTACTGGGTAGGTTAGGTTAGGTTAGGTTGATTGGAGGGGTGTGATAGCCCATGTCATACGACATACACTTAAGCCAGCTTGTTGTGCGCTCCCTTTATTTATGTTAAAAAATCTCAGTATTAAACGTAACTGCACTCTTAATAGTTAAACAGAAAAGAAATATGTTTCATATGGTCAGCAGTATTTTTGGATTTTAAGATAAATATTTTAATATTTATATGTGCACTTTCGTTTTATAAAGTTCACATTGAATCTCTTCATAAGCACATAACTGTCATTATATGGAAGCTTTACCTCTCCCTAATAAAATTCATATAAGTATGTACATAAATATATACATACATATGTAAGTATGTATACATAGTCATAGTCATGTCATATAGAATTTACAAAAAAATATACATATATGTGCTTATACTAAAAATAAAGTATAAAAAATAACTGTTAAGATCTCTATTATACATATAAAAACCCGTATCGCAAATTGAATACTCAGATTTAATTTATACTGAATACAAAAGTCAAGAGGTTTTATCAATTGACAGGGCATAATGTTAAAACTGAAGCAGCATATAGCAACTAGATCTGAGTGATATATGTATGTATTTAATATGAAGATATTTTTATAATTTAGTTTATCTCGAAAATCTGGTTTATCTTATATTTGCACTTGATCGAAGCACATTTAAAAGTTCCAAATATACATATGTATACACATACAATGTATATATGTATGTGTGTGACATGTATATAATCAATATTTATTAAGATAATCAATAAGTACTGATTTCTATATCCAGTTGCAAACTTTTCAATTGTAAAACGTACGTTTGTAGCTAATGTCTCATCTCTCGCGAAACTTTTACAAATTTATCTATAGATATTTTTTATCTCCTTTTATTCTTCTATCCATCATTAAACAACTGATTGCCTCTCACCTTGTTGAAGTTCTTGTAAAGATGGTCGGTGTAGTGGTTTTTGCTTAAATACCAATTCTCTTGTATTTAAAGCTGCCATAATTGTACAATATTAATTATTATTGGTTTTTTAATAAAATTGTCGTTTGACTAAATATACAAAACTATTTATTTTTATTTGCTTTTGTAGCTGCCAACCGATAGGACGTACCGTAAAGGTCGGTGAAATATTATTGACTGAGTGACATTAATAATTTTAAAAGCTAGTTGCTTGCTATCATTCTATCTATCAACAACTTGCTGTTCTATCAGGTTTTATTTACTTTTTCATTATTCTGCTAATTCCATAATAATTTTTCTGTTTCTTATTGTGCTCTTATTAGTGTTATTCTTTAAAGCAGCATGCGTTTTACCCAGTATATTTGTAAATATACCTCAGTTCTAATCAGTTATTGTGCAGGGGTATAGAATTGATAAGATAAATGTATTTAATGAAATATTGTTTGTTACTTATAGCCCAATTAGCATTAGATTAGTAACGATAGCTAATAGTCCTATGACACTTGGTTAGTAAAAAAAAAAAACAAACCGAAAATTGATAAGAAAAAAAAAACCAAAATACACACCATGGTGGTGAAAGAACTTTCTAAGTTGGTGTTAAGACAACAACTAAAATAACAAACACAGGCGAGTTTGTCACAATCTAAGTATTAGAGTTATTGTACATCGTCAACAAGGAGATTCTTAAGTCAAAATATGTATTGACATTAAAACTACCTTATAAAATTAATCACCATGCTACACACATATGTAAGTACAATGAGTAGTGGCTGTTTTAGTACTAGATACCGTTATAAATATTAGGGCGGCTAGACTATAGTTGAGCTCGGAGCAAATTTTAAAGCGGCCCGCTCATACAATATTATTGAATATTTTATTGTGGTACATTAGTTTCTAATAAAATATGTCGCAACGTTTATAACAATAAAAATTTAACGTAATCCTATCACTCGTGTACCAAACTCAAGTACATCCATCGCTTATTTTACATTTATTTAGAAAATTTTCAACAACGACATTTCTCGAATATAGAAGTTTACTCTGATATAATTTGTGGTACTCGAAATAGTTTTCTAATCTTAGAAAAATTACCGAGTGCACAAAATGAATTTGATTTTTTTTAAGTTATTAAACTTTATAACCGCGTTATCTCAAATCGATTGATTCGATTTTAATGAAATTTGCAACAATTGACATTGACGAGGTTATTAGATATTGGGTTCGATCAAAGCTTTTGCTTAAATTTGTTGCGAGACACACACATACATACAAACTCTTAAGACAGCATTACAAAAATGGAAAAAAATCAATTTTCGAGATTCGTTGTAGAAATCATTTGCTTCTCACATATGATTACTAAATTTACTACTTATATCATCCTACATAGCTTTTATGTCCTTTTTCTTAATATTATACAGAGAAAAAACATTAATTAAAAATGGCAAAATTATTTTTAAAGACTCAATTTATTACACGCAAAGCACAATTTCATGAACCTTGATGAGCGGAAACTTATGAAACACATTCGTTTAACAAAGAATAATTTTTAAAATTGGAGAAAGAGATATTTTTATAAATTTTATCAACAATATATTAAAAGTATTACAGTAAATTCCATCACATAAAATATTGCATGAGCTGAGCGAACTGTGCTGAGATATTAAATTTGTCAACACTGGTATTAAAAAAATATGTGAATCATCCTGTACAAATTTGATATCATATTCACCATGTTCATTCATTTATACATTTTGCTAATAAAAAAAAAAAACAAACAATACGCAGCTGTTTGTTGTTAGAAAAAGTTAAGTAAAAGATAAAAATTTTCCCAAAAATTTAAGTTGTAATACAAATATATGTGCATTAATCCGATTCAAATTTGATTGTTCTATAATAATATTTAAAACACCAAATACATAATTATTTTTATATTTACATACATACATATATAATGTAAAATATACGAAAGAACACACAAGATCACCCGTAATTAGGTTCCCTTTAGAAATAGAGATAAGAACACGCTCAATTTGTTATACAGTCGGCACACATACATAATAAAATGTTGTCTTATATTAAACGTAAATTATCAGAAACAGACAGCTCCAGCGTTGACGCACAGTTAGTGCGTAAAACTTCGCAAATGTCTTTGGATTCTGGTGTCAGCTTGAAGGCAAATGATGCGGTTGCAATTGGCGAAGATGCTTTACTACATGAATTGGGATATCGAAATGCCAACGATTTACAAGAGACCGTTTATGGCAAGTTTAATAAAGTATTTTTATATAATTTTAATTAAATTTATAAGGAACTTTATTATTTTTTTGTTAGATTGCTTAAGAACCATTAGAGACCCAGAAAAACCGGCCACTTTAGAAGATTTAAATGTTATATATGAAGATGGTATATTTGTTATGCCACCAACAAAGTCTAATGTATCAGTGGTGAGTTAAACTAATTAATTTTAACTAATAAATTTGTTTCAAGCTAAAACAACAATGGGCAAAATTGTATATAAACAAAGTGGATTTTTTGTTGGTAAATTCAGTTAAAAATCTGTATTAGTTAATTTTAAGATCTACAGTAAAAAATGAGCAACACATTTTTTACTAATATATAAACACTTCCTTTTTTCGAAGTCGACCAAGAATTATTAATTAGATCAAGCTTACTCATCCCCTCTCACATATGAATAACAACAATTTTTTGTAACTGATAATTTTTGATCATAGACAGATGATGAAAAATATATACAAAAATTTTAACATCTCATTTATGAGAAATATTAAAATTATAGCGGTTACACTTTCCTGAACGAAACTTTTAAAAGTTTGAAATTTACATGATAAATACAAAGAAATCGTTTCATAGTGGTATTTTTATTTTTCATTAATATTTTAAACAATTCAAATGTTTCAAAACGATGCTCAAAATATAAAGTATCCTTAAAATATTATAAAGACATTTTATAACTTTTCTTTCTTTTTTATTCAAAGGTTCGCATTGAATTTAATCCTACAGTACCTCATTGTTCCCTGGCCACCTTAATTGGTCTTTGTATACGCATAAAAGTTGAAAGAAGTCTACCACACAATATTAAATTAGACATTTATATTAAGAAGGGTACACACAATACCGAAGAAGAAAGTAAGTAGCAAGTTTATTTTTAATATTCTTAATTTAATCAATTTCTCTTATAAAAATAATCACCTACCTGCTGACTTTATAAATCAAAATTACAATTTGTTCGATTTGTTGTATTGAAAACAACAATAAAAAAATTCGGATTTGTTTATTTTAAAAAGAAATTTTCGAACTAAACTTCTTAAATTTACAAAGTCAGACGGTTATATTTTCACTATATACGAAAAATAATGAAAATATTTTGGTAAAAAACTTAAACAGTTAAAAAAATTAATAAAGAAACCATTATTCAAAAGTCTAATTGTTGTACAAATTGGTTTTAATGTTGAATTTCAAAAATATTAATTATGAATGTTGGAAAATTTTTAAATCAATATGAAATTTTAAAAACATTAAATTGAAAGACTGAATTTTATATAATCGTTGTTTTATTAGCAAAAGAACAAAACGTTGAAAATTATTTATTATAGAAATATCGAACTTTGTTATGATATTAAAATAAAAGACAATAAATTTTGAATAAAATAAATAAAATTCTTTAATTAAGGGTCAAAAAACTAGAACATATCTTTAATAATATTAATACCATAAACAAATTTGGAAAATTTGTTGAAATTAAAATTTTCGAAATGATTTCGAATTTTTATCGATTTGGTTCTCACAAGGCATAAGGTGCGTGCTATTTTTAGAAAAATCTCTGACGCATATGGTAAATCTCGGCAGGTTTAAAATAAATTTAAATATTTCCAAATATAAATGTATTCTAAAGAATAATTTAAAAAGACTCAATAGCAATTCTGTATTTATTATATAAGTACATATTTTTATTGCAGTTAACAAACAAATTAATGATAAAGAACGAATAGCTGCTGCTATGGAAAATCCTAATCTTAGAGATCTGGTGGAAACTTGCATTAAAGATGAAGAGTAACCAAAAATAATAATAATGAACTTAAACTTGAGAATATATTAATTAATTGATAAAATAAGATAATGTAAATGAGAGGTCTTGGTAATAACTTTGTATGCAAATGTTTTGTTAACATACATATACATGTGACTAAATATTAAAATTGTTATTGAAGTTGAACCGTGTGCAAATAATTATTTAATCAACCACATGAAATAAATAAACTTGACCGATAAATTATTAGGATTATAAAAATGTACGCCTAGCGTGTGAAAGAAATAACAATAATATTATGGCCGCTAAACATGGTGGGTGAAAGGCTATGAATGAATATAAAAAAAAAATTAATGGCATATTATCTTTTACTTTGGTTTTTTGTTTGTTGGTTCATATGATAACATTCACCAATCAGTTGAACTGAACTATAAATTTCAAATTGATTACTTGTTTATAGTTTATTTATAGTTTAACAAAACAAATACAGTTTGAATAAGTAACTTTATAAATTTTTTCTTGTGGCCGACATTTCATTAATGAACTTTAAGCAAACAGAGTTTGTTTGAAAATTTCCTCCAACCTGTTTAAATAGGAATACAATAGCAAAAGTATCATGAAAAAGATATTAGGTTGTAAGCCGTCGAATAACAATTAGTAAGATCACTTAGAGATGAGCGGTCAAATTTAGAAAAACTGAAAATATATACAAATAAACTCTAGCTAAAAAATTGTGTTCAAATAATTACATAAACATATTAAACTTATCATATAGTTAAATACCTACATACAATACAAAGTATAATTCCTTACCTCAAATAAAGCTTGACGTCTCAAGTTTATAAGTTTTTACATAACCTAATACAACATAAGATATCACTAAACTTAAACAATTGAACCAAAATATACAATAAATAGCGAACTCTGTGGGACCAGTGAAAATGATTCGTTATTAGAGGAGGTCATAATAACCGTGGTGATTATTATTATCATAATCAATGTGACTTGAAATCGCAAAAGATCTGTTCTCTAAATCACAATAGCAAGAAGTTGGCGATTTCAATTCATGTTTATACCAAAGTGAACTGGTGTATTTTGATTAACTTGATTACTAAAGGGAAAGTAAAATGCTGCACTATTTGAATTCTCCATGTTTTCTTTTATTATATGAACAACGACTATTTACATTTTTATAGAAGTTTAATCAAAAATATAAAATTTAAATATTGCTTTGAATTTCTCAACTATTTGTTTCAAAGCAATAGCATTGAATATAGACAGTTGATATACTTGATCGTCGAAAAACTTAGTTGCCAGTGCTCTTTAAGCATGTGCTAAGTAATAAAAACACACATTTCTTCCTTTAACATTCATAGGAAACTAAATTAATATCGAAATTTAATCTTGAAGCTGTTAAACATTATTAAGTAGATCTCTGGGTCAATATGCATATCTTCTAATACAAATTTTTTATTTTTTACTGGTTACATACATATGTATGATAAAAGCAATCTATCAGTGGAAAGTAAGATAACGCAACATCTCTGAAAAAAAAACCAGAATTTGGACCAGTAATTAAACATTTTCTATGAAATATCGATTAGACTGAAAACATTCCTTAGTTTGTATTGTTTAATGATGTTTATCGATTGCAGTATACAAGCAGGAGCAAGATTGACATTTTTGTTAATAATTTCTTTTTACATATGTACATACATATATGAATTAGGAAGCAGAATGCGTGATTTTCAGGACAAGCAGGATTAATTTTGGCGATTTGACAATCTTGCGAGTGGCTGAACATGGCCGTTAGTTTTCTTTATTAAGGGCAAAATTATGACGAAAGAGCATTCACCAAAATGTACTTCTTCCAGAATAGGAAGGTCTATTTATACGGGTTATCATCATCGCTTACATACATACATATGTATATAGATGACGGTTTATGTTTTCATTTGTGTGTGTTTATTTTTATCACAGAATATACACAGAATACCTATAGCCTATGATTTTTATCTTCTGTTTACATTTTTGGTCGGCAAACCTGTTTTTTTGTATTTGTTTACATTTTTAAGCGCCATTGCATATGTTCTTTATTTTCAACGGAGCTGCTTTTGACAGTATAAAACTTACACCCAATTTTCACGATGATTTTTTAAGACATGTCTTTTTCTTATTTTCTTTTAAAGTTGCTCCCAAAATCATGTCACATTTTCATGATGATTTTTAAAACATGTCTTTTTCTTCACTGTTGTTGTAACAAAATATGTAAAATATGTATGTATGTATGTGTAATAGCAAAACTGCGAATGAGAGCAAAAAGAAGAGATGTATTTTACTTCATTGTTGTTGTTAAAAAAATCACGAAAACAGAAACCATGACTTTTTTGCTACCCCCCTTGCTTATCTACCTAATATGCCTACAAACAAAAAAGACATGTTTTAAAGACAAGTAAAAAAATCATCGTGAAAATTGGGTGTTAATTGCACGAAAAAATGTTTGTAATATTGTGTGTTGTTGTATAATTGCACCAATTTGTATAAATAGACATCCAAAAATTCCGTTAAAAGTTTATGCATTGAACATACCTAAAAGAAAGACAGAGCTGCTCTTCTTTTATAACTGCAAAGTCGCTTGGTGCTTTACTTCAACGCCTTCACTACATGTATAGGGATTGAATGTTTGTTGCTAATTTTATATGTACATATGTATTGTTGTTATCACTGTTTTTGTCATAGCTTGATTTAAGTAAAAATTCCGATTCGGAGAGCTAAAAATACATCCAAAGATATCGTCATCATTATATCCAAAAATTAATTAAATACGTCTAGGGGAATGGGTGAATGTATGTATATATAATTATGAAAATTAAAAAAAGAAACAATGGCAGCAATTTACGTAAACAAATATATATGTATGTATATAATGTGCGAATTATATTAGAATCAATTAGACACTGAAAGCCGTGAAAGGAAAAGAAGACTGCAAGAGAAAAAAGAACAAGTAAAAGAAAAATCATCATCGCTTCACGCTGAGAAAGGGAAAGGAAAACACAAAATATAAACAAAAAGCAAATAGGGATCGGAAAGACCCACGTAAACACAAAACCAACGCAATCATTCAGTCACACATAAACCGCACACCAAAACCATTGAAGGATGGGTGTCATATTGGCGAAATTTCGGGTGAGTGGAAAATATGAAATTTAGGAAATTTTTTTTTAACAATTAATTTTTTTTTTGCTTTTGCAGAGGGAAAAATCTACTCAAGCCGTGTTGGAAGCCTTACAAGAAAAAATCGACGCACTAGAGGCTTTTACTGTTAATACCCAGGAACAAAAGAAACGTATTGTTGGCAATTTTCTGGCAGTTTCCATAGGAGTATATGTCATAGCATTTGTGGTCTTTTATTTTGCTTACTTCCCACCCACCTGGAAGGATAGAATCGTCTATTGTATACCCCTGTTGCTATTTCCCATTATGTGAGTACATACATAAATGGAAATTATTTGTTGTAAATATTACAAAGCGATTGAACTCTGTCAAATTCAAAGTTGTTGGGAACTGAATAATGTATTGCTATGGAATGTGCATACATTATCGCGAAAATGACTTTGAACTGAAATTCAAGAATTGTTTATTTTTATTGGTCTGTTTATTTAAATTCATTTACATTAAGGTGATAACATTTGGTAGAGTATTGTTTGTACAGGTAATAATATTCAAATCGGCATTACAAATTATCCGATCGGAAGAGGATTTATTTCCGTAAATCGGTTCTTCGGAGAACGGAAAACGAAAATTTTCTTCAGAATGACATAAATTTTAATTTTCAAAGTTGAAATTGACAGACTTTCAACTTGCTTCAAATGTAAAAATCTACATAAGCTGAAAGTAGTGGCCTTTGCATGTAAAAAAGTTTCAAGTGAGGCCTTAAGGTACGATAACTTTATTGCTGTAAGAAATAAACTGAAACTAAAGCTCGAAAAATGAATTCATTCAAAAAAAAAAAGTAAATAAATAAATAAAAATAATAATAATAATAAATAAATAAAAATAATAATAATAATAAATAAATAAATAAATAAATAACAATCCGAATGGAATCTCTGGCACGGCTGATTATGGTGTTTTCTTTTCTGCAAATACGTGTAACAATTTGTTAATCTATCTAGTTATGAGAAATATATATTTTTGTTAATTTAAAAAATATAACTCCCTTTAATGTTAATTATTTTGTCTATAAAAGACCTTTCGGCGCAGAAGCATTTTACAACTCTTGAAATATAAAATAATATTTGAATGAAATAAAAATATATGTATATTGTTGAAAGGCAAACAATTTTACTCTTTTTATTTGAAAAGAAAATACCATAAAATATCAATTTAAAGTTTTCAATATATAAATTTAGCTAATTCTGTACGTGAATAGCCTTAATTGCACATAAAAACATTTTTAATAAGAGAATTATAATGATATAATTGAAAAAGAAATAACTAATTAAAATGAAAACTAGAAAATTTAATGAAATTAAACTAAAAACAATTGTGTAGTGGTGTGGTGAAGTAAAACTTATGATACGTGTCTCAAATTTATGCCACTTTTACTTACATATATTTATTTATAATATATATTTTATAGAACTTTTAATTTCCCACGATAAAAAAATGGGAATTACGAATTTTAGCAGGAATTTCGAAAATCCGATTTTCATCAGATCTAAGTGCTTTGAAGTAGTATGAAGCTATTCTGACCATTTTTGCGATGATACCCTTATATACAATACAAATTTGGTCAACGCAATAATCGATTAAAGCAAATCCTCAAATATTGCAACACACAAATTGTTTTCATTGTTGACTCTATTGCGCATCTTTTCTGAAAAATAAAACTTTCTTATGGTAACTTTTCTTTAATATATTTTTTTAATGTATACTTTATTTTTTTTCGACAATTAAGTCTCAGAGTTTTATAGAATTAAATTTTAAAATAATATTATCTTTTTAATGGAGAGAAGAAAATAAAATGGCCTAAAGCAATATAATGGTTCTTCCTAAAATTGCAGTGTAGACAAATAATTTCCTTTTGACAGTTCAAAATTTTCATTTTGTATATTTAAGTACGAGTACATTCGTAATTTTTAATTAAATGTAAATATCAATATCTACCAATACAAATGAAAAATAAAATCTTTATTTTAAGTACTTAATATTGAAATTTATTATATTGTTTGTTGTGGGCTTAAGCTGTTCATATGCCGACATTTCATTGGTCGCTAAACTAAATCGTCAGTGAACTTTAATCATTTTGCAAACATTTAATTTGGTGGAGAGACCAATGATACATCTTAAGAGGAAAAAATTAATATTTCACACACAGGATTCCTAAAGAAAATTTCTATCTGCAAATTTTTTTATCAAAATCGTTGTCGAAAAAATTAAAAAATTTTTTAGTTACTTTGATAATTTCAAAATTGTAGAGCGACTTTTTCTTTTCAAAAATATGCTTTTCTTGCTGAGCTGTAAATTTTTAATTGCAATTGATTTGTTTTGTTATTTTTTTTTTTTCAACAAATTAAGTCCTATAAAA
Source organism: Germaria angustata (assembly GCA_963681545.1). Taxonomy (NCBI): domain Eukaryota; kingdom Metazoa; phylum Arthropoda; class Insecta; order Diptera; family Tachinidae; genus Germaria; species Germaria angustata. The sequence goes on from OY813002.1 coordinate 86,166,886, forward strand.
CTTTGGTTTTTTATCTTCCTTTTAGCATTATCCTGCTTCGTTACTTATTTACATGGTATTTCCAACGTAAATTAAATATAAACTCGAAAAAGCTTACAGCTTTAAGAACAGAAAAGAAGAAAATCCTTGAACAGGTTATGGACAAAGAGACTTATAAAGTGGCCGTGAATCTCTTGGCTCGTTTTGCCGACAAACCCAGTAAACCATCACTTGGTAGGAATCAGCTACACAATAAAATATAATTTAGATTAATAATGTGTTACTTTTTTCAGCTTTAACCTCATCAACACCGGTTAAAAATAGTAAATTACTTAATCGTTCTCTACCCTCACGAAATTTAGTTCAAAGAACTCAACAATTGGCTTCAACACCATCACCTAGAATCACCTCAAATTATTTAAATAATACGCCACAGTTAACTTCACAAATTGGTTCCTCATCGCCGACAATGGCTTTGATGCCTCACAATAGTGGCATCCATCAACAGCTAAGACGTCGTACGCCTTTTCCTATTATTAATCAACAGGAGAAGGGAGTATTTGATCGTATTGTTGATGTACTAATTGGCGATGGACCACAAGATCGTTTTGCCATGATCTGCAAAGAATGCTATTCGCACAATGGTATTAAACAGTGGAGTTTTAATAATAGATTTTAATTTTGAATTAACGTAATATCATTTTGCAGGCATGGCTTTAAAGGATGATTTCGAATACACTACTTTTAGATGTGCATTTTGTAATGCTTTAAATCCTGCACGTAAAACCCGACCAGTGGCTCCTCGTTTGTCAGTTTTGCCTATTCCTGCTGCAACAGAAACTGATAGTGATACAACTGACTCTGAAGATGATAAAGATGATTCAGGTAAATATTTACTGAAAAATACATAAATATTTATGTGTGTATTTGTATTGCAGCTTTAGGTTGCTCATAATGAGTCATACACACATTTTTTTATTCGCTTATTGCAATTGATCACATACTTTGATGTAAACAAAGTATTTTTTTATTCAAAAGCAAATAATGGTTAATATAATCGAATGCGAAACAATAAGAATTGATTTGTTATGAGAAAGTGAGTCATGATAAAAAATTTTGGTCCCTGTTTGTTTTATATGCATATATTTTTTTGAAATTGCCTTTTAAAAATTCTTGGGATTACAAGAGTTTTTTTGTTTGTTCACGAAAAACAACTTCCTGATGAGAAATGGGTTTTACTACATAGTTTTATAAATTTAAAAGGAAATTTCGTTCGAAGATCAGAAACAAATTTACGTTTTTGAGTGCTGCTTCTATATGGTTGTTTCCGATATTCGCAATAAAATCAAACTATGTTTTGAAACCAGTTTCGAAATTCGTTATTTTCGTTATAAAACTGATTTAGCAAGTTCTATCCAGCCACAACGGCGATATAATGTGCTTGTGCTCCTTAAATATTTGTAATTTATTTATTATTGTTATTATTTTTTTAATTTCAATCATATCCATGAAACTTCTGAATCGTTGCCCCCCGTTGACGAATCGTATTCTTATTGAGTGATTTTAAACAAATTTGATATTTTGTGATTATTAAACTGTTTTCCGATGAAAAAAATTCTTTTGCAAACTTTTGTTATTTCTAAGATGTGAGAGAGTTGTTTAAATTTCCATAAATTTTTACAGTCCTAGAAATTTCATTTGCTTATATAAAGAAATATACTTTAGTTCTAAATCCAAATCTTATAAATATCAGAGTTCTGAGAAAATAAAGATCCAAAAATCATAAGAAGTAAAATTGACAGCTCAATGTCTAAATTTGTTCATTTGGTTATTTTATTTTGATTACATTGGAATATTTTCCTTCGGCTGTTTTTGACATTGATTAAGGATGTATGTAGTTGCATTTGTTTTACCAGTGAATTTACTTGTTATGAATTCGCCTCGTATAAAAGAAGTGAGAAAATCCCGTATAATTTCGAAAACAATCTTTTTATTTAATTTTTCAGATGATGAACCAACAATGAATGTAAATGCCAATACAACAAAATTTTCCACACCGACAAACACTAGCAATGCTCCACTAAATAACGAAAATGCTACTACACCACTTTCATCACAATTATCCGAAAACGATGATGAAAAACCCGAAACAGAAACTCAACCACAAACTAATGAATTGAAGGAAGAAGACAAAAAAGCGCCCGAATTAAAAACAAATTCATCCTTCGATCAGTTACTGAAACAATTAGAAAAGTCTGATTCTGCCATAGAGGACACAACCATGAGTCCAGAATAAAACTACGAAACTATTATTGCATGTAACAATACACAATGAATTATTATGAATACATATGTAAAATGTTGAATTTTTAAAAAGTTTTTTTAATCATATTTGTTTTAATTTTTTTTAATTTAATTGATTAGTTACTTATTTATTTTTATATACATACATGCATGAATATTTTTTTATGAGATTTTGATTAGATTTTCCTTATTTTGTAAAAAAAACTTAAACAATTTTATTTACGAGCATTTATTTTTATTTACAAATGAATTATTAACATTTCAAATAGCCACAGACATGAAATCCAAACCCAATGCTTTTAATTAAACTGCAATTACTTACGTTTGTTTATACAAAATATTATTTGTCAAACTTGTAATTAAATTAGTATAAAAAAATTAATAAATATTTTTTTTAGAAAAAAGAATAAAATAATAAAATGAAAAGTAAAATATTGCATCATTAAAAAGGTCCTACCCAAAAAACCACCACCATTTAAGGATCAAAAGTCACAGCACAATAAACGTGATAATATTCATTAATTGTTTTCGTTGTGGACATTTGTTGCACCAATTCTGTGGCATGCCAAACAAATCAAAATTTAAAGTAAAGAAAATAATAATAGAATTTCATTCGCTTGTAACGAATCTTTTACACCTCACATGTAGGAATTGAGATTAAAAGCTAATTTCTACTGACAATAATGCTTCCCTTCCATTTGTATATCAGAGGTAGATTGTTACTCTGTAATTCGAAAACTGTTCGAATTTGCATTACAAGGTAAACACCCTGAGCAACAAAAAAAAAAAAGATTTTATTATTTAAAATTCATACAAAAGTGAAATGTTAACGTTTTTATTTTTTCTAGAAAATAAAATTTGGGCCGCATTTTATAAAACGAAACGCTTCTAAGCGTTTGAAATTTTTATGAGAACTGCTTCGATTATGGGATTTTTTTTCGAAACGATTCGTTTTTAAAAATGGAGGAGCCCTTGATATATTTTCATAGACAATTTCATTTTGTAAAAGAATAAATGAAAATGATCAGCCCTTTCGCACATATATATCGTCTCGATTAAAAAAAAAAATTAATAACAGCCTCATTGATTTTTTTTTTGCATCATATTACTGTGGAGAATCCACCCATTAAACTTTTTTATTAAAAAATCGAAAAGCTTTAAAATTGAAACCAAAAATTTTACGATTGTTACGATTTTTTCAATATTGAAATTTTCCTAGGCGAATTTTTTCTTCCATCAAATACAATTCTTTTCAATATTAAAGAGTTTTTCCGACAGTGGTTGGCACTGTTCGAAAATGCATCACTGCGCTGCATCAGAAAAGCAAACGTTCTCGACTATAACGATACACAACCGCATTTGGCATATTTTTGATTACTGTTGCAGTTAAGATTTTAATTTATTGTTACAGTGATGCATTTACGAACAGACCCACTCCCACAATCGCAATTCTGGACAAAAATTAAATTTTATTGATAGACTATTACTATTACTAAGATTGCTTTTAAACAGCCAACGTTTACTTTTACAAAGTTTTCTTTTTTAAATTTCTCTTTTAAACTTTTTTCATATTCAAACGGGACAAGTTTACTTTCATAAAGTTTGTGCTCTTTTGTTTGAATGAACATTTAACATGCAAACAAATATGAACTACGAACGATTAACAAAACAAAATTTCCGAATACAAGAAAGTCTACATACATGCTTTCCTACATTATTTTACACCCCCATCTCTCACTCGCTCTCTTCCATAAACTCAAGACTTCAAAGTAAACTTTCCCTGTGTCAATGCCGTCTAAGGTTAATGAAATGGCAAGTGGCTGTCAATAATAGTCAACTGTTGCCTACAACGAACATAGAACTGCCATTTGCTTACCGTCGACTTGATTTGATGACGACAATTAGAGTAATGGGGAATACCTTCTCGATCTTTCGTTATAAGGACTGTAAAAATAAACGACGTTTTAAATTTTCCAGACTCTCCGCTTAGAACCTCTGCTGTGGTGCATCCACAACAACTTGTTTTCCTATTAGACTACTTCTTCGTAGCTATAAACATTTCCTCCACCGTACTCTATTACTTAATATTATTAAATACTATGCTGAAAGTAAGAAGTTGCTTTAACAAAATTAATATGTATATGCTTTCGTAAAATATTACAAACGTTACGATAAATTTATTGAAACGCTCACTGGTCATAGTGCCACATAGAAAATCTTTGAAAATTGTTTATTTATTTGCATGTAGCCAAGCGTGGCATTATTATACCTGTACTCGTATATCTGTGTTTGGTTTGGTTCATTACAAATACGATTACCAATTTATAAATATTTTCCGGACCACTGATCAAGGCCAGCTGGAGTTGATTCAAAGCCATCAAGCTGCAAGACAAGACTAACAAGTTGTAGCCGCCATAGATAGAATTGTATATTTGATTCTATGCTTTTTGTTGCTTCAATTCTTAATAAAGAAATATCCATAAGAAACGCCCGTTTTTTTTGCAAATGACAGAAATCAGTGATTCGAAAGAATGAATTGTTGTGGGATTTTGATTCAAGTTTTTTTTTATTCAATTCAGTGATTTAATTTATGGATGTGAAAATAATTTTTAATCTAACTTATGGCGTCTACTTTTCTAGATAAAAGTGCGAAATTTCTTGCCCTTTAAAAGAGAAAAAAAGGGAAACAGTGTTGTTCTCGAATAAGCACAAACTTATTAGGAACAAGCAGACAATCCTAAAAGGAAGTTTGTTAGTTTAGGTTAGGTTGATTGGAGGGGTGTGATAGCCCGTGTCATACGACATACACTTAAAATTTAATATATTTAAGATTTCAGGTTCAGTTATTCGACGCTTTGCATCAATTAATGCCATTTTGCGTCTTCATTAACCTTAATTGACCTTTCGGAATGTCAGGAAGGTTTAACATCAAAATTTTCCGTATCAAAATTTTATTTTTATAAAAATTTCGATTCCAGCGGCAAATCAATACTTTAAACTTCTGCAATCGTTCATGGTCTAGATCTCTTTTAGTCGCTTGTTACTCATAAGATGGACATGACGGCGTTTAACTAATGGATGTTCATGCATTTGATATTTATATGAATTTTCATGCTTGATTTACAGAATAAAATTTTGTTGTGCTTTTTTTCTTCTAGTTATTATTTAATACACCAAATTCTTTGCTGTAACTTGCCACGTTATTAAATAATAATAATAAAAAAAATTAAAAATTCCACCGCCTCATTTCATCAGCAATGGGAGACATGCAATGCTGGTTGGTTCTTCTGGACAAAAATGATAATGCCATAGAAGTTGTGCCTTAAACAGAGACGCAACTCAATTAAGAATTTTCAAATGGGGTTATTTTACGTATATAGGTGTAAATTGTTGTTGTTTTTTTCCAACGAAATAAAAACCCCAAACAAATTTATTAAAATTACGGAACGCTTCACCTTAGTGAAATACAAAATTAGAGCTTGTGTTTGTTTCCTAGATAATCAGACAACTGTAGCATTTTCACTTTCGAAAAAATTTGGTTTTTGTAACACGCCTGTATGTACATATATGTATGTCCATGACTATATATCGTCATCTAAAATCCAAAAGGCCGTAAGTATACCTTTTTAGTTCATATATGTCAAGCAAAAAAGAGGGACTATTTAATACTTGGATTTGATTGCTTGCATTGTATGATTGTCAACAAAATTCATAGTATAAAATACTACTTTTATATGCAAATCGCAATTTCTTTTTAAATGAAGTACCGTCGCTTAATCTATATATATATATATATATATATATATATATATATATATATATATATATATATATATATATATATATATATATATATATATATATATATGTATATATATAAAATGGGATGTGTGTATGTATGTATGTATGTAACGTAATGGCTCCAAAACGGCTAGGACGATTTTGGCGAAATTTTCAGGGAACCTTCAGAATACTCGGCCGGGTGACACTGTGGGCGGAAGGGCGTGGAAAAATCAAATTTTCATATTGCACCACCAATGACATATACATATATTTATTTTTTGTGCTTTTTTTATTTTATTTTACTTTTTTTTTGGAAAGCCGTTGTCATGTTCTTCAAAACGAGATATCAAACTCTTATATCGGTTATGTAGTTCCGAAGATATTTTGAGCTGACGGTGTCAGCTATACATATATATATGTACATAAAAATTACGTGTATGTTCGTGATCGCTAAACTCAAAAACTAATGGACCGATTTTGACCAAATTTTATATGCATGCTCTATGGGCCGTGAGGAGTGTTTCTGTGTAGTTTGAAGTTCGTCCGACAGATGGCCCAATATTTTGTTTTTTGTGTTTTGCCCAATAGAGATTAGCGCTATAAGCCTCTGCTGCGTTTTGCTGAAGGCGTTGGGTCCTTAATCAGCGTGTAGTGGGGTTAATTAGCCCGATACCGGTATTTGAACAATAATTGCTATGTCGATTTAGTGCAAATTTGAAGGCAAAACAACGTTTGCCCGGGTCAGCTAGTTTTAAATAAAAGCAGAAGCTCTGGATCGATATTAATAAAATATATCTCGTTTGCAGAAAATAACTTGAATTTTTGTTGTATTTTTATATTTTTTGAATTAAAAAAATCAAGAATTTTTATTTGGCAAAGTTCTCTGATATATCTAAAACGTTAAAAGAGATTAAAGATTATATTTTCGTGGAATTTCGCACTTTTTTATTTAGTTGAATAGGGCAAACCTTCATCTCGTTGTGATAACATTGATCATGCAGCTGTTTTCTTTTCGACATAGCGATATATCTCGAAAACTAGAATCAATTTGAAGAAACTATTAGATTCAAGTTCAGCGCCCAAAATTACATATGAAACAATTTTTCGCTGCTGCAGTCCAAAACGTGACCTGAAGTACAAAATTTACGCTAAAATGAACGTGGGAATTATTTTGAGAATAAAGTGAGCAGTCAAGCTAAAACTTGAGAAATGAGAGAAAGGGGAAGGGCACCCCTTCAAACAGGTTATTACTTATTCTATAACTAGAGAACTAAGAAACTAGTTAAATCTCCGAGTGTTTTTAGCACTACCTAAGAGATATAGTACGTCACGCAGGAGACCGGAGTGATAGGAGTGAGAGGAATAAGAGTAATCCCTTACAAAAAAAAAAAAATGTGTATACAATCCCATATCTTGAATTAATCTGACTAACTTTCCCTAACCTTTCAGCGACCCGTAAGCATGACAACAATAATAATACGGGCCGTGGCTAGTGTACGAAACAATTTTGTGGGCAGATTTTTAAATTTCTTTTAATTAAGGCCTTTTGCATTTTAGGTGACGATATACCATTTTAAGATAATCTGTGATTTTTCTTTGTGTACACGCTCCTGCCAGTTAAATAGTCTTATCTAACATTTTTGAAACTTGACCACAATTTTTGCAAGTGCACAATACTGATCGCAGCGACATGACCACGATTCTAGCACCAGGTTTATTTCATGACTATGAGGGGGAAAAAACAGACACATGATGTTGGTGTGTGATGTTGTTGTTTTAATGCTTAAAATAAAAAATAATAGCATATTTTTATTGTTGTCGCAAATTTTAATTTATGAAACGTATAAACAAAAAAACAAAAAGAAAAAGAAACGAATTATCTGCCAAAGAAATTGATTTGCACGAATAATAGACAAATAAGCCTCAATTTACAACGTGCTTCAGATACCCTACATAAAAATGTATTAAATAAAGGATCTAATTTTTTTATATAGAAAAATTTAAGCAGTGAATCTTTTCAGAGTTGGGATCCTGATTAGTTCATCATCTTTAGTTTTTGTTGTTTTTTTATAATATTTTTTAAGGGAAAACACAATTTATAACGGCAAAATGACCAGGGTAAGAGTCAGCACGGTGAATAGATGGTGGGCCATGACCGAGGGAAGATCGCCTATGCTTTTTCCAGAGCTTAGGAACTAGATGGAAAGGAGATATCGTAATTTGGTTTACTACATGACCCAATTTCTTAGTGAAGATAGTGTCTTTAGGCCATACCTATGCCGCTTCAAAATATTCGACTATGCATTGACGTGAACTTGTCACAGACGCTAGACATGCGTTTCTGCATGTCCGGGATTTAATACACAGAGGTCGTCTTTCGCACAATGATCAGGCACTGAGATTAGAATACTCGTAGACAACATTGTACGAATGATGATGGGTTCACTTACAAATTGGACGCTAATCGCAACCTTTGTAAGATTGATTCTTTTGGAACTTCACAAAGCTGTAATGAGATCACAGTAGGGGTTAGATGACCGATTCCATACAGGTGAAGTAATGTCTCCACCGGTGCAGAGTGAATTTAAAGTGTGACATTTAGTAAGCAAGCGCGAAAATAGGGCATGCCAGTAGGTCGGGCCGCTGGTATCACCAGCATTTGTGATGTACGAGTATGTATGTATATGTGTGTATATACGTTATGTGTGTAAATTTCATAACTTTTCTTCTGTATCAATCGAGAATAATGTTTACGACGTTCTAAAGCATTTTAGTCTCATTTAGATGACGTGTGATCACGAATCGATTCGATTTAAGATTTTTTGAAAATACATTTTTTGAAACAACGTACATTTGAAATTAATTTTATGCTACACTTTCGATGAAATCTAAAATCTAATTGATATTTTGATTTTGATTCATTCGAGAGACACTGCTTGTCGAAAATTTTCGAGGAAAGTGTTTTTTAAACTCCAAGAATCTATATCAAATTGATTTCACAGACTCAGAAGTTTTCCAACACTTGGAAAACTGTTTCGAATGCAGAAAATTTGATCAAAATTCATAAAAATTGTTTGATTTATACCGAATGGAAGATGCTATTTTCGTCAACAGTGTTATTTTTAAATAATTTTAAAAATGTTTGTCAAATCAATTTTCTTAATTCCGAAAATTTTACTAGATATAATAAATTTTAACTGAGAATATCGTAAGTAAATTCTATAGATTTAGATTTCAATGGGATCCAAGATGCAGCCAACAATGACACAGTTTGATGAATAGATACGTACTCTACTTGTGTATTATATACTACGTTTATACGCACGTCTTATTTGCAAATAGAACTATTTGCAAATAACTAATTCACTGTTTATACGGGAAATTGCATACAGAACTTGTGTTATTGTTAGTGATGCCATGTGCCAAGTGGCAACGTCTTATTTTTTATTTGCAAATAGTGTCGTTATTCACGACTTGTGTAGTGAGTTAATAAGTTACAATAAAAAAGTTATACGGCAACATTCTTCTTTTTTATTTGCAAATAAGACGTGCGTATAAACGTAGTAATAGTATAAAAGTTTTGTTTTGTTGTTTATATTATTGCATTATCTTTGCTATTAGTCCCAGTGTGCAGGGTACTCTTGAGATGCCATAACAGTAACACAAATTTTTTCTTTGCGATTTTCAATATATTGACGTTTTTTAACAGCTTATTTATGGCTACACAAAATTTTATGGTTAATTACAAATGAATGTTCGTTGGTTGAGTGGGTGTGGGTGGCCCAAGCTCCTGATGTAACAAAGCAGCAACAAACAGACAAAAAAAAACACAAAACAGAAATCTTAATAATAAAATGTAAAACTAAAAAAGCAGTTAAAAATGCGACATGTGACTATTATTATGCCACATGCCTGCAGTAGATTAAATAGAAAAACTTTGCCAAAATAAAGTCAAGAATTTATGATTTTGGCAGGTTTAAGCAGGAAGATTTATGCAAATTACTTCCAATAAGACACACCACACCGTCAGCAGACAGTAGGAAAGAATGGCCCCTTGAGTACATTTTGTGTATATGTGTGTGTGTATGTGTATGTGTGTACGACAATTAATTGTCACACAGCACACAAAAGTGTTAATAATCACATAAAAATGACTCATATTCTTAGAGCACACATGTAAAATAGTAGTTCGTTCCTAAGCATTTTCAAATAATAGTCTAATAAATTAAGTTGCTTAATTTCGAGAGCCATAAACATGCGAACAAGAATATTAAGTTACACATATAATTTTTGAAATTTAATTTTTATAGGTATTTCGACTGTCGTTAAGTTGACAATTATAATAAACTGTTAAAGCAATTAGTTGCAATTTTATTGATTCATAATTAAGGCCTGACAGCCCAAGTTACATAAGCAAAAGGCCACATGTAAGTTTGTATAAACGAGTGATCAAGTATTATTTTATTAACATAGAAATTAGAGCAATTATGCATTTATAATAATCTCTTTACTATGGATTTCAATTAGACTCTCGCTCAGAAGTTGTCTAATTTTAATGCCAACAGATCACTGTATTGGCATTAAATTGTGCCAACAAGAACATTATAACAATTAATTGCATTTTTCTATTCAACAACAAATAATTTTAAGTGCTAAGACGTTTATTTATTGATTAAAGTAAGAATTATTTAAAATTATTTTGATTTAAGCCATACAAATATTTACATACAGATGTGGTTGTTAATGTAAAAGAACAGTACAAATGCTGCATAAATTAATTGGTAACAGTCGAAAATTCGTCCTGCGAAACCAGAGTAGACAAAAAGACTTTGTTAATTTAGTTTAAGGAAAATGAGAGGATTTTTCCTCCAGATTAAATTTAAATAAAAAATTTTAAATCCATTTTTAGATGAACTGTATTAAAGGGCTCAAGCTCAAAGCCCATCAGAATCCATATAAAAATGAAGTTCATATCATAATGTACGAGTACTTCATGATGGGAAGCCTGTTAGTGGGAGTTGTTGGTTGTTTTCCCTTTATTTAATTTCATTAACACAAAGCAACAAAAAAATTAAATAAATTTACTTGTTATATTGAGAATATGAGTTTGAATTTTACGACACAACACACCTTACAAGCCTTCCGGTTAAACACACGTTTATTTCTCATGCAAATTAATTGCACACATGAATATGCATTCAAGACCAAGTTAATGACAACAATAACAAGCCATAGACCCACAACAACAATTGCAAAGAATACATTGGAGAAAAAAAAAAAATAAAAAAAGAACTGAATGGAAAAAATTGATTTCGGAATTTATGCGAAAATAGAAATAAAAATTAATGAAAAAATTATTGAAATGATTAAAACATTAAATTTATTAACAATTTGATTGATAGTAATTGTTTTCGGATTAATAAACAAAAAATTATAATTGTTGTAAATTAATGTTCTTTTTAAATTTTTTCTCCGTTTTTTACTTGAAGTGAAGGTTCTCCAGGATGGACAGATAGATATGAAACAGTGAACTACATATTTTGTTATCCGGAATAACAAACGTTAACGTTATATTTTGAATATGTCTTCACTCATGTGATCGCTTTTGAGGAATAGATGAGATTGAATTTTCGTTCTGGCACGTAAACACGCTCTGTGCTGCAGGCGCAGAGTATTTTCTGTGAGAAATTAAATTTTTTAAATCGCAGCTTTTCTAAGAAACTACCTATTGCATTTTTAAAAAGCATATATTATAAGAAGTACTTTTTATAAAAAGTAACTTTATAGAAAAAGTACTTTTTATATAAAGTACCTTTATAGAAAAAGTACCTTTTATAAAAAGTACCATTTATAAAAAGTAACTTTATATAAAAAGTAATTTTATATAAAAAGTACTTTTCATATCAGCTAACTTTATATAAAAAATACCTTTTATTAAAAGTACCATTTATATATAGTACTATATATAAAAAGTATCTTTACATAAAAAGTACCTTTTATAAAAAGTACCTTAATATAAAAAGTACCTTTGTATTAAAAGTACTTTATTAAAAGCACCTTTTATTACAAAGTATCTTTAATAAAAATACCTTTTATAAAAAGTACCTTTAATAAAAAATATCTTTTGTAACAATTGTTTTTAAAAAAGTACCTTTTGTAAAATTTATAAAAAGCATCCCTTATAAAAAGTACCTTATATAAAAAGTAAATTTTATAAAAAGTACCTTATATAAAAAGTAAATTTTATAAAAAGTACCTTATATAAAAAATAAATTTTATAAAAAGTACCTTATATACAAAATACCTTTTATAAAAAGCATCACCTATAAAAAGTACCTTATATAAAAAGTAAATATTATAAAAAGTACCTTATTTAAAAAGTATCTTTTATAAAAAGTACCTTTTGTAAAAAGTACCTGTTATAAAAAGTACCTTTCATAAAAAGTACCTTTTATAAAATGTACCTTTTGTAAAAAGTACCTTTTATAAAATGTACCTTTTGTAAAAATTACCTTTTATATACAGATACCTTTTATAAAATGTAACTTTTATGGAATGTACTTTTTATAGTGAATGCAATCGGTAGTTGTGTATTTTCTAGAAGAGAATTGTTTGAAACCCGTAGGTTTTCTTTTCGGACACAAAAAAACGTTTCAATGTTCCTATATTATATCCTTATGTTATATAAAAACCAGCCAGCTTGCAGTTCATAAATCTGACGTCACTTTTAATCCATTTGAGTTTGTAAACCAACTTGTTTCAGCATTAAGTGACCACAAAAAACAAGAATTAGAAGAAATACATGCATACATTTTTCACAACTAAATTAATTAATTATAACTGTTTGTTCTTACAAGAATTAAATGAATTCAAATAAGTGAATAACAAGAAAATTCTATTTAAAAACAATTCAATGAAAGTTGATGCTAAAACATTGACGTGAGAGTCCATTGCCAATGCAAGTTTTTTTTTCAATTAGTTTTGTTGCTGTGGCAATCAACAACTACTGCTGCCGCCATTGTAAGTATGTACTTAGTTGTTGCTTGCTTCAGTAATATATTAAGCACTTAAAACATACAAGTAACTTAAATTTAAATGTATTAAATAGCAACAAATTTCATGTAGGTTGAAAGGTGGGGGTCTTTACTCTTTCAAGTCTTCAAGTATATTTCTCTAAATACTGCAAGAAATCAACTTCATATCATATTATTAGATCAACAGAAAAATGCGATCAGTTTTTAAAAATGTTTTAGAAAACAAAAACAAATCAGAAAAAAATATATAAAATGCTTTTACAACAATAAACGGTCTGGCTGGAATTACAATAAAACATACATATTGTATGAATATTGCAACAATAAAACTTGTGGTTTTAGCATTGCAATACAGTGTTGTTTAAGGCTTGAGAGAGAGAGAGACTGAGAGCAAAATTATTATAACAACAACTTCAACCCAGGGTGCTTGGCAATAAGAGGTGTTTGTTCTAATCTTATTTTTGCTCTAGAAAAACAGTAACAAAACAAATTTTTTTACACAACATATTGTTAGAAAAATGTACATTCAACAATTTCGCTTTCGATTTTATTTTTGCTTTGCATTTTCGGTATATAAATATGCTGGAGCAGTTAAGAATTAACCACAGTCAACTTACAATACTTACACCAATTGGAAGTTTATTTTTCATAACTATTTAAAATATAGTTCAATTGGTAGAATTTTATTGATTTCAAGCACTTTTTAAAGAAACAACAACAGCAAAATGTTCACAAAGTTGGTAAGTAATCCAGCTCTGCTCTGGCGAAGGATTATAGTTTAAAGGATATTTTTATTCGCTGCTTTGTATTTAAAGGCCTTATTATCGTTAATCGCTTTGGCGTGGGCGAAACCCCAACACCCAGCGGCTCAATTTCCAGCTGGTGTAAATCCTCAGGACTGTCCCGGTTTCCCTATCTGTGATAATGCTCGTCTGCATAATCCCAACAAATGGCAACAACCCGCTCCCTGGCAACCACAACCCCAATGGGGTGCCCCACAGCCTCAATGGGGTGCACCACAACCACAATGGCAGCCTCAACCACAATGGCAGCCTCAACCACAATGGGGTGCTCCTGCCCCTGCTGCTGCTGGTGGTGATAAGTTTCCAGCTGGTGTGAATCCCCACTCCTGCCCTAACTATCCCTTCTGTGATGTTAATGGCGGCAGTGCTAGCGCTCCTGCTCCTCCTCTACCCGGCTGGACTGAACGTCAATATCCTGCCGGCGTTAGTCCTCATACCTGTCCCAATTTCCCCTACTGCAATTAAGAGATCATTTTTAACGATTTTTGTACACAACTGCCAACCATATTCCTTATTCTTTCTTTAACTATCACTCTCTCTTTCTCTCCCTCTAAGTCTCATTTGTTTTTCGACGTTTCACATGTTTCATTTTTTCATTATATATATTTAGACTTTTTTTGTGATTTATTAAAACAATAAAAAAAAATTTAACTAAAATTTTAATCATTCAAATAAAACATGTTTGTGAAAACTCAAGAGATAAAATTTTATGTTAAAAATACTTAATGATTGTTGTTGGCATAATAAAAGGCCTAAAATTCTTAGAAAAAGATCATATGAGAATTTAAAATATAAATAATTTGTAAAATATTTTTTGTTTATTTAAAAAGTGCATTCAATAAAAATATTAAAAAAACATTAAAACCAAAAAAACGTTTTACAAAATCGAACATTTCAAAAAGTAAGTCTACATTTACACTATTGTGCCGCAGTTTAGAGCGATTTTTAAAGTGTTCCTGATCTTGAGTTGACTAAAGGACCAGCTGAGTAGATAATTGTGAAATTTATGATTAAATGTTTTTAGATTGGAATATCATGTTAAAAGTGTAGTATAAATCAACCCCATACCTTGAGCGTAAAAGTAAATTAAAAGAAGGATTTCCAAGGATATGTTTATCAAACGTTATACATGTCACAAAATGCCTTAAAGCTTGTTCCTCATTAAGTTAAAGAGTAAACAAAGTATTCATGTGTTTCGCTGCTTTATCGTTAGTATAAATAAATGTCATCTAATTAAATCAGGGATTTTATACTCGAGACACGCTCTTGTTTGCGAAAAATATGTTCTTCATTAAGATCAGATCTATTTGTGGTCAACTTACCAGCGAATGGCACTACGCATTAAGGAGAACGGATCGTGGAATGGTCTTCTTGCAGACGCATTTTCTGTAATACCCAGCGTAGAGAGGTTCCAATATTAATTTAATTAATATTAATTCGACCAGTAGTCAGGGGATGACTAATACTAAGAAAATAGGTCTTGCCCAATTTATAAATCAAAAACCTTTCCGTTAGTTTGATTCAAAATCACAAATTATTTGCTTTAATTAAAACCATTTTTTACAAACACATTAAACAAATATGTGTATGTATGTATAAAATTGTAAGCAATAGTTAACAAAATGCAAGAACTTTTTATAAAAGTGAACGTTAAAAATATGTTTAATAATTCGTAAAAAAATTTTTAACTTTTTCTTTTGACTGTTAAATAAATTTTTTATATAATTAATCTTCTAATAAATGTTTGTTTTTGTTTGTTTATATACAACAAACATTCCAACAAACATTTCAGAGCTTCTCACACCCATTTGTATAAAGACCAAGAAACAATTAAATTAAAATAAAATATAAAATAATAAAATGCGGAACCTTAAAAAATTGATAACCGTCTACCATTGTTGTTGTTAATAGTGAAGAAAAAAAATAATTGTTGTTCGGTGTTCTTTTTTTGTTGTTGTAATGAATAAGTGAAAGTTGTTTTAAAATTTTGTCCGCAAAAAAACAATCAGAAATTAAAACGTTCCTAATGTTCTGGTAATCAAACGCACACAGACGAGAACACACATACTTAGATGGGAGTACTTATGGTTTGCAATATATATGAATGTACGTACAAACACGAAATCATTGGCAACTTGTCGAGATTTTTGAAGGTCAAGTTTATCGTTTGTGTTCTTTGGCTAGAAAGAATTTGTTGTTGCTATTAGATAAAATCTTTTTCTTAACGCATTTTTTTAATTGATATTTTCGTTATATAGAGTGATTTTTTTACTTTTTGGTTTTTCTGTATGGAGCTTTTAAGCTTTTTCAGAAGTAAGACCATTAAATTAATAAATTTTATTAAGGCACCGCCTTAGCTACGCCAAATTAAATATGTTTTTGACGTTACCCGCCACGTCGGACATGTTTAGTAAATACGTTTTTCGTAATGCTTTGCGTATTTACTTATTTAGAATAATATATTTCTCCTTCTTGGGACAATAACCAGACCAGAAAGACCCAGGGGATGATATATAAATGCATTAAATTAAAGCTAGATGGAAATACCTTTCGTATCCTTTCAACATTTTTCACTAAAGCCAAATTTTTTTTCACAAAAACTATTTTATAGTATGAACCTTGTGTTTCTTGGAGGGAAATGAAATCCTACGAGATGGGATGTACATCTAATTACCATGCTATGGGGTCTCCCTTATAATGCATTCTGCCATAGTTGTAGTGGGCCATATTTTATGGTATGCCCGGCATGGTATTCTTCGATACATAGTATTCTGGGACCTGACGGAATTTTTAGAGATCGGTCTAGAAGACCTTATCAGATTTCTTAATACTGCAGGGTGGATCTAGTATCATTTGTGCGATTTGGCTTTGAGTCGCAACATTGACGGATTGACTCGAACGAGTAGTGTTTTTTGCCCAAATGGGAGCTGTCAATTCTACTTGATTGCTTTTGTGTGGTGGGAGCAGCCGCTTATACCAACCGACTAACCAAACATGTGCAAATATTTGTAAATATTCCTAAAACAAACGGAGGGTGTCGAAATTCTGCCTAGAGCGAAATTTTAATGGAATTAACCCAAGTTCAGGGTTCGGCATTTTACTTTTTTAAAGTCGCATTTTGCAATTTGGATTTTATTTTATTAAAAAAGAGTAGGCAATCCTGTAAGGGAGTTAAGTTTGTTAAATGAGAGCGCTATAGAGAGATTTTTTAATAAATTAAAAAAATATTTGCACTTTTGTTAGAAAAGAAACCCCCATTAAAGAAATAAGCATTTAAAGAAAAAAGTTTTTCATTTATGCCATAACTAAGTTTCACATACAAGTATTTGTAGAAGTTATTTGAATTTTAAATTGAGATTTTCCCAACTTGACTTCCTCAGAAGTTGAAAAAATGCACTAACGAACACTTTCGAATGAATGGAAATGTAGTTCCTTGAGTTCCATTTTTATTTAACTGTGATTAGTAGAATTCATCTTCTTTTAATCGAGTCAATTTACCATTTTAAAAATTACCCGCTCATAATTGATCAATGATTTAAGATATTTTTAATAACCATTTTTTTTTAAATCTAATTTCTGTGATCTTATCGCTTTGATAAATTTTAATTTTTGCCGGAAACCATGATTGTAATGAAAATTTATGTGAGTTATTATACTCTTGGCAATATCGGGGAGGAAAAACCAAAAAAGAATTTGTTAACTTTTTTTACATCTTTTTTTTTTATCATAAATTAAAAATTTTCAAGTGTGATTTATAACAGTTGGCAAATAAAAGGGTGTGGAGTTGTGGTTGTTAATAATTTTTAATGAGTTGCATTACAAGTCTTGATAGAACAAGTATTAATATTAATAAATAAAAGCGGCCAAATATTAAGCAATTTATTTAGTTGAAATAACAGAACAAAAACAAAAAACATAATAATTTATTAAATTAAATCTAGTTTTAAGTGTGGGTTAGAGCAAACCAATAATAAATGAAAAATTTAAATTGTTGTTTTATTGCTACAAATACCACTGTAATTATGATAATTCGTAAAATGCTGCAAGATATTATAGGAAAAGAGGAATTCAATGGAAAATTTTATTAAACTATCCATATAAGCAGACATGGATCTAACTAAAGGTTTCGGAAAGAAAACTTAGATAATAATAAAACAAGCATTTTTTAAATTTTTTAAGAAACTCGTAATAGTCAGGTTGTTTGATAGAAATAACATTTTATCCTTACCCAGGATCTGGGTATTCTATGCGATTTCACTTTTTTTATTAATTAATTAATTAATTCATTTTTCTAACCAGCTACTTATATTATGATACTATTCTATTCTAATGGTTGGAAACCATCTAATTATACTCTGAACCCAAACAAACCATCCGAATATTAAAGTTAATTAATTGGTATCATTATCTTACTTAAATGACTTATTGTGTTCTATATTCCAGGCTGGTTATCATTGTTGTCTGTAATACATTTTAATTGATCTAAAGCGGATTTATCTCACTAATAAATATGATTTAATAAATTAAATTAAAATTAATTAATTTGTTTTCTTTTTTCTAACAATTTGTTTTATGTGTGAAAGGGTTTATTATGGAACTCACTTTGATATTGCACTACGATGACTTGGACACCGGCCAACTGTCCCACAGAATCTCATTGAGTGTGAATCCCTCCCATTATCGTGAACCATAACAGTTTGCAAAATTCTATATATTCATATGAAGCTGACTGCTTAGAATAATTTAATTAAAAATATACGTTTATACATTTAAATTTCTTTCGACTCTCTTTATTTATGAAAGTAATCGTATGTTTATTCTAACAGCAGGTCTCTTTATTTAAAAAAATATATTTTTTAATATTATTTTTGCAATATTTCGCCAGAATTTCGACTTTTTTATAATTGAAGAGACCATGTTGCTAGAATAAACATACGAGTACACTTTCATTAAAAATACCCTGAATCACAAAACTAAATATAGATGAAAAACTTTCTTATATCCTTAAAATAGAAATTTGTCAATATTGTACCCAAAAAATATTAGAAATTTAATTTTTTTTGTTATGGCTTCAGCTATTCATATACCAACATTTCATTTTCCGCTAAGCCAAATCTCAGTTTCAAAACATTCAACTTTAACCGCACCCTCTATACTGCCTCCTATAGCCTTTTTCCCTAGTGCTAGCACAATGCACTGCATAAGTAAGGGCCATCTCCTGAGTCATGGTCCAATTGAAAAAAAGCAAAGCACCAATTTGTAGAGCTATTGCGAGATGGATTTTGCTCTAAATTTATGATGCCACTTAGAACGATTATAAAATTATAATTATAATCATAAATCGTCGAATACTATGAAACAGTGAAAATCAAAAATGATGTTACTTAAGCTGTTTTCGCAGCAAGGGCACTATATGTATGTTTAGGCTAAAACAATAGACTCCATCATATTGATACCACCAGGGATGAAATATATTTTATTTTTTCATTATCGAAAAGATATAATCAATATTTGTTGCATCATGAGCAGAAAAAAATGAATTTAATAGAGGCAAAATTTATAATACTCGTATCTTGCCATTTTGCTCCACGGTTAAAATTGTAATGGCGTATGAAATTAATTTAAAAGTTCCTATTGAGTTTCTTATTAATTTTCATCATAGACAAACGTAAGAAATTCTAATACTCGACCCTTTTAATGTTTTAATTATAAAATATATATTTATATATGGGCTAATCACCTGTTCGTCTGAAATCTCACTGATTAATGAAACCCTACCCATCTGCCTTAGTAAAAATAATAATTTGAAAAAAATATTAAATGGGCAAATTCAATAATCCAACTCCATTCATACAAATAGAATTTAATTGAACCGAAACATTAAACTTCTTTTGTTGTTGTTGAAGAAGTAATTAATCACAAGGTGTATTTCAATAAAAGACTTGTGATACAAGATGGTCTATGAATTGAACATAATAATACAAGAGTTTTTCTTTTAATTCATAAATTAATATTTTGTTATGGCTACCAAAGTTTTATATCTGTTTACACTAGGTCTCAAAAGTAATTCAAAATATGGTTTACATGTGTATATACATGTAATAAAGTTTATTTACAATAATATGTTTTTTCTATTTCATATAACAATATTGTACAAGGGAAAACACATCTTAACAATTAACAACTTATAGAAACAAATTCAAACTATTTAATCTAGGAGACTATTTATTACATAAAATTATTACCAACCACCAGATGGCTCCCAGCCACTGTGGTGCTTATGCTCTTCATGTTCGATATGAACGGGCACATGGACTTCTTTGTAAACAGGAACATGAACTTCCTTAATAACAGGCACATGCACCTCCTTAACAACAGGCACCTCTTTTACGACGGGCACTTCCTTCACAACTTCCTTGATAATCTCTTTGGGTACTTCCTTAATAATTTCCTTATAAATTGGCACCTTTTCCACATGATGATGATGAATAGTGTGAACTTTGTATGGCACGTGAATTTTATAATGTTCACTTAATAAGGAAAATAAAAGTTTGTAATGAAAATAATAAAATAAACAAACAAACAAACAAGCAAATAGTTGGCAAATGTTATAGATTAATTTGTTAGTGATTGTGATAAAATTCAATTTCAAGGTGTTGTTTGCCAGTTTATATCGTGGGCTTTGTGAGTTTTCAACTAATTATATTGATTAAATATGCATTAATGAAAGTGAAAACTGATTTACGTCATTTCTATGTATTAACATTATTGCATGAGTTAATTTTTTTTTTCATTAGTATTATGTGTGATTTTTTGTTGTGGTAATATTGCTTTTAAAAGTCTAGTCTTATTTATTACATTTAAAATTTATTTATTTCTTTCTTTAATCACTCGAGGCCAATAATTATAATTAAGTATTCCGTGTAATTATATATATATTTTTTTTAATATGATATGCCTACAAATTGCATTCACATCGATTGCGGCATTGTATTGTATCTCTATACAACAAGATGTGACAACTTTGAGTTGTCGTTTTGCAACTAGTGCCAACATTTACCCTTATCCATCTAAATATCTATTCAACCAATCAGCCAATTGAACCACTTCAATCATCTACTATAAATGAGCAAAAACATTTCATTGAAAAGTATAAACAAAATCATTTGAAATCGCTATAGAGGTTGTTGCTGTTAGTTTTTGATGTTGTCTAATTAATAATGACAAACATTTGTTAAGCCATAGAAACTCTATTCAAGTGTTAAAGGGTAAGACAGGTTGATCTTTTTTGTTTTAACTATTAAAACAAAAAATGAAGTGCAATTTAAGCAAGAGAATAAAGGTTAAATGAGAATATGAGCTTTTGTTGTTGGAAAATGTTTTATTTACAAAATTTTTCATTGTTTTCTTTTTTTTAATTATCGAATATAAAATGTCTACAAGTCGAAACTAGTTTAGCAAAAAAAAAAAAAAAAATATGAATTCATTAAATAAGTAACGTATTAAAGTTTGATATAAACATACAATGTTTGTTCACACAATGTTTGAAGAGATCTTTTGTATCCATGAGATCATTTAAGAAACTACACGGAAAAAAAAGTGTAATTTTCTTCTTGCTTGAAGTAAAAGTTGTGCTCAAAAATTTAAGTACCAAAGGACGAATCAAGTACGAAAAGCTTCTGTTATTTTATGTGATTTTTTTCATTTAAAGGTTTGGCTATTTTTTTCTTTAAATAATTTTAACTAAATAGATCCGTTAACAAAATCTCAGGTGTAGAAAAGTTATTCGCTGCAATGTCCGATCGTAAATTTTCGAAATATTGTTAATTGAATGCATATAAATATGAGAAGCAAATGAAGATGAGTTAATGAGTTATTTCGATAATAAAAAAATAATTTTATATATATTGGCTTTGTGCTGTCGACATTAAAAATGCTGTTGCAGCTTTGTGAGTAAAAGCTTTGGGTTTAAGATGAATCTTTTTGTGAATGTGTGATGAATGTGGTCCTGAGTTCAAGATTAATATGAAAAATATTTATATATCAAAAAATAAAAATAAAAAATTTATGTATTAAAAATTGCTAAATCAAGTCTATGTTTCCGAGCTGAAATAGCAATTGTCATCTCACATGTTATCGTTGGATTATGGTTTAAAAATCTAGTCGTAAGGTATAAGGTAACGTATAGGCTTTGAAACGTATCTTTCATGCATTACAAATGCCATGAGAAGGAAATAAAATCTCTTCTAAAATGGTAGTGATGTAGTCGTTCCTACATGAGCCAATACCAACTCCCATTTTCTGAAACTTTTTACAGGGTTTTTTTGGGAATTGTTACAGGGTTATTTGGAATCTTTTTCATTTTCTGAAAGAAAAATTTGTTGCTATTATTGGAAAGTAATTGGGACTAATCTCATTTTATTTGGAAGTTATTTCATTTTCTTAAATTCTTTGTGCTATATGAAAAACCACCTAAGGGAGTGTTTTAGCCCCCAATAAATAACACCCATATTATTTTCACAAGTATTTGGCATTCTAAAGCATTTCTGTAGTTAAGTCTTATTTTATTGGGACTAGTTTCATTTGTTTAATTTATTATTCTTTGGATTTCTTTTTCATTAAATTTTGTTCGAACTCAAGTATTAAAAATTCTCATCGTCCCATTTATTGGAAGTTATTTCATTACAACTTATTTTATTTCTTCTTTAGGTTTGTAAGCTTAATGTGTTGTGACTTTTTATCTACTCATATGATGACATTTCACTGGTCGCTAAGCCAAGTCATTAGTGAACTTTAATCAGTTTGGAAATATTCAACCATGTATGTATGTTTATGCTAAAACATTCAAATACAATATGAGAATTATTTATCGTATAGAAATATCACAAAAAACACAGTGATAATGGAGTTATACTACTTTTAAACAAATAGTACAACAAGGAATTTATGTTCGATATGATTCTATTTTATTTTTCTTGAGCTCAATTCCGAAAAAGTTCAATATTAAATTTGTGAAAGACTTGATAAATATTTGCTTTTTTAATATCTAAACGAGTGAAATAGAAAAACTGATAAAAAGTCATATGAAATTTCATGAAAGTCCATTTAATTATAAAGGTGAATTCACCCATTCGTTCTGAACGTTCCGAACGACGTTTTTATATGTAGTTTGACGTCTCTATTTTGAGAAAGAGAGTAAATTTAATGCCGAACAACAACAAAAATTTCGTACAGAACGAATGGGTGAATTCACCTTAACAGTCCTCCCGTGAATGAGTAAAAAAATTACATGGAACTAAAACTTTGTAGTGAATAGAAAGTAAACAATTCCTATAAAATTTTCGAAAAATCCTAAAGATGTGATTTTTGCTTTTTGTTTTTGCTTCATTTGCTGAGAGGGACTCAAAATTAATTTCACGAACTAGTTCACAGTATATTAAGCCCCGAAAATATGATTCTTATTACAATTTTGCGATTGAAGAAAATTTTCGCTCGCTGGTTGCCGCAGTAACGTTTCTGAACTAGTTCATATTTAATAATATGCTTTATTCCAGTTTTTGATACATTTTTATTACTGGAATTAATTAAAAAAGTAAAAAAAAAACATTTTTTTTTTAATTTTTAGGCAGTTGTTTTTTTCTTAATATTAAAAATTGAGTTTAAAGTCCAACAAAATAAAAAAATGTTCAACTGGAAGAGACTTTTTTACGCTATTAACAAGAAATTGGACTTGGTTGGTAGTAGTTCAATAAAAGAGGCATTTCACTTTGCATTTCATATATGACGGAGGATTTTATGTTTGTTTGGTCATACATGTGATTGTTCTCGGGATCGGAAGGTCGCCATTTTGCTCGCTTTCTTAAACATGAGGCTGTAAATATTTTTCTGGGACAATCCCGTGATCTAAATGGAATACAAAAATTTTGCAAAAGTTTTATTTACGATAATAATATATCGTGCTCTTACTGCGAAAAGAAAACTTAAGTAACATAAGTTTTGATTTTCACTTTTGCATCGTAATCGATAATACAAGATCTATAAAATTAAATTAGAATCCTTGGAAAGGGCAACACAAATTTAGAGCAAAATCCATTTTGCAATACCCATAGAAGTTAGTTCAAAGGCAGTTTATAAAAACACTCCTCCTTTAAGATTTTATGTTTGTCATTTTTACTTTTTTGGCGGTTAAGGCGCGACGTGTCTAATGTTATTTAAAAAAGCTCTTTAAAAAGCTTGCTAAAATCAATAAAAATTAGTTATTACACTCTGAAGAGTAAAGTCTGTAATCTTTTCTATTTCTTTTTCTTTAAAACTTTTTAAAGATCAAATTTAAAACAAACAATTATTGGTTAGAGTTATAGATAATATTATTATGTCTATTAAAAACAATAACTTCTCAAAAATTTAATTCCTTATAGTTTACAAGATATTGCCAAAAATTTTAAAAATATTAGTAAAGTAGAAATTTTTCCTCAGCATTATAGTACTCATAGTGAAACATTCCTAAACATCCCAGCTCTTTTCTGCAAACCCTACAAGTCGTGCAAGTATATGCTACATTTCACTAGACCACAACAACTATTTAATTATATGAAACAGACAGAAATCTGCAAGACAAGGAGTCATAGAAATCCGATCTTCTAAATATTTGCAATGAAGAAAAGCTGAGGTTTTTGTTTCATTCTGCCCCACTAATCCCAATAAGATCGACGAACGTTGCGTTTATTGCAGTCTATATATATACTTCTAGTAAAAAAATAAGATAAAAAAATAGTTACTCGTATTTCTGTCCGATATACTGCAATTTCCTTTGACATTTTTTGATTTACTTAAATAATTGTTTACTCTCACACCAGGTCTTTTTATTTCTTTATATTAAAAAGAATTAAATTGTAATAAAATTATTTTTCATTAAAAAGACCTGCTTCAAAAATTAAGACCAACAATTATTATTTCAGCTGGAAAAAAATTAGAATATTATATTTATTTCAGCTCAAAATTATGAAAATAAAACAAATAATGAAAATCGAATAGAACGATCAATTCCGATCGCAAGAAACAAAAATCAGAAAATAATTATTACTTTAACTTGAAAAATGAACAGATTATTTTTTCTACTTGGAAAATTAACGAGAATAATAAAAATTCAATAAACATTTCGGCTTCAAAAAAAAAAAAAAAAATAATAATAATAATTAAAAATCAGAAAAATTAAACACAAACAAAATTTGTAGGAAATAACAATTATTTCTGTTCAAAAAAATAATAATAAAAAAATAAAAATCTAAAAATAATGTTTAGTTTAGCAGTTTTTAAATACATAGAAATAGTTTTTAAAATATGTATTAAAATTTCAATTTTTCAAAATTTATTTGAATCGATTTGTGTATCAGATCTCCTTTTATCACTTGGTATATATTTTTTTATTTTTAAATTATGAATTTAAAAGTAGCGTATCGAGTACACGCTTTCATGGTCGATTTTATTATTACAAATATTTATTGTTGTACAACAACTGTTAGATTAAAGCACAATTTGTTGCGGAATTTCAATTACTTGTAATTGCACAAACACAACAAACAAACCAATGCATTGCACAGTGGCTTAAAATGCTTTGGAAGGTTAAATATGTAAGTATATAAAAATATTTTATATTTTTTATTCTTTTACTTATGAATTGTTTACAACATATTTATATTATGTGAGTAGACATAATGAAAAGCCGGTATTAGTGATGCATTCTGCTGTGTCGAAACTTACACAGAAAAAATTATTGCAAAAAAGATTTCCGGCAAACTTTTGGCCTAAAGTGAATTTTTTTTCAGTCAAACTTCAGGCAATCATTTTCTTCTTTATTCATGTTTCGAAAAAATATAATTTTTGTAACTTTTTATATGCATTTACAGTACTTGGCTCTACTAATTACCAATCAACTCATCGATGACACGGTGCTGGCAAACAGGTACTTATATGTATTTTGGGTCTATGGACATGAAGGCATTGTTGGAAATAAGCTGTTACTCTACCACCTGAAGAGACAGTGTTAGTTCACACACCAGTTCAGAGTCTAAAGAGAACCATTAACTCTGGTTTAAGGGATGAAGCGGAGACTTGTAAGAAGTCATAAAGGATGATGTGAACCCCTTATAACTCAGAAGTCATCTAAGTTCCTTTTATCACTGACGAGAAGTGACTGCAGACTTCTTGAGGGGGTATTAATTGGACTCTGTCGAATCGGGAGGTAGTGCAAATTTTTATAGTTTCCAACTTGTTTTTGTTGGATGATCTCGTTTTTGATTCCTATTCACCGATTTGGAAGCTATCTTCGTTATGTGGAGAAAAGTAAACTTTTTATGATACTTTTGGTATAAAAACTAATTTTCTATTAAATTATGATTGTTTATTTGTCACTGACAATAAATTTTACGTCTGTAAAGCCTACACATTCGCCAATATTCATCATTTCTTTTTTCTTATGTAGAAGTAATTTTATCATTATTGAGTGAAGAAAAATAAAAAAATTAATTCATCTTCAGGAAGCTGGCACTCGATGAGTACCGAAATATCGATAAAAAAAATTAAAAGAAACCTTAAACTTATGTTTATTATGTTTATTAATTTAAATAAAACGGTAAAAAAAACTATAACGTATATTAAAAATTTGAATAAAGATAATGTTTTAATCTAGATTTAAAGAAATGAATGTCATTTTTTTTCAACTTTCACAAATTTAAAGAAGTGATTTCTATCTTAAATTAAAAAAATTTCAATTGGATCTTAGGAAGTCGAAAAGATGCGCTAACGAAAGCAATGAAAATGTTATTTCTTGGGAAAGCAACCACTTTTTCTCACTGAGAATGAGATGGCGCAATTCAGTTCATTGTGACTATGATGAAGTTCATTACAGACGGAGTAAATATTTGTATTTTTATATTGTATTACATTACATTATATTATACATTATATTGTTTTCTTATATACAATCTTATATTTCTTTTTATCACTTGGTGAAATACTATTGGACTGGAGTCTATGAAAATTAGTAAAAAATTATTGCGATTTTGTTTTTTTGCGTAAAAATTTAGAAGCCGCTTTTTATTTGATACTAAAAAAATATCTAGTTATAAACGAAATGTTGCTATGATTGTAGTTCGGTAACAATTGCTATAAAATATTTGCGAAAAGCTGTTGGGACCGGTGTAGTTGATAATTATGTTGTTGTTTTTGAACTCCACTGTATGTAAGTAAATGATATGCCATACCCTAAAGCACTCTTTTTAACTACTTAATTTCTACTATTTCACAAGTTATTTTCTTCAGTTTATTTAACATAGACCGGGAAGTTAGAATTTTGAGAGCAATTAATTTTAATTTTGATTTAACTTTTTCTCATTTGGTAAATTTTTTTTTTAAATTTTGTTTACACAAACTTTTTGATGAATGGACCCCGTTTCAATTTAGCAACACTTCTCCTTCTTATTCGATACAAGAATGAAAGAATAATTTAATATTCCATGCACCACAAAGAAAGAACTTTCAATGATGTTAATAAGATCTAGAACTTGTGAGATGGAAGTATTGAAAACTCAGATATATTACAATAATTTCAACATAGACTTGTCATTACTTGTCATTGTTGTGATATTGTCTTTTGTGGGTCCAATTCACTGGACTAGAAGTTATGCAAAAGATGCTATGAAAAGTACTCTAAATACTATTTGTTCCTTAGTAAATTTTACAACGCCTACTGTATATGAAAATCATCCATCATTATATATTTGATTTTTTTTCACTTAATGTAATTTTTTTATTTGTATTTTTGTCGATAGAACTTCGCCACCGTCTTGGGTAAATTATTTCATAATGAAATGTTTGAGAGCAAAGCAGTAATGGCATTAGACTAATGTATATAAAGAGTAACTTTAAGAGTAAATATTTTTGGGAGAAACGCAGTAAAAAAAGCTTCCAAGAAAGTCTTAAATATGCAGACATATTGAAGCAGAAGCAAAGCAATTTTAACATATTTCCAACTGGCTTTACCATAAGTATAACACAATTCCCTTTTTAGTATCTTTAACCGAATTACAAACTAACTTGAATATGTTAACAAGAGTCGACTTTTGATTTTTTCTCCCTTTTTTCGCAAAGTAAACAAATCTATATTAAAGAGTGATTAAATATATTTAGCACTATTATAAATTGAAGTCTGTTTTATTTCTGATATAAAAGCAATACGTAATTTGATTTGAAAACTTAAGAACAATTCTGTTTTTATGTTAATTTGAAGAGATAAAGATTTCTTTTAAATTCAAGCAAGATTTTCTTGTTTCAATTCCTAAAGAGTCGAAAAAATGCACCAACAAACACTTTCGAAACAGTGAAAATGTCATTTCCCAAGAACAAAAAAAAGTTCACTATCAAATGATTTTTCTCTTCAAAATTTTACTAAAAAATTTCTCAAAGTATTCAATATCGTTATCGTTTGTCTTTATAAAAGCATTAACAAAAATAACACACACAGGAAGTTGATTAAATAATTTTAAATACAAAGAAAAGGAAAATAAATTAAGGATGCAGTCATGTAATTACAATTTGCATTGTAATAATTATTATGAGCATTTCTTGTTAAATAATAATATTATTATTTTTGTGCATACATGTACATTAGATTGTTAATTATAGTTTTAGTTTCTATTGTAAGTTTTACTTGCAATAATTTGCCGGTATTTTGTGTAGTAAATTATGTTACGAGTGCTGTTTTGCTCATTTTTAATTTAAATGTTACATACGACTATTTTCTAATGCATTAGATATGAATGTGTGTTGCTTTGAGTCAGTGCTAAAGGAGTGTAAATAAAATGTTAAAGAAATCGACTTACTGGCTGGATCTGTGAAAACCAGGAGAGGCATAAGCCAAAGTTAACAAAGTGGCCAAGAGCACCTAGATCAAAGAAAAGGAAAATTTAATTATTAATAATATAATTCATTTAGTATTTATCAAATTTATTATTCGAGATATTTTCCAAAAAACTATTTAATATTTTATTGTTTGTTGAGTATATGCCTGCATTTCATGGGCGCTAACCAAATCATCAGTACCCTTCAAACCCCTATACTTATACCAAAATCACAAATACTATATGAGAATCCAAACAGAAATCAAGCATATTTTTCTATTTGTAATTTACAAAACATTTAGGTATAAAAGCTTTAGAAAGCTTTTGTACAAACACAACACAACAAACAATCATAATCGACTTGCTTAAGCCTACAGCAAACAATAAAATATTAAATAATTCATTTAGTTCAAAATCTGCAATAAGAAGAACATTTGATGAAACTTAAAGAATAATTGTTTTTATAAAATTAAACTTAAAGCTTCTCTTAATAAAATTTGATTCACATTTAGGGTTTCTTTTATGTTTCAATATTTTGTTTGTTTGTGTGTATGTGTGTGTGGTAGATAAAAAGTAAATTTATATTAATTTAAAATTAATTCATTAAAACAATTCAACTGGTTCAGAATGTTCTACACGAAATTCATTTCTCAGATTTTGTTTTAGAAAATTTTTATTATTGTGTCATTATGCCATTAATTAAATTATATGCAGAAGGAAGTCAAGAAAATATGTCTACAGTTTTGTAGATATGTTACAATATTAAAGATGAAAAGATTTTCAAATAAAACCAAATAAAGAGATTTAATGGCTGCAATGTTCCTATTTAGACTAGAAATTTTTAGATGTCAATTTTTTGCTTATTATTAAAATGTTTGCTTATTATTAATTATTATTAACTGAAATATAAGATTAATAATCTTATAAACTATTTCAGTGCAAGTAACGACACTAAAATTTTCTATCACTAATTACAGTGGAGTTCGGTATTAACGAACTAAATGATAACGAACTAAGTAGATGTTTCTATATTTTATAATAAGAAAATAAGCAAAATATATGTTCTTCTTATTTTTCGGTATGTTTCGGTATGCATATCGGTATATTTTGTGATAAATTTTGCAAATAAAATTTTTGTTTAATAAGTTTTTAGCTTTCAAAACTGAAAGGAAAAGTTTGTTTCTTAGATCTTTTGTTATATCAGTTACAAGTTCGGAATCCGAGACTGCCGTTGAATATTAAAAAAAAACACAAATTGTTTTTATCCTTAATATAAACATATAAAAAATAAAATTATTTAAATGGCTTAACCATTTAACTGGAATTAATTTTTGGCAAAAAAAAAATGGTAAAAATGTGCATTAAATAAACAAAATAATTTAGAAGCGCAAATTTCTTTCTTAAGCCTTTTGTTAGAATAACATTTTAGCCAAATAAAAAGTCTTAAGTCATAAGTCTTTCGTTTAATAGTGTGACAAATTATTTGTGAAGAAAATTATAAAATATTAAAATTAATTAATTCCATTAAACCACTCTTGGAAAAGACACACTCGGAATTAATATTAATTTTAATTGTTTATTAAAACCAGAACTAGATCTCACAGGTTAAATAAATTAAATTAATCCATAATATTTATTATTCAATAAAAATTTTCACGTTTTATTATTTATTTTTACTCAATTAGCATTTCATGTTCTCGTTACTCTTTTAAAATTCATATTTGATTTACAAAATTGATTTAATTTGTTTGGCATTTCTTGCGCACTTGTAAGTTTCCCACGATATTATACAAAATGATCTTTGTCAAGAATTAATAAAGTATTTCATTTAACTTAATAATTGTAACTCCATATTCCATATTAATTTATGGCTTGTCTTAAATACAAATTACTTATTAAATAAATGTCACCATGAAAAAAATTTTTTTTATTGATTTATTCCTCCTCCGCGTTAATTATTTGCATAAAAACTATAACACTTCCATTTTTGTTACTGTTTCGAAGTCAAAAAAGATCCTTATTTGCACTTACAAATACTTTAAAAGTTGACATTTTTATTGAAATATCTGATGGTTTTGTATTTTAAGAGTTTTCAGCAAAAAAAGAAGCTTTGGGTGTATTTTTAATAATTTGTTTAATTCAAGCTATTTAATACACAGTGCCAAAATTGTAACTGATAAGTTAACATGGCTTGCAGATCGGTTTTATATATGAAGACCAGTGCTGGAAAATAATCAAAAAAGTAAAAAACTAAAATTAAAATTAAAATAAAACAAATAAAAAATTATGTATAACTGAGGCCATGAAGTGAGTGTACAGAGCATTAGCAACTACAGAAGCTACGCTTATGTTTATTAACAGTCCAATAACAAAAAAACAAAAAACGACTATTGAAATGTATTAATATAAAAAATAAATGTAGAGTCAAGAAAATTAAACAACAACAAAATCAAGTGGCTAAACAACCAGAAACACACACACACACACACATGTATGGTATGTGAGCCTCGTACAGCCTTAGAGTAAAGAAATGTTAACAGAAATCCAGGCATTTTTCATCCAAGGGGATGATTTTCTCTTGTGTGTGCATGTGTGTGTGTGCGTACAAATGATTAATACGTTCATACCTACATACATTAACGAAATGTAATCCAAAATAACTGAACAGCAACAAAAACTGACAGACAGACAGACAGACAGATAATCAGCAACATGAATGAAAGATGGCATAACACACATTGTAATATTTAATTTCCTTACAAAACTGTTACAATTCGAACAAAAATATTTTTAAAAAAATTGTAATTGACAAAAATAAATGTTGCCAATAATTAAGAAAGAAAGAAAGAAAAAACCTGCATGCGATTGCGTGTCATTTTCATTATATTTGTTTAATAAGTGACAAAATTGAAATGTTTGTTTAGATTTTGCCGAAGGCTTAAAGCAAAAGCCATCAGCCATAAAGCATAATTATCTTGGAAATATGTATGTAGTAAAATTTCATCAATTTTTAATAAGAGAAACAATTTGGCAATAAATTTAAGATGATTGTATTCCAATGCAAACCTATTCTGATACACTTCATTCAGCATATGGTTGCCTGTATTTTGCTAAAATACCCAAAAGTGTACTATAGAACTAGAATCCATTACAAAACTGCAAAGCTACTACAAAGCTTGTTTGCAGAAACACCGGGAGTCTGCGGCAGGAGTTGAACCTGCGACCTTCGGACCACTAATCTAGTGCACTAGCTACTAACTTTTGACATTATCACATTTTGAATTCATTATGTATGTATAAAATTAAAGCGAATTGCATTTGAATTTGTAATGAACTGAAATTATGATTAAAAATTAAATAAAATAAACTTTAGTGCTGCAACTTGGGTTGCCCAATTTGTTAAGCAGCCACTAGCCAGCAGTAGTCTGTAGCCAACCATCCATCCATGCATTAAGACAAAAACGCACTCTAAATAATAAACGACCAACAATTAACAAACAAACAAAAAATATATAAAAATTTTTTGTCTTTGTTTATTTTTATAAAATTTGTTACACATTTGACTTTTGTGCACATTAACAAAAATTGAAAAAGAAGAAAGAAAAAAACTCTCAATCAAAAAAGTTTTTTTTATCGTTTAACTACTCATACATGCTACTAAATATGATTTTGTACTCATAGAGGCAGCAGTAGCGTTGCGTATACGTGATGTTAACAAAAACAAAGGCTATAACATCTACACAAACATCAGCAGAGATCTTAGGTATAATTTAAAAAAATTTTTCATTTAAGTGAGATTTCTTGAATATTATTTATTATTCTGGAAAATGTTAATTGTTTCATACAGAAAAAAATTATTTCATAATTCTATATTTTCTAAGTTTAATTGGTTTTATGTTTGTTGAAATATTTTCAAATATTTCTTTATTATTGAATAATAATAATGGAAATAACACTTTGCCCTTGTGGATCTAGCAAATCTGGGATATGTACTACAGACCGACAAAATGTATGATTTTTCGATTTACTACATGATCAAATCTGCAAGGATAAAAAAACATTAGCGTAGAGGTTTTGCATACAATAGCAATCAGGGATGGAAAAGTTTATGCTATTACAAAACCAGATATTTTGTATGGAAAATTTTTAATAACAATAAATTTGTTTTAGAAAACTTTTCATGAACAAAAAATTTCTAAATAAATATTTTTACAAGATGGTCTATAGAATTTTTTATAAGTAGAAAAAATTTTAAAAATAAATTTTTCGATTGAGAATTTTCGATAACTAGAAATTTTATATAGAAAATTTTTTATAACTAGAAATTTTCTATAGAAAATATTTTATAAGTAGATTTTTCTATTGAGAATTTTCGATAACTAGGAATTTTATAAGTTAATTTTTCTATTGAAAATTTTAAAAAATTGGTAATATTCTGCACAAAATTTTCGATAACTAGAAATTTCCTATAGAAAATATTTTATAAGTAGATTTTACTATTGACAATTTTCGATAACTAGGAATTTTTAAGTTAATTTTTCTATTGAAAATTTTAAAAAATTGGTAATATTCTGCACAAAATTTTCGATAACTAAAAATCTTATTGATTATTATGAAAAATGAGGCTTCAATAAAATATATTTAATTTCGATTTGCTATAGTTGAGCACATTTGCAAGCATAAAAAACATTAGTATACGAAGTTTTGCATACATTTACAATAGCAATCAGGGATGGAAAGTTTATACTATTACAATTTTTTATATGTTAAAAATTATCGTGATCGAATTCTGAGTCATTTGATATTCTCAAAGCAATTTCATTTCTTTTTCACTATTGAACGCACGTTTTTATATCTTATTGCCACAAAGGTGCTACCTCAATAAATTTCAATGGAATGTACGATATATTTCCTCTTATAATTTTTGTAATGAAATTGAAAAATACTTTCTTAAGGTATTAACTTTAAACATGATATATAAATAAAGGATTAAAAGGGCCAAGTATAAGAATTTCTTAAATTTTTATAAGATTAAATGCAAAATTTTGTTATTTTATAGTGGGAAATGTTAAATGTATTACATGCGACAATATACTTTTAAATGTCGAATAAAATAGAAAGATCTAATACGATTTGGTTTAGCGACCAATGAATTTTTTTTTTTTTAAATAATTAATTAACAAACACAAACTGCGAAGCTACTTGGCTTATCTGCAGAGACACCCGGAGTCTGCGGCAGGAGTCGAACCTGCGACTTTCGGACTACCAGTCTAGTACACTAGCTACTAGTCTACGAAGGCATATGAACACTGCTAAAGCCACAACAAACAATAAATTTTGGAGGAACTGTAATTGTTAATATTAAAAGTAGTTAGTAAAAATTTTACTAACTTGAAAATGTTTTTTCAAGAAATAAGACATTCTTTTTATTGATATTAAGTAAAATGCTTTCACTAACAGCGAGAAAAATTTTTTTATGGAATTTCAGCGCTGGAAACAACTCTGGCAACCGTTTTGTAAACAAATTGAGTAAATTATCCAAAATTTTAAGTCACTATTTTTTTCATAGTGCATTTAAATTGATTAAGAAGGGCTGAGCTAGTTTCTATGTTTGCCCGCATTTCACTGGTGAGACGTAAAAATATAAAAATTATAATTAAAAAAAATATATATTTTTTCAAATAAATAAAGAAATTCATCATTCTTGAAGTTAATGAAAGATACATAAGATGCTTTAGAGTTGTTATTTAAAAGAAATTCGTTATGTCACTTAGAAGTTGCTTCAAAATCACACTGGAGAATGAATTTTCCTTCCAATAGCTGCACATTTAGTCATAATAATTCAATGTTGCAAAAATCCTGGAATCGTATAATTGACTAATAAACAAGTTGATATAATAAGGAGAATGTTTATATAAAAAGTATTTTTTTTTTCACACAATTAATTCAGTAGATTTACTTTCTTTCATAAAACAAATTTTTGAAATTACCTACAATTAAAAAAACCAAAAAAATTAAAATTATCCAAGCACATGTTTGATTAATTGCAATTGTATTTTATATTAACAAAAACAGTAAATATTACAAGAGAAAAATTATTTAACCATAATTACTGCATTTAAACAATTGTTGTTTATATAAAACAAATTAAAAAATAAACATAAAAAATTATAAATGAAAACAAAATTATGGTTCCAAAGAAAACCACCACCAGTATAATAGATACGAGTACTACTGCCCCATATGTTTGGAAATAATGTA
Source organism: Germaria angustata (assembly GCA_963681545.1). NCBI lineage: Eukaryota > Metazoa > Arthropoda > Insecta > Diptera > Tachinidae > Germaria > Germaria angustata. The sequence continues at coordinate 86,201,947 of OY813002.1, forward strand.
ATTTAACAATTTTTTAGTGACTGACTGACTCCGCGTGGATTTCCTGAAAAACAGGCAGTCAGGCAGGCAGCGTATGTGAAGTCTACTTAAAAATACTTTATTTTTTTATAATTTCTTTCAAGCAAAATGCAGTTTTTACTTTTAGATAGTGATGCAACAACTTTAATAACGACAACAACAACACGATTTATTTAAGCTGCAACAATTTAAAACTAAATGCTAAAAACAACTAAAAATTTCATGAAAAAAAATTTTTTGCATTAGTTTCTTTGAATTATTTTTCTAATAGATTTCAAACATTTTTCTCAAACAATTTACAAAAGTTTTCTGTTATTTTTGGACGAACAACTCAAAACGTTGTATAATCCAACGGGCATAAATGGAAAGAAATCAAGACTAGTTGCGTGTGGTAACCAGCAACAAAGTTAAAGAAAATTCTGCAGAAATAAAAAAAAAAATCAAAAGAAAAATATAAAAATTTCAAAATTTGAAAAGAAAAGAAAAGCTCATTTTACACAAGCGTAATCCAAAACCGGCCTGGTAGGATTGCAAATATCGATGTCTTATGATGCCGCACATGCTTGTGTTCAGAGAGTAAAACTGAGACAATACAAAGTTCAATTGAAAACGAAAATTAGAAGAAGAAAAAATTTAACAACAAATGAAATTTAAAATTTCCAGCTGCCATCTGAAATATTATTTTTAGCATTAGTATATTAGATGGCAACCGGCAATTGGCAACTGGTTGCTAAAAATTATATTTTATATGGCAACTGGCAACTGAAAATTGCTTTTCTTGCCACTTAAAATTTTATGTGCGTGAAGATAAATTCGAATTTAACTAGCACGTTTTAATTGAAATTGATTCTGAAAAAAGTAATATTTTAGTGAATATTTTTGAGAGGATTGTTGACGATTTGGAACAAATATGGAATAGCATACTATACCACAATAAAAGGTTTGTCCAAGGGATTCTAAATACGATCCTATTTCTCTGGGAGTACCTTGCACACATAATTTTATGTTCTCTGCTTAGTTTCCAATAATCTGTCTGTTTGTCTTAATTTCCAATTTACGACAACTGTTAACTAGCTAACAGTGCTCTGTTAGCTAAACAATTGGCTATGTTAAAAATTTTGGTTTGTGTCTCTGATTGTTAAATTTTAATTTATCTTCACACACATCACAAATATTAGTTTCCGAATAGCAAGAAAACATTCAGGTTCGATTGCCACAATTTGTGTAAAAAGTGAAAAGAAAACTTGAAATTTTCTATAAAATATTTCAGTTATTCCAAAATTTTCTTATAAAAAATTTTCTATAACTACATTTTCTATAAAAAGTTTTCGGTTTTCGATAAGCGAATTTTTAGTAAAAAATTTTCGCAGATTGTAAATTTCTGCATAAGAAGTTTTCTCTAACTGTGAGCTTGATTTGAAAAAAATTCAATAACTTTATTTTGTTAGAGAAAATTTTCGGTACAGAGAACTAAAAATTTTGTATAGGAAATATTAAATTCTTATGCAATCGATATGTGAAATTTTCTACAGCTATATTTTGCTATAAAAAATTTACGATAGAGAAATTGTGTATTAGAAAATCTTCAATAACAATAAATAAATTTGTTATAGAAAACTTTTCATAAAACAAACATTTTCCATATAATATTTTTGATAAGATTGTGTATAGAAAATTTTTTTTAAGTAGAAAATATTTTATAAGTAAATTTTTCTATTGAGAATTTTATAAAGAAAATTTCTTATAAATAAACTTTTTCCATTGAAAATTTTCCAAAATTGGACAATTTCTACACGCAATTTCCGATAACTAGAAACTTTATATAGAAAATATTTTATGAGTAGAATTTTTTTTATTGAAAGTTTTCGATAACTAGAAATTTTCTATAGAAAAAAATTTTATAAGTAGATTTTTCCTTTGAAAATTTTCCAAAATTGGAAATTTTCTACACAAAAGTTTCGATAACTAGAAATTTTCTATAAAAAATATATTATAAGTAGAATTTTCTATTGAGAATTTTTTTGAGAGCTAGAAATTTTTTAAAGAAAATTTCTTATAAATAAACTTTTTCCATTGAAAATTTTCCAAAATTGGACAATTTCTACACGCAATTTCCGATAACTAGAAACTTTATATAGAAAATATTTTATGAGTAGAATTTTTTTTATTGAAAGTTTTCGATAACTAGAAATTTTCTATAGAAAAAAATTTTATAAGTAGATTTTTCCTTTGAAAATTTTCCAAAATTGGAAATTTTCTACACAAAAGTTTCGATAACTAGAAATTTTCTATAAAAAATATTTTATAAGTAGAATTTTCTATTGAGAATTTTTTTGAGAGCTAGAAATTTTATAAAGATAATTTCTTATAAATAAACTTTCCATTGAAAATTTTCCAAAACTTCACAATTTCTACACTCAATTTCCGATAACTAGAAACTTTATATAGAAAATGTTTTATGAGTAGAATTTTTTTATTGAGAGTTTTCGATAACTAGAAGTTTTCTATAAAAAAAAAATTTTATAAGTAGATTTTTCTTTTGAAAATTTTCCAAAATTGGAAAAAAAATTATGAAAAGTCAGACTCCTAAATCTCATTGGTTACGTCTTTTTTTGTGGCACAGGTATTTTATCGGTTATTCTAATTTGTTATTTAAAACTGTCACAACACTTTCGTATGAAATGAAGCATCTTTTAATAAATGAAATTTTAGCAACACTTCAATACTTCATGCAATTGTGTAGATGCTTGTGTAGATGCAACAATACTTATAATTCCGGTTAGTGGACTTCATACTTCTACTGATGTAGATATTAGATCTGAGACATTTACTCACTTGAATGGACATTAAACAGGGCAGAGAAAAGTATCAATATTTTAGTGGCCTGCATTTGAGAAAGTTGTTTATTTTTCTACTCAATAACTGAAAGACCGATAGTTCACTTTTAAACAGGATTCAGGTTATAGATTTTACTCTAAGGCTTAAATCAGGAAGTTGAGAAAAAGTCAATGAACGAATGCCAAAAGATAAATATATACTTATTTACAGCCATCATATAAACAGTCTCTAAGCCTGTTTGTTCGCTTTATTTAAATTCAATAGTTTATCCGTTTATCAACTTCGGAAAATGACTGGAAAAAATGAAGGGAAGTTTCAATTTTAGATACGAGTTTCGCATTAAGAAAATATACTAAATCAACAAATAAATGCTGCTATTTTCGTATTAATAAATGTTTTACTTTTCACACAGTGGTTTGCACTTGTTTAAAAATTTTCGATTATGAATAAATATTTTTATTTATGAAAAATATTCACTAGATTATGTTCAATTTATTTATATTAATTTTTATTTATATATATTAATATTTATATATATTTATATTAATTTTTATTTATATTCATCAAAAATTTTATTGTGACAGTTTTTAAAAATAATAGTAAGGTTTCTTAATATAAATTGAAGTTATTGATAATTTTCTATAAAATTTAGCAGCGCTCATTAACATAAAAAATCAAAACTGGAAACTTTAGTAATTGAAAAGTTTTTAGGTATGAAGAGCATTGGGCCATCGAAAATATTATATGGAAACTGGTAATTGTTACATATTGTCTATAAAAAATTTCAAGTTATTACGAATTTTTGCTGGAAAATTTTCTACAAGAAATTTATAGCTGTGATTGTATTTCTATATAAATTTTTTAGTTGTTAAAAATTTTATAAAATTTTATTAAAATTATTTATAAAAGTTATAGCTATCGAAAATTACTCAAAATCACTCATCGAATTTCTCTAATAAAAAATATGTTGCTATAGAAATTTTTCTACAGAAAAATGTATGGAAACAGAAATTTTCTTTAGAAATTTTACGCTTTCGAAAATTTCAATTTCTTTCAAAAAAATATATTGCTTTGAAAATATTTCATAACATATTTTTATGAATTTCTGCAAACATTTAATAGTCATCGAAAATTTATGATTCTCGATAACTTATGGTAATCGAAAATTTTATAGGGAAATATTTCTGCTATCAAAAATTTAGCATGACAAATAAATAGTTATCTGTTCTGTAAATAGTTTATAGTTATCGAAAATTATTTTTGGAAAATAAAAAATTATCAAAAGCTTTATGTAAAATATTACTAGTTGCCGAATTTTTCTATAGAAAATTTATAGGTTTCGAAAAGTTCTGTTGAAAGTTTGCGGTTACTGAAAGTTTTCCGTAGGCAATCCTAATGATAACATCAAGTTATCGAAAATTGTCTATAGAATTATTGAAAATTTTCTGCAGAAAATTTAATTTATCGAAAATTTTATATGAACAATTTTATAGTTAATTAAAAGTTTGTATATTAAATTTATAACAGACAAGAATTTTCTACACAAAGTTAGGTTAGGTTAATAATCATCGAAAATCGCTAGTTAATTTATATTTCTGCTTGTAGTTATCTAAAATTTTCTAAAAAGAATATATGGCTACCGAAACTTTTATACAGGATTTTTGAAATTGTTTTTTTTTAATATGTAGAAAATATGCAGTTATCAAAAATGTGCAGTTATCAATTGTTTTCAAGGACAATTTCAAGTTGCCGGAAATTATATCCATCGAAATTTTTAGTTTTTGAATTTTTTTTATTGATAATTCTCGTCAAAAAAAATATTTAATATTAATAAACCAATTTATTTTTAAAGCTTAAGGTCTTTTTAATTTTAATTTAAATTTTTTGTCGATATTTCGGTACTCATCGAGTACCATAATGAGTACCGAAATATCGATAAAAATTTAAATAAAAATTAAAAAGACCTTAAGCTTTAAAAATAAATATTAATTTAGTTTATTAATTGAAATAAAATGGTCAAAAAACTAGAACATATATTAAAATATTTTATATATCATTAAAATCTTTGTATTTTAAATTGTGTTTGTATAAAATTTAATATCCATTAAAAATTTCTTTTCTCTGCACCACTGTGTTTCGATGTTATTAAAGCTGCATAGATCTGTCTCATAATTTTTCTCGAATTTCAACAGGCTGTAGCAATTATGCAACTCGCTGGCAAGCAGATTTGCCTAAAGCCCGCCGCAGCGAAACAATGTATTACGAGACAGCAGGTTGGCATCAGGCATTCACTAACTGACTGACACAGTGACCAACTAAAAAGTTGTAGTTGCAGTTCATAGAAAAGTCATGCCTCTTTAGAGATAATGTTGCATGCAATCATTTATTGTATGATTATTGCTATTGGAATATTACAGAGGGTGTGTGTTGCCTCTAAGCCACACGACAGAAATCATCGCTATTGAATATTGTTAATTAGAAAATAAATTTATTAATTGTAATCGCACTGGATAATCGTATAAATAAAGCTGCACGTAAATAGTTGTAGTCAAATGATTAGAGACAAAAGTTGCAAAGAAAAAGAATAATGACATGGATTTTGTGCAACAGCAACTAAAGGAATTTCAAAATTATAAATAATAATGGGTTTGTTCAAACTTTAATACATTGTATTTTTGAACTAAGTAATTGCGTGCTAGTTAAATTGAAAAAATACGTATGTATATATTTCAATTGTAGCATTACAATTTTTATGAATGGCTTAATTAAGGCATTTCAGTTAATGTAAAAACGTGTGACGGTAGCGAATTCAATTCTGTTAAAAATACTCGTATCATCATGTTTTTTGTTTGATGTTGTTACGGCCTTTGACGTACTTGTTAACAAAAACTACTCTTACTTTTACACATATTTTTAGCGAAATTCGCTCTCTCTCTATCTGCCTTAATGTGACCTAATTTTAATTACATGCTACTATTAATAAGCAAATGATGACTTTATTGAGAGTAAAAAAGAAAATAAAACTCTTCTCTCTTCAAGGTCGCCCAAGTTAATGACAACAATCAGTGAAGCGAACATGTTGCTGCTGCAGTCGCATACAACAAAATTATCGTTTTTTTCCGATGTTAATGTGTATAATAAACATACAACAAGTTGCATAATGCTTATTGTAATCAAATAGCAACATCTAAATAAAAAGTCATCCATTCATCCATTCACTTGCATACACACACACACATACACACACATACTCATGCACACGAACGTATGCTTATTTAGTTTGTCTAAAATATAAATTATGCTTTTGGGTCACGGTCAGAAATCCCGATAAAAATTAATTTGTAACAAAGTGGATTAAAAAAATTATGTACTAAAATAAATAATCGAAAACAAAAGACTTAAAACACAAATACAAACACACGCTTTGCTGCCGATTCGACGCAAAAATATTTCGGTTACAGGCAACAAAAATTACAACAATTGACCTATAAAAAGTTCAAATGCTCATTGATATGGCAATAACAATTTAATGTTATTGGCTTAATTTTTAAAATTTTTTAACTTTTTTGATATTATTTAATCTATCTGCTCAATATTATAAAAAAAACTAATTCAACGACGTTTTATGATGCTTTTGTTACAGTAATTAAATAGGCCAATATACTTACCCTTATTATTTTAATAAATTATTAATAGTGTTTATTTCCATTGTAGCGTTAAATGGAAAAATAAAAATAATTAAGCTTCACTCTTATTTGCATTTAAAATAAAAACAGACAATCGAATATATTAATATATAATTTGGAATTTAGTCGTTATGAGCATTTCGAGTTTTTATATAAATTATACAATATTGTCAATATCATTTTTGTTATAAACTATTAACTGACTATACAACCTTCACTCAGGATACATTAAGTTATAAAAATGTCTACTACCAAAGTATTAAGTCTTAAGTGATGAAAATAGTTTGGTAAAAATGTTAATTATTTCGAATTCTTCAACTGGCAGCCATCGATACTCTTCTATGCTAATGTTGCTAACAGCTCCCTCTTTCGTTGGTAATGTTAGCAGAATCGTAGGCGAAGTAAGACAATTAATAAAATGGCTACAACACCATACAGCTTAAGAAAGTTAATGCGTCTACTTAGCTCCAGAGGCGCTGCAACATTGCTATAGGAATATATTAGAAGCACGCATTAACAAAGTTGCATAAGAATTAAGCTCTCTCTCTCTCTCTCTCTCTGTCTCTCTCTCTCTATCTCTCTCTTATTTCACCACCTGTCCCTTCTCTACTACTATCCCTTTCATAAAAAAGTAACAATTTACATAAGTAGTACTTATAATTGCCTGAGAGTTACTTCTCTTTATGAAAAAAAAACCTTCAATTGAAAAAAAAAATCTGAATAAAATTTGAAAATGCATTTTAGATATGTTTGAAACTTTCTTCACATAATTTAACATTATGGAAAAATAAATATCCGTGGCAAGTTTTCATTATTAAACATCTTCAATTAATAAAAGGAAATGTTAAACAAAAAAATATATATAAATATATTCTCTAAAATATTTAAGACTATCGAAATTTTTCTCTAAGAAATTCAAATCAGTATAAATTTTTCGGCAGAAAATTTAAGATTAACGATAATTTCTTGTAGCAAATTTCACTTAACAGTAGCCACAGACTGGTGTACAACGATTAAATCAGGGAATTTAGACAGGGAAAATAAGAAATGTAAATAAAAAACCCTCCAGGAGGCAATTAATTATAATAATACTATAATAATAATTATGGTATAATTATAATATTACTATTCAACCAGAAAAATTTCAGAGTGCCATTATTTTAAATTAATTTTAAGTTTTGAAATTTTTTTTCAGTTTTGCATTAAAATATATTTTCCAGTATTGGGATCTGAATAATTCCTAAACAATTGAGTATGTATAAATTAAATCAACAATCTTAAATATAATATAAATTAAGTTTTTTAGTGTTTTCCATAATATAAAATTGCACAAGTTCCTCTTAAGTGATGATACAATTGGTGAAGCAGCCTCTTTAAAAATTCCAAATTTTCTGCTGTAGTTTTTGATTTATTTTTATAAGTCTGTAACTAAGAAGAAACCTACAACAAATAGTCCAGCAGGGTCAAACCGCATGATCTCGGTGGCCAGTTCACATCACATCTACGTAAAATGACTATGCGCTAAAATCGCTCGCAAAGAATGTCCAATGTGACATGAGCTGTGTAGCACTTAGCGTCTTAATGTTGCCACAATATGTCTTTGATGTTTATATCACTCGATTCAGGTCAAAAGCAGTGAATTTTTTTGGAATGCATTGGACGCTCTTGGATCTCATGTGTATGGGTATCGTTCCTAATTCGACAATTTTGTTTGTCCAGATCCATTTATCTAGAAATGGGCCTTATCTTTGAAGATAATTTTTTATGAAAGTTAGGGTCAGTTTCCAACTGCTCCAGGGGCAATTTTGGGAATACACGTCATTGTTTATGGTCACATACCTTCATCTGCTGGTTCACGTAAGTTGTGTACGGGTGCAGGCGCATGTCAAGTTCTAGTCTGTGAAAAGCCGAGTACGAGCTTTCGAACGATGCGAAATCTACTGCATCGGATTCTCCTGAACACTCTCACAAACAGCGGCGTTGTTTTCATCAGATTCTGCGTTTCGTCATCATTCTATACTCAAATTATTCCACCACTCTGTCAATAGTCCTTACAAAAAGCAAAATACGCGAAGGTTTTCCGTACAGAACACCCATTTTGATGAAACAATTTTAGCATTTAGACGACTAGTCAAACGTTACGATATATCCATCCATTGTTTTGTGAAAAAATAGATTGAATAAAACACAGTCAATTCCAAAGATGTAGACTCAACAGTATGACCGCTTTCAACTGACAAAGTTCCGAAATCTCTATTGGAAGATCTTCGCCTTTACTATAATGTCATTAATAAACTTTGGGGGCATATTTCCCGAACGTGGTCTTCGTTTGTCTAATTAGTCTTCCTAGTCCAGCTTGGGATTTCTGTTAACTGTTTAGCAGAGTTCTGTTAATAGGTTTTTGTCTCTGCTAGTTAAATTGAAATTTATCTTAACACACATGTATTATTTTTTGATTATTTGTAATCTTAACCAATTATTATTCAATTAAAATAATTATAATTTAATCAATCAATTTACCCTTGAAACAGAAATAATCTAATTACTAATCGTTATTTTACAGCCATTTTTGAAATACGCTTTGTGATGACATGTCTATACGATTTGCTTATGACCGCATTTACATATTTCGTGCATACAAGTCCTTATTAACTATAGACAACTCTTTCAACATCATAATGTTTTTCATAAAGTTGGTTGCACTTATCTAACTTGTTAGACATGAAGACTTTCAAGCGTCTTATATCAAATTGCAACAACAAGAAAGTATGTTTATTTCGAATAGATACGGTTATGAAAGCTTTTGCACACTGGAAACCAATACTCTTGATATTTTAATACTTTTATTATACAAACAACAATTTTTTGTATTTCATTTTGAAAGTTGCATAAATTTCACCCACACTTTTAAATTAATATTTATTTTTGTTTATTTTAATAACCATTTTAAAGTTTCAGCAGAGTTTTTAAGTTTTATCCCATTAACACGATCTAACAATAAATTTGTCATAGAAAAATTGGCATTAAGCATTTAAGCAATTTTGAAATCTGTGTGAGTTTACACCCAGTGCAAAAATTGTTAATAAATAAATTCACAATAAAAGAAAATGATTTCAAAATGTATGAACCCTGAGTGAACTTTGATAAATAATATAATTCTTAAAGTGAATACCCAAGAAATTGGTGGTTTGGGCCGTATTAAAGATGCTCTACTTGGCAAAGTAGCACAGTTATGTAGCGTGTTCTTTTCTTTTCTAAAAAGTGTAACATTTTTGCCTTCTCAAAAAGGAACAAAAAAAAACGGAACTTAGCCTTCTTTAATAGACACAAACTTGTAAGGAAAGTGGACGTAATTCTACAATTCTAACAGTTCATCAACTCGTCAATCACTTCGAAAACTACAATCATATTTTTTTATATCATACAAATGCATACAAGGCATGGATATAGCTACCATATTATGATCTCTGCAAGAATATATAGTGGTGTCAAATAAAGTTTAAGATTTTTTGATTTTCATTTCAATTTTATACATAACTTTGATAAAGGTAATCAATTTTATATTCACATTCAACACCCAAATTATATACATTTTTGAAAATTACAATATGGTTATTAGACTTGTAGTCCAAGACAAAAATGTTACTCATTTCGAAAATAGACAATTTTTTATAATTTTTTTAATTTGAAGTATCATACATAGAAGGAAAAAATCATACTATTGACATGGTTATTGCTACCATATTATGATCGCTGCAACAATGTATAGTTAGAGCGAACATATATTGATTACATTTTCAATTTTAAATATAAGTTTTGTCACGGTAAACAATTCCTTGCTTACATTTGACCACAAAATTCCTTCCATTTTCGAAAATTGTAACATGGTTATACTTGTAGTCTAAAACAAAACTGTTACTCATTCTGAAAGCGGGCAATTTTTGGTAATTATTTTAATTTAACATATCATGCGCATAAGAAAAATTCTAGCAATGACATGGCTACTAGCAATGATGTGGCTACTATATTATAATCGCTGCAACAATGTGTAGTTAGGACAGACATATATTGATTGATTTTCTAATTTGAAACATAAGTTTGGTTACGATAAACAACTTCTTGTTCATATTCAACCGCCAAATTATTTCCATTTTTGAAAATTACTGATTCCAAAAAATAGACAAGTTTTTACAATTGTTTTAAGTTATTATATCGTGAACAGAAGAAAAAATCAAGGTAATGACATGGTTGTGGTTACTATACTATGATAATTGCAGAAAAAATTTATTGCTATTTTAATTTTTACGATTAACAACTTCAGGTTCATATTTAACCGTTTAATTATTTTCATTTTTTTTTTAATTATAAAATGTTTGGACTTGCAGTCCAAAACAAAGCCTTTCGTTGCTCATTTCGAAAATAGACAATTTTTCATATTTATTTCAATTTGATATATAACACACAGAAAGAAAACTCATAGTATAATACTTGCAACAATGTGTAGTTGAGACAAACGTCTATTCATACTTTTCTAATTTTAAACAAACTTTGGTCGCAATAAACAACTCCATGTATAAATTTAACTACGGAATTAATTCCTTCATTGAAAATCATAATATGGTACAGCATGTAGTTCAAATCAAAATTTATACTCATTCTGAAAAATATATTGTTTTTCCATTTTATTTTAATATATCGCACAGAAAGGAAAAATACGTGGTGGTTGCATTGTCATACTTTATTAGTTTCAAACACAACTTTGGTTGCGGAAAACAACTTCATGTTTACAAGTGACCGCTGAAGTATTTTTAACTTTCAAAACTACATGGTGGACTACAGCAAAAATAGATTTATATATTTGTTTGAAAACTTTTTTTAACCATTAACCATCAAGGATATTTCGTAATGAAAACTGTCGTCATAATCAAGAATACTTGTCATTGGCAGTAACCCAACAAACAATATTGAAGCACATAATACACACCAAAAAATATACTGAAGCACACACTTGGATATCGGCCTTTAAGCAAACAAGTGTTACAAAGTGAATAGAGAATTCTTATGATAACGTAGAGCACTTGGACAATTTCAATAGTAGAGTTAAACCCAAAAATAAAAATATTTACCATTAATAATAATTTATGTTAGACCACCACCATTCAATTCAGTTTTACTTGAGGCGTGATTTTTTCAAAGTTATTTTAAAATTCGTGCAACAAGACACAGATTTTCTTAAGTCCTAATAATCGAAAAACATTAACAAAATTTTGCTAAAAAATATTTTTCACACATGTCTCCCACTGACTGCCTCTGTCATGCAAATATAAATATTAAAATATTTTGATAGATTTCGTTGACCGACATGTGGGGTGATTATTGTTATTAATTTTTTTTCTTATACCATTTATATGTTCAAATCTCAGTTTGTCTAATTCTTCTTCCACATTGTAAAATCACAGTCACAACCATTTCAATTTGTATTCAAGGAAGACTGTGCGAAAAAATGTTTGATTGGTTTCAGCTGATGAATACCAAATAAAAAATATCGATCGATCTTCTTATGCAATTTCCCTTTTGCGAATGCGGGCAATTGCAGTTTCGGAAGCCAAGAAATAAATCAACTCGTCATCAACATCAAAAGCAACTAGTGCGTGAGTCCAAGTGACAATAAAAATGTTCAATTAATTTCAATACTTCAAACATTTCACAAATACTATTTTATTTATTTATTTGTATTATTTATATTAGATAAATGAAAGTTGTCCGGGTGAGTAGTTCAAAGTTTGTTTATTAATGCCATGTTGAAAAGGAAATAAAATTAATTCGTTTTTTGATGAAATAGTTTTTTAATTTGCTTGCCTTCAAATTAAAATTAGAGATTGCCAGAATTTTAATGAAAACAGTATTGCCTATAATGTTTTGACCTTAAGACCCTTATAAAATTTTCATAAATTAGGTATCTTCTTCAACAGTAAATATAAATATTTATAATTAATAAAATAATTTACAAATTTGGTTAATATAATATTCAAGCTTGAATATTATATTAACCAAATTATTATAAAAAAGGTCAAAAATATAGATATATTCCAATTTACAAATATTATGGGTGTTAATGAAAACGCTTAAATACCTTTCAAATTGTAAATTGTGAAAAAAAATGTTTGAAAACTCAACTACACATCCCTGGTGAACATGAAAGACAATTAAGGGTCGTAAACTTGTGCTTCTAAGTTGTGCATTTGATGATTCGCCCACAAATACTGGCATAAAAAATTAATGGTTAAAATACTCACGGTAATTTTAATTTTAGTTTCATATTGAACTCCAAATAATTTATTCTTGTTTGTAAATTACTTCAGCACAAGTTCTTCTTATTAAAAATTCATTTCATTTTATTATAAAAAATGCAGAACTAGCATTTTAATAAATAATATATTAAAATATTTTTTCTTATACTTAATATTGAAATTTATTATGCGGGATATTGTCCCCAACTAATCGTTTTATTAGAGTTTTTGGAAAATTCATTTTTTTGTGGCTTTAATTCTTCATATGCTACCAATGGAATGTCGGCATATGAAATGCTAAAGCCACAACAAACAATGCATTTATTTTTTCTTATGAAATATTCAAAACTCTCTTTAGATATTGTAAAAATTAAAAAAAATTTTTTTTATATTTCTATTCTACCAAATTGTCACTAGCTGTTGAAATATTACCTGTACAAATAGTTTGATAAATTAAAATTTTTCATAGAAAGTTTTCTAAAGTTTAAAGCCCATACCACGCGTTATAAGGATTTCTGTGCATTCTATGCTTTTCTGAATTCAAGTTATATAGAATGCGTTTTATGCGCCAAGTTTTTTATTTTGAACAGCTGTAGTGTAAATATTTTTATCAAATAGAAATAGTTTTGGCAAAAAATGGAAAGTGAAATTGTGATTTTAAAAGAATTTATGGAAATCATTAAGTTTATATACATAATATTTTGGGCCTACGAAAAGCTGCAAAAGACCACAGAACAGGAAGTATTTTTGCAGCTTCAATAAGATTCTCATCCATTTTAATTGATCAAAATACAATAAATACAACAGAGGTGGCACTCAGTACATAAAAGTAATTGATATCTAGAATGCAAGTTTTGTAAATGAAGGAACTACAAGTATGTTAAAAATTGATTTTAACGTAATTTATTCTAGAAAATAGTTGTAAACTTTATTACGAAAGCTTTTCTTTTATTAAAAACTTTTTTAATGCAAAAAAAGAAATAACTAAAATCCACCACACAAATTTTTTTATCGATATATTTGAAAATAAAATATAATTTGTCATCCTTGGCTGTCAAAAACAGCTGACCTTTTTTTTATCATGCATGAGACTCATACTAAAGTAGAGAGAAAACCTCTCACTTTATGCGTTCTATGCGTTTTGCTCTGTAACTGATTCTAATTCTTTGACACATGCATAAAACGCAACAGCGCATAAAGTGGATTGTTTGGACTTTCAGCTTAAAACTTCCATAAGAAAAGTTTAATAATTTGAAATTTTCAAAAAAAAAAAATCTATTACAAAATTTATTGTTTGTTGTGGCCTTAGCTTTTCATATGCGAAGAATATACCAAAATAATATATTTCAATATTAAATATTTTTCAATGATTTTTTTTTTCAATAAAAGTTCTTTTTACCTTTTTAAAATTTTGTGTTATAATCCAGCTCAAGGTCATCTTATAAAATTTTTATTATTCATGATATTGATATTTCGATACTCTTTGTTTATCATCTTCAAGAAAATGTTTTTTATTAAAATCAAAACGAATATCGATATCATTAATAATAAAAACTTTATAAAATAATAAAATTTAGCTAGAATTTGAAATATTTTTTTTGGAAAACTTCAGATAATTTTAAAGAATTTATTTGTTGTTGTTTGATTTTAGGTGAACTTGAACAATAAATAAAAAATAAATATTATCAATTCATCTCCTTAATGGACATTTAAAAATTTATATATAGACATTTTTACATAATTCAATATGTTCGCACAAATTTTTATATCATTTTATTTTCTATATAAAATTTTTGATAATTTCAAAATTTTCTGCCGTTTTTTTTGTCTATTTAAAATTTTTGTAACTTGAAATTTTCTACAAGAAATTTAAATTTTGATAATTATTAATTTTCTTTAGAAAATTGTTGAATATATTTCAATGAGAAATTTTTTTCTAATTTTCTATAAACATTTTTTATAGGAAATTTTCCATTAGAAAATTATTGAAAATATTACAGTTTCAATGTTTTCTTTTTTAATAATTTTTTCTACAACAATATTTTGGGCAAAGATTTTCTATAATTTAAAATTTTTATAGGAAAATTTTGATAATTTTTAATTTCCTTTAATTTCCAAACTTTTTTAAAGAATTTTTTGGAAGAAATTTTCCATAATTTAAAATTTCTATACGAAAATTTGGAAATTTTTTCAATGCCCTTAGAAAATTATTGTAAATGTTAGATTTTCTATAGGAAATCTTTTTTGAAATTTTCTATGAAAGAAAATATTTTGTTTTTTTTTTGTTTTATTTTTCCCTAATATAAAATTTCTATAGAACACTTTTGATAATATTTAATTTCCCCTAGAAAATTGTTGAAAGCATTACTTTTCCTATAGCACAATGTTATAAAATTTTTTCTAAATAAATTTATATAAAAAATTTTTCTCTATTAAAAAATTTTGATTATTTTCAATTTCCTTTAGAAAACTGTTGAAAGTATTACATTTTCTATAGAAATTTTTGTTGTTATTTTCTATAAAAAAATTGTTTTTTTTTCTTAATTTCCTATAGAAAATTTTCGGTTACTTTGAAATTTTGTTAGAAAATTTTCAGCTGCTTTAAGTATTTCCTAGAAAATTTCCAATAACTTTTAGTTTTCTATAGAAATTTCTTAAAGCAAAGATTAAATTTTTTTAGATACAAGGCAAATACACTTCTCCCCCGATTAACATGGCACCGAAAAAATTTGTCTTATATAGAAAAACATATAAAACAAAAGCGGCTCTAAGCAGTCTTGTATAATAAGAAATTATGATAAATAAGAAGTTTAAAATATCGTTGTTAGCAATGGTGAAATTGTTTCTGTTGTTAAAATTCAAATAATTCCTGAGCACATAAAATTTTGTTTTGAACAATGTTTTGTTTGAAAACTGTTTAAAGTTGGCTAAGGATTTGGTTTAGCCAACAATGAAATGTCGCTATATGAACAGCTGAAGCGCCACAACCATTTTTTAAAACTGTAATTGTTTTAACAATTAGTTGTTGGAGAAAATCCCAAAATAAGAAAGTTTTAATATTAATTTTTTTTCGAACTTTAAAAGGAAAAGTAATATATTTTTTTATAATTTTATAAAGGTACAAAGGCTTTTTAATAGTGTTGTATGAATACATTCCTTATAATTATGTAGAAATAACCATAATTGAAGTCAAAGTTTAGTCATTTTCCACCAAATACTTTTTTTAATACTTGATATTAAGAACCCTGTAAAAGGGGGCATTAGTGTATATCAAATGGAAAAAGACCTTTTATTTCTACTTCCTTAAATGAAATAACCTCTACTCCTTTGTTTAGTTTAACTCAGGTAAATAACGTTAAATAAGCAAATTAAGTAAAATTCAACTTTAAAATAATAAATTTCAAGTATGTGCCTTAAGTCTTTTGATTTGTTTATTTTTTTAATAGAACAAATTTAAATTGCGGGAGATAATGAAAAATGATTTATACTTAAGTTTTGAAATTGTTTGTAACAAGAATAAATTAAATACTCATGCAATAAGCACTATATCTATTTATTTAGCCAATAAGCTACTGTTTTTGATTTGTAAAAATATGCGAACGTGTGCCTTAAAATACAAAAATAAATTTTTATTTCATATTTAATCATGGAGAGATTAATATCATAACTAAAAGCAAAAAGTAGCGGCCAAAAATAATTTTGTGGATGTAAATCAAAGACTTATTTTTATCTAGAACATGTTTGGACTCATAATTCGTTGCCTGAAACAAGTTTGATTAAGTGGTAGCAGCGTTGACTTTGGGAAATGTTGACTCATTTTCAGTACTTCCATAAAATATTTGTGAGTTTAACTAATTGTTAAGGAAATGATCTAATCAGTAAGTGATTTTGCCTGAATTTTAACTATTTTTGCCAAACTTTCAGGTAAAAATATGACTTCATATTTGTGTTTTATTTATCGCTCCTTGTACGAGCGTTAATTATGTATAATTTACTTAAAAGTTAAAAATAAATAAGCCAAGCAAAAGAAGCAGTTAATTTTTAAATTGAAAAAAACCCAACATTACGCAAGGAAACGTTTTCTATTATTTCGTCGAAACATTTTTCATACAAAGCGCAGCTGTATTTTTCTCATCTCCGGGCTTTCAACCAGCCGTTTTACTAACTTCAATATTATGAATAAAAAACTCTGCAGAAAATTATTTATGGTTTTTGAAATGTTTAAAAAGAAAAATCAAAATCTGCAATAACTATCAATTGGATTTATTTTCAACAATTTTAGAATTTCTGTGGAGAATTTTCTATAACTTTAATTTCTTGCCAATAACTGCAAATATTCTAAAAAAAAATTTCCGATGAAATAAAATTTTGTCTAGAATATTTCCTATTAATTAAATTAAATTATTCAAATATAAAAAATATGTAAGTTATCGACATCTTTAAGTTTACTTTTGAATAATTTCTATAACTGAAATTTCTACTAAAAACTTTCTGCATAAAATTTTTGGTAGTTTTAAAATTTCTATGCGATACACGATAGTTATGAATTTCTATAAACAACTTGCTGTAGAAATTTCGTGATCATTAAAAATTTTGTTAAGAAAATTTTTGAAAGTCTTAAATTCTTCGTGAAAAATTCTTGAGTCTTAAATTTTTAATAGAAAATTTTCGACAACTGTGACTTTTTGCGACAAATTTAAAATTTTCAATAAAAAATATTCCTTAGAAAATTGTTGGTAGTTTTAAACTTTCAATCATTTCGAATTTTTTATAAGACATTTTCTAAAGAAGATTTTTGACAATTTGAAATTTTCTCATGAACATTCTTGATAATTTTAAATTTTCTACAGACAATTTTTAGTTCTTGATACTCTTATATTTTGAATAGAAAATTATCGACAACCTGAAGTTTTCTTTCGAAAGATTTCGAATACTTTGAAATTTCTATTATTTCTATGCAAAATTTTCATTAGTTTTAAAATTTCTACAGGAGATTTTTTTTTTATTTTTAAGTTTTACCAGGGAAATCTTTTTTAAAGTCTCAAATTTTACATAGAAAACTTTCTATAGTTTTAAGTTTTCTACAGGAAATGTTCGATAGTTTTAAATAATATTTGATTGCTTTAAAATTTACGATGGGAATTGTCTTTCGAAGGGAATCATTTCAAATCTTATATTGTCTATAAAACATTTTCGAAAGTTTTAAGCTTCATATAGGACATTTTCGATAGTTTAAGCTTTGCAGGGAAACTTCCGATATTTTTAAAATTTAAGTCTTCCATAGATTGGAGCCTCTAAAAACTTTAGTTCATTTGAAATACTTCTATCACAGTCAGCATATGTTTATTTTAGGTAGATCCAGCCTCTTTTATATATTTTCTAATAATTTTCTATCACTAAATTAATGGTGCTGTTTCTTTCTCCCACCCCCTAAATAAACTAATTTATTTACATTTCATGTAACTCTTTGCAAAATTGTAAGGAATTTAATTCAAACAAACAAAAAAATTTAAAGCAAAACATAAATGATATATACTATTGCTAATAATTATAATAATAAAAAAGTTTTATATTTGATTTCGTTGAATCAAGAAAACTCAAATTGACTTTTAAGGCATGAGAAAAACAGAAAACAAAATAGAAAAATTCGAACCGTACATGCCTCAACTGCAACAAATTAAAATTTATACACACATTCTGCACTGCCATGCAGTTTGTATGAACATTCAACACTTGGCTTAGTGTGCATGTATGTGTGTGTGTTCATGTGTATTTGTGTGTGCATTTGAATTTATGAAATGCACTCATAAGCTTAGTATCATAAAAAGACATCAACGTACTTGGCAGAAAATGCAATAATTATTTAATGAACATTAATTGTTGGAAAATCATAAAAAGACAAAGTGTTATAGAAAAACAACAAAAACAGTAAACAGCAAAATGTGAACAATATGAATGATAATGGGAAAAAAGCTTAGAACAACGTTACACAAACTATAAAAGTCAAATTATGAACAGATATTCGAACGAATTAATTCTGAAATGTAAAATTTTTAACGAAAAATACTTAAATTTATAACTCTTAACCACAGGCGTATATAGGCATGTGTGGTAAAGGGGGGAGGAAGGGGGGAGGAAGGGGGGAGGAAGGGGGGAGGGTGCAGGCTAAGCACCCCTCAGAAGAAAGAAATTCAGAGCAGTTTTCTTAGTTCTAAAAAAATAATGTTACTTAAAGATTTAGTACTCCCGTATGACACGCAGTAGTCAGAATACTCAACAGTGGGACTTTTAGTAAAAAGTGGGTTTCCCGATTATTAATAATTTTATATTTCTCTGGAAGATTAATTCAAGAAAACAGGAAAAAAGTGGCCTGATAAGTGTATAATTAATTTAAAGATTTAGCCTCTTCTTACGAGACTTAGTGGTCAGAATATCCAACAGTGAGATTTTTAGTACAAAAAAAATTTTTTTTTAAATTTTTCAGATTTGGAATTTATTTGGAAGATGAATTCCATGGAATCTTTCGCCTATATCGCCTTTTGACGTTCATCTACAAAGTGTAAACTGTTTACGAGTTGCTGCCTGCGGACCGTCGGACAAGGTTAACTCTCTGCCATTCTCTGCTGAACTTGGTGCAAGAAGAGAAAGAATTATCAAAAACATAATGTGTGGCGAAGCCCATTTACAAGTGGTTACGTGGGGCACAGAGAATCCACATGAAATACATGAAGAGCCATTGCATAACCGCAAAGTGACTGTTTTGGTGCAACATTTGCAGCGAGAAAGTGATTGAATCTTGTTTTTTTAATGCACACGCAGCGCCGTAACTATAAATGGCGAGAATTATAGGCAGATGCTAAACAATTTTTTTTTTGCCACAAGTTGCTGCATTGGGTCTCGATAATTGTTGGTTTTAAGAGGACGGTGCAACCGCTCATACAGCTCGGGCACACGATGACGAGACACCAATTTCCAGTTCGAGTCATTTCGCGTTTTGGAGATTTGAACTGTCCATCCAGATTTCCAGATCGAACATCGCCAGACTTCTTATTTAAAGCCTTTTAAAATCTCACATTTACCACAACAAACCAAAAATTTTGCAGAAAAAATCGGCTATTTGGAACTAATTTTTTTTTAAGAGCAACAATTCAAAATGCCTTAAACCGAGTGCAATTTTTCATTTTCTTGGGAGGTTGCATTTGAGTGATAATTTTTTGAAAGTTTTTATAAAAATGATTCACTTCTTTTTGAATTAGAACAAAATGGCAGCCAGTTCCAATTAAGACATTAATTATGCGCCACCTTTTATTATCAATTTATTACATTTATCAAATTTGGAATTTCTCTAGATGATGAGTTTCAGAAAACAAGGTAAAAGATGTACAAGAGATCAATGCATTATTTTAAAGTCAGTACTTTTCTAGATACCAAAAATAGCCCCGAATAAGAAACAACAATTAAAAATAAATTATTTCAAACTCAAGACTGTTTGTTGTGTTGAGTCTAGTGTCCCTTGGAGTGAGAGTTTTTCCACTTCTCGGAACAATCATTAAAAATCACTCAATCCAGAATTATGATTATAACAAAACGCTTGATACCCTCCAACTAAATACTCTATCAAGATTATGATAAGAAATTGATTTTACTTTTTTTGTTGAAAACTTTTTTTCCAATTTTTGTCGGGTCAAAAAAAAATTACGTGGCTTCATACAGATCAACAAACAAACATACAAACATTTTTATCATCACTCGTACTCTCGTACTCGAAAGAAATTACAATTGCATCGAAATAAATACAGCGTGTGTGTATGATTCTAATGAATAAAATTCCATTGAATGGTTGAGTGAGTGACTGAGTGAATGAAAATTACAGAGTTCATGTCGATGGTTGCTGTGTTGGATTTTTGGAACTTCTCGTTCAGCCACTCGCTATTTCATGATGTCGAAATTAATGATGTTAATCATGATGACAATGATCGTGGTGTTGGTCTATTGTCAATTCTTTTATATCTTTTGTTTGTTTGTCTATTTGTCTGCTTGACGCTTTGTTTATTTGTTTGTTTGTTTGTAATGTTTGCGATTCGTTAGAGTTTATTTTAGTACACAATCATTGTTATTACTCGTACTGTTACAATTGTCTCACCTGAGTAAAAATCTAAATAGTGGAAAATCTAAACAAAAGCATTAAATAAAATATTTTCCTCATGCTTGTATGCAACAAATTAAATAAATACTCGTACAGTGGCTAATTGTTTTATTTTTTTTTAGAATGAAAAACCATCAGACTTCACTGGAAACTGGGACTGAATCGTGGCATTCGATTTCCAATAGTATTTAAATATAAATATTAATAAATTTAAAATTCTATATTATGAGTTTTTTTTTGTGGAACGATTTTCCGTCATACTACGTAAAATTTTGAGCTCTCTTGAGGAAGAAATACACAATTATCACGGTGATATGCGTCCATATTTCATTCAACGTATATTGCATATTCAAGTGTGTATTATTTTTTTTTTTAAATATACTCAGTTAAGCCAACAACAATATTATTTAAATAATTATTTTCGATAATATCTTAATAAAGATTAGCAAATTTCTATATTAAATTACTTAGAATAGAGATTTTTACTTTGGAACGCATGATTAATTGACTTGATGACGTATTTAGCTGTGACTAATTAAAGAAATTAATTATGGAAAACCAAATCGAGATTTGAAATTCAGCATAAAGTCAATAATTAAAAAAAAAACTAATTACCATTTACATAAAAAATTTAAACTTTGATAAAAAAAAATTACTAAAATGCTTGATTTCCGTAAAAAATATTTAATTTAAGACTTACCAAACACTCAGAATTATGACAAATTAATTTTTTTATTACTGAAAATTTTGGAAATTTCAATTGCCAACATTTTACAAATACGAGTATATTAAAACTTCAGAAAGAAGAAACTCGAACTTCACCAAGAAATATAAAATTCTTAATTTCACTAAAAATTTTACAAAAATATAAAAATTTCAACAAGAACTCAAACAATTTTCCAAAGTAAAAAAAATTTACAATGAACCTCAAAAATATCACAAAATTTAAAAATTTTTCAAATTCAAAAGAAAAATTAATATCAATATATAATCGAAATTGAAACTGTAACTAATTCAAAAAAAAAAGTAATAATAATAATAATAATTGTGGAAAACTAAAGCGAAATCGAAAATTTGACACAAAGCCAATAATTAAAAAAAATTTATTACCATTTACATAAAAATTTTAAAATTCTATAAAAAAAATTCTCAAATACCATAAGAAACAATCAATTTAAAACCTACAAAGAAGTTTTCAATCAAGTTAAAATATTCAAATTTTAGCAAGAAAAGTGAGATATTTCACTAAAATTTTAAAAATTTCAAAAAATTTTAGAATTATCAAAATACGAGCCGAGTGATTATATGAAAACTCCACAAAAAACTTATTTATATGTACCAATTAAAAGTTAATAAAAAGTTCTAAATTTCACCAAAAATTTCACAAAAATACAAAAAATTTCACCAACAACTCAAAAATTCCAACAAAAAAAAAAGAAGTCGAAAAAAATTTTCAATTTCGAGAAACAAAATTTTGACATCAGTAATTCATCGAAATCGAATTCGTAACAAATTAATGGTTGAAAACTACCGTTGAAAATTTTAAATTTAAATTTTAACATTGAAAATTTAACATTTTCGTAAAGTAAATATTTAAAAAAAAACCAACTACCATTTAAACGAAAATTTTAAAATTAGACCCAAATTCTTAAAAAGTTACAGAGCAATATATAAATTAAGTAAAAATATTGAAATTTAAGCAAGAAAAGTAAAATTTCACTAATATGTTGAACATTTGGAAAAAATTTAAACACACCAAGAGTATATATCTAACACTTTTGAAAATAAATTTGAAAGAAAATTCTCAAAAATCTGAATTTCGTTTCAGATAATTTGCTTTAAAAATAGAAAAATATACACGAAGTGAATTCTACAGCGAATGTAAAATTTTAAAATCATAGAATAATATTTTTCTTAAAATTATATCTTTAATTTGCACTTTCCAATCACACAAAAAACATTATAACGTTTAAAATTTTTTCTTTTTTGGTAAGATATTTCAAATAAAAATGTTTCTTTCTGATTCCAGACAGCCCGACTAAATAAAATTTTCCTTAATTAAAAATAAAACTTTTTAAAAATATTTATTACAATTTTTCCCAATTGACTACATCAATCCATGTATTTTATTTCCCTTGTCCCACTGTAATCTGAAGTCATAGACAACGGCTAACAAACAAAATAAATTCAACTCAATCTCATTGTCGATGATGTTACTGCTGATGACGATGGAGATAATGATGTTGATCATCATCATTATCATGTTTTCCAGCAATAAATTCAAATCAAAATAAAATATATAGAAAAAGCAAGAAGAATAATTTCATTCGATTTTTTAACTCAAAAGGGAACACACACTCACCACCAACTCCAACTAAAATCGTTGTTCAGAATCTTTTTTGTTTTCCAATTTCATTATTATTACTACGAGTTTTTTGTTGTTATTTCGCCCAAAGTTGTTCACAGTTCAAACGGTTGAATGTGAAGAAACGAAACAGATTTAAGTTCGCAGACAAAATTTGAAAGCAAAATTTAATTTACGGAAATGCTTAAAATAAATCAATAGAAAACAACAAATCACTTTTAATAAAAACAAAGAAATATTAATTTCGAAAGAAATTAGAAAATAAAAAAGAAAGTCGTTTCGTTTTTAAGTTAAATAAATTAAAGCAAAATAATGAAGAATATCTTCAACTTAATTTGACAATAAAAAGTCACAGAAATCAAGAGAAATATTCATAAAATCATATAATTTTA
Source organism: Germaria angustata (assembly GCA_963681545.1). NCBI lineage: Eukaryota > Metazoa > Arthropoda > Insecta > Diptera > Tachinidae > Germaria > Germaria angustata. Next base: position 86,225,682 of record OY813002.1, read on the forward strand.
TTTAAAAGTAAAATGTTAGAAAAAATTAGAAGACCTAATTTTCAGCGGAAGTTGTAACTATAATAATTGCAAACATAATCGTATAAAAACAAAAACAACAATAAAAATATCAAGAAGAAAATATTAAATGTAAAGTCTGTTACTATTTGCAGCAGGTTAATTTTATTCAAAAGTGCGTTTCATAAAGTGATAATAAATATATGGTGTGTTCACTGACGCAGGCAAATTCAAATTAAAAAGAAAATATATAATTAATGTACTCTACGAAACTAAATGTACTCTTAAACTAAATTCTTATGATATAAAAGTGCGTGATATTTAACAATAAAAATATATAAAAATAAGAAAATTCTTTTTGCACTTTCTAGCCATTTTTTAAATTTTGCACTTTAGGAAGGGAGGTTGTTTAAAAAAAAAATTAACCTCGTGTTGCATAGTTCTCAGTGAAGCTTCGAGCACTTGAATTATAATAAATACTACAAATGGACGAACTCGTATAGAAAGAAACGGGCCACACACTGAACATATGACATACGGTCCAAAAAAAAAAAAAAAAAAAAAAAAAATTGCGTGACTTTTCGATTCTCGCGGAGCAGTTACAGTCGATTTTTTGTTGCTTTATAATATTTAATTCTTTAATTATTTACTCTTTCAAATAAAAAAATCGTTTTCCTTTTTTAAGAAATGTGTACGATTTTTGTTTTTTTTTTTCAAAAGAAAAAAAAAACGAAGTAATAGTACTTTCTTTTCTGAAAAAAGTGTAAAATTTTTTGCCTCTTCAAATAGGAAAAGGTAACCTCATGCGTTTTCTTCTCTAAAAAATTATACATTTTTTTTGTTTTTTCAGACATAAATATAAAGACAATTTATGATATTTTCTTTCCTTAAAAAAGTGTAAAGTTTTCTTGTTCTTTTAAAGAGTAAAATGGAAATTTATTGCATTTTCTTTTCTATAAAAGTGCAATATTTTATCCCTTTTCAAAGTGCAAACAAGATAATTTATAGCATTTTTTCTGTAAAGAGATTATTCGACAACCTGTCTTCGTCTTCATTCCGCCAACTCAAGTCATAAAAATTAAATAGAATTTTAAACAGAACCTCCACTAAATAATAATGACATCAGATAAACAAAAATAAAGAATTCTACAAAATAATTAATTTAAATATACTTAACAGTTAAAATATAAATAAATTCGCAAGATTCCCAAATCATTAAATCATCAAAAAAATTTTATTTAATTTTTTATATCAGTAAAAATGAATAGTAATGGCACGAAACAAAGTTTACGGATTGATGAACAAGTATTTTTTGAGTGTATCAAGCAGACATCCGCAGCCACAACTTCAAGAGGCCAAGAAACTTAAACTCTCATCACATCACTTTATAAAAAAAATAGAATACAGAAATAATTGAAATTTAATTTAAAGCCATGATTTACATATTCTCTGTGTGAATTTTTTTGCCATTTTCCAAATTTTTTTTTCTAAAAAAAAGTGTGAAATTGTTATTTGCAACTACCAAAAAAATTTTTTTTATTAATTTTTCCATTAAGAAATGTTAATCTTTCTTCTTCTTAGCAAATTTTCACTGTCGAATGGACATAGAAATACCTTCTTTCTCCTTGAGAGGGTAGAATATGTTACACTTTTCTTAGAAAAGAAAACGCCATTAAATTAAGTGATATTTTTATTAATTGTAGATTAATTTAGAAAATATATCACTCGAAAATTCAAAATTTCATATATATCTTTGTATTTGCATTAAAATTTCACCAAAAAATTAGAATTCACCAAAACACTTAATATCGCCAAAACTTCACCGAAAATTTTTGATTTTCAAAAAGCAGAATTTCAGCAAGTAATTTAATTTTATCAAGGAAAAATTAAGAATTTTCAAACAGATAATTGATAACTTTCGCCAAAAATATTCTTTAGCTAAAATAAAAAAACTTCAGCTAATTTTTTCCAAAAACTTACTTTTATAAGAAAAAACAATTTCAAATAAGAAACGAAAATTTCAGTGGAAAAAATTTAGTATCGCCAAGGAATTAAATTTCTAGAAATATTTATATCAAAAACCAGAATTTCACAAAGAAATCAAAATTTCGAAATAAGAAATATCTGATCATTAAGAGAAAGTGTCACAAAAACTTCACTAAAAAAAATTCAATATTGCAAAAAAATGTAATTTTATATAAAAATAAAATTAATTGAAGGAGCTAGAGTTTTGTAAAAAAAAACTAAGTTTCACTTCAATCAAGATTTTGCGAGAAAAATTAAATTTCACAGAGATTTTTCAAATTAAAAAAATTCACTTCGCAAGAAAATCCAGCATTCGAAAAAAATCTAAATTTCGAATTCAAAATCGAAATTTTGTCCAGAAATCGAGATATCTTACAAAAAAAAAAATACTTCACTTAAGAACTCGAATTCTTTCCAGAATTAATAAAATTCACTTAATTTGGAAAAAATTTCTTAATATTTGGACTTTTGAAACACCAACGAATTTTGAATCGAAAATTCCACAAAACCAGACTTTTGAAATATAAATATTCTTAAATAAATTCGAATCCACCAAGAACTGGAACTTTCACAAGGATTACTCAAATTCACTCGATACGGAAATTTTATTTCTTGTACATACGAGTATTTTAATGAATTTCGTAAATTTTATGTATTCATTAGTTTAAGAGATATCGGTGAGATTGAAGTCGTAGAGCAAGACTCCATTCTTTCCCCCACCTTATTTTTTGGTTTTTCATAGTGAACTTCTAGGTCAGAATCCCAGTTCTATGTACTCTTTTGGAGACGACAGCAGCATATGCCATTCATTTATTAGTAGGCCACACCTGTTGGAGACTGGGACTATGAGGCAAAATATGAATGATCTCCTTAATCTTGATCTCCGAATGTGGTTATTACAATTGGGTCGATTTTAGTGCTCATAAGACTTAGGCCTGTATGCTTGCGATTAAACGAATGTGCGGCCATACTGTTTCATACGCAACTATGGGTAATATTCAGGAATCACAAACTCTTGAGTCTTTGACATGAAAGTTCAGTGTGATGTGCGATGGACTGAGCTCATTTTTCATATCGCTACGGAAGCGATCAAGTGCATCGAATTTTTAAGAGCACAGGAACGGGCGAAGAAACTCATCGGTGACAGTAGTTTAGCCAATGGGTGCATCATCGCACAGTGTCTTATTATTACTACAATTGAATGTGCTCTAATGAAATAAGAGAACTTGTTCCGGAAATCCCCTTTTATTTACGAACGACTTATTTTTATTTGTGGTCGATATAACAGCGTATCGCAACACGCATTACAAAAAGAATTCGTTCTTTATTCGTGCAGCCGTATGTGGAATAAACTCCTGTAACTCCCAGCATGAACGAGGGCTACTTTGCAGTGTACCCTTGAGAACGGGTCTAATTTAAAAAAATATCGTTCAAGTTGTTTGAGTCACATTTTTGTCGAGTATTTGCAAATAATTTTTAAAAAATCTAATCAAATAATTTTAATGCTATTGGAAACATTAGGGCGAACTAGGTTAAGAAACCTTTTAAATAATTTTTTTATTATACGAAAAATTCAATAAACTATTAAGCGTCTCGAGACTAATAATAGTGGCCTGCAAAGTTTTTCTTCGAAGTATTATTTCTTAAGAAAATACGTGTCTGATTTTTCTAATGTGCCAGTGAGCATCCACGTTGATTCTGATTTAAATCGCACTCACGCATGACTAATCATTAGTTTTACACGATTTTATTATTTAACACATTTACTCCACGAGTATTTGTTAGTCCCTACTTTTGTTCTCTGTCTTTCTTATTGTGCCGATCAGTACCTTTAAGTTATTTTATTATTTTTCAAAAGGAACAACACCAACTGTGATTGTCGTAAATATAAACTAATATTAAAATTCATACATACATACATATAATTAAAAGTAATAAATCAAATTTAACCTCCGCCGTAACCCCATGACTACAATTTATACAGAAGCTGTTTGAAATCTGACACAACAATTTTTTGATCTTTTTTTAAGGATTTTAAGAAAAATAAATTTTATTGTGTTCACATTTATCCATTCGTATAACTTTAAATGTTTTACTTTGTTATCTGAATCTTATCTGTGGTGCTAAGATAAATACATTTCTGTGTTATTTAATGGGTTAGTGGATTTATCTGCTTGGCTGATTAGGTTATTGACTGTTGCATACATATTTCGTTGGTGTTCGTTCTTGTGGACTTGTTTCTAAAAAATAATATCAAAAGCAACGAATCTCAACGAATAAAATGTCTGCTTGTGTTCTTCAAGATTTGATATATGAAATCTTTAAGCTGGAATTCATAGAAGGCCAGATGGTTGCAATTTTCATACCATTTCGTTCTATTACGAATGTTGTTTTTTTTTACTAAAAGAATTTAAGTTTATTTTTAATTTGTAGCAAAGCTCACTAGAGCGTTTCTTTCCATTTCTTTTCAATTATTTTTTTTCTAAGTTACTGTTTCTGTTTTCTAACACTAATTTGTATGCTTATTGTTTTGAGTTCTTTCCTGGGATTTTTTCTATACTCTTTGATTGCAGAAGATTAATTGTGCCTTCACAAAATTAGTTTCTATATATAGTGAAATTTATTTTTGCTTATTTAATAGTGAATGAATGTATTATAATTTTTTTGTGTGTTTGTAATTTAAGTTTAGTTAAAAATCTCTGAGGTGAAAAGTTGTTAGAAGCTTTCCTTAATTAGCGGAAATGTGAAAACGGTTTTGCAAAAAATCAAGCTTCAAGCAAATAACAGAAAAAGCCAAGAAATGTTTAGAAAAACTTTTACATCACTTTCAACTTGCGTTTCAAAGGCAAAGGTCTTCAATTAAGAAAAGTATTTTAAAACAGAAAATAAAAAAATTTAGACAAAAATATATATTCATTTAAAAACAAAAGATTTTGTAAATTATTAAACGAGAAATTTCAAAGACAATTTTCTTAAATAAAAATATAATAAAAACAGAACGTCGAACAAAATTAAAAACTATAAAAAATAATAAATTAAATAACTTAAGAAAGGTAACCGTCTTAAATTAAAAAAGTATCTAAAATTACGAAGTTGGAAAAAATAATAATATTATGAAAAAATATTTTTTTAATACTAAAAAAATATTAGTAATAAAATATTAGTAAACAATAATAATAATTAATAAAACAAATAATTTATAAATTATTCAAGCTCAAATTTAAAAGGCAACGGTCATAAATGAAAATATATCAGTATCAAAAAGTTTAAAGAAAATTTATTTAAAAAACAATAGTTTAAATAAATAAGAAAATTATAATTGAAAAGTTTATAAATATAATAAATTTTTGAAAAAATATTTTTAATACTAAAAAAATATTAGTAATTCAAATAAATTAATTTTAAAAATAATTTATAAATTATTCAAGCAGAAATTTTCAAAGCAACGTTCTTAAATAAAACTATATAAAAACAAACAGTTTAAAAAATTAATTAAAAATAAAATTAATTTAAAAAATAATAATTTAAATAAATTAAAAAAGGTAACCGTCTTAAATTAAAAATATTTATAATTAAAAAGCTTGAACAAATAATAAATTTATGAAAAAAAAATTTTTTAATACTAAAAAATATTAGTAATTTAAATAAATTAATAAAAATAATAATTTATAAATTATTCAAGCTAAAATTTTCAAGGCAGCGGTCTTAAATTAACATTAGAAAAAAAATTATTCAAAAATTATTTAAAATAAAAAGTTGGACTATAAAAATAATAATTTAAATACATAAATTAAAAAATGCAACCATCTTAAAGTGAAAATATTTGAAATTAAAAAGCTTGAAAAAATAATAATTTAATGAAAAAAATATTTTTTAATTCAAATGAATTAAAATATTATAATTTATAAGTTAATTTATATAAAAAAAATAATTTTATAAGGCAGCCGTTATGATATAAAAAAATATTAAAAAGAAATTTCGACAACATGAAAATTTTTGTAAAATATATTTAAATAAAAATATATAAAAATATATACATATTGAAAACAGAAACTCTGAAAAAAAATAAACAAATATTAAGAACTACAAAAATATTTATTTAAATTAATTCAAAAGGGCAACCAACAGACTCAAATTCAAAAAGTATTTAAAAAAAGGAAGTTGAAAAAAATAAAAAATTTTATTAACAAAATATTTTGATGAAACTATAAAAAATTTAATAAATCAAAAAAAAAATATTTATAAATTATTCAGGATGAATTCAAATATATTTTCCTGACTGACACTTACGAAGTATCGAAATAAAAGTAAAAAAATTTTAGAGTGAAGATGAATATGTCGAATAAAATATGTTTCGACGTAACTCTTTACGTCATTGCATGTTTATAAATTTGTTTTTAGTATTTGTGAGATATTTGCCAAATACGTTTTAATGTTTGCGACATATTTATTATAAATGCTTCGTCCTAATTGAGAAATATGAGGTTTGGCTCGACCCGTAATATATTATAGTTTTTTCATGAATAACGAAATCCCTCAAAGAAATATACCACAGACATAAAAAAAACATTTGAATGAATTTTTCCTCTAGACTAAATCGGTTTTGGTGAAAAGTCTTTATTGTTTAAAAATGTCTGATAAATGGCCATTCAAAAGATATAATCGTACCGTAAGATATCAAAGTTTGTAAAAAAAAATTAAAAATCTACTTTAGCTTGCGTTCTTGCTTTAAATACGAAAACATATCTGGATACAAACGTGTCTCAAATGCGAAAATGTATTTAAATTTCTCAAATAGGATAACACGTTTATAATACGTATAAAAATGTCCCAAATATGGAAACTCGTTTGGCAAATGTGTCACAAGTACTAAAAATATATTTATAAATATTTATTGACGTAAAGATTTACGTCGAAACATATTTATGTCGGCATATTTCGCTTCATTCAATTACACTTTACCTAAAAGAAACCAAAAGCTTGAATATATTAGGGATTATATAAGAATAAAGAGCCAAAAATATAACAAACAAAAAATACACTGAAGGAAAAAAATTTTTAAATTACATTAACGAATTTAGGGCCAAGCATTTCAAAAATTAATTCAAACTCTTTTCAATTGACTCAAAAGTAAAAATTATAGCAAACGATATTGTGATAAAATATGAAACGTTGGAAATTTATAAATTATTATAAACAAATATGGACCTTAATTTGTTTTTGCTGTTTAGTTCAAAGGACTTCCACATTAACAGTTGACAATGAATTGGTATCAGCTAGAAATGGTAAGTATAACGATATTTTAATATGTATATGAAATTAGTTTCAATGTAAAGCAGGGAAGAAAAGAGTTATTCGTTGCCTTACACGCCCGAAAAAATTAATATTAAAATATTAAGAGTTTCTGAGTATCTGTCTGCATTTCGTTGGCGCTAGTAAAATAATAATTACAAATAAAATCTTATATAAATAAAATTTTAATAAATTTTGGAAATCATATTGTTAGACAATACAGGTTTATCCATAGCACTATTGGCAGTATTAGAGATATATGTGTATGTGGTTTAAAGATTTTATCCCTCTAAAATTATATGCAGGTTTTTGATTCCATATTAAATGAATTTCTTCTGCTTTTTTAATCCCACTTTTGGTATTATTGCAAGTTCTAGAATTGATTTGTAGTTTCACTTTTATTTAAAAAAAAAAATCCCATCATTCATCATAAACTACAAAACACTATTGCGCTGCCAATGAAATTCCTCAAATCATAAAATCGTTCCAATAGTGTTTTGAATATAATTTCTTGAACGAACATTTTTTAGCCTTAAAATCTAGTTCAACTAATTTGAATTTCTAACCTAGAGCCGAAAATATCTATTTATTTATAGCTTTTTAACAAAAATGCTAAATTTCATCTCTGACCTTCATGATTCAACAAAATATATTTGGAAATTATAAAAATATTTTTAACAAAACTGTATTATACAAAATTTAATTAAAAATTCTTAGACATGACCTTAACAAAAGTTCATCCGTGAAATCCCTATTGTTTTAAATTGATTATTTTCCCAACTGAAAAGAGATATAAAAAACTTATTTTCAATTATGACAAAGTTAAATAAATATATTAAAGCAAACAACATAAGAACAAATAGAATCGAAGCAATTGTTATGGTAATTATGTTTCAAAAATATATGATAGTTAATTAAAACAAAACAAACAACAACAAACAAACAAAAGTAAAGGACATCTATCAAATTTTCATGGAATATAAAACAAAAAGTTTTTTGTTGTTACCATTTTTTTCTCATAATTTCATTGGAATTGTCATATGTGGCATTAATTGTTAATAACCATAATAGAAATACTTGTAACTATAAAAAAAATATCAACTCGTATATTTGATTTGATTTTAAAAATGAAGCTAAAAACAAAAATTAAGCCAATTTTAATATGCGTTTAGTTGGAGTGTGTTTATCAAAATGCCAATTTCGTTTTTCTAACCGTCATGCACCAGAAATCGTTATACAAGGTGCCACAAAACTAATGTCATAATTGGAACTGGCTGCTGGAAAAAATTATGTTTCAAATTAAAGACATCACCAAACTTTTTCCTTTCTAGCTTTTTTAAAATCTCGCATTTACCACAACAAACCACGAACTTTTGCAAGTCTTGAAATCAGACAGTCAAGAACAAACGCCAATTTGGAGCCAGATGTTTTGAGAGCAACAATTCAAAATGCCGTATAGCGAGCGTAATTATTCATCAACTCGGGAGCGATATAATTTTTTCCAATTAATATTATCAATTTCACACTTTTAAACAGACTTTTTATTAAAATGAAGCTTTCTTTACTAATTTATAATAAAATGGCAACCATTTCAAATAATGACATTCCATTTTGCGCCACCTTGTACTTTTAATGTTTGTGGCATAATTTATTATGTTGGTCTAGTATTATGATCATCGACAGGGATGGAAAACTGAGTTTATATAAATTTGTTGAAAAGAGACATGTGGCAATTTTCTCATTAATTCTTTACATATATTGGCATCTAATGGAAAGGATTAAAATTTTAATAATAAATAATGAAAAAATTCTAATTTGCTTATTATTTAAACAAAAACCCTTCTTATTAAATATGTAAAAATTGAAATTTTATTTATAATTATATTTCGATACTGTTTAACTATCATCCTCAAAAATTATAAATAATACATAAATTAGAGTTGTTAAAAAAGGTCCAAAAATATTATAACGCAAGAATTATATTTGAACGATTTACGCCCTATTTTTATGGATTTTAAATTGTTATATTGAAAATAAAAACAAATTGAAGTGTTTTATTGCCAGTTTCAATATAACATTAGTTGAAATACAAAACTATGTAACTAATATTTACAAATTTTTACAGGATCAACAAAAAACTATTTTAAGTTGTAAACGAAATACAATTTTGATAATTAAATGTTGCAGACGTACTTAATATATTCTGAATTATTCTTTCTTAAATAATAGTTATAATTTATTAAGGTTCCAACAACATAATAATAATTATGTTTGTTTTTTTTTTTGGATCTCAGTCTTTCTTGAACGAAAAATTAATTTGTATGTAAACTAAATCAAATTTATTACTTGGCATATTCCCTCCAACTAACCGTTTAAAAAATTTATTGTTTGCTGCGGCTTTGGCTGCTCATCGCTGCATAGAATCGTCAGTGAACTTTAAGAATTCTCATACTGTATTCGATTGTTTTTGCATAAACATATTAAGTGGTACATTTTCAAAGTGTTTAAAGTTCACTGACGATTTTATTTAACGACCAATGAAATGTCGGCATATAAACGGCCGTAAAAAACAATAAATTTTTATATAATCAATTCTTACCGAATTATAAAATTAAATATAAAGTGGACTAGAGACAAAACAAAAATAAAATTTAAAATTTTTTATACAACACAAATGAATAAGATACAATTATTGATGAACTAGTTCTCAAATGGGATTTCATTGTTAAAAGAAATCTTTTGAAAGCGATGGCTTAAAGTCTGCTGCCGTCTTTTTTTTTAGTGAAAATTTTATTCTTTGTAAATGCCATATTGGTGGGTCAAAATATGAGGCCTTCTGTCCAGTTCTTTGTAGCAGTTGCTTATACTCACCTCTTATATTTATTTTCAAATGTGTAATTCCACAAGGATCCGACGACAACACTCGAATCATATTGAGAGTAGGATCTCCCACTTTTTTGCCACTTATTAAAATATATATTTTAATAATTCATTAGGAACAATAAGAAGCCGCACTGGATCACATTGATAATTGAAATTTAGGAACAGATTAGGAGTCGAGAAAATATTAATATGCTCGGTGAGCAAACAGCAATTCGTGTTGGAATATTTTCAAATCCTTCACCAAAATTTGTTTCAACGAAACTCTGCTGGTCATCTCATTATTATTTGTGGCTTCTCCCTGACATCGTCGGCAACAATAGCAATGTTCTCGGTCGACCGAGCAATATGAGGCTGACCACTCCTTGCTAGATCTGTAGTGAACCGAGTTTGCACAGAGTGCTCAAGCAAACACTTAATTGTTCGAACACATGTGGCACAACGATGAAGAAAATGATGACGCTGCATTAAAACAAGAGACTGAAGATTTTGTCAAATAAACAATAACAATAATTCCATGTTCTTGAGTTGCATATCGTTGACAACTAATTCTATATATCTACATCATAAATATCAGAGCACAGTGACATTTGACGCCATCTGCAAAAATGGCAGCCAGTTCAAATTATGATATTACTTTTTTGCCACCTTGTATATTATGCTACATTCTTCAGTTTCATTATTCAACTATTCGCTAACTTCATTAGGAGAGTACAATTAGTTGTAATCTCTGCACCGTTGCACAGTGGTATTTAAGTATATCTTTTCCTTATTTTAGGGAAATTTTAGTTAAATTCAAGACATTTTTCAATACATTTTTTGTGGAAAGTATTTTAAATGAATTTAGTATATGCTTTTTTTCAATGTATGTATGTATTTTATTTCATTATCAACATATTTTATTTATGTGATGATATTAATACAAGTTCACCATAAAAAATATTAATAAAATAAAATACTTTATTACATTTAAATTTTAATTTATAAATTCTTTAGTTATTTCTTCCTGATTTAATAAGTTATTAGCAAAAAATAACAAAAAATTGTTATTACAAAAAAGTTTTATCAAGGTCATCATTAAAAAAAAATAACGATAATAAAATAATGATAATAATAATAAAACTAGAATATAAATGATAATAATAATGTCAGCAATTATGCTGTTCATACATATATTTAAAAATATCTATGTTTCAAAACAATAACAATAAAGGAACTCACGCTTAATTTACCATTTGTGCCGATTGGGCAAACTTACGAGACTTGCTTCCTGAAGCCCGTTTTTAATATAAATAAAATATATCATATAAAAATATAACACAGAAATATTATTATTAATAAATAATTATTTTGATGTATATCTCTAATAATTATTAATATAATTAATAAAAATTTCAAATATTTTTTAGAATGCCAAAGGAGAGTTTCTAATATTTCATACAAAAATATTAAAAAATACTTACATATTTCAAAACATAAGTTATTCAAATATAAGCTTTAGATTTTTTACCTTTTCAACAATTCTAACTTGTATATTAATTTCATCTTCAGGAAGATACTAAAAGAGTATCGAAATTTTGATATAATTATTAATAATATAAAAAATGCACTGTTTGTTGTGGCTTTAGATCTTCATATGCCGACAACAAACAAACAATGCATTTTGCAAAAGTTCTAATTATATTAACGATTAGTTGGGGTGAATATCTCGAATAATAAATTTCAATATTAGGTTAGGTTAGGTTGATTGGATGTGTGTGATTGCCCATGTCATACGACATACACTTAAGCCAGTGAAGGCTTATTGTGCGCTCCCTTTTAATTATCAGACACAAACTGCCAGAGTTCTGCGGCAGGATTCGAACCTGGGACCTTCGCACTACGAGTGTAGTACACTACCTTCTAGTCTACGAAGGTCAGTTAATTTCAATATAAAATAAAAAATTTTTTAAATATTTAATAATAAGAAATTGTGCTGAAAAAATTTATAAATAAGAATAAATTATTAGAAAAAAGCATTTGGAGTTCAATACGAAACAAGAATGAAAATTACCGTTGGTATCTTAACCATTAATTTCTAATGCTGCTATTTGTGCGTAAACAAACCCAGGCGTCGCATCGAATGCACAACTTAGAAGCACAAGTTTACCACCCGAAATTATCTCACATGTTCTCCAGGGCTGTATTCTTGATTTCTCATACATTTTTCCACAGTTCACAGTTTGCGAGGTACTTAAGTTTTTTTACTTAAGTTTTTTTGTTATATAAACATGTGACATTTAAACCTGCTTCCAAACTTGACAACAAGGAAGTATACGAAAATTAGGCATTTCTTTTCATGGTAGGTACCCTTCCCCCTAGTCGTATCATATAATGCAGCATAGCCTTACATATAAAAAAAAACAATTTCCAAAATCGGTCTTGTAAATAATGAAAAAAATCGCTATACATATGAAAGAAACATATCCTCCTCTTTCAAATAATATTAAAAACATATATTTATGCTTTTCAATCATGATTTGGCTAAAAGGGTACTGATGATTTGGTTAGCGCCAATGAAATGCAGGCATATACTCAACTAAGCCAACAACAAACAATAAAATATTAAAAACAACAGCAATTATTATCTAAATATTTATATTGTTGTTAATTTTTTAAATTTGTTGTTCATAAACATTGAATAAAATATGAAATCAATGAACACAATTTAAAGAAAAAAGTTATTTATTTTGTAAAGAATAGTTCGCTTTCAAAAAAAATTATTAAATATAAATATATAATTTAAAAAATATATGTATATTTCAAATTTTATAATTTATACTAATTGCAGTTTATTTCCATCAATTTGCAAAGTGTATAAATTTTTTATTTAAATTATTTTGCACTAGTTTCAAAACTGAACGCTGCACCAGCAACAACCTGTCAATCAGAAACCTAAATACATCTCAATTAAATATATTTAAATGAAAAGACATTTTCCCAAATGACCCCCCTCAGCGTTGCATAACTTCCTTAAAAACTTACACAATCAGAGGAAAACACTTTTAATTTCTAATTGCTATTGATTTTAAAATTTCTTTCATTGCAGATTGCTTTGAACGTGTTGCACTGGAGGCCATGATACCGTTTGAGAAGACATTTAAAACAGAAGACACCAACTCGCTGCGCATGTGCAAAGAGAGATGTTTGCGGGAGGGCGACAAATGTCAATCGATGTCATTTGGGTAGGATTTCGTTTGCACTTTAAGCAATAAATTATATTAAATCAATTTATCTAATCAATTACATTTTTCCAACAGAGTGCATCGACGTGGAAATGGCACTTGTCAGCTGTCGAGAGAGAAATACAAAATTGGCTCACGTCCCAATGGCGTAATATTTGATCCAGATTTTGATTTGTATGTAAGAAAAACGAACTGCTTTGATTTATCAGACAACAACTTGCAAGATCACACCGATAGTTTGGAGAAAAGCAATGGCTATGGTTCGAATTTGGCACCCACCACGCCCGTGCTGCAGTCAAACAGACCCTCTCAGGGTACACCCATCTTGCTGGTAGAGCCTAGTCCTACTGTAATGACAACATTGCAAGATGAAACTACTCATTACGCTTCTCCTACTGCCGGGTATGCATCAAGTGACCCCACCACTATATTAACACATGGTCCACCCACTACATATGAGCCCAGTACACAAAATGTACCCTCCACTTCACCTTCTAATGGGGATCGCTTGTATTTTTCCCAGGATATTTATCCTTTGTATAAATATCCTACCTTGTATGAACCCAATTATCCAGCACCCAATCCAGATCCATATATACCAGGTGGTTATGCTGCCAATGCTCAAGAAGTAGAAGATCATAATCGGCCTTCCTCTCATAACAGTAATGTGGGATCCTCATCTCCGTCCACCTACAATGGGCCACCGAAACCAATTTTTGGTTTAGGTTATGGCACTGGCTATGGCTATAGCCAAGCAGAGTCTTATAGTCCCACTACTATGAGACCTCAGGACTCAGGATATTTCCCAAATTCACAAATGCCATCCAACATGAACGGAAACTCTCCAACGCCCTCGGTTTATGACAACAACAACAACAACAATAGAGACCCATACCATCTTGCCACTTATGATAATGACCACAAAGATAGAGATCCTTTAAGACCAGCTGGTAATGGTAACACCACACCTGCCTCGCCTTATTATCCCCGACCAGAACATGGTCAGAGTTCCTCATCTACCTATGGAAGCAGTCCCAGTACCCAGCCTATATTCAGTCCAAGGCCTTATAATGAACACAACTCAGCAACGACTTATGGTGCACGACCTAGTAATGAGCCCAGCTCTGCAGCTACTTATAAGCCTAGACCTGAGAGCCCAGATAACTCATCTCCAAGCTATGGTGGACCTTTTAGACCATATACTCAACGTCCATATGAGTTTATGGATTTTTCTAGCAGACCTGATGCTCCCGATGGTACAGTCAGACCTTCAACACACGGTCCCAGTTTCGATAACAATCACATGCGTCGAAATGGTACAACTGCTTCCCGTCCTAGTAGCAGTTACAATGATGATAAATACATTAGCACTTATTTCAATCCAGAAGATTATTTCGTGGGCAATAAAAGTAAGTGGACGCAATAGAAATATTATTAAAATATTTAAAAAACTTTATCTAACTTTCAGAACGTCCTGGCAACTATGAAGGCAATAATCGTCCTGACTATAATCGGGGCTCAATGAGGGGTAAGTGTATACATATATTTTTGTAAAAAAAGCCTTCTCTCTATACATTGTTAAGAGCTTCGAGCTGTACAATTCAAGCTTGGAAAATATCTCTATCCATCTATTGCTTTATTGTTAAAAATCTTTTAATATGTTGCTTTGGTATATTAAAAAATAAATACTTATTTTGGATTTTTATTTATTTAATTATTTCTCTACTTATTTTGAATATACATATATATTTGTGGGATTTTTCTTTGTATTGTAATACACTGCAACGATTAGTTGGTCTTATTGTGGTTGATAGTTTTCGACTAATAATGGAGATGTTATTGGTTATAGGTTTGCTATTGCATATGGAACAATGTCCAAATTTTCGAAAATTTATTTAATTTTTGTGGCAGTTATTTCTTAGGGGTTATTTCATGCCCCCATAATTTCAGCTTTTTGGCTTAAATATCCTTTTTCTTTTGTTTATTACATCTTTAAGTTATAAGTTGCACTAACACTATATATATGTATATCTTAAGTCTAAGCTGTTAATAATTTAAGTCCAATCCAATGCTAGACCAAAAAATTGAAGTAAAATTTTTCTGAAAATAAGGAAAGAGTCCACCATAAACCACAACCACAGCACAAAGTTTAGTCCTTTTGTAAAATCGTGTCCTCTTCCCATGAAGTAATTTACAGGCAAAAGCCTGCACCGATATTAGTTGCAACTATAAACTTTAGGTCCCTAGTGTCATCATAGTACAAGCACTATCCCAGCACATGCCTCCACCTGTCAAGCATCACAGAGAGTAACTTTTATGCTGATAATTGTCAATGGTTCATAGATTTTGGTTTGATTTCCTCAAATCTTAAAAACGATGGTATACTTTTTCACGATCTCTTCCCGATACTGAGATCACAACTACAAACCTTTAACTCCATAAATGGAGTTAAAATTTAGTTTTTAAATTTAAGAATATATGGGAAGTAGGCATATCCTTTCCCTTAATAAAACAGAGGTTTAAGGCAAATTTTCGAAAACATTCGCAAATTTCTGATGTAATCTGGTCATGAATGTAACAACATTTTTAAAAATTAGAATCTACGGTGAGACAGGAATATCCTTAGGGGGAATGAAATGAATTTTATTATTTAGTTTTGAAACATACATACTTCCAAATAAATATATATGTATATATCTACAGGAAGCAGAAGTGTCCATGCACCGATCGGACAGCTAAAATTAAAATTTTGGACACATTTAACAACTTCTAGTGCACCTGGATTATAAATGTAGCCAAAATTTCTTTTTGAAGCTGAGGATATATGAGAGATGGGCATGTCTTTTTAATAAATAAAACGAAACACTTGCAAGTTTTTGCTGTACGGGTATTCTGATCGTAAATATCACAACAATTTCTAAAATAGGAGTCCATGAGAGACAGTAATGTCCTTGCAGTAAATGAAACGCGCTTTATTACTTACTTTGAAGGCATAATTTATTATTCATTTGTAAGTTTTATATGTTCAAGTCATAAACATAGCAAAAATTTTATATACATGATCAAAAAAATTTATGTGGGAGTAAGGAAGGAATGTCCTGGCTCCTTTCGTACTGCTATGAAACATAATTCTTAAACCATTTACCAACTTGTAGTTCATTTTTATGACAAAGTGACCAAGAGTTTTCTTTTTAAAAATAAAAATATATGAATAGCAGGCATGTCCTTGCACCGAATGGAATGAAATTTGCAATAGATCTAAAAGACAAAATTATGGACACATTTATAAATTTTTGCTAAAATTTGGTAATACATGTGGGTAAAATTAAACTAAGAATACATGAGAGCTAAGCATATCCTTTTACCAAATGAAAAAAAATCACCAATGAGTTTAAAAATTCTAATTTCAGAAACACTTGATCATAAATATGGCAAAAATTGTATTATTTTAATTAAGAATATACGGGTGGTGGTCTTTTTCTTCTACCGAATGAAAAGAAATTTACAACAAAGCACATTTTCTCGTTGTGTTCTGGTCATAAATATGACAAATAAGGAATAAGGAGGGGCAGTATCAGGATAAAGGTAGTATAAGGATAAAGGAGGGGTAGTATCTAATGTAACGAAGCTTGCTGTATAGGTAAAAGTCATAACTTTAGAATCCTTTACCGATTTTTGTTTTGCATGTACTTGCGCCAACTTTCTCCAATCGTCTAATTTTTCTTTATTTCGATTGCCATCGCCATGTGCCATTGTATTTTGAATTTCTTTATTTACTGAGTATAATAACAAGGAACACCCTTCATCTGTTGTAGTGGTAAGGATTGTGCCCTAAATCTTTAGCTTGAGAGGCACAACCAACTTAGGAGAAAACATCCTAGTGTTTTGAAAGTTATTATAATAGAAGAAACCTTTCTTGAAAAGGTATTAGAAATTCTCTCAAGCTAGACAAAAAAATACATTTTTCGAAAATATTTTTAAAAAATATTTTATTAAAAAATACAGAAACTTGAAATAAAACCTTAAATCATAACTGACGGATACAAATAAGCGAAATATCCGCATCAAAAGAACGAAGAAAAAATAAATAAATTATCAATACTTTAGTGCCAACCATACATTTAAATTTTGACTGCCATTCGAAAAAGAATAAAAAGATAAATAATTTTAATAATTGCGCAAAAAGCCTCACAACGAGTATGGAAAATTGCAACACACGCGCACACATACACACACTCATTAATTTTTTTGATTTATTAACAATTTCAATGTGGATGAAGTTATTGTTTTAAATTTTGCAAACAGAACAAAAATAAAACCAAATTCATCAAATACAAGAACTACTAAAGATAAACAATCTAACAAGAATCATACATCAAGGTGGCATTAACAACACTGATGCATCTTCATCTTCATCATCACTGAAGCCGAAGTTGTTGTTCTTTTTTCGAGCATTTCCGTTTCAAATACAACATTAAACATACAACAAACGTCCATGTAAAGGTTATGTTTTGAAGACACCACAACGAGAACAACAATAATAACAACAACAACAAACAACAACACCAACATTAACATTAACATCAACAAAGAACATGTAGAAACAACATTGAATCTTAAGCTCCAGCGCTCATACTCTTTGCAAAAGATGGCTTTGGCCGTAACAAAAGTTGTGCAATTGAAGTAAAAGAAAAAATAATTAACATACAATTAACAAGGCAACAAGTTTTTCTTCACAAAAGAAAAAAATGCAAATTTTAAGAAGAACGTATTGCGTAAGTTGCGAAGTTTCCATTGTAGCAAATAATTGAATGCTTAAATTTTTTAATAAACTATTTTCAAAAGATGATGCGGAACTTGAAACGCTTTACAATTATAATAAAGTACTAGTAAATAAATCTAATAATATCTTGCTGATACTTGTTGTAAAAGGGGATAAAAGCTCAAGTGCACTTTGCCCATTCCTGACGGTCGACTTGAGTAGAAAATGTACGAGTTTTTTTATAGTGATTTTCACACATTAAATTTGAATATTATGCATCGTTTATTCAAAGGGCATACATCACATAACAAATACATTTTGTAATGTTCAAGGAAGAAGAAAGAAGCCCTCCCTCGTATACTAGTGGTTAGTGTACTGGATCATTAGTTGGAGGGTTGGAGGGAATCTTCGATCCCCGCCGCAGACTCTTTCCGTCTTCTTCACTCCCCTGTTTCCGATTTTCTATTCTCTATACAACACGGGTATATTAAAGGAAGGACCAAATTATGGACCCAACTGAGGTAAAGAACCCTGTTCCATGTAACCTAACCTAAGGAAGAATAAAAACTTGAATAACATAAAAATTATTTCCACTAGAAATAAGTTTTATGGAACAGTTTATCAAAGAATATTTATTTATTCATCAATATCGATGTCGTCTTTTACAAAATCATTCCACCCAGACGCTTTATATAATTATGGAATTATTATAGTGATACATAATTTATCTCCTATAGTCATTACAAATATCAGCCTTTCAAAAGGTCTCTTTAGTATTGAGAACAGGAATAGGTTGCAGGAGCTAAAAGCTTTAGGCCAAAAAATCACTCACAACAACCCATGAATTATTTTTCCACCATTCCGTCGCAAACGACTTACAACTTTAAGGCAACAGTTCCAATTGACAACACGACCTTGTGATAAAAACTTCTTATACACTGATCCAGGATAATTAAAAAAAAAAAACTTTGTCGAACTTGGCGTGTTTTTTTTTTTGGTGTTGGCTTCTCTATGCTTTGGCTTTTGAACGATTGGTCTTTGGCTTTGGCATCATAACAGAAATCCTAAGTTGGACTAGATGCATTTAGAAGGCGAAATATATTTAAAAAAAACATTTTTTTTCAAAAAGCATTTATTAAACTTATATTATACATCAATTAAGTATTTCCTATGCCACCATCTCTGTATCAAGTGTAGTACCAGCCTCTCTCCTTTTCTCCAATATGGCTACTAACCTTGTCAAGAAATTAAATTTTTCTAAACTAATTTTATTGTTGTTCTAATATAATATCATTAAGCAACTCTTGCAACATATTTCCCACTTTATATTTATTTTGAATGTGGTCCTAGTTCTTAAATTCTGCCTTCTAAGTGAGCATAGTACAATTTGGGTTTTCTGTTAACTTAAACAGTTAAGAGGGCTCTATTAACTGTAAAATTGGCATTGCTAAGAAAATATGGTTTTCTGTAGTTAAATTTATATTTATCTTCATACACATTTTCTCCGAAGTGCTAATTGCATTACTCGACATTTCAGGAGAGTGAAATCTTGCTTCACAGATAAATGACAAAAATTCTCGTATTCAATTTCCATCAATAGCCTTGAGTGCTTATTAAGTGCCTGCTCCTTTACGCAACTAATTTATTTTAACCTTTTTCCGTCAAAAACGCTTTTCATTAGAAAAAATACTGTGTGTGGAGATAAATTCAAATTTTTAATAGCCGAGACACAAACCATTTCTTTGGCAATTCTCAAATTTCGTTTAAAAGAACAGTGTTTGTCTTAATAAATTTAAGAATGTTTGGAAAATCTAGGATGTGTGATCTGTATTCAACAACACATGGAAAAGTTCGTACTCTCTAAACTTTCCAAATTTTCTTGAATTCACTAAAACAGTTCTCTGTTTGTTTTTTCCATTACACCATTGCTCAAGATACTAAGAAAATAGGTTATGGGAGGAATGATAGAGAGAGAGAGAGAGAGAGAGAGTGGGGCTTGTCAATATTCGATTTTAACCTTTTCAGTATAGACATGTGCAAGGAGCAGGTTTCACATACGAGCCACTCGACTAAAGAATAATTTTTCTCGGTAATGCGGTAATGATGAACGTGCTGTTCACAAATAAGAGCGGATCTCGAGAACGAATTTCCCGATAATGATAAAATTCCAAAACACATACCGCGTTGCGTTCATGCTTCAATGTGCCAAAAGAGTTGGCTACACTACTGTCACCGATGAGTCTTTTCACCCTCTCCTGTACTCGATGGAGTAGCTCCAACATAGACTTTAAAGCACCGACCCATTTACGAGAATTGTATTTTATTTTCAGTCGTATATGTGTAGGTGGTAAGGAGCTCGCAGGGAGTGAAGGAGTGCAGGAGTGTTACTCTCAAAATGAGGAATGTTAAGAAATAGTTTGTGCATCTGCTTTATAAATTTATCTTCATACGCAGTAAAAAATAGACCTTGAACTTGGCTAAAAATTGTTTATTGAATTAAATATATATTTTTTAATTTTAATTATACCAACTGGCAGGTGTAGCGTGAAGCTTTTATTGCTAAAATATTAAGATTTTAACTAAAATCAACATAATTACAATAGAGCTATTTCTTTCAATTTATTAATTTAACACTAACAAATATAAAAATAAAAAAATAAAAATTTTAAACATTTCAAGTATCTAACCACCGGCCATGTAGACCATTGACCTTTTTGAGAAAACGGAAATTCTTTGTTTTAACCAGAGTGTTTGTCTGCACAAATTAAACGCATTTAAATAATTAAAAAAATGTACAAGAAAAAAATATGTTTTCTTCTTGCCGTTTTGCCAGTCTTCAGAGTTTTAATCAATTTTACTGGAACTAATTTGTAAAAGATTCCATTAAAACTGTCTCAACTTTAAGTTAAACTTCATTTGATGACTTTTTAATAGCAGTTGGCATAAATCAAGTGCTTCTTATATTTTAAGAATGAATGTTCATGTTGTTTGTGGGTTCCGAAAGATTATGTCACCCTTTTATTATAATTTTTATGATTGTAGGGTGTTGAACGGTTACACTTGAGTTCCTCAAAAGTTCCTAGCAAGTGATTATCTCATCAGCAATAAATTTTTTTAATTGTGATTTTTATTTTAGCGACACAATTCATCACCTTTTTAATAATCTAATACACAAATTTCTTTATTATAATTGTATTAAAAAGACAATTCATTCATCAGACAGTTATAAATTTTTTATTTTATTTTTTTATTATTTATTTTTTATTTATTTATTTTTTTTTGCAATTAACTAAATATATTATTTGAAAAATAAATAATTTCAAAATGTTCAGAAACTGTCATTTGGGTCAAAAAGTTAATTTCTTTATTTATTAGTGTTTTATTTTTTCTGCTGTCGTAAGCCACAATATTCTATATTATTTTTAATTGTTTATATTTTTGTTTTATTTCAAACATTTTCAAATAACAAAATCCACAATTACAGCCATTTTGTACATTCATCAAATAAACCCATATTTTCGCTCTATTTGTCACCGTATCATGCGAATTTGTTTGTTCTACATCTGTCCATCTGTTTGTCTGCATCTATTGAACACTGAACAAAAAATGTTGGACATTCATTCGTAGAGTTATTAAATAAAGGCCACAATAAATGTCAATTTACAATTGTGTACAAAAATGTTGGTTCACCATTATCGCCCCATTGAATTTAATTTAGAACTAAGTTTATAAATATTTGCAACTAAGTTGCATTCATAGAAACTCAATCAGGCTGGGGAAACGTTAGCAAGACAAATAAACTATTATAAACATAATTGCGAATATACGTCGTTAGAAATAAAACACATTTCTGCATATGAAAATTCACAAAATCGATGAAATGATTTGTATATAATAAACTGTGCAAATTAAGACGATAAGCAACCAGACTAAAAGTCAACACACTTTTGACTGTTTATGTACACTTGGTGTACGTGTTTGAATATACAATGTAGCGCAAAAGTAAAATCATAAGTTGATCTGGCTGCCAACTGCGTTCACTATAGATGTCGCTTCGTATTGCTCGTTCGACCGAGAACATCGCTGCTATTGCCAACGATGTCAAAGAGAATCCACAAACATCAACGAGACGACTATGCATACGATTAGACAGCCACAGACGTTCGTTGCAACGAATTTTGTTGAATGATTTGAAAGTGTTCATGATCTGCCGCCTGCTGACCGTCAGACAAACTTAACATACTGCCATACTCTGTTAAACTTGCTACAAGAAGAGTATGATTTTGTAACAAAAATCATAATGATCATCAATCAATTTAATATTTATGTTAAAAAACAAAATTTTGGGCACATAAAAATTGATTGTTTGGTCCGGCATTTGCAGTTTTCAAGATGCCTATGGCACCACCGCAACCACAAGCAGATGCTAAAATACTTTTTCTTGCCGCAAGTTGCTGCATTAGGTCTCGATCATTCTTGGTCTCAATAGTACGGAGAAACCGCTCACATAACTCGGGCAACGTGAGCGAAATTTAGAGACACTAATCTCGTCCAGATCGCCTCATCTAACAGCATCAGACTTCTTTCTTGCATTTACCACAACAAACCACGAACTTTGCAAGTTTTGCAATCAGACATTGGAAAAGAAATCTCCAATTTGTAGCCAGATATTTTGCGAACAACAATTGAAACATGCCTTTTAACAAGCGTAATGCGAGGTGGCCATTTGAGCGATATAATTCATTCCAATTGATATCTCCAATTTTACACTTTCAAATAATTTATGTTATGAAAACAGAGCTCTCTTTTTATTTATTTAGCAAAATGTCAGTCAGTCCAAGTTATGAGACATTACTTTTGCGCTACCCTGTACACTCCAACAGAAAGCTTCCACTATGAGCAATACGAGTTGTTTTGTGACCAAATCATATCAAGTGTTTTCCTGTAGCTTATGTTAAATGTTTTTCTCCATTACCCCTCTTGGGAGCATTTGGCTTCCACAAAGCATCTTCCATCTTACACGAGTTGTTGCAGTTGTTTTCACATTGTTTTGTTTTTGCCTTGTATCAGTTTCGTCAATCGGTTGTTGTTCCCACTAAGTAGATGATTGGCCTGCTGTAGCAAATCTAGGATAATAAGGCTGCCATCTGTCGTTGCCTAGAAACAACGAACTCTGTGTATTTTGTGTATTGGTAGGGAACCTTGCTAATCTTTGATTCCTATCATTCTCTCCCGGGGAATGGTGACTGCTTGACCTTTGTCATGATGTTATTCTCTTTTCTAGGGAGAGAGTTGTTCAGGGTGTTTCTTGGATCGATTTTTTGGGGGTGTTTAAAGCACTTAATTTTAAAACTCGAAAAACCATGGTGAAAAAAATTTGTTCCCCTGCCAGGGAACGAACCTGCAATACTTAGTTTTGTTGGCAAGCACCTTAACCACTGAATTTTTTTTCGGATTTTTTTGCCAATCGTATTTGGTTTTTAACGATTTTTTGATATTGCGCTGATACAATTAATTTCTTTCCATTTAAGACAATATCCGGAACTGTAACCAAAAGTGTTTCAATTTCAAGTTTCAATATAAATAAAATACATTCATATCGAATAGAATTGTTTGTTGTGTTGCATTCTAAACATATTGTGTTGTGTTGTTCGATTCTAAGCCTATTATGATTATATCTTTTGTAATAATCATATACTATAGAGAATTCTCGTAGTGTATTTGAATGTTTTGGCATAATCATGAGGTTTGCCAATGAGTTGGTTTAGCGGCCAATGAAATGTCAGCATATGAGCACCCCTAAAACCACAACAAACAAATTTGACAAGTTAATTATTCAAATCCCGCTAAATGTCAATATTAAGTAGTTTAACTAAGAGATAGTGAACTCCTTCAGATATCACCATGACCTTAAGGCTGTTTTCTTTTAACAACTTCAGTTAGAAACAGGTCCTAATTTTACAACTAAATTGAAATTTCTTTCCATTTCAAATTATTTTATTTAACGATTTTATGAATATGTTTTTCCAACTATTTCTTTTATTTATTGAATCTTAAATCTAAATTATTATTTATTCAAATCCAGCCAATATGCTTTCTTCTGCGTTGTGTTCACATCTCTCGTGTTTGCCGAAAGATAAGAGTGTCCCTCCTTTTCAGTCGAGTGTGGCCTCTGTAATGTAGAATGTTGCTGCTTAGTGGATTTGGATGATGCTCTAGTTTCTTTATGTATGTTGTCACGTGTTATGAAACCACATTCTTAACCAAAGGAACGTCTAGATCTTGATGACAACACGAATTTTTAACATACCAGAGAGCAGCTGTAATCATACATAGGATTTTATTTTGGCGCCTTTGAATTTTTTCTATATTAGATGCTGAGGCGATGGCTCACAACTAAATTCCTTAGCACCATATTCGTTTTAGTAACGCATTCTATAGAAAAAGTCTTGAATTTCACTCCATCAGCCAATTAATTTAAGCAGCCTTTATTTTCATTTGTAGCAATTTGGCGTCTATGTGCGATTTCCATGTTAAATGATAGTCAAGGTGAATGCCTAAGCATTTAACCTCACTGTGTTGCGGTATAGATTAAATATTAACTTGGATGGGAGGGGGCACATGTTTCCCCTCACAATGTAAAAGTGATGTCAACACATGTTTATAAATATAAAAACTATATATTTTATGTTACAAAAATCATGCCATTAGAGCAACATTTTATAACGTTTAAAGTGTTAAGCATTAGTAATACTACATAGTGGTAAGCCTCATTAACTGTTGTAAATTTCCTGTGTTACGTTAAGATTTCGAGTAGCAAAATAAAAATTGGAAAATTTTAGATGCAAAATTCCAACAAAAAAAACTTTATGATGACTTACGAAAAAATTAATAGAGAAACAAATCAGACATAAGAAAGAACTAAACAAACACGATAAACACTATTTTAGATGGTGAAAATGCTTTTAAAAATAAGCAAAAAATGACCGGCCAGCGAAGGGAAACAAAAGACTTAAGATACATGCTAAGTTGCTGCAAAATGTACGCATATGTCTTAAGTCTTTTGATGTAAGGATTTTGAAGGTTTTGTTTTATGTTTTTATTGTGGTATTTGAGCTTATGTTGCTATTGAGAAGAACAATAGAAATAAGCACAATAAAAGCTTTTATTTTCAACAGAAACAACAAAAAGTAGTTAAAATAGAAAAATAGGAGATGAGCAATTTAACAAACAATAATGAACACTATTTAAGTGTTAATGATGTTAACCGATTGTGATAATGATGAGGCTTAAACATGATTATTCTTATTTTGCACCCACCCACCAAAACTCTAAATAAAGCTTTTGCGTTCGAGAAAATATAAAACCATGTTGATGATGAGTTAAAACGTTCAGTAGCGCGTTGTGTGGAAAACAAATTAGAATTATCAAACATGAAATTACGCATAAGAATGTAATTTTTAATTTAAACAAACACGACTTGATCACAAAACTCTGAAATAAGCACGAAATAAGGATAACTTCAGAATTTGAAAATATATTCGTTTAAATCATAATAAAAAAATACAAATACTATTAAACGTGCAAACACTCAATAACACGCTTTAATTAAAATGCAATTTGCAACATGAAACTGCTAAAGTGATGTTCTATTAACCCTGTTTATTAGCTGCTGCGTATACAAATTAATAATAATTTTTCTAAAAGCTTCTAAAACAAAAGCATGTTAAATAAATTTAAAAAAAGCCACAACATACAATAATTTTTTGTGTCATCTCTTGTAACAATTCAGTGATTTTTGTTATGAATTATTTGTGTTGTTCTAAAAATAAAATAAAATTATTTATTACTATATTTTAAACACTTTGAAATGATGGAACACCAAAATACAACTTTAATTTGCTTGAAGTTTTGCGTGTTTTTCGGTTACTATTGACCGCGTGTGATATCAAGTGTTTAATTTATTTGACATTCAAATTTGATTTAACAAAAGAATTTAAATAAATTTTTTAGTTCATGTTAAAAATAATATTTGATTCCACAATATGGGCGCGTGCTTACGTAATTGTGAAAAAATCATAAGCAAATTATGACATGCCGTCAACAAAAAAAAAAAAAAAATTAAGAAAATAATAGAGTCATACAAACATACAACATTTTCATCTTTAAAACAACAAAATAACCATAAGACTACTTAATACCAGCTTAACAACGAAATAATATTTTTCATTTCAATATTGTGAATCTTCAGTCAAAACCAACTAATCAAATTCGCACACTGATTTTCCCATTAAGTGATTAAGTTAGTTGCTCGTTATTCTAATACAAACGCTTGGCGATTTTATTGTCAATTAAAATTAAAAAAAATATATATAAATAATAATAATTTTTTTTTTTTACTTTGAATATAAATTGTTGCCTTGTGTATATTTGTTGGGGTAGTTTTAAGTTGCTTGCACGACAATGCGGTTGTGTTTAGAAGAGTTGCTGTTGTTGGTCTTGTCAAGTATTTGCAACATATACATTTGTGTGTATGCCACACATTCAGAACATGGCATTAGCAGCACAATAATTATTGTCGAGGATGCAAAAGGTAAAAATCCACATGTAAAAAATAAATTAACATAAAAGAATTAATTAATTTGCAATAAACATAATTGAACTACAATCTAAGAAAAGCTGAACTAAGAAGCATTATTTATGGTTTCGTTTAAGTGCTGACTTCTTTAAATTTGTTTTTTATTAATAAAAAATAAATTCTAACAAATCAAAAGAAATAAATGCAGTTTTCCGAAAGGTGCTGCATTACGTTTTGGAACGACATTTTTTATAATTTGCTTTTCTAAATTAATTTTTAGAATTTCTTTCTCCGTTTTGAAAAATAATTGTTTGAAAGTGTTCTTTCTCAAATTTTTTTTTCCAAAAAGTTGTGCTTCGAAATTCAATTTTATATATGATTTCGGTTTTTAAAAAGTTATCTTTAAATTTATTTCAAAGAAATATCTGCATTTTTATCAAAAAATTCTTTAAAAATTTTTTTTCTTGTATGAGAAAGGTACTGTAATTTAAAAAAAGATTAATTAATTTTTTTTCTCCTGGAAAAAATTGCTCAAAACTAAATGGGCATGTGATCGTAATGTCAAATTTGTAAAGAAATGTTCCTTTGGACAACGATTTATTTAAATTTTTTTATGATTTTTCCTTATAAAAATTCTTCGGAAACTCTAAGCAATTGTTCATTTCACATTTTGGAAAATATGACATCTTATTATTATTATTTATTTTTTGGTTAATTGGGTTGTATGGCCAAAAATGTTTAGACGATTCTTTAGTTTGCTATTTTGATTGATTTTTTCAGTGAATATTTGTACAACCTCTGGCCCTATGCTCCCTCTAGGAGTGAAAGGAACATGTATATTTGTACAGCCGATAATTTCTAAAGGACTTTTTCTTTGTTAAAGATGCATTTGCAATTTATATTTCAATATATATTTTTTTTTAAACTTATATAATCATGTAATTTTCAAAGCGGCCCTTTCTCAATACACTTTTCTTAAATTCCTTTTTAATATTCCTTTTTAATGTATCCCAGTGGGGAAAAATGTAAGTAGTTCTTAAAAAATTACATTTCAATTGCTTCCAAACTACCTGTTAGAGCATTTTTCGAATCCTACAAAAATAAGTTGAGAAAGTATTTAGATTTGCATGAAACAGTATTTTTCTTAAATTTTTAATTGAACTTATTACCTTCAAATGAAATAAAATAAATCTTGTCTATTGGCAAGTTTTTATTCTTTCAACACTTCTGCCGTTTGGTAATTTAATTACTATGAAATTTTTTTGTTGAAAAACAACAAAATATTTATTCTTCTTAGTATGTTGAAAATAGCTCAGAGTTCAATTAAGGACTTTGAAAAAAAGAATTTTGGAATGACAAGCCTGTATTAAAATCATTTAGAAATCAGCTAAATGTCTGCACATTCATGGAATCTTTGGGAAGTCCTTTTTATTAAATCTCTTCCAAAAGCTTTTGCTCTCACAGTTACTATATCTAAATATAATATTAACTCAAACGTATGGCTCTTTTCTAGGCACGTTTACTATTGATCATGTCATGATGAAATAGTATTATCAGGTTCGACTTCAAATCCAGTCGACAAAACTGTCAATAAAAAATAAATTAATTGAACAAAAATTAAAGCTTCAAAGAATTTTTTCATATACAATAATACAATGCAATATATACTGTGGGACGAATAGCAAGTGTTTACCAAAAAAATGTTTTTCATAACTTCAGATCCAATGAACTGGGTCAAAAAAATGGAACATCTTCAAATGACATCGCTATGTTAGAATCATAGATCCGATTTTTTCCATTTATAGATCATTTGTTTTATGAAGTTTTTTTTTATAAATAGATTTAAATAAATTTCAAAAATACAACAAATAATATTTTGTTAGTACGTAATAACTGATATGTTGTGAATTTGAGTTGTAACATTTTTTTATATCTATATTTTTTGTAATATAAATTTAGGTTATTTTTTAACTAAAATTTATTAAATAGAACTTAATTAATTTGTCAATTCAGGATCATAATTTTGTTAAAACTATTTTTTATTAAGGAAGAATTAATGAGAATCCAGTTATCGCAGTAGCAGAACGGAACAATACTGTTTTCGAGGGTCGCTACACCATCATCGTTGGCATCCATGCTTCTGTTTTTGTGTATGAAGGAAGAATTAAAAAAATTATATGTATTTGTTATTTAGCTATAATTATTTAGAATAGGAACAATATTCTGCCGTTTCGCTTAATACTCAAATTGTCAGTTTGAGGACTTTTAAAATTTGTTTTTGTTTATAATAGCCACCAGGTCTGATCATTTACTTTTCCAGTAAAAAATTTTAACTAGAGAATAACGCATACAATTTTTTTTAAAATACAAAAATAGTCTCACAAATTCTCACGTGTAGAATTCACACTTGAAATAGTAACAATTTGTTTGTTGTTTAGTAACAAAAATAGCAGCATTGCTTGAATCAGCTGTCTTGAAAAACCCATTTCGTGTGCTGTGGTGTCTAAACACTCCTTTCCTTTTTAAAAATCCCCAAGGAAGCATATACTATTTACAATTCTTTCATTTAAGGAATCATCCACTGTCCCCAAAATACAATTTTCTGCAAAGATTAACTCGAATATATTGGCACAAACACAGACAAACATTATCTGTGATTTTGGACGGATGTCGTTTTGCTTATGTAACAAATATTTGTTTAAATAAGTATATTTACATTTATTTTTATAATTAAGAAATACTTATGATTTCTACCTAATGACGAAATTTTTACAAACTTTTGTTTCATAAGCTTAAAACAGCTGTTCAAATAATTCTCACATTTTGTCTCTCCATTTCTTACGCTCTTTTACCATTCTCCCGTTAATGGTATTTAGTAAAAACTTTTACTGAATGAAAAAGACTTATTTTTAACCGAACTCAAATAAGGGCATGTCATCCATTTGGGTTTATTTTTCTACCCTTTTTTCTAATGTTTTTAAATTTAAAAAAAAATCGTTTAAAAGGATTTGCTTGCAGGCTGGTCCCATATTTTTTTTTTAATATTGACTATCCCATAAGTTCTCCATCTATGCACAAATTTTCAAAATTATTATTTTTTGTTTGAAAGGGTTTGCTTGTGGTCTGATCCTACATTTTTTCAAAGTTGGACCAATTTTCTAATTAATTTTTCTTTTTTTTTTTTTTTTTTGAAAGGGTTTGCTTGTAGTTTGATCCTACATTTTTTTTTCGAAAGTCGGACGAGCAATTTGCTCTCCCGTAATATTGATTACCGAATAACTGCTTCATTTATGGATCGATTTGAAAAAAAAAATTATTTAGAAATGTAGCTGGGAGTAAAATAAAAGCTGGAAATGGACTATATCGGGCTTTACACTAATCCATAGTTGCTTCTTTTTTAATCTGTACGATTGGCTCTTTGTATTGAAGTCCGAGTTATTTTATTTAATTTCTATTTTAATATTTAATCAACTTTGATGGAATAAACATGTACAGACATAGAAAGGCTGATGAAGATGGTGCGACGACCATTTAAAAACTATAGCGTTCCATTGCTAGTAAATTAACTGGCTTTTCCTTAGAAGTTATCTTCCCCAAAAAAATTTCTGTTTTTATTATTGCTTTTTTGCATTGCTTTAAATGTTTTTTTTCATGTCCTTATACTTTACGTCCATCATCTATATTCTGAACTAGATTTTTCATATTCAATATGGATCTGGTCCCAATTCCGACTGACTGCTAAGTGGTCAACAGAGCTCTGTTAATCGATAAACTATTAATGTTAAAGGGTCTGGTTTTCGTCTCTGCTAATTAAATGTGAGTTTATCTTCACACACATAAAAATATTATTTGAATAAATTTGTAACCTTTCACTCGTAAGATGAGATGCATTAAAATAAGAAAATAATTCTGGCAAAAAACCGACTTTAGTACAAAAATTCAATCAAACAGTTTACATTTTACTACCAGTAAGGATTGAAATACATTCATAAATAAAAAATTTTAAAAATATTTCTATAAATGGCGGAGTTATGTAATAATCATTATTTTGGGAGGCCGCTTTGTTCGTTTGGTTTTCGAAAAAAAAAAATGATGAGACCAAACTACAAGTAAAAAACTTGTAAACAAAAAAAAAAAATCATTATAAAAATTTAGGAGTCATGACAGTCCGATTTTGGGAAAGAAAAAAAAACTATGGGATAAATCAGCAAGCACATCCTTTTTGAAACAAAAAAATTTTAACGGCTCAAAAATTATAAAGTTCTCCGTGTGCAAATATTAAAAAAATAATAATAATAAATATAAACAAGAGTCGATAACTTCCTCCTTTTTTGAAGACTGTTATGAATGCCTTACTTTTCCAATATATCAAAGAAAAAAAATAAAACTTCTTGCAATAACTGAAAACATTGAAAATTACATAATTCATCCTTCGAAGCTGTTTTTTTTTTTATTGGCTACATTTACAATTTGACACCATTTAAATATTCATATGTAAATTGTACAGTGGTTGGAGTTAAACACTCAGATCCAAACATTTAAAATCTTTTTTTTAACAATAAATTTTAAAGAAATATTAGAAAAGAAAAAAAATCAATTTATTTCACCGACTTTACTTAACTCAAATATGGAATTATTTAACACACTTCTCTGAATCTTGTATAAATGTTCCCATGAACTCAAAAGAAAAACCTTGAATCCTCAATCATAAAAAACAAACAACTGCAAATTTTCTTTCGGGAAAATACGAGTAATTTTGTAATTAAAACAAAACAAAATCTTTTGATTACCATAGAAATAACATTTAAGTAAATTAAATATGTAAAAACATTAAAGAATCAATTAAAGTAACGTACGTATGAAAATATTCACGTACGAGTACTTTATCAAACAAAAATAGTTGAAAATTACTTAATGACTACATGAACTTGCAGCCATTCATGAGTTTGTGCGTGCATAATTAATTTTTTTTATTATTATTTAAATTTTCATTTTGGCATGTTTTGAAAATTGCAGCTTGTTTTCGTCGTGTGTTGGCTGGCAAACGAATTGCCCCCCATTGGGTGCGACGGACCATAGCGTGTGAGCGCGTAGAAGAGTGTATGCGCGAATGTGGTAGGGAGAAACGTTTTACCTGCGAGGGTTTTAACTATCGCCTAGACCCTTCGGGTCATGGCCAGGGTGATTGTGAATTGATAGAGATACCATTGGCTGAAATAGACTTGTACTCTAGTCCAAATAGAAGAGACTCAAATCTCTTGAGACATCCGGACTATGATTATTATGAGAGAGATCGCAATGCTCCGCATAGCTGTAGATACAATATGTGCAAAGAGTGCAGCACTAAATTGCCCCTACCACCGCATCCGCCTCCGCCTCATTACAATAAGCCCAGTCAGGGCTGGAGTGAGAAACCATTTAAGGATGAACGCTTTCCTCACATACCCTCACCGCCCAGTAGTAGTGGGGGTGGTGGTGGTGCTGGTACTGGTGGATATTATGGCAGACCACCCTCAAGCAGTTTATCTTCGGAGCATTATTCGTCTGGCCCACCGCCACCACATTCATCGTATGAATCTCATGCCAGGCCTCCTTATTCTTATGAACCTCATAGCGGCTCCTATGAGTTCTCTTCGCATGGCTCCAGCTATTATGAACATTCCCCTCCTAGTAGTTATGGTGGCAGTGATTCAGGTCTGGATCCCATAGATCGTTATGATGTACCTCATAGTGATCGTTATAGACCCAGTCATCCCTCTAGATGGGAAAGTATACCCAGCAGTTCTGGCTATGATAGTTCTAAACATGATCGTTATCGACCTCCATTACGTCCCGGTCCAGATTATACACCCTATAGACCTGCCGCCTCACACGCTCTAACAGATCACGATACATATCATGTAGGACCGCCTTCATCATCTCATAAGTATTTAGATAGAGATCGCTCTCCAATAACTCCATACAAAAAGAACCCAGGGAAATTTGTTCCCTATTTAATTGGCACCGATAATGAATGGGGCTCATATGGTGGGTCCTACGGAGGCACTCACAATAAGCAAACCGCTTATTGGGGTCTAGCCGATAGTCATTATAAGCCCAGAGACCCAGTGCACTTTGATTATTCCAATTTGGGTCCTGCCCCGAGTAAATCAGGTGGCTTTCGAGGTGAACCGCCTCATGAAAGCAACGCTGTCGTACCCTACACAGGCTCTAGTTACAGTTCATATGGGAAATATGATGGCATTCGCGACCGTCACGACTACCGGCATCAGTGGACTCGCAGACCAGGACCAGATGGTATAAATAATTGTTCTTTGCAATCTTAACCCACCTTTATTATATTTATGATCCAATATCCGCAGAATGTTCCGCTAAGACATCGGAAGGTTTTCGTCTGCATAAAAAGATTGTCAAACACATGTATTCCACGCCTTCGCTAACCGAGTGCGAGCGTCTGTGTTCGGGTCAGAACGCCTTTATATGTCATACTTATAGCTATCGCTATTCTTCAGGCAGTCGTGATAACTGTATGCTTTGTGATCGTCCCATCAATCGTTTGGACTACTATGTGGACATAGAGCCCGATCGAGACTACGATATTTATTCCATGTCAGACGACTTAAATGTTTGCCGGAAGCATTCACTTAGCGATGGTCCCAGCAGAGGAGGCATTAGCAGCACAGCATTGGCGGCTCCCAGAAGTGCTCG
The DNA here is from genome assembly GCA_963681545.1 of Germaria angustata. Lineage (NCBI taxonomy): Eukaryota > Metazoa > Arthropoda > Insecta > Diptera > Tachinidae > Germaria > Germaria angustata. Next base: position 86,259,148 of record OY813002.1, read on the forward strand.
TAAGCTTGTTGAAGATTTAAATAAAAAAAAATAATTTCTTTACAAAAAATTTCATATAGAATGTTTTTTCCGTGCCATTGACGCAACCAGATTTTATAAATCAATTGTCAGAGACTCTTTAACTGTGAGATCAGTCGGGGAGTGTGAAATGGAGTGCATTAAGTCCACCAAGTTCACTTGCCGAGCATTCGCCTTCCGCTATGGACAACAACGTCATGCCAGTGTTATAGACAATTGCCAACTAAGCGACTGGCCGGTCAGAGACATGGACAAGGAGAGGCATTTGATTTTGGATAATACCTTCGATATCTTTGAAAGAGCCAGTTATGGTCATGGCTGTGAGATCCAGCCCATTGTGGATGAAAAGCATAAAAAATGTAAGAAAATAAAGCAAATGCTGTTGGGAAAAGCAAATAAACTATTGAAAACTAAATTCTAAATTTCAGCAGTGTGTTATTTGGGCTATGGCTCCCCAGCCAAGCTTTTGCCGTTCGCCATTAAAAAGGTGATAACTGTGCCCTCCGAGTTGGAGTGTAAGAAAGAGTGTATTCGATTGAGAGAGACTACAGCCTTCAAGTGTTATGCTTTCAGCTACGGGTAATGGCCCGCAAAACAGTTTAAGAATGAAATATTTTATATAAAAATTCTATAAATTTTAATTTAGCTCCCGCAAAACCACTTTCAACTGTGAGATGTCTGATTGCGATCAAACTGAACTGAAATTGAATGTACACTATACCCACACCGACGATAGGGATTATTGGCTTTTTGCTTGGAATCCATTTGATTATGCTTGCCGGGATAGGGTTAATACTATAGGTGGTTCAAGGGTTAATAATAATCGTCGCATGGATATATTTAGGGAGCCGGGTAAATTTATATTGTTTTCTAATTACATATAAGCTTATGGGTTTTGGGACTATTAATTAATAATGTTTCTTTTTTTAGATGTTGCCTGGCGTCATTATTCTGTTTCTGGCAAGCCTTGTCGTCGTAGCAGTCCTTGTGAAAAGAATCTTATTACAGGTTTCTATTCTTGTGAAATAGAAGGTGGCGAAATCGGTTCCTGGGACTATTGCTGTAAAATCGATCATCCTTGTGGCTATTCTCAAGGTTTCGACTATCCTTGGTAAGTTAACTTTAAGGTAACTAGACTCAAAAATGGCAGATGAAAGAAATATAGAACTTAAAAAAAAAATAGGAAAGCAAATTGAAATTTTTAATAAACTTTAATAGGCTGGTTAAGTTTCCGCTATTAGATAATAATTTCTCATGGAATTTCCTGTTTGTGTGTGTGTGTGTGTGTGTGTGCAGCAAATTTGAAAAATATTAGAAACACTTCTCTTTTTAAATAAATCTGAAAATTCTACACAAAGCGATTTTATAATCTTCCAAGCTTTAACAACTTACTGTTTTAAATGCCATAAATTTGATCAAATTTGTTCGAGGGACAATTATATATTTATTCAACATTATTTTGTCTTTAATATTTGATTTTCATACGCTTTTTCAGGTGCTTCGTAGGCGATGAATCTGATCAATGGCGCAAGTGCAGCGATCGTTACTATCCCGGCAATCATACTCTCACCCATTCTGGTCTCAGTGTCAAACTATTGAAACCCTCCGAAAAACATAAGCCAAACGATAGCTTTACTTCGGCCTCCAGTTCGGATGAATATCAAAAGCCACCTCGTCCAGGTGGCCTACAAAGTCTAAGTGATTTCACCGCCGCCCGCTTATGGCCCGTAACCTACTTGTACAGTGAAGGGCCGCCTAATTCAACGGAGTTTAGTAATTTTGTCGATTGTAACAAGGAAACATGTTAGAGCAAAATTGATTTTGTCTATTTTCTAAGTTTTAAAATTATGCATATTTAATAAACTATATTGTGTAGCTTATGCCCTTTTTCATAAGCTCTAACAAAATTGTGATTAAAAGAAAAGAGAAACAAAGAGATTTTATAAAATTGGTTCGGTTTTGTCAAAAATATCAATAATATTTAATGAAAAAAATCTATATATAGTTTTGAAATTACTTTAATACAAGATATTTTTAAGCTAATTTTAGTTTAAGTGAGATAAAAATATTATTAATATGAAAAACTATTAAATGAGCATTAAAATATATTACCAAAACAGTTTATTACTTTATTTATCCGTTTCGCAAGCACTAAAGGTAAAAATACCTCCCCCTAATATTTCATCAAAACTCTAATACTTTATCTAGTATCCGAAAGAGCTAAAAACAATTACTCAACGATTTTAATATTATTTTTTATTTTACTATTTTAACTATTATACTTTTTAATATGGCGAGCAATGAATGAATAAGCATATAAAAAATACAAATTTATAATCCAAAAACACCGACACTTTTCCCGTTATAAATATTTTGTGTCATTGTGCCTTTGTTAACAGCGTTTGTGGTTGAGAATGTTGAGTTGCTTGTTAAGGTGGGATGGGTTAATGAATTTGCTATTCAGTCTGAAATACTTTGGCTGTTGCGAAATATAAACAACAGACATTTTACCCGGAAACACCGACACTTTTCCCGTTATAAATATTTTGTATCATTGTGTCTTTGTTAACAGCGTTTGTGGTTGAGAATGTTGAGTTTCTTGTTATGGTGGGATGGGTTTATGTATTTGCTGCTCAGCCTGAAATACTTTGGCTGTTGCGAAATATAAACAACAGACATTTTACTTAATGAATTTGGGAGAATTTTCAGGATATTAAAGAAATAGTTTCGATAGCAGAAGTAAAATATTCAGAGAATGTTAACTATCAATAATAAAAATAATGCCGCACACACATAGTGTTAGTGAAGTTCTAACAAGTTATGATTCGATTCAATTTATTATCTATTTTTTAATGCTCTTAAGTAATTACGCCATAGTTGCACAATAAGAGAAAATTAACTCTACGAGATATAGGAAAAAATAATTTGTGGGAATTATCGATCATAAGAGAAGCATGACACTTGCAGTTTCCTTCAACCAAATTTAATTTAATTTTCATTCAATATTTTTTGGAGCTTATGCCAACATGCAGATAATTTTCCTTTCTTATTTGCCAATATTAGTTTGTTAAACATTAAAAATGTTTGACAATATCGCATTGTAAATAAAAACACTTCTCCACTTTGTTCTTTATTTATATAACTGTGTTAGATTAAAAAGAAATAAAACATGAAATGTTGATTATTTTTTGTTTTAAAAGCATTCGAACTCATATACTTATATAAAATTAACAAATAGTATATGAGAATTCTATAGAATTCAATTGTATTTCTCTTTTTCTGATGTACAAGATATACACAAGTATAATACAAATAATAGACATATGTCTCTTTATTTCTTTTTTGCACCTTTGTTTAAGGAAATGCAGGCATATATAACAAGCAATGAACTTTTAAATAAATAATTTAGAGTATAACTTGAATAATGAATTTAATTAATATTAATAGAATTGAAAATTTATATATGTACATATGTGCGCCTACATATGATAAACAAATAAAATTTATTTAAAAGTTTTTTTGGGAATGCAAATTTATTTCATTGCATGAATAGGAATAAGAAATGTTAAATAATATGTATGTATATTAGGGCAGTGCGAAAATTAGCCAATCTAACAAAGAAAATACAATCTATTTGGGGAAAAAATGTACTTTATTTCTCAACATAAACTCCTTTTAACTCAATACATTGTTCCCATCGATATTTAATAACTTCGACAACTTGTTTATAGTATGAACTATCTAGTTCCTTAAAATAGCCACCTTATAGCGGGGTAATGTGAGAATTTCATGCCATAGCATTAACCTAAAAGGAAAGTTCATCACTTTAGTAATGATAAGTGTGATAGCCACATCAGCAATTAGGAACTGATATAGGTTTCAACTTAATTTCAAATTTTGTTATTTTAATTTATTTCTTGTTATTTCATTTCATTTCAGTTTAGTTTTTTTATTTCCTTTCATTTTCCTATATTGCTTATTTTATTTCATTATAAATTATTATATTATATTTTATTTTATTTAATTTTATTTCATTTTATCTATTGTTTATTAGATTTGATTGGCTTTTATTTTATTATTTAATTTATTTTCTTTATGTCAAGTGATGCTCTATGAAGCTTAATCTGTCAGTCTCTTAGTGTAGCTGACATTTCATTATCGGACGCTTAACACGTTCTCAGGCAAAAAAGTTTCTTTTATTTGTAGTTGAATGATTTTAAATTATTCCATTAGTTTAAAATCAGGTTTTAAAATCTTTTCGCCTTGTTTTGCGATAAAGGCGGAAAGCGTGCAAAGTCAACCGGAAAGTGGAAATAAATGGAAACAAACTGTAGATTTCTTTCAACTACTCGTTTCTCTAAATAAAGTTCAAATACAAATAATTGTGAATTGAATGAAAATAATGTCAATTGTGGAAATAAGAATGGAGTTTTATTTCTGCAATTCAATAAAAATGCATGTTTTTATCGTTAAATTAAATTTCGTACTATCATTTGCAAAATAAAATCAAAGCAACTAACAAACTTATAAAAAAAATCATTAAAGAATATAAATTTCCAACTCACCTGTATTTGCTGAAAATATATATTTTATTATTCTGCAAATATGACTATTTTTACATTTGATTAATATTTATTTTCTTTGTAAATTTTTTATATTTTAATTCTTTTTTTATATTGATTTAGAGATAATATCACTTTTATTCTTTTACTCTTTTTGGGCATATGCATAATTTTAAACTTCCATATTTTTGTTATTTAAGCTATATTTTTAATTTTTAATAATTAATTTTTTATTTTTATTTTAATTTCTTTTTATTTCCTCTTTATTTTTCTAGTTTAATATATATATATATATATATATATATATATATATATATATATATATATATATATATATATATATATATATATATATATATATATAACTTTATTCATTCTTTTATACATACATTTATCGATTGATATATTTCTAATATTTTTACATATATTTATTTATTTATTTAATCATTGGTTATTTTTTATTTGTTTAATCAATAATTAATTATTGTATTAAATTTTTATTTAATATCTATATATTTTCATCTTTTTATTAGTTCTAATTTGAATATTATTTTAGCACAAGGTCTTCTTATTAACCATTAAAAAAGTTTTAATTTTATATCGATATTTCGATACTCTTTGAATATTATCTTCAATAAAAATAAAAAAATTAACTTTCTGAAGGTGTTGCTCAAAGAGTATCAGAATATCAATGTATAATTATAAATAAAATTAAAACTTTCGTACTTAAATAATATTTAAATTAGATTTTTTTATTTATTTATCTATCTGTTTATAACATTTAATTCTTCGAGCTTAATATCTTTCTTAAAGATTATAAATATTTTTAATTATCCCATTATTTTAGTACCCTTTGGATAACTCCGTCAATGTAAAATAAATTTGAAAAAAAAAAAATAAATTTGTTTAATATAAAATTTTTTTGCAACAGGTAATTTTTTTTACGTTACAGTCTTTATAGGTAAAACTTTTTTAAAAAAGCAGACGCGTTAAGTGCAACCTTTTCTGTTTCATTAAATTTAAAGCAAATTTCTCTCTAAATTTATTTTTTCGCTAGTCAAAAGCCTTATTTTTCCATAATGAGTTAAGTGGAAAACTTGGAACTTTTAATGCTGGCCTTAATTGAGTAGAGAGCTTTAAAAATCCACATTTTATACACAAGCTAAAAATATTTGGTGAAATGCTGTCAAACAAGGAGGCAAATGTGCATCCTTTTATAGAAGAATTCATCACTAAGATCAATAAACAAGGATTAGTTCCTGATCAGTTTTACAACTGTAACTTAAGACTCCTACCAAATACAATTCTAGTAAATTTAAGTGAAAATTTAGCCGCGTGACGTAAAGTTTCAAAAAAAAAAAATTAATTATTGCCATGTATGAATGAAAGCGGATATTACAAATCAAAATTGCTTGTGATTGGAACATCTGAGAATCCTCTCGCGCCTAAGGACTTTAATAACAATCCAATCCATTACAGAGGAAACAAAAGTGTATAGATGACTTCAGAAGACAACTTCGAGGATTTCTATAAAAATTGCCTTGTGCTTGAGTTTTGTATTTTAATCGGTTGTATTCCAAAAAAAAAGATGTCTTTCAAAAAGACGTTAGGCCTGATAAAAGAAAAAAGAAAAAAGAATTGAGAATTATATTTGAGACTAAGCCGAAGTTATACCAAAAGGTTTCACATTTTGTCAAGTTAAAATTTGTGTTGCATTAAAGCAACGATATGAAAATATGTATACGTACAAAAAATATATATATTCTTTCTTTGCTTTGATTAAATGAATTTAAGTTATATGGTGCTATATTTTCATATTAATTTTTAATGGTCGGTTATTGAAACTTTTTGGTGAAAGAAACAGCCACGATTTCCTTTCGGCCGCGCAAATCGATCTCGCAGTGTTTGTATTTATATTATTTGCATATACGCAAATATGTATTTATTTCTGTAATTTTTGTATTTAGAAATAGTTTCACAATTATTTATTATTTCCAATATAATTTTTATTTCCACTTCTACTATAATTTGAACTTTATTTTCCATATTTGATACTTTATAATTTTTTTACACATATATATTTTTATATTTATTGATTGCCTCTTTATTTTTTAATTAAAATACTTTTTTTCATATTAAAATGATTTTCTAATTAATTTCCTTTCTATTGACTGCATTTCCCGAAACAAATTCACAATCAACTTTTTGCATTTACAATATCGTGGATCATTTTTATTTATGCACAATAAATGGAACCTGAATTTATCATTCACGCACATTAGTTACACACACACACATACACTTGTACTAAGAGCTTTATGCTGATTTTTTTCATCACTTTTACTTGGCATCATCATTCGCCATGGGGATTTTTGCAATCAATTTTTTTCCATTAAAATCACTTGATCTCAACAATATTTCATTTTACCGTTATAAAATGTCCGTTTTTTAATATAATTACACGATTTTTAGATTATTTTAAACATTTTTGGGCTGAAAAACCGGAAATATTGTGGAAAGCATTCGTATGGAAGAAAATTTGCGCGGAAACTAAATAAATTTCACAATTAACACAGACATGCTACAATAAACAGCTGTTTTGTAGTCTATTGTGAATGAAGGTGCACGTACAAGTAATTTCATTCGTTTAAGTAAAAGCTTGTACATATGTATGTATGTAAGTACTTATATATTATTATTAATTCACATACTTACATAGTTAATTTAAAATTTCTTTACAATTATGAATAAAAGATTTGTGACCACAGTTTTGACTGTGAGCGTTGCTGGCTTAGGATCCTATTATTATGGCGGTTACAAAGAGAGACAAAGAATATTTCAAAATTATTCAATTTATGAGCAGCAACAGATGGAACTCTTGCATAAGGTTAATTTAGTATCAGTAGAATGTGATTAGCTTATTTATTGAATTTGTTTTTTTTTTTATTTAAAGCATTGCCAAAAGCCAGGCTTTCCACTGTTCGCTTCCGTTTTGGCCGCCGTGCCTATGCCTGCTGAAGAAATCAATCTTACAGCCTCTCCTCTCCGTGTTTCGCAAATTATGAAATTTGGCTTTCCTAGCTTGGACTCTGTGCGGTCTTATTCGGACTATGTGCTCAGCTATGATCGTCGCAATCGTGTGCCCTCTTGGGTATTTGAACATTTAACAGCCGAGTCTGTTGCTAAGAATGAGAACGTCGATAGATCAAAATGTGAATTTAGGCCCGACGAAAGTGTGCATCCTTTCTTTCAATCCCAAAATTCCGACTACCGCCGTTCCGGCTTCGATCGGGGCCATATGGCAGCTGCCGCCAACCATAGGAGGCATCAGAAACATTGTGAGGACACGTTCTATTTAACAAATATAACCCCACAAGTTGGTGCAGGCTTCAACAGAGACTCCTGGGAGCGTTTGGAATACTATGTGCGCAAATTAACACAAACGTATAGCAATGTTTATGTATGTACGGGTCCTTTGTATTTGCCAAAGCTAGAGGACGATGGCAAGAAGTATGTTAAATATCAAGTAATAGGCAATAACAATGTTGCTGTTCCCACGCATTTTTATAAGATAATTGTTGGTGAAACATCAGATAATCGGTTGGAAATGGAAGCTTATGTTATGCCTAATCAAGTCATAAGCGATAATACTCCCTTGCAGGTGTTCCAAGTGCCACCCGAATCTATTGAGAGAGCGGCCGGCTTATTATTTTTCGACAAAATCAATAGGAAACAACTAACCAAAGTTAATGGCAAAAAGGTCTAGCTTTTTCTTGTATTATATTCCTAGATTAATTCTCATTATTTTTCATAACCTCAACAGAATTCTGTTGATTTTGAGTTTGGTAGAAATTTTCATTTCATTAGTTTCAGAAATAATGAAAAATGGGAGAAAAAAAACGCGTAAAATTTTCTTTAAGTTTGTATTTCTATACACCCTCTAATAGCTATTTTCATTTGCTATAACGAGGATAATTACCCGCTTTATTCGCTATGATTAGTCTGAATATTTTTAATCTTTAATTTTTCCTCAAAAGTGCAATTTAGTAAAATGTTTGCTAGTGTCAATAATAAATTAAAATTTATTTATTGTGTATTTAATAAGCCCTTAAATTTTTAATGTACATACATACATACATATAAATGCAACAAACTATACTGAAAATATGTTTTATAGGATCTTGTTTTATTTTTAGCTCAGATTCTCTTTGACAAATTAAAGAATAAATAAAGAAATGATACAGATTTTAAGTTTATATTTTTGTTAAATCATAGTTGTTCATATTAATAAAAGTATAATAAACAAACAAATAAAAATGAAAGTTATAGAATGAATGAAAGTGAACTGGAACATTAAACGCAATATACATTGTCAAATTACACATAAATCATGGTGCCATTAAAGAAAATTTGCATCTAGGTGACACCGACGAATGTTGTATTTAATATCAAAAAATTGCATTTTTTCCATATTGACAATGTATATTGCGCTGTAGTATTATGTAGTTTATAACGTTTTAAAATCTCCGCTGGATCTAATAATCACCACCTTGATTGTTTGAACGTACGTCGTCAATTTTCAAGATCATCTTAACCAATTGAGTAGCCAATAAAATTTGTTGCTTCTTGGAATTAAGAGATTCAATGACATGGTGTGTCTTCATGTTTGAATCCCCGGTCAACATACAGTCAACACCCAAGCTGGGGCAATTCTCTGCCACTTGGCGAGCCTTCAATTCAGACAAGGTTTCAATTGGATGCAAACCACTGTTTTCGGCCAAAGCCAATGGAATGTTTTCCAAGGCGATGGCAAATGAACGGAAGGCATATTGTTCCAAGGTGGAAAGTTGATCGGCTTCCTTGGCAACGGCTAAAGAGCAACTAATTTCAGCAGCACCGCCACCATAAACGATGCGGGAGTCCTAATAAAAGTGGAAAAATTCGTTTTTACTAATTCGTCTTTTATCCTTTTCTAATATTTTTTAATGTGTTTTTTGAATGAGTAGTATCTTTAATGTTAAATTCAATAGATAATTTAGATAATTCCTTCTAAAGAAATGTTTGTTTGTACTTTTTTAAACGATACATTTCCAAAACAAACATTTTAAAAGTTACTTTTTCAATAAAAACACTTTTTAATGCAATTTCTGAATTTTAATAAGATATTTTTTAGTGATAATTATTCAATTTTTAATATGCACTTTCTAAAGGTACTTTCTCCAAAATGCACTTTTCATGTATGTTTTCACTCATCTTCTTTTCTTTTTAAGCACCTTGGAATAGATAATTTTTTCTAGCTTCCAATCTGAAGATTTGTCTTTAAGTTATTTGATCTTCAGCTTTACTTTTCCAATTAGCACAATTTATAAAAATAAAAAACATACCTTAACTAAAGAACGAACAACACACAAGGCATCATGAATGGAACGTTTGGCCTCTGCGGCGATCATCTGATTACCACCGCGCAAGAAAATTGTAACTGCCTTAGAGTTTTTGCACTCTTCGATGACCAGCATCTTGTCTTTAGAGGTACCAAAGGCTAATATAATAAATAAATAACAAGATATAAAAACAGGTAAAAAAGAACAAAATTTTTCAATAGTTTTTAATACTTACAAACTTCCCTAACAAGACCAGCTGAGCCCAATTTTTCAGGAGTCAATTCCTCAAAACGTGGTACAATTCGGCCACCGGTAGCAATAGCAATCAATTCTATTTCCATACCGCCTACCCAACGTACAGCAGGTAATTCATGTTGCAACAGCAAATGATTAGCTTCATCATCAAAACCCCATTGGCAAATTGCTAATGTGGCCCCTGCATCCTTGACCTTTTTTACCATTTCAATAAATTTCTCTTGTTCATAGGCTCGCAACTCTTTGTAATCCTCAGCCGAAGTAACATCCAACTTATGCTTTGTCTTGGGCTTAGGTGGTTCGAAGGGACAAGTGAGTATAGCCAATTTAACATCACGCAATGTCTTTGGCATTTGGGCGTGACTCATGGTTTTGTCAATAACGACACCCTTAACCAACATCGAGTCCTCCATGCGACCGCCAACTTTGGTCTCGATCTTAATCAATTCAAAATTGACATCTTTCTTTTCTATATCAGCCACATTTAAAACGGCGTCGACAGCCATTTCCGCCATTTGACGATGGCACTTGTTGACAATCTTTGAGCCTAAAGTGGTCATGGCGATTTGAATAAGGGGTTCCTTATTGTTGGGATCAATTGGGAAGGGTTCAGCAATAGCTTCCAATTGCCTCACAGCACACTGGGCAGCCAATTCGAAACCATCAGCAATACGTATGGGATGGATGCCACGATCGATGAGTCCCTCGGCTTGTTCAAGCAAAGCTCCGGCCAAAACTACTACACCAGTGGTACCATCACCAATTTCATCGTCCTGTGACTGGGACAGTTGTACCATCAATTTGCCGATTTCATGATCAACATCCATCAATTTCATAATTGTGGCTCCGTCATTGGTAACGGTAACATCACCATCGGAACTAACCATGATTTTATCCAAGCCCTTGGGACCTAAGGAGGTCTTAATGGTTGAGGCAATTTGACGGGCAGCCAAAATGTGGCTCTGAAAGGTATAAGGAGTTAAAATTATGGTTAAATTGTCGATTTTTACCACATACAAAAATATATTAAGATAAACGGGTTGTCTTGGCATTCCTGCAAGCTAAAATTTGCTTCTGTTAATGAAATGTACTTTTAGTTTCGGAATCTTTTATAAATTCATATCGCTCGTTTAGTGCAACATAGTCACATCTCAAATATTCAAATTTTTAAGTTATCGAGGAAAAAGATTTCCTCAATATCATTTTTATATGCAGAAAAAATCAGAATACTCTGCAATGTGAAAACAAAAACAAAACATGGCCTTTTATTAAATGGAATATAGCCATAACTCAAATAAACACAATTTGTACGTTACTGAGTAAGAAGTGTTCCGCAATAACCGTCTATGTAGAAACATTGGAATAGTATCTGAAGCTTAACCGAAGTTATTCCAAAAAGCACATTTTAATAAGTTTGTTGTTCGAGATATGACTATGTTACATTAAAGGAGCGATATATTAATGATTATTTGTCTAGTATGATGTTATATCAATTGCGTTGTTTGCAGTGGCATGGCCAATAAACCCTGCGCTGTGGATACAATGGCAAAAGTTTTAAACCAGAAACCATCAATCACACATTATTATTGCCTACAAAGAAATTATTAAAGTATTATGAGTCATTCATTATATAATTACACTCTTCAGAATTAAAAAAAGATTTCGGAAACATTTTTTGCTTCCAATATTGACGTAAAGCCTCTACCCACTATTTCAAGTTATTCGAACATTTTAAACACCATCTGTTTCTAAGTCGTCAGAGCAACTGACTCATTCAAACAAAAGAAATACGTCTTTAACCTCAAAGAATATTAATTTTTTCTACGCTTCTACCCAACATATAAAATGATTATCTTCGACCGAAACGTCACTGATTCAAAGCTTAATTAACATGTTTAGCACTTTTGTTACAGATAATAGTTTGAACAATTATTGAAGTTGAAATACTTTTCTTCAATACATCAAGCACTTGAAACATCTGGATTATTCCACAACTAATAAATCGACAAAATGCACTATTACCACAAACTTCTAATTATTTTCAATTAGACAAACATAAAATATTACTTGTTTCATAATTTATTTTTTTCAAATTTAAATCCTTTTTCATATTTTCACAAAATGTTTGTACCTTTATGGCATCAGTGCCCGTAAGACGTTTTTGTTTGTCTTGTTCCCGTAGAATGATGAAAGGTCTGCCATATTCATCAAAGGCAAAAGTTCCCGGAAAACCGCTCATTATTTTCTCTCTAATAATTATCCTTTTTCACACGGATTCCTATGGATTTATTTAACAATTCAATGCCAAAAAAACTATCTTCCACCTATTGTAGACCGTACGGAAATCAATGTAAAAGAGATTGGGCATAAACACCCGGCCTATGAATTGTCAAAAGGCAAGCACAAAGAGAACGAAGAAAAATAGAAACATTTTATCATGACAAGCAGAAATACAGAGAGAAAATTTTTGATATGGCAGTTCTGTTATCAGAAACAGCAGTCTGGCTAATTGGAATTAAGAACCCGTTGAAATTTTAAAACTCAAAATTGGCCCTACATTTGTGAATTTTTATCTTGAGTTAATTATTACTTATTTAAGAATTGTTTAAATTTTGCTCTTACAAGGCGTATTAACTACTTCTTCGACAGTTTCGTTTATAATACGTATATTTACTTGCAAGTAATTATATACATATGTGTACATGCAGAATAAAATATTCTCATATATACTATATTTTAACGCAGAGAATTATCATGATCTGACTAGCGGTCAAGCAATGAGAAACTTAATTGCGTTATTGTTATGAATGCAGAAAAAATTTCTTCATTTTCCATTTTCAGCTACTGTTAGCTCCCTTCAACTAATACGTGTAACACCTTTTGTTAAATGCAAATATAAAGTTGTTTGTTTTCATTAATTACACATTAATCATTTCTTGATTCAAACATTTTGATGATTCATGCTTGGACAAATACGACTGCACATGATCATAAGAAATGACTGGCACTACTTCAACGAAAACGACTTAAATTACAGAAAATTAATGAAGTTTGTTGTATAACTATAAATAACTAAAGCCTATTCTACTTATTTTAATAATTGAAAGCCATTTTACAATTGTATATTAAAGCATGTCTTTTAGTACAAACTTTCGGTGAGCTATCATTTCTTTGCCCATTGTAAATGAAAAAGAAGCAGAATTTTTCCCTGCTTTTAGAACATAGAAAATGTCAAACTGTGTATGTGTGCGTATGGGTAAGTGTGCTATGAATAGTAAGGGAAAAACAAAAGAAATAAAAAATAAAAGGTAAATACACTTAACAAAAACAAAAACACTGTAATAAAAAACACTCCACACAATAATAAATTATAAGCAAAGAGGAATATGTAAAAAATATGTATATGTACATACACTTGCGTACATATATTTTTCTCCTGCTTGTCTTTTGTCTACGACTTTATTCCACATTTTTTTCGTAATGTACCATATATTGAAGAACAATTTTCACTGATTTCCGTACGGCATTTTTCACTACCCAGCTGAAGAAACAACAAAAACAACACAAGTTGTATCAGCCACCAGCAGCATATCAAATAAAAGGAAACAAGAGCCAAAATAACAGTGTGTGTTTGTTTATTTTTTCTGTTCTACAAAATAAGAAAATAGAGAAAAAACAAGAGGGCCCAACACGACATACACAATCACCATCATCATCTTTAGCCAGCCAGTTAAAGCCGTGTAATAGTAATTTTTTGGGATTGTTTCTGTGTTTGAATTAAAATTGAGCTAGTGAGGGCAAGTCATAGTCATTGGCCGATGTTATAAAGATGTCTGAATATCACCGTTTGACGGATCAAAAATACTCGGAAGCTGAGTATCTCTTCCAGGTAGGTAACAAACTTATTATTGCGATAAACTTTTTATTAAGAATTATTAGCAAAATTAGCTTGAAAGATATACTTATGTATGTATATAATTTTTGTTAATTGTCTTTTTTTTTCATGTGCTTCCTATTCTTTCGTCTACCCTGTGTGCTAAATAACAATAAAAAAATTAATGTTTACTAAAATGTGTAACTGCAAAAACAACATGCCACATTCAAAATAAAAGACAATCGAAATGGCTAAATCGGATGAAGAACTTAATGTTGAATTATGTTCGACGCCACCACCGCACACCGAACATGAATTGGCATTGATGGATAATGATTTAGAATCGAGTATATACTCGTGGAAATTAGTCAAACGCAGACGACCCCGCCGCCGTTACACTGTATCACATGGTGGTAGTAGTAGTACAAGTGGGGGTGCAGTTCATGTAAATGGCCATAATGGATTAGGTCTGTACTCTAATTACGGTGGTAATAATGGTTTGCCTCCGGCACCGCCTTCCACGCCCACTTCACTGACACCCACTAATACAAGCCTCTCGTCGTCACTACCCGATGCCGGTGTTGTCGGCGTTGTTTCTCAAAAAGATGAACGACGTCTCGACAGCCTACTTTACATTCTCGACTATGCACCTAAGTACAAAAAGAAATTGAAGGAACAGCAGCGCACTGATGCTGAATTAGCAGAACTTTTCAATGTTGTCTCCATAACCGCCTCAAATGGTACATCATCCTCGACTTCTTCGAAAACTAAAATCCAGCCCGAACGTGGTGTCTCTACAACATCGCGCAACATACGCAAGCACGATGTCAAAACCATGAAAGTTTTTAAACTTCATGAAAATCTAAAAGAAGATGTAAACAAGCATAAGGAATGCTTTCGGGAACGAGATGAAGAAGACTCCGTTTCAGCGCCCGAATATGATACCGAAGAAGAAGATACCCGCTTTCATCGCTTGGGCCGCATTAAGCCCTCTCAACGGCTGTCGGTGACAAAACGGCAACGACGTTTTGCCCGCTTCGAACATGCCGAACGCATGGAGGCCATGGTTGATATTTTCGATGAAGCTATGAATTTCAATGAAACCTAAATGGTTCCATTCCATATTTCTATATCTTATACCTACTATTTTTGCACGGTGCTCGGAGTTCTCTTTGCAAGGGCCATTAAAGGTAACCGTAACACAATATGTTTTCTATTTTTTTTTGCGCGCGAATGGGAATTTTTAGTAAAAACTGTGGCTGTAAAATACTAGAACGAAAAAAAATTTTGAGATAAAAATCGCAATCTTGCAAATTTTTCCTATCTCAATAATGAGAAACTATACATTAGATAATGTTTATTAAAGATTGATACTAGTTCTTTGAATACGGAACCATTTTCCGTCATACTACGTCAAATTTGGTTTGTAATTTCTGTAAAACTGTTCAATTGCAAGAAATTGAACAAATGTTCTATAAATGATTGTAACTACATTAGATCTCAAAAGTTATTATTAAACAATCTGAAGAACTCTTTGTATTGTGGGTTCTGAAATTAGTTTTAAATTTGTTTAAACGAACTTAATAGCCAGTTTAAAACTGATTGCATATAATACCTGGAATTGCTCGAAAATTGCACAAACTTGTTTTTTCTTTCTTCAAACATTAGAAAAGCTCTTAACTAGAACTGCCTGTTTCGTGTTGTCGAACGTTTTCGTTTGCTTGAACTTTAAACGAAAAAAAAATAATAAATAAAATAAATGATGTTCATTGCACTGACAACCTATTTTATTTATTCATTCATTCAGTAAATATACTTATAAATTAATAAATAATTTTCTTTTAAGGATCACTGATCATTTTTTTCTTCGTTTAAAATTCAAACGATCTATGGGCGTCCGGGATCCGATGGGCTAGGAAGTAAATTTTTCAAAAATACCTTTTTGCCACTCCAACAACTCGCAAAGTGTCGAAAAAAGGAGAATAAGATATATAAACAAAGTATATTATTAAAATATATAACTATTAAAATTTATAAACAAAAAATAATGCCCTAAGCGTTAAACTTTTTAAAATGGGTCTCAATGTGATGAAGAATGAATTTCTGTGTAATTTTAATTATTATTTTTTATTTTATTCAGTTTTATTATATAATTATAAAATATTTAGTAATTTCTTAATGAATTAGTTTTTATTTTTTGCTTTTTTTATTTTAAACTAAAAATATGTATTTAAAAATAATCATACGCAACTAAAAGAAAAAAATTATAAAGAACACCTCCATCTTAAAAAATATATATGTACGTACGTACATACTTATATAAGTCGGTTATGGATAGCAAACTACACTGTACGTGAAAAGTAGTAGATGCCATCTGCAATATCATTTCCAGCTACTGGTAACGCAATTAAAGTTCGATTGCCATCCGAAATCGACGTATTAATTAACTTTTAAAGTGTGAAAAAGTACCTATTTACCATGATGGCTCCTTCCTAGATTCTTATCCGCAATCTTCCTTCTTTAAGCTAATTTTGTGGTGAAACTATAATTTCTTTTAATTTTTTTCTTTTTGTGTATAAGAACAATTGCATCTAGTACTTGTTTTACTTTTATTGTTTGTTTAAATTTTCGAACTGTAATTTTTGTTTTCGATTTCGAATACGACCATTTGAGAATTTAGTAAAAAGAAATATTTTTTATGTTCATCAAATACACAAAACGTAAAGTAAATTAAACTTATAATACTTATATAGTATTCCATTGTTTTAAAAATATTTTGATTTTCTTTAGTTTGTAAACAAATTGATAGAACGTTTTACGTTCGAAACTCTTTAAAAAAATAAAAAGTTCCAACACTTTGAATGTATTGTATAATGTAATAAAAATCAAATAAAAAAATATTATCTCAAAAAATTATCAAACATTTTGTTATTAATTTCTTGTTAAAACTGTATTAATTTCACTGGTAAGTTTCAAAGACATAATGTGGCCAGTAGGGTTTTGGTCTTTTGAACAAAAAAAAAAAAAATATTATTTTTCGAATTGTGATGTAAAATACTCGTAGTTTAAAAAAGAAATCAGCAGCACAATTGCTGGAATATAAAAATTGACACACATTTAATTTTCTAGACAAGCTATATCGCCAAGCCTAGCTTATCACATTGACTGCAATGGGCGTCACTGGTGACAGACACTCGATTTGGCTACAGGGCCGTGGGTACAAGGCAACACAACATCAACGTCAATTTTCCTTCCAGAATACCAAACATATCTTAAAACCTATTGATAAACGGCAATATTGCCAACTGGAATACCGATTTGCAAGAAAAAATAAAACAACGGCGTTGTCTTCTATTGCCGTTGCCAAGTAGAATAAGAGTGAATAAAATAGTATATACCGATAAATTTTTCAATAATACAATTGTTACTATAATGGCCACTGCTGACCCCCAACACGAAAAATGCCTCAAGCATGATTTTATGACTCATTTTATTTGCTGCAAATGATATTTCAACATAATATGCATGGCATAATGAAAACCTTATGTCGGCGCTCTAGGCGAAATTATGGGAAATGCGTCTGGCAGTCAACGTGCTAAATAATGATTCCCCTTTCGCCAAACTAACATACTTATGTATGTACATATGTACATATGCACATAATAAGCATTTGCGAACTTTTTTTTTATATCAGTATTTCATTTAATGGTGTACGTGATTAAATTCATGATTATTGAGTTCATTGCCACACTATTGACTGGTTTTTGGCAAATAATCTTTAAGACACCAACATTGACATAATTAAAGTTATTTATACATTTAGATCCACTTATGCTATTCAATAGCAGCATGCCCTCAATATGAACAATGCAAATAAATCAGAAAAATAGACGATTAATTAATGACGTTTTTGTTTCTGAAAAAAGTGCAATCAACAATAGATCAATTTAAAAAAATCGCTTTATCGTTCTAAGTTGAAAAATTTAAGGACCTGTTTTTTTAACGAAAATAATATTTCTTTCCGAGTTTCCAAATTGAAAACGATAATAACAAACACAAATTTGCTTTGGTCTCAATATAAATAGTATAGCCGTTTTATAAAAACAGACCCCAACTCCTTTAGTGCTCGTCTAGAAGAGCAATATTGGTTTCTATTTTTTTTTAATTCACGTGCCCACACAATAAAATTCAGGTTTCGTTATTTTATTTATTTTTTTATATGGAAATCTCATTGTGTATAAAAAGCGAATAAAAAAAACTTTAATTAATACTTTCTATTCGTCTCTCCTCCATAAACTTAAGAATTGCACAAAGTACAAATGCTCATGTGGACAGGGAGTTACTAAGAAATTTGAAGTTCTTAAAGAAAACTAATAAAAGTTTTTGTTACTGAAAATGGTGTAACCTTTTTCTGCCCTTTTGGAAGAGAAAGGAAAGAGCACGCATTCCTGTAAGGAAGTTAAATGTCATAAATTGGAGGGACAAATAAATTTTTGAAATAAATTTATAGAGAAAATACTTAATATTGAAATGTGTTATTTTGGGATATTCTCCCAAGAAAAACAAAGCATAATTTTTTCGTTGTGTCTACTATAATTATATATATATATATATATATATATATATATATATATATATATATATATATATATATATATATATATATATATACATATTTCGTTATGATTCATATACAATATTGAATTCTCATATTGTATTTGATTTGTATGGCATAAACATGCGAGGTTGAATGTTTCCAAACTGCTTAAAGTTCACTGACGATTTGGTTTAGCAACCAATGAAATGTCGGCTATGAACAGCTACATAAAGCCACAATAAACAATGCATTTTATAGAGAAAATGTTGCACCTTTTTCAGAAACGCCATAAGTTCTCTTTTCTAACTTTTGAAAGGCAAAATATGTTACACTATTTTTTGAAACGTGGAGAATAGAAAAAACAAAGTTTTTAAATTTTGTTATTGTCTTCTATATATTAAGATATCGAATCAACATTAGAATTTTTACACTTTTCGCCCTCGCTTTTTTGCATTATTTCCAACATACCCAATTACATATACGTACATACATACTTATGCATACATACATACTTATATTTTTTTTTCTACTCCAAAGAACTGTTTCCCAGTTTAAGGTAACAACGCATTAAGGATAAAATGGAATTTTGTTTTTAGACCCATACCCAAATTATTGTTGATTGCTTTTTCTTGAGTAATTTTCATCGAAACACACACGACATTCAATAGAATACTGAAGAAGTAAGTGGTGGAACAGAAAGTCCAACTCCTTCCGTTATTAATCTACCTACTGTCCACAAACTACCTTTCAGTTCTACTTAATTTATGATTTGTTTGTGGTCCTTTGCACCGGATAGGGTTACTATGATCAGCGTTTTGACTGAATTGAATCTCTTGCAATAGCATACTTTTTTTTGTGACCAGAAGAGTTAAATAAAACCGCGTAAGATTCATATTAAATATTTATTAAATATATAAACATTAACTCAATCATATCAATTTTGAAATCGATCGATTTCCATCACATATCCTATCAATTTTTTAATATACATTTAAAAGTAACTTAACTTTATGGAGTTTCAAATGGTTGAATAAATTTGATTATCGAGAATAGTATACATTTTTAATTTTTCGTTTCATGACTTTTTTCCTTGGAGCAGGCCTTCCTCGCGATGCCGTGTTTTATTTCATTTATAGTTTTACTTATATACATACATACATACATGTAATTCAGATAAAACATGGTTAAAAAATTTAAAGCTATATTTTCGATTTTGTTATAATATAGGAAATACCATACCTAATTGTTATTGCCTATTACCCGGCATTTCGTCAACGATGATGCCAAGTCATCTGTAGACACTTTCAGATCTTCGTGTTTATAAAACATTCAACTTCAATGAGATGGTTGAAGGTCCGCTGAGAAATTTACATTGGCAACTACAAAATGCAGTCATATACATAGATTAGTTAAGGCCACAGTAAATAATAATTTCTAAAAATATTAATTGGGAGAATAATAATAATTTTGATACGTTTTGTAAATATAACAAATAATTACAATTTTCGCGTATATCATAAAATAACATTTTTACCAAACTATTTTGAGACTAGATCTACACGCTAGATTAAAAATAATAATAATAATAATAAAACGTACAAAATATAAACAATTATAATCAATAAACTAATATTTTTGAAGTAATCTCCTCCTTATTCCAACTGATTATATTTTAGACGTTACTCTGTAGGAAATTTGCATTTAAATTCTCTTCTAGTTTAGCCGGATCGGTGACAGGCATACGACAGACTTTGTCATGGCATATGTAAACAGTTGGTTGTCCATTTATCATTTTAAATTTCTGCTGTATGCGCTGATTGCAAGCGAGTTTGGGTTCGTTAGGATTTACATGGACTATAATCATGCCTGGTATATAGTATTTACGACATATTTCTACCATTTCTTTAGTAGCCTCAGAATCTGGCCCAACAACGGCAACTAAATCCAAACCATTTTCGTGGAGCATCAAAGCCGATAGCATTTCGGGCAAAGCATAACCGAATGGCTGTTGATCAGAGAAGAATTCAAAAAGTTTTGAGGCCCTCTCTGCAAAGCTCTCATCATCAAAATAATGTGACATCAAAATTAGATTACGAGCGGCAATACTATTGCCACAAGGTTCAGCGCCATCGTGATCTGGAAGGATATGCATATATTTTTATTTAAGAAAAATATTTCGATTAAAAATTAATTGATGTGGCTCGAGTGTTGAGTCTTGAAAAATTCTAGTAGCCACCAAAACATGGTGAAAAAATGAACACATGAAAAAATAAAAATTAAATTAAAAAAATTACGGATGAAAAACAATTTTTTAGTGAAAAACTATACTTTTAAATATATAGTTGTATAAGGGAAATTGTAGTTTGAAATAATTTTTGTTTAAACTAGATGTCAAGTTGTTTATTTTTACGCTAATTAGTGTAACATATTTTGCCTTTCAAAAGCTAGAAAAGGGAACTTATGGCGTTTCTGAAAAAGGTGTAACATTTTCTCTATAAAATGCATTGTTTGTTGTGGCTTTATGTAGCTGTTCATATGCCGACATTGGTTGCTAAACCAAATCGTCAGTTAACTTTAAGCAGTTTGGAAAAATTCAACCTCGCATGTTTATGCCATACAAATCAAATACAATATGAGAATTCAATATTGTATATGAATCATAACGAAATATATATATAATTATAGTAGACACAACAAAAAAAATTATACTTTGTTTTTCTTGGGAGAATATCCCAAAATAACAAATTTCAATATTAAGTATTCCCTCTATAAATTTACTAAAAAAAATTTGTTTGTCTCTCCAATTTAAAAAATTTAACTTCCTTACAGGAATGCGTGCTCTTTCCTTTCTCTTCAAAAAGGGCAAAAAAAGGTTACACTATTTTCAGTAAAACAAAGTTTTGTTACATTTTATTCCCGACGTTTCGTCAATTGTTTGTTGACTTCTTCTGGGGAATCTTAATTAAAAGTTAAACAACAAAATAAAAAAATTAAAAAAAATATAACTAGTATATAATTTTTTGAAAAACAATTTCCATTATTTTTTTTTAATTTTTTTATTTTGTTGTTTAACTTTTAATTAACATTCCCCAGAAGAAGTCAACAAACAACTGACGAAACGTCGGGAATAAAATGTAACAAAACTTTGTTTTATTTGCATTACTCTAGATGTCAGTTGTTTTTTTTTTATTAATTATATACATAAATTTTTTTCTTTCACTAAAAGAAAAAAATAATACGATCGATATATTTTTAAAACCGCTTACCGTCCTTTAAACGCACCACAACATTGGGAGAATTGGCTTTTGAATAAAAATAAGCACCATGTTTTGAGTCCCAGAATAAATTATCCTGGATTTCTTGTAGTTCTCTAGCCCATTGCAACGCAAAAGGATCTAACGATGCCTTATAATAGTCCAACAACCCTTTTATCAAAAAGGCATAATCGTCCAAGAAACCATCAATACGCTCCGCACTAAAATATATTATTTTTTCTTTGTTAAATATTTGTATATACCTTAAGAAACTAATAAACTTACTCCAAATTTTCTTGCAAAGTACTATCGTTTGTGGCCACACCATAACACGATCTTCTCAATAGTTTCTTTTCCTTATCATATAAATTCTCATGCATAAATTTTACTAATTTAGCTGAGACAGCCATGTATTCAGTTCGTTTATCGCCACCACAATTGGCCAACTTGCATAAGCCACTCAAAACTAAACCATTCCAGGAGCAAATGATTTTTGTATCCAAATGCGGTCTTGGACGCTGTTTTCTTATGTCATTCAATATTCCATTAGTTATTTGTAAGATTTTCTTTAATTTATTCTCCTCTACGGAATATTGCTTGCAGGTTTCTTCAATCGATTCTCTTACAATTAATATATTTTTAGCATTTAAATGACCATGAGGATCACTCGAGAGCTCAACATTACCTAATGGCTTCACATCATAGTGACTACAATAAATTTCAAATACCTTCTTCACATCCATATTAACATCTTTATATTTATCAACATTATCCTCAATAACTTGTTCGATTTCTTTCTGAGTCCAAGCATAAAAGGCACCTTCGACTTTTTTAGTATCACCAGCTTTAGGCAAAGAATCTGCATCTTCGCCGGCATAGAAACCGCCTGAAGGATGTTGCAAGTCCGTGGTCAAATAACGAAAAATACCATCAGCATATTCACGAAACGATTCGTCTCTAGTCAATTTATAGGCATTAGAGTAAGCAGCCATTAACTGACCCTGATCGTAAAGCATTTTCTCAAAATGTGGTACATGCCATTTACGGTCTACGGAATAACGTGCAAAACCTCCAAACACATGATCATGTATGCCACCCCGTCCAATGTTATGCAGAGTCTGTACGGCCATATCTAAGATGTCCAACTTTTTTGTAACAATGTAAGCATGAAATAGAAGATTAAGTCTTGATACTTCAGGAAATTTAGGATGACTACCGAAACCACCGAATTCTGTATCGTAACGTTGCCTAAATATGTTGAGGGCTTCTTGCAATTTTGCATCGGCACTACCCGGTTCAAATAATGTTTCAGATGTCTTTTCACTTAAAGATTTTTGTATAGCGTTAATAACTTCTAAGCCGGTGGTTTTCAGTTGTTCTTCGTTGGCTACCCACTTGGAAGCAATGGCTTTGAGGACCGTTTTGAATGAGGGCATACCCCAGCTAAGGAGAGTTAATAAGAGAAATTTAAAATTTTTGCTATAATTCTTTTAATATATAAATACTGAAAAATTATTTATGACTACTTGTCTCAGATCTTGCAACGGTAAGAGTTCAGAACCATTTCCTTCGTCTTTATTAGCTGTTAACAAAATTTAGTACAGAATCTGTTTCATTAAAAAGTCGGTCAAGTATGGCTGTCGTAATAAACATCTGTTTAACACTTAGGTTAGGTTAGGTTAGGTTGATTGGAGGGGTGTGATAGCCCATGTCATACGACATACACTTAAGCCAGTGAAGGCTTGTTGTGCGCTCCCTTTATTTATCAAACACAAACTGCCAGAGTTCTGCGGCAGGATTCGAACCTGGGACCTTCGCACTACGAGTCTAGTACACTACCTACTAGTCTACGAAGGTCAGTTTAACACTTAGTATAGGTAACGTTTAAGAAGATTTCTATTCAACAAATCATTTATTAGACCAATTACAAATTTTAAAGTATTCAATTACAATTTTTTTTAATATACAGTCAGCTTTTCTCTGCGCATAAACAATTTATACGCTCTACTATCATAACAAAACATTTAACTACTCGAACGATATTGTAATCGTTTTTGCAAATATACATATAAGTATGTTACAAAATGGTTTGTGAACGATTTGCGTTGCCGTTTATGCATTTAGTCTATCTTAATTATTCAAGTTTTCTTAGTCACTTTATTATGTATAATTTATTCTTTTAAGTGAATTCTAACATGTTGATTTCAATATAATAATGTTTAACAAAATTCCCTAACATCTGTACTACTTACCGGTCCTGTGGTGGAAAATATGTACCCGCTGTTATGGGAGCCAAATCCGGTGTTAGCCATACACTCATAGGCCAGCCACCACTGCCGTTCATCATCAACACGAATTGCATATAGATACGATCAATATCGGGCCTTTCCTCACGATCCACTTTAATGTTGACAAAATGTTGATTCATAAAAGCTGCAACTTCTTCATTTTCAAATGATTCATGTTCCATAACGTGGCACCAATGACAGGTAGAATAGCCCACCGAGAGAAAAATCAACTTATTTTCACTTCTGGCCTTTTCAATGGCCTCTTCACACCAGGGATACCAATCGACCGGGTTATGAGCATGTTGCAGCAGATAAGGGGATCTTTCTTGGGCTAAACGATTGGTATATTTCGGATTATCAACTTTAAATGGCATGCTACTGCAAGTATCGGAATTGCCAGTAGACATTGTCCGAAAACGAGAAAGACGTGGTAATAAGCTAAAAAAGAATATAACAAATAACATAAGAAGAATGTCAAACTCTTAATTCTATCTACGAATATTAATTAGCATGAAATTAAACACGATATGTAAATGTCTGAGTTGTTAGTGGGATTGTGCTTACGTAAATTCGGTCTGCGACTTGCTACGTCTAAGCCCAGGTGAGACCGTCGTTGTTTTTGTTTTTCGACTAGATGAGCTAACTGATACGGCTAGCAGACAACGTGACGTTAAGCTAGTTTCACTTTGTTGATAAGCTATTAATGAATTGCTGTTATTCTGTGCGTTTTGAGAAGTTACTCCTTTTACGGATGTATTGTGCGTTGTTTGACGTACAATATTAGTAGAACGACAAATATTTTTAAACATGTCAGAGCTTATACAAAGGAAAGAGAAGAGTTCTTTTTCCAAGGAGAACTCCACAAGATTTGCTGGAAAGGAGCAGTTTGCAAATAAAAGCTATATTATAAGTTTTAATAATGTTTTAATCACAGCCATTTATTTCAATCAGTTGCATTTATTTCACTCAGTTGTTTGTGTCGAGTACGTTCAAGGACCCGTTGATAATGCACAAATGTTATAATTGTTCTGATAGTTTTTGTTGTTGCTATTTGCGTGTATTTGCTGTTGTATTAAAAGTATAAATAACGTACTTTCTTCAATCCTTTAAGAGATTTCCACTAAACTTTAGTTAATTTACTTGAAAATATATCTTAATGTGAATTTGTTCTGATTTCAACTTTTTTCACTAAGTTCTTTTTTAATTAACACCCGAAAATTTTATATTGCTTCTTTTTTTCGTGACACAATTAATAATTAAAAAAAATATGTATTAAAGATTGTTTGAAAGACAATGTCCGAAGCCGAAGAAACAGATGAAAGCCGGCGGCGGCTTAATAAAATTGTTTTCATTAGTGGGTGATGGTTGTTACATTAAGATATTATTCGTCTGACAAATTCTGTGATATAATACAATGTTTTTATTTCCTTGTCATAAGCTTATAATGAAACAAGCTTAAACAGAAACTATCCTATACACTTCTATTGCGATTGTGCTCCAATTATTCGGCGTCTATTAAATTAGCGACATCGTGTTGGCGATTGTTTTGTCCCCGTCACAGTATAAAATTCTAGTTTTGCAATTTTAATTTTCTTCACATCGAAAATAATGTCACATTCTTTTTAGAAATGACAGCGAAAAAGAAAACAAAAGAGAAACGCAGTACATTCAACTTCCACCATTTTCTATTCGTCTGTCATTAATCTTTTATAAAGTAATAAATTGTAGAAACCATACGCTATACACATTAACATATTGTGGTAGAGACTAAATTTGCTTGTGTGGATAGGGTTTTGTATTGTTTTGTTTCTTCATTGCGTATTTATTACGTCATAACGTAAGTAGCGTTACCATGCACTAAAACATACATGTCATTCGATTGAAATCAGAGCTGCTTTGTTTGGTAGTAAAACGTTAAAAATTAACAATCTTATATTTCAAATTACGCTATGCGCTATTGATGTTGCTGTTTTTCTCCACACTACATATTAAGTTACTCAACATTTTTAAACAAAATATGTCGTAATTTTTCTTAGAATATATGTAGAAATATACAAAACGAAGATACAAATAATATATAAAAACTTAAACAAATTAAACAACCTGGTATTAATCGAGGTATTACTTCTTTTGTAAAAGGAATAGTATAGAGCGGACAGGTGGTGAAATGAGAAGATAGAGAGAGAGGCAGGGGAGAGAGAGAAAGCTTAAATTATTTTTATAACTCTACTATTTCGCGTTTTTACTTTATAGCAGCATTGCAGCGCCTCTGTTGTTGAGTAGTCACATTATTAAGTTCTTATGTTTTAGCTATTTTCATAATTGCTTCACTTCGTCGACGATTCTGCCGATACGGTTCAGTGACCAGTGCTATCTATGCCTTCATCACTTAAACAGTCCAACAATAATTAACACAACGCCACACTAACGTATGTATATAAAAAAAACTTATGATGTTGATTGATGACTTGTCCTGAACAGGGATGAAGAACTCAGGTTCTGAGCCATATGTTGCTTTGTAGTCAAATACTCCAGCCAACAGCACCCGAAAATCCAGCAAAAATGGTTAATGGCATGAGTAAAGATATCATCATTTTACAATTCTGCAACAAAATAATTATGTACTAACCAAAATATAGCATTTGACATTTTTTAACCCGCAAAATTGCTTGGGAAAATCGCATGACTGGCATTACTTACATTTAGTTGTTTTCATTAATTTTGCCGGTTCGGTAGCAAGAAGTTTCGTGTGTTGAAAAATTTGATTAAAAAAGTGTTTGAATATAGTTTAATTGTTATAAATGTATTAAATACTTAAAATTCAACTATTATTTTATTGTTTTTAATAACTTGGTAATGAATTTTTCATAGTTAAAGCAGTGAAAAATGCTTGCAAACTTTTTTCCAATTGCTTAAGCTGTTGCTGTTGTTGCTCCAGCTGTAAAATACTGCACCATTGTTGTTATTGTTATAGTGTGTTTTTTTTTGTAGTCAGTCTCTTATTGTGTTTATTCGCTGAGCGTACCGTTTGAGTAGTGATAAAGCCATAAGTGTAAATGATAACAAGAGCTTAAATAAACAAAGCCTTTTTAGTGGTGAAAAAAATTTGCTGCATATGAGGATGAATGTTCAATACTGTTTTATTAAGGTACAGTTAGGGACTTAAGTCTTCATACATACCTAAAATTTCATATTTTCATCAATTAAAGAGTTCCAGGAAAAAAATTTTAGATCAACAAATTCAATTCTATTTTAATTAATATAAGAAAACAAAATTTTTCATTTTACTTTTAAAACAAAGAGAAAAACAAAAGAAAACAAATAAGAAGAGTGGACAAAAGTGTCCATACATAGCAAAAGACATCTTATAATAATAAAAAAAATAATTTTTAAGTTAATTTTTTTTTAAATTAATATTTTGTTGGTCCACCTTTAGCGTCAATCACTGCCTGCAGACGTCTTGGCATTGATGCAACAAGATTTTCGGTCACATCAGGGGTAATCTTGGACCATCACTTTTGTAAATCGTCTTTTAGCTTTTGTTTGTTGGGAACATCATCATGAGCAATTTTTCGTTTTAAAACATCCCAAACGTGCTCAATAGGATTCATGTCCGGCGATTGAGGTGGTGATTTAGCAGCCAATCTCTTACAATGATCGCGGTATGTTTGGGATCGTTGTCCTGTTGGAATATCCAACTCTGGCCAAGACCCAAAATATCCACCGATGGCTGCAAATTATGTTCTAAAAGTTGTTTATAGTAGTATCGATCCATAATACCGTCTATAAACACTAGCCGCCCAACTCCAGATGCTGCCATTCCGCCCCAAGCCATTACGTTGCCTCCGCCATGTTTCACTGTTGGCACAACATTCTTTGGTTCCAGTGCTGCGTTCTTTTTACGCCAAACCTTTCCTCGTCCATCATTTCCAAACAAGTTAAACTTGCTTTCATCGGTAAATAAAACTCGTTTCCAAAAATTGACGTCTTTATTTAAATATGTTTTTGCAAATTCGAGCCGAAGTCTTCGATTCTTTTCCGATATCAACGGTTTTTTGCGGGGAACTCGGCTTGCATATCCTTGACCACGTATGCCCTTTGAATAGTCTTTGGATGAACTGTTTTATCCGTAGAATTTGCGATGCATTCCACCAATTTGGGCGCTGAATTTCTAGGATTTTTGTCCACTTCTTTTAAAATAAGACTGACATCTCGCCGCGATCATTGTAAGAGATTGGCTATATCATGCACCAAGGCAATTAAAATCACCACCTCAATCGCCGGACATGAATCCTATTGAGCACGTTTGGGATGTTTTAAAACGAAAAATTGCTCATGATGATGTTCCCAACAAACAAAAACTAAAAGACGATTTGCAAAAGTGATGGTCCGAGATTACACCTGATGTGACCGAAAATCTTGTTGCATCAATGCCAAGACGTCTGCAGGCAGTGATTGACGCTAAAGGTGGAGCAACAAAATATTAATTTAAAAAAAAATTAACTTAAAAATTTTTTTTTTTTATTATTATAAGATGTCTTTTGCTATGTATGGACACTTTTGTCCACTCTTCTTATTTGTTTTCTTTTGTTTTTCTCTTTGTTTTAAAAGTAAAATGAAAAATTTTGTTTTCTTATATCAATTAAAATAGAATTGAATTTGTTGATCTAAAATTTTTTTTCCTGGAACTCCCTAATTGATGAAAATATGAAATTTTAGGTATGTATGAAGACTTAAGTCCCTAACTGTAATTTTAAAATAATACTCACTATAGTACAACTTTTTAGTTAACTTGTAATGTTTGAATGTAAATATTTATTTCGGTTAAAATTTGCCACTGAATCTTGAACTATTAACTGGTAAATAGTCCGTAGGTGTAGACTTAAATTTAGTATATAGTGTTGGCAATGCAATATTATAAAGAATACAGATAAGCCTGAGAATAGTATTTAGGTTAGGTTAGGTTGATTGGAGGGGTGTGATAGCCCATGTCATACGACATACACTTAAAGCCAGTGAAGGCTTGTTGTGCGCTCCCTTTAATTATCAGACACAAACTGCCAGAGTTCTGTGGCAGGATTCGAACCTGGGACCTTCGCACTACGAGTCTAGTACACTACCTACTAATCTACGAAGAATAGTATTTACTATTTTTGATTTCTCAGTGAAAAAACTCGTTACTATATGTACATGTATGAACTTTGTATGTATACGAGAAAATTATTAATTCCGGCCAAATATTTTATTATTTCAGTTCCAAAGTTAAAATAAAAACCTCCATTGGCCAACATACCACAAAGCTATAGTTGAGCAAAATCCATTTTTTTCCATGAAAATTAAAAAAAGTTAATAAAATAGTTTTATATAAAAATTATAATTTTGGTTTAATTTGTTAACTTCATTTTTATTTATATAAAATCTAATTTAATAAGTAAATATGTATAGGTAAATATATTTATTATGTGTGTTTAATTGTATAGATTAATTTATATTCACAAACATTTAGTTTGTTTAGAAAAATTTTTCATAGAACTAAATTTAAATACACAATACAAATATTTTGAATAGGGATAAATTGAAAATTAAAAAGAACAAAAATATTAACTGACTTAACATAAATTAAATTTAAATGTATAACATACTCATACTATATAACACATGCATTTCAAAGAAATATGTAGGGTATTTCTTATTCGATCATTGACGAAAATGATTAAAATAAAATAAAAATTAAGTTCCACAAAAACTCTATTTGAAATAAAAATTTTAAGCATAATTTAATAAACAAAAAGAATAGTTAAATAAAATCATATTTTAAATCACAAAGCCTTGCTAAAAACAAAAGTATTAAACAAAAAAAGCACACGCAAAATTTGAATTTTTTTTTTTAATTTTTTTAAAGTTGATAGTTCCAAATAATAAACTTTTTCATTCGTTTTATTCTGAAATAGACTTAAAATAAACAACGAAGTAAGCGCTTTTTTCAATAGGATTACCTTTTAAATACACAAGTGCCTTGTTTAGTTTCTTTTCTGCTTTTTCAATTATATAAACTAAAAGAAAGCACCATATTTAATAAAATTGTATAGTAAGTTTTAAGTTTAATAGTTAATATCTTCTCGGACATTAGGGCACTCGATGTTACACCATATCGATACAAATGCCATAAGTTGACCACTGTGCGTTTTTTGTGGCAAGTTCAATAACCTTTTGAAAAACTAACTCTGTTTATCTATACTAATCTCTCTTGCAACTCTCAGTTTGGGCAATGAAAGTAAGGAAATTATTTCAGAGACTCAAAAGATCACAAACTTATTGTTGTTAGTCTTATTTATTTAGTTTAAATGATTTCGTATGTTTTATCACACTTGTTTGATTTTATAAATTAAGTATTTTTATCTCTCTTTCTCCCTCTCACTCTCTCTCGTTCTTGTAATTTTAAGTACCGCTACTTTTCTATTTTGGGGTAGTCCAACTAACAATCACTTTGTATTAATGTATCGCTGAGAGCTGTTATTATTTCTTCTCCCATTTTGATCTTATCAGCAATATCACGAGCATCAGTTATAAGTTTTGCTTTCATATTGATAAAGTACTCAAAATCGGCGAATTCGTCTGAGCTTAATTTTTTCTCCAGCAAACTGACCACACTAATGCCACGTCGATCAATATCTTCCTTAAGACGTTTAGCTTCTGTTAATTGTTCCAATAAACGATCACGTTTATTTTCAAGAGTTTTCTGTAACAAACAGCAAAAATTAAATATAAAAATTACGAAAACACATAAGAAATTGCTATTTGGTTATTTCATAATTGAATTTTTTTTGTGGCAGAAATAGTTTTTATATCGGAAATACTTGTTATACCTTTTTATTTCGAACAGAAATAATAATTATTTATATATTTTTATTTCTTGAAGGAAATAATTATTATTTTACATCTTTTTCGCATAAATAATTTTTATATTGCATTCATATAATTTTTTGTGTGAAAATGAAAGTTAATTATTATTGATTCTAGTTGCTTTCTCGAGGGAAATAAAATTAATTTTTAATGTTTATATTTCATTAGCTGTGCCCGATCGGAACTCAATTCGGAACCGTTAAGCAGTGATAACAATTTAGATTTCAAATTTTTAACTTAAAAATTTTAAAGTGGTTCAAAAAAATTTAAAGTATTTATTTTGCAAAAAAACAAAAAAAAAAAATAACAATAATAAAAGATAATAATTATTTTTGCTCGAAAAAATTGAAATCGAAAAATAACTATTATTTTTGCAAAAAAAAAAAAATAATAAAATAAAAAAATTTTAAATTTTATGAGTGTTCGGTTTCTGTTTAGGAAAAAATTTTGTTAATTATTTTTAATTTTTCTTGGCAGAAATATGTAATTGTTTCTTTACATTTTTACTTTATTTAATTAATGGTTTTTACAGAATAATTCTTACTTTTTATTTAATTATTGTTGTATGATTTATATTTGTTTGGGTACAATTTATTGTTTTTTAACTTATATTTTTAATTATTGTCTTATCACAATTTATTTTTTCGGTAATAATTGTTATATTTTATTTGGTTTTTCGAGCGGGCGTGAAGGTTAACCATTATTATTATTATTTTTTTTTTCTTGAAGAGGAACAAGGTGCTTTTATGTTTATTTTTCACTAGATGCGCCCTTTAAGTGACAATAAGAAAAAAAAAAAAACAATCACATAACATTACGGAACGTAATTAGAGCATTACTCCTACTATTTTGATATTTTTAAAATAGGAACTTTTTGGAAAGATGGAAAGAAAACTTTAAGCACTTACCTTTTCTGAGTTATTTTCATCGACTGTCGTTAAAGTATTTTCTGCTCTAGCAAGACGTTCTGATAGCGATAACAATAAACCGGTAATATGGCCAATGTCCGCTATATATGTGCGACACTTAGAGGCTTCAATCGGTCTAATCTTATCATTCAGTTTATTTAATAAACAATCACCTAGCTCATCATTGATGGCAGATTCTTCCTCTATGCAGGATTGCTCTTTCGTTAAGATGCGTACTTTATTATTTAAATTTTTAATTAAGTCGTCCTACAAATGATAAATTGAAAAAATCAATTAATGCCCCCTGCTAAACACAGTTAAGACTTACCACTTTATCCTTTAAAATATCACAATTATCTGCTGTTTGTTCTAGTTCGCTCAGTTTCAATTCTACGGTTACTTTTTCATTTGTGTCCTGCTCCTCCTTATTTTTATTACTTCTAGTGAGTGTTGAAGTGCCCACATCACGTTTGGTGGGTCTCAAAGGTACATTGGGATTATAGAGATTAGTAATATAATCGGCTACCGTTTTGGAGCCGGGTGGACATAGAATATGGATAAGGGCATCGTTGGGCGTCAACATGTTTGCCAATTCTTTGGACAATTTGTCACAGTCATCTTCTATGGGCAGGCGTTGGCGAGGCTGTAAAGTTATGCGAGTTGGTGTTTCTGTTTCCTTGGTGTTTGTAACTTCGGATAAACTTTTGAGTTCGCTGTCAGTGATGTCATCGGTTTGTGAGGCAGTTTCAACGGTACTGGCATTCACTCTCAAGATAATTTCACTACGTTGTACTAGTTTCAAACTGTCGGTACTAGAGTCTAATTGGGATAGTATACTACTGTCGGCTTTATGTTCCTTCTCTAAAATCTTTGGTGATTTGACACTGCAGGTAGTATTTGCATTAAGCGGGGTGGATTTAACTATTAAATCTTCCTTTGCTGGTAGCGGTGTTGAAGGAATAGTTGATAAACATTCTGCTTCCATGTCTGAACATAAATTTTCTTCCTCGATCTTCATTGGCTCCTGACTTTTTGGTACATCAATCACGTTTGCTTGTGAGGCTCTATTGGAGTTACTTTGAGGCAACAGCTGAGGGGCATAGGTACCCATAAAGGTATTATCCGTTATATGGGCCGACATTAACTGAGATTGCAATTGTGTAATTTTTTCAATGTTCTCCCTTAAGGAATCTTGTCTGGTCACCGACTTCTTATTGCTAATGTTGCCAATGTTGTTATTGGCGGCATTATTTCCAAACGTGGTATTCACCAGCTCGGCTCTAAATAATGAATTGTTTTGAACCGTTTCGTTACTTGTTGCACTGCTCATATTACTGCCATTTAGGCTTGCATGGAGTCTATCCTCGTGGCTATTACAACTCTCCGCCAGGGAGCTCAACGAAGAGAGTGACGAATTGTGGTCCTTTAATGTTGTGCTATCCAATGAATGGGATTCTTCTATTGTGGTTTCCAAATTGTTGATGGGTTTCTTAAGATCTAAAGAAGACTGGGTCATGTATTTTGTAGGACTTTGAGACATAGCATTGTGAACATTGGTATCATACGATTGAGATCGAGTAAAATTTGAGGACAAATTGAATGTGTTAAGTACTGGCGTTGAATAACGTTGCTGCTGGGCTTGTTGTTGTTGCTGGGCATACGTGTTGTATGTTTGTTGTGAAGTTGGTGAATTTGATAATATATTATTGCTGGAGCCATATCTCAGCGACGGTGTTGAATTCAAGCTTGCATTAGATGAGGGTTGAAGTTTGGCACCCAGCGGTAGAACGTCTGGCAAATTGTTGGGCAATTTGGATGTCTGTGTCAGGATGTCGTATGAAGATTTGGTTGTTGTTACCAAATCTTCATTTGAGTGTAGGGTCATTTTATAGCTGCCATGATCGGGATCAGAGCTTGTCTGTTTCTCCAAACTCTGTCGCGGTAAATATGATGCTTTGGAATTACATCTAAAAAGAAATAGAGAGAAAATATAAATTTATTTTTTTAATTTATAGCATAATGTCGCTTGGATTTACAAAACTGTTGTAAAATTTTTAGGGATGATTCTGTTGGTAAAAAACTTTATGAATAATTTTAAGGCGATGTTCATCCTCCCTAAATGTAAAAGGAAAGAGTTCAGTTAGTGTAAAAAAGTCTAAAAACCTTTAAATGATATTTTTATGCTTTTGGCGTGCAATTTCACACAAGGAACAAATTTAAAATTACCATCATATTGTAATGGAGTTTGATAAGATTTGAACTCGAACCCACTAAAGATGTGTTCATTTGGTTACCAATAAAGTCCAAATGAAATACACTTAAAGAAATCAATTTGTTTTTGTATTTGTAGCTGCTGTGCTGTAACATTGTAAATGTAACATTGTGCTGTAACATTGTAAAATAGAACAAGATCAATAGAATAATTTAACACGGTTGAGTAAAGGGGTACCATTTTATCCCCAAATAAAGATGCGTACAAAAAATGTTACATATGTACATATATACTTGTTTTTTGTGCAACAAATTTAGAAAAGAATACAAACACACGCACGAAGGGCAAAGTACATAAATGTAACAGAAAAGAAAACACAATTAAGTTACGATCGCACTATCGGCTCAATTTAGCCGATTTTCCTCACATATCATGTGTCGATAGTGCAAACGCATGTATTAAAATCCTGTCGCCTATGGAAAATCAAAGTAGTAAATATCAGGATGTGGAATATGGGGAACACTCAACCAATCAAATTGTAAAATATATATTTTTTAATGTCGACATAGCACAATAAAAGTCGGCACAGAGTGTACTATTGGCACCGATAGTGGGATGAACATAAACATACCATTAGCGTTTTCCTTAAAAAAAGTGTAACATTTTAGGCTTTTCAAAGAGTAAACAGGGAGTTTCGTGTTCTTTCATAAACCCAAAGGAATCAGCATGCAATTCTCTAAGGGAGCGATAAATAGAGCGATCGATCAACAAAATGTTACGCTTTTTTCAGAAAAGACAACGCATGGTGTCGCCATATCGCTCACCTTAAAGCAAATCACTTAAAAATTCCCTTGTTTTAACAGCGCTCTCGCGAGAGGTTAAAGTTTATTATTACAAATTGTACGTGAATACATGTCGCTTGCAAAAATAATAATATCCACAAATGTTTGGATTAAACCTACATTAAAAACAATAACAATAGTTACAAGTATGTACTCGTACATATGTATGTTTTTATTAAGTTAGTGACTGCTTAAGTGTCAGTATAGCTGTGTGTCTCTGTTACAGTTTCGATTTTTTATTTCCATGTTTCTGTGCGACGTGAGGTTAACAATGTCAGTTAGCTAAAACACAGTTATTATTACATTATAGTCTGTTTTTGTTGTTGTTTTTCGTTTAAACAACAACTATGACAACGATGAATGTTGTATTAAATGATTGACAAAAATGTATTATTATCTGTATTACTAAACTTAGACAAGAGTTTTGCCAAGGCACTCCTCTTTTTGTTTTATTTCGTGTATTACGTTTTTTTTATAGTTTTAATAATGTCAAACTTTAAAAAAAGTGGGAGGGAAAAATTAATGCGTTAAATGTGATCACGTATCTAATATTAATGAAATATCATAAATTTGAAATTAAATTGCAGATTTTAATACAAAGTGGCAATAAAAAAATTTCTTAAACTTTCTTCTTCAATGAATAATTGAAATTAATTTATGAATTACATACAAATTATGAGCAGTTGAAGACATCATCATTGAAAGAGCAAGCAACTGTTGCCGTTGGCAAACAGCAACGAACACCAGCAAACACCAACACTTTAAATCAAGCTACTGCTTTTTATTGCTTACAGTCTTTACAGTGGTATTTGAACTTTTTCCATCACCATCTTCATTATCATGGGCCCCACACTTTATCACGCAGCTGCCTGCACCTGTTTGTTGTACAAACAAATTTGTTTTATTTCTTTTTTTTAATAATTTGTTATTTTTCTTTGATTTTAGTTGATTTCAGAGTTGTTTGGAGTGAATTTCGAATATTGAAAACGAAAGTAAAGTTCAATTGACGCGAATAACTAACGACAAAAAAGAAAATTATGAAAAATAAAAAAATTTATTTCGATACTTGATGTATTGCGGCGATGGCTACAATCGCTACTGTCTGTCTGTCTGTCTTTTTGTTTGATGCGAATTATTTGACTGTTTTTTTCTCAACTAGTTTCACTGGTTTTGTAATATTATCATTATCAAAGTATAATATTGAACGTGCAACGTACAAGTATTATCAAATAGTTTTATCGATTGTACATTATTTTCTTTTCTTCTCCCACTCTCTCTCTCTCTCTATCACTCTCTCTCGACAAACTTGTATAAAATAATTTAAATTTGAGCCGTTATAAAACTAATAATCAATTTTGTATGCATTTGAATTGTTTTATTGTTTCATTTGCTTTA
Organism: Germaria angustata; assembly: GCA_963681545.1. NCBI lineage: Eukaryota > Metazoa > Arthropoda > Insecta > Diptera > Tachinidae > Germaria > Germaria angustata. Next base: position 86,295,637 of record OY813002.1, read on the forward strand.
CTTTACTTTTAATACACTGTAAACAATTGTAGTAAATCAATGCCTGACGTCCGTCTGCTCTAGTGACATACAATTTCGTTAAAATTCTGTACACACTGAGAGTTGTTGAAATATAAATTGTATGCGAATTATTTGTTTAAAGTATTTTGTATTTATTTTATTTAATTTACAAAAGAAAAAAATTACAAAACCGAAAGTGAAACTGTTGAATTTATGTTGATTACTAAGTGAAACAACTGTCTCGTCTATGGTTTTTAAAGTAATTTTTTTCTGAATGTGGAACAACAATCTGGGATCTGTATATTGTTTGTGTGACAAAAAATTTTTGAGCATAAAGAAAAAAAGATAATATTATAGCCTAAACGTGAAGATGATTTGTTTTGTTACAGGATGGCGCAGATTTTATTCAACAAAGAAATATTTATGCATGTATGTATATTCTGTCTAAAAATGTACGTTTTTGTGAAGATAAACAAGTGAAATTTAATTAACTGATTAAAATATTTTTATTTTGTATGTGATACATGGTACTCAGTTCTCAACGAAATTCACTGCAAAATGACAATGCTGTGGAAATATTCCAAGTCCATAAATTCCCTTTTCTTTTCCAAACAGAGACTAGAATTGTTTCTTTAACATATTTAATCTTTTTGAATGGATCTAATGAATTTAGGTCAGCAGTTGTCATACATATGTTGCATAGTTGATGCACACAATTGGTCCACACTATTCTGAATGCTGGAGCATGAGCATATATAAAAAAGATCGTTTATGGTCGTACTTAAATCTATTTTTAAGATTTGAGTTATTATATAATTGATCTCGGTATGTATGCTTAACACTAAACTCAAACGGGAACTGTAAATAAGAACTGATCTTCTTTATCTCACTGAATTTTGAAGGGATTTGCTGATCTTAATAATTTTTTTAATTAGGAAAACATTTTACACGTTACTGATATCCTCTCCAATTGATGCCACTTTAAAGCTCACAGTAGAACAAAAATAATTACTTTTTTAATACGAAATTGTCATATGTAAATAAAAAGTTCTAAATATATACGAGTATGTAAACAATCATCATATTTAATCTGCTGCTTAAAATTAATCGATTCGTAGACATATGAAATTCTGTTTTAAGCATTTTAATATTTTTATCAGAGTACTTAAGTGCTGATTTTTGGCAGTAGAGTATGTAGACATCTTATAATTAAGTGGAAATAAATTCAAAGCTAGTAATTTTCTTCTAAAAATTTTTTTTTTAATTTATTATTGTAAATACCGTGTTAGATCGGAAACATGTAAAACGAATAGCGTGTAAATTAGTCGATAGATGTAACCTAGTTGCAAGTAAATAATCATTCATAACAATTAAATACAAGTCTCATCTTCATCAGATAATTCCTGTATTATTATTATTATTCCTGAAGCATTTAATGTCTACATATTGAACTCTCTAAGCTTAGGTTTATTAATTAAGCTGTACAATTTACACAAAATTAAATATGGAAGTGCAAATAATACAAAACAAAACCCTTAATTGTTTAAACAAAGTTGGCAAAAGTAGTAACTAAAGTTGAGCTCAAAACATGTTAAATATTTACATGTTTCATCTTCCACGTATCCAGAAAAGAACATGTAATTTTTCTGCACTATTGGAAATTTCTTAGAAAAGCTTACAAACATGCAGAAAATGTTCAAATAGAAAATGCCACTAAAGTTCAATATTGATTGGCAGATTAACATCAAATTCTAAATGTGATGTGATGTGACTGGCAAATTTTGTATTTTACCTAAGTGCTCTTTCACACACGTCAAGTTTTCTTGATCAAGTTTCAATTCAGCTAGTAGAGCGATAGGGACAGTATGTATTCCTTTCATTATCTTTTTCCCAGCTGAATTGAAACTTGATCAAGAAAACTTGATGTGTGTGAAACAGCACTAACTGAAGTATTTTTGAAGTGTTAATTGTCAAAAGAAACAACAATTTACAATGTAATAAAAAATAAGGCCCAGACTCCAATCGATATTTTTTACTTATGCATTGTTATATCAATATTTTGAGGCATTTGATCGTTTTATCCAGCTAAAATATTAAAAAAAAATTTTATGCTTGAGGCATCATAAAATCTTTCCCTCTCTTACTCAAAAAAGTGAGACATGTTTTCTTTTGGGATTAACGTATAAATTAGTATTTTTTTCATTTAAATTTTCTTTTAACCAAAAAAAAAAAAAAACTATTTGAACACAGCCTGTGTCTGTTGATGTTCTAATTTAAGAATTTAGGCGAGTGCTTGCTTAAATGTTCATGCTTCTAAATAAGTCTAAGAAAATAATAATATTTTTCGCGTAAAATATTTAGCTGACATGTTTGAACTAAATTATGATCAAGTGGACTAATTTGCATAAAAAAATTAGTAAAGCAGAAATAAAGCGAAAACGTTTTTATATATTAAATAATATGTAATCGTAAGAGGAAAATTTTGTGCATGTAACATTGCAAATTAATATTCCATGAAAGGAAAAATATCAAAATATTTAAAGAAAAAAATTCAACATAGTGTAGAAAAATCAAAGTTATATAAAATATTCTTCAATTTCTTTTTAATAAATATGTATGTATATGTTTTTATATTTCAAAACACACACATAATTGATCCCTATTAATAATAACTTAAGTAACTCCCTCAACCGTTCAAACAAAACCACTTTTTTGTTTGTTTATTATGCATAAATAATTTTAAAGGAAATTTATACAAAAGCATCGTTAATATGCATTTACCATAGCAAAATATTTGACTGTTGTGTATGCGACTGTTGCATACATGTTGTTAACTTTCGTTGCAAGTTTCACATTCGACTCAAGTACTACGAGATCTTTTGTCAAGCTCTCAAATACGTATGTGTGTACTTATTATATACTGATTATTATTTGGTAAATAACCGCTGTTGTTGTTGTTGTGTTATGAAAACCGGCATGTTTTGTCAATAATTTTTTGTAATGGTGAACATTTAAAGTACTACATCTTAAAATAATATTTAAATTATAAATATACTAATAATGTCCAGTTTTTGAGTTCTTATTTAAATACTCGCATCATTTGTCTTTAAGTTCTAAATAAATAAAAATATTAGCGGCCCTATGCTCCTTGCAGGAGTAAAAGGAATTATTTTATATACATATGTAAATACGAAATTCAGTTTTTAGTGCTTTTTCCAATATAATAAAATATATAAATCGATTTTACATATTTAATTATTTTAAGATTTTAGGAAAACTGCTTTAAATGCCGCTATTCGATCTTCTTTGTTGGAGATCGTTGTTGAAAATTTCCAAGAAAAATATTTTCTTCAGCTCAATTTTGTTTAAAGATTCATTAACTTTTCGAAAATTTCAAAACTACTTCGAAGAATCGATTATTTGAATTTGACGTTGTCATGGGTAATGTATTCTTTGAGGGCCGCAGTGGTTTGTGGTTTATTCGCATAGACCTGCGACTTAAGGAAGCTCTACAAAAATAAGTTTAAAGGGGTCAAAACACATGATCTCGGTGACCAGTTTACATCACCTCTATGTGAGATGATTGTGGCCCCTCAGATTGCTCGAGCAGCATGTCCAATGTGGTATGTAGCCCCATTTTGTTGAAACCACATGTCGTTGGTTTCTACATTATCTAATTCACGCCAAATGAAGTTGGTAATCATCGACCTACAGCGCTCGCCATTGATGGTGATGACCTGGCCATCGTCGCTCTCAAGGCAATATAGACCGATGACGCCGCCAGCACAAAATCAATCACCAAACAGTGGCTATTTTGGGATGCATTGTACGCTCTTGCATCTCATGTAGATTGGAAATGTCCCGAATTTGACAATTAAATTTGTTATTGTACTCGTTCTTTCAGAACAGAATAAAATTTTGATAAAACAATTTTATAATTTGCGCATCGTCGAATGCTATATTCGTTCGTGGTGACTTGGCAAAACAGACGGAATAAATGACAGGCAGTTTGACATATGTATGTAGCTTCAACAATATATCCGGTATCAACTGTCAAAGTTCGGAAGACCCGATAGTTTAATATAAGGTAACTTTATAATACGCGATTATTTATGGTTACTAGCCAACAATTCTTGTACTTATGATACGTTATTGCCTCTCTTGGCTCGCGATCATGAATGTTTATAGGAGTATAAAAAAAGCTAAAACTCACGTGTGACAATTTCAAGCTCACGATATTGTCACAGACAATGATGATTGTGTAACGACCACCGGAAACAGTACTGTTCCGTTCTGCTAGTGTAGTTGGCTTCTCCCTACTTCTTCCGTAACAAAACTAAAATAGTTGAAAGCATTTGTGATCTGAATTGACAAAATCACGACTCGATCAAGAGCCATCCATACTAATTAAAATTAAAATTTAATTAATATAGTTCGAAAAAATACTTAAAATAATTTATAGAAAAATTATAATAATAAGAGCAAACAAGCTTCTCAATAAGTCCTGCTATGGCTGGCCTCTAATTAGGCCTCTAAAAGAAGCGAGAATAAAATCCCGATCATTTTTATGTATTTTAAGCGACAGCAACAACATTAAAGAGAGTTAAAAAGTGAATAAATAAAAGAAAAATAACGGCATTATTCAAATGAATAAATAATTAACAAAATTATAAACATGACTATAAACAATCAATTTGAAACAAAATTAAAATAGGAAAATAGAAGAAAGACAAAGAAATTTGCATAAAATCATACAAATTTTTTTTTCATATTTTTATCCGCTCCATTATCATTGTTGTTACATCATACTCATATGTATGTATGTATGTAGATACACATGTATAATGGTTTTTATTAAAAGAAATTAAATTTTTTTGTAACAAAATATCGTTATAACATTCAAACATCATTATGATGAGCCACAACGATTATTGCCATCACAAATTGTACGTAAAATCGTAACATCTTCTAAATGGTCAGAGGGGTACTACATGCATGTCATAAATATGTTCATACATAAATATTTATACACATGAGTACATACTCCTAGTATGTATCCCATGTATGTACAATGTATAAACTTACGTGAACACATAAGTTTATAAACACTGAAGCTAATAATGACGTTACGTTAGTTATGCTTTTCGAAGCGGATGATATTGTAATTAATATTAAAGTTGCTTAAAGCCGGTAGATTTGTAAAACAAAAATATTAAAATTCATATCTATAATTTGTATTATTTTTTTATTTGTAAACAAAAAAGCATTAATTTACACACGTATGTACATGTGTATGTACTTATGTATTTATGTATTAATATTTTAAACAAACGCATGTATATACATGAAAGTATTGTACTCATATGTGTGAACTTCCGTTGTAATATTTACTACACTGAAAGAAATTGTAAAGAGCTTTCATATACAAAAGACAATGTAGGTAATAAATAGTTTAAAAATCCATGTTCCATGTAAATTTTAAACAAATGGTGCAAACTATTATTCAGAACTTTTGCTAAAACTAGTTCGCTATAAAATTTTCAATTTTTTTCGATGTCTTTAAATAAAATTTTACGTTTCACAAACAATTTAGCTGATAATTTACTAATGATCTGACATAAACAGCAAAAAAAAAAACAAAATGCCAACAATATAGATTAGAACAAATGCCTAATTTTGTAGTTCATAAAGGTGAAGATTTGCGCTATTTTTGTATTGTATTGGAAAAATAGGCAGAGTAAATGAGTCCCTTGGTTGTCTCTATTCATCATTCTTTGTGTCAGATACTAGTATCACTCTCAAAAGTGACTCTTCAAAAAAAAAAAAAAAAAAAAAAAAAAAAAACGCCTATAAAAATATACTTAAAAAGAGTTTATTAAATACTTTTAGAAAATGTATACATACTTTGAAAAAGAATAATGAAAAAGTCTTTAAAACAAACACCTTGACTTAAAAAAGTATTACATATTACAAAATATACCTTCAAAAAGTACGTTTAAAAATAAAGTGGAACATATGTATAATGAAAAGAACTTTTAAATATAATAGTTGCAAAAAAGGCAACTAAACATTTTTTAAGAACCTTCTATAAGGAAATTAAAAAAAAGCGAATTAGAAAAATGTGTGTTATTTAAAAAAATTCCTATTAAAAAGAATATTTTTAAAAAGGTACCTTTAAAACAGGTACATGTTAAAAAGTAAATTTTTTCTAAGACATTACCTCTTGAAAAAGTACTTTTAAGAAAAGTTCCTTCTAAAAAATAGCCTTTTAAGAAAATTATTTTTAAAAGTACCTTTTCAAAATTACCTTTTAAAAACTCTCTTAATGTACTTAGTACCTTAAAAAAAATTCTTTTAAAAAAACTACCTTTTAAAGAATTACCTTTTCAAAAAGTAACTTTTAAAAAAGGACCTTTTAAAAAACACCTTCTAAAAAGTACCTATTAAAAAGTACCATTAAAAAAGTTCCATTTAAAAAGTATAATTTGAAAAAGTACCACTTCAAATGTGCCACTTATAAAATATCTCGTAAGAAAGTACCTCTTGAAAACGTACCTTTTAAAAATGTGCCTTATATAAAAGAAACTTTTTAGAAGAGTACGTTTTTAAATAAGTACCTATTTTGAAAAAGTGCCATTTTCAATAAATTCATTTAAAAAGTTGATGAAAAAGTTAATTTAAACATTTTTTTTAGACAAGAAACTTTTTAGGAAATGAACTCAGTGAAAAAGCGCCATTCAAGAAGTACTTTTTAAAAAGGTACTTTTAAAAAATCAACTTCTTAAAAAGTAACCTTAAAAACTAGCGTATCAAAAAGTTCCTGCTAAAAAAGTACTTTTTAGTAAAAGTGCCCTTAGATAGAGTACATTTAAAAAAGTAGATTTTAAAAACAGAACAAACAGAAGAATAAATACCTTTTGAAAAGAGCACCTTTAAAAAAGTAACTTTTGGAAAAGTATATTTTCAAAAAAATACCGTTAAAAAACTTGCCTTAGTTATAAAATCAAACATTTAATTAAAAAAGTCGCATATTTTCGACTATATTTTGTTTGATGAAATATTAACTGATGCGATTTTTGAAAGTTGTTGTACAATCTTTGAAGGTCGTGCTATTATCGTCTACCCTTTGAATATAACGCTAAAGCCATCAACAGCATTCTTTGATATAATCAAAATAAATATAAAAAAAATAATAATAATGAAGACGACCTTTAAAAAAGGTGCACTAAAATCATATGTACAAATATTTTGAAAAGTACCTTTTAAAACAAGTTATTTAAAAAAAATTTATAAGAAATTACTTTGGATTAATTACACCCCTGCAAAAGGTACATTCCATTAAACTTATTTTTGCAAACTGAGAAAAATTCATTGCTGAAAAAGTACATTTTGCAATAGGGAATTTGTGCAAAAGTACATTTTGAAAAAAGGTACCTGAAGTCGGGGGAATAGTACAAAAATAACTACAATTTATACAAAGTAGTTTTTTAATCACTTATTTTTTATAGAAAAGAACGAAAATGGATTCCGACAATTTCTAATTCCCTAATCTCCCCCTTTACTAATGTGTTGAGTTACAAGGAAATTCACCTCAGTCTTTTTATTAGCAAAAAAATTTAAGCGCTCTCAAGCCTGACCGTGAGACAACTCATTTAAATATACAAACTTAATTTAATTCTTTTAATTTAACTTGTCAGCGATTAAGGAGGTTTTTACATACTATGTATGTACTTATAACAAAGAAAAATAAATTAACACACACACGTACATAATTACAAATACGTATGATTTAATACGCGAAAACAATGATGAAACAATGCGTAATAGATTTTTTGTACAAATTCAAGTTTTTTTCCTCATTTTTATTATTTTATTATGGATTTTTGCATGTAACACATTTCATTACAATATCAGCGTGCGTGCATTTTTATGTTGCTTATTTAAGTATTATTGCAAAATTCACAAAAACAAAACTAACAACAACAATATTAAATACAACAAATTAAGCAAAACTTTGCCATTGGCACGGCTGTCGTTGGTTGAAACAACTACAAACAAATCGCTAACGCCATTGAGGCGCCAAACAAGATATTTATAACAAATTTAAAATGTTTTCTTCTCTAGTTTTTTGGAAAATAATTTATTCAAATCAAACATTAAACAGTAGCGGTTTGACCAGCTAAAAAGCAAATGGCATGCCGTTGAACTGGCTGCCTGGCTGGATGGACTGCAGCTAATCACTTGCATTCTTTACGTGATGATGATTTGTTGTAACTAATTTATATACATACTACACACATACATATGTATGTATGTATTATATATTAAAACAAAAAAGATCCGCCGTCATAGACTTGTTTTATCATGATCATATGCTGCGGCTGTATTCACGCATTTATGCTCGAATGCATAACAGATGCGACAACAACAACAGCAACAATCGAAAACGAAATAAAAAAGAAAAATTTTAACCATCTAAACGATAGTAAAAGTATTTAAATCATTATTTGAAAACATTAGGCAACAAATATGTAAGTATGTAAATGTTTTTTCTTTTTCAAAAAAAAAAATTTTTTTGAAGAAAAAAGAAAGAGATTTTTTTGTGGAAAAAAGCATTCAAGGAAATGAAACAATAGTTATTAAAAAGTTGTCATTTATAATGGTATTATCATAAATGTTTAATAAAAAAAACACCTTATCCGAATAAATGTTTTAAATCCATCCTTCAAAATACCATTTCAAAAGAATTATTTAAAAATCCTTTGATATGAACAAATTTGAAAAACTATTGGAGTTAAAGAAACCTTGTTGGAAGGTAGTTTTTGAAAATATTACAACAAATCATCATTAAATAAATAGTTTCTTTAAAAAAAAGACATCTTACAGAAGTGCCTATTTTGAAAAATATTTTTTCAAAGAAAATTTGTCCAAAATAAGTATTTTTTTTGATAAAGCACATAGAAAATGGTCTTTTTAAAATTATAAAAGTGCATATTAAAAAGCAATTACGAAAAGTACTCCTTGCAAAGATACTTTTTAAAAGAGCATCTCGAAAAAATTCATTAGAAACTATTTAAAAAAAAATTCATTGAATAGCGCTTTCTTTTCATTTTGTTAGTTAATTTATAAAAGAAATCGATAGAAAGTGCTGAACTACATATGTAACTCTTTTTCATATTCGTCGAAGAAGCTCCTGTTCGGACCACCATAGGGAAATCCTAGACGTTCTGACATACCGCTAATCGTACGGTGCCTCTTGATTGATGCCCGCCAAGTGTACAACCGACACTTTTCTATAACATTTTAGTGAGGTTCGAATAGCGTTGGATATTTCTCAATTAGGAATTGTGGACCACCTGAATTCCGTCGTTTTCAATTCCAACTCTTAAAATCCATTTGACAACTCAATCAAAGGATTTTAAATCAAAGTCCGAGCCTTGTCTACCATACTTGGCAGTTGTTTTGTTTCCAGGGAGCATTTTTGTGTCCTGAAATCCCTACTATTCCGACATGATGTCTATATATTGCATACAGGCCCTGATAGTGACTAGACTATCTATCTAAAAATGTCTTAAATGAAGTTCTTATATTTTTCCACTCACTGCATATACGTACTTATATCCTCCTACAAAAAGATAGATGCATCGAATAGCCTGAAAGAATACTCCTGACCCAGTCATCAGCATCCGTGTTGGAGCCGTCCTTGAAAACTGAAACCTACATTTCTCCGGATCATATTCCCATCCCTCCAGTAATTCCTACTGAGTAGATAAAGTGCCCAAAATATTTCTTTTATATAAAATTTATTAAAAGATTATCTTACAAAAATATTTCACATCAAAATTAAAATTTGGAAAAAGGCTCATTGAAAAATTCCTATTTAATAAAAAATGGCATTTTTTAAAAGAGATATTTTTAATAAAGTAGCTTTAAGCAAAGTAATTTAAAAAAAATTGTCTGAAAAAAGAGCGTTTTGAAAGGAGTTCTTGTTAAAAAAGTATTTTTTGAACAAAGCTCAATTTTAAGAAAATACTTTTTAAATTTTTTAATAAAGTTTTTGAAGTGTTTTTTTTAAGGATGTCTATTAAAATAGATACTTCCTACAATAACAGATTAATAAAAATTATTAAAGAAAAAACCAGGCAAGTTTCTTAATTTCTGCACTTTTCAGTAGCACGAATTTCTAATTATTGAACGCACAGTTTTTGTTGTTCTAATGAAACTATGAAAATTTGAAATGAAAACGTGTATGGAGTGGAGTGGCATATGCAGCAGGTCTTTTGGGCACTCAAAACTCTTTAGAATATAAAATTAGAATAACATCTGCCGTTTAAACGGAATTATCAGCCATAATCATTGTTATCCCATGACAGATGTTTTTTCCTTCTTTTTTCTTGTTTGCTTCAGCATTCAGCATTCCTTTTTTTAGTTCATTTAATTCTTAAAATGATACGTGCCTTAATGTAAAGCAGTTTACTTTAGGAAATAATTGCTAAATGAGAATTTCCTTTGAAGCCAAATGAGGAGCGATGCTGAAGTCAGTCAGTCGTTAATTGTATGTGGGTCAAAAAACAATTGATCTATTAATTCACTTTCTAAAGGCCTTGTGGCGGTACTCGTAATCTGATGGGAGTTTAGAAATTATCAGAAACCAGATGGCTGGATTTATTCTTTTAGTGTCGTGAACTGTATGTCATGGTAAATTGTGTAAATGCATTTCAAATTGGGACATACTTTTTTTGGAAAATTATTAATTACAAGGAAACCAGCAATTGCAATTAAAGGGTTTTAATAAGAATTTTGCTTCAAATGGGCTCTCGTTTTAATTTCTCTTAATGTTATGGTATGATAATTTTACAAGAAAATAAATATTGTTTTATGATAATTTCTTTCCTCTTTTTTTTCTTTTGCTAAGATGTTCTTGTTAACAAGTTTTAAATGAAACCCTCATTATGAAATTGTGAAAAAATTAACAAGACAAGCTGGTGTTTTATTGCTTCTATCTCTGACCCCCCCCCCCCCCCCCCTCTCTCTCTCACTCTACCTTTAAAACTATATGATTTACAAAAGACTGATAAGAAAGAAAAACTACAGAAATTGTAATAACCTGACCAGCAGCAATTAAATGCAAATTATTTTTTTTCTCCTAAATGGCTTAAAGGCCTTTAACACGGTTTAAACTGTTTAACAGAATGAATACTGACAGAAATTTCACTACATTTTATGATGTTTTTTTAAAGTTTCAAATAACGGACTTTCATTTCAAATCAAATCATTTGGAGTCGAAGCCGAAGTCGAAGCCAAAGCATGATTAAAAACATTTAAAAGTCATTTGATGTTTTGATATCAGATTCCTGTATGTGTGTGTATATGTATATTTATCTAAGTATATGTTTGTAGCTCATAAAACTAAATGTACTTTCAAAATTAATGTAAAACAATTGTTTTATGTCTTTTTTTTGGCTTAAAACTTTCTTTTATATCTTCCTATTTAATATCAAAAATAAATTATGATGGCTCGTTAGCAAGTAAAAAGACTGTCTAATGTCAAACACCACACACCCATTTGATGTCACATCAACAACAATGTGACATTTGAGAGATGTTTGAATTTCAAAGGTCAATCGATTATTATAAGTTAGTTATATAATAAAATAAAATGGCACATTTAGGAGAGGACAGTTAATGTTGCCAGGAGAATTAAAAATATAATAAACAAATAAAAGGCCTTAATATTTATTAAACATTATTTTTGAAAATATTTTTGCTGGGCTCAAGTTCAAATCTCAAATCCACTATTTTACTGTGTCAGTCACTTTTTTTTAAATATAAATAAGGGTTTTGTTTTGTTTTATATTTCTTTAAATATTTGTTTTTGTATGAAAAGTTCATTAAAAACTGGACATAAATAATTTATAATTAAATAATTATGACAAACATACTCGTTATCTGATGAAAATGAAAAGTTTATTTTGTTATTTTAAATGATCAGTGCTGTCAATATCAATTTGCCGTAACATAATCATATGTTGTAATTAACTGTAATAGTGTAAATATTGCTAAAGCATACAGAATTTATATTCTCCATTCGATACACTATATAATATATCACTCAATTGGTTAAAGAACATAATGATGCTGGATTAATCGTCATATCGTTATTTATCCTGCGTAAAAAATTCATTTAAACATTTTGTCAACTCACCGCTTAAGAGAATATTATTATTTTATTTTTGAACTGATTTGCGAATTAATTAAAAACTCCTAAACTCGATTTCGATAAAAGAAAATAGTTTTTTTATTTGAATTAGGTCGTTGTTTGAGCAACTGATCGATATTATATTAAAGTTAAATGTAACATCAAGCAACTATTTGTGTTCTATTGTGAATTTGAAAAAGGTATCAGCTTGCGAGGGAGTACTTAACATATTGGACTTATTACCCATTTGCAAAGGAACATGCTATCGCCGAAAGGAAACGCCATTAGTACATATAAAAGGGTTTTAAATAAGCTGCTAAGCGTGAAACCTTCTAATCACAGGCTATAATTCTAATTTTGTTTATCAACAAGTTGAAGCGTTGAGTTATTTCAACATGAATTTATTTATTTACTAGCTGACCCGGGCAAACGTTGTTTTGCCTTCAAATTTTATATTCACTGCAAGTCTGGTTTCGTTGCAAAGTTATGGTGGATTGATATTTCGAAGAAGAATGAAAGGTGCACTAAATCGACATAGCAGTTATTGTTCAAATACCGGTATCGGGCTAATTAACGCCAATACACGATGATTAAGGACCCAACGCCTTCAGCGAAACACAGCATAGGTTTATCGCGCTAATCTCTATCGGGCAAAATACAAAATACTAAATATTGGGCCACCTGTCGTACGAACTTCAAACTACACAGAAACACTCCTCACGGCCCATAGAGCATGTATATAAAGTTTGGTCAATATCGGTCCAGCAGTTTTTGAGTTTAGCGATCACGAACATACACGTAATTTTTATATATGTAGAGATTTATTTAAAAAAGCAATTGTTTTAAAATAAATAACTTTTCACCTTAGTGAAACACAAAAATAGGCCCCATAAATTTTTAGATTTAATAGCATTTGCCCTAATATTGACATTTTGTTGATCAATTTATAAAAAATCTCCCGTTATTAATATATTTTCAAATACAACTCCGTTTTGGGATTATGTGCTCATTACTAATAAGTTTGCATTTATTAAATAACACTAAATTCCCTCTTTCTCTTCGAAAGTGCAAAAAGTGTTACACTTTTTTTGCCATTAGTTGTATTTATTACACCAAACGAAATTTTTAAATTCCCAGCTAGAGAGGCAGCTGTCTTAAAAAAGTTTTAGGTAATAATAAATTTAGCAACTATTTTCGTACTTGATTACATCAATTACCTTTTCCGCCATTTTGCTTAATTGGTTCCTTTTGCTACATGTGCATTTTATACCATAAACGAACAACCCAATTGTTGACACAAGTATTTATTCTACTTCTATTGACATGAATGTGATTAAAAGCAATAGTAAGAAAAGTAACACATGAATATTTAAAACATTTCGTGCAAGAATGAGGAACATGTGGTTGAGTTCATTTTTTTCATGAAATTAAATGGTATTTACTTTAAGAGTTTATGTAAATGGTTGAATAATGGTCGGTTGTCCTGTTGTTATGAACGCGGGGTAGTTTTAAAAGCACATGAAATGATGTCATGTATGTATACTACACTAAATAAATGTTGAAAAATGGGGACAGTGAATAAATAAAAACTTCAGCAAAAGAAACGACCAGATTTGTATTGTAAATAAACATATCGCTCCTTTACTGCAACAACGACGTATGCCAAAAACCAAACTTTACCAGGTATTGATGAAAATGTATCAGTACTCTCCTTATATGTAGAAATCAGAAAGAATACTATCTGAAGCTAAAATTCTTCAATGTAGCCTTTAAATCAGGCTATTCTTAATCAGGAAAAAGTGTTGTTCAATATCGTCTTCATATGTATAACAAATTGGCAGTTACTATATGTAAAGCTTAACTGAAGTTATACCAAAAAGTTTCGAAATGCAAACGGACACTTTGAAAAATTCCATCCTTCGTTGTGTTGTGAGATATGACTATGTTGCATTAAAGAAGCGATAAGTCTATGTATCGCCACCAAAATTGTAAAAGGCCGTAAGAATACTTTTTTGTTTTCTTTTTGTTACAGGAAAAATAAAAAACTTTATAAATTTAAAGAAAAATTTTAACCTAAGAAACCTAAAGCGCATTTGATTTTAACTAAAAAAGGTAACAAAATTACGTGTATGGTATATATTTTTTTTGTAATGCGTTTTTGGAATTGTTTTTCTGAACCCAAAAAAAACCGTAAGGACATTAATTTTTATTTAAATAAAAGAAATAGTTGTGATAATCAAAACCGCCTTTCGGCCGTAACGTTTTTTATTCTTTATTATTTGTGTTTTGAACAAAATACAAAATTCATTACAACTGTTTGAAAAGGCTAAAGAAAAATGTATTTTATTAAAAATAAATTAAATTAAATTCAAAAGGTAAAAAACAAACAAAATAATTCATTATTACATCGAAAGAATTTGATTACATAATGCAAATCAAAATATATACCCTTAATCTTCGCATTACCGTGCCCAGCTCGATACATAAAATTATGCTTCACATAATAGCAAAGCGGATGTTGGAAAAGCTTACACCTCAAAGCTTAGCTAATAAGCTTCCGACTAGAGGAATCATGTACCGACCGTGTAAATAGTTGTGAAGCAATCTGTTGAATGGTTGCTTCGCCACTCTACATGCTGAAAGTCGACTTGGAGAAAACATTTGAAACACTACCCCATTCAGTCATATGATATGCCCTTGTGTGGAAAAGGAGTTCAAAAAAAAAATTAATCAAAATAATGAAATCTTTATACGGGAGAAATAACTGTTGCATTTTTTATGAAAACTAGCTGAGCTGTAAGATTTCTGTAAATAAAGAAGTTCATTGCTTTTCAACAGTGTGACGGATATAGCCATGAGCGAAGAACGAGGAATACTACGCAGATTATATTTGTCTAATGTTTCATAGCCACAGTGATGCGAATCAATATCGTTATACCCCATAACTTTATGGGTGATGGTAACGTTCTTTAGGATGCGGATTATTTCTTCTACTTTGGGATAGTATCATACCGAAAACTGGTGGCTGCTCCATGGACATGGCAAATCGAATAAAAATAGCATATGAAGCATTTGAACAACTGACAAATGTGCAGAAATCTTAATCTCTTTCCCATCACGTCAAAATTCAAATATTTAACTAAAATGTCAAGTAAGTACTTCAGCACGACTTGGAACCAAGCCACACCACGTAATTTTAATGACGTTTAGGTTTTAGTCGAATAATGTAATAGTGCGCTGTAGTCCCTAACGCATAAACAGCTATCGAGCTGGAGATGATGAAAATATAAAAGGATTGCACATACGTTATGCAAACCACGGCATTTGAAGGGAACTCACAAGGCAGCCGTAGAAGATAACAACCCGCACCAAGAGGATGTCAAGATTTGAAAAAGCTGGAGAGAAATAAAGAACATCGCAATAGACAGAACTAGCTGGAGGTCATTTGTTTAAGCCCCATGTATTTAATAAAATTGGAGGGAACATATTGCGAATGGGTTATATTATCGTAAAAACTGTGACAATCAGCTGCTTTAATTTTTTTATTCTTTCGTTGTGTATGTTGTGGAAAAACCTCATATTTGCTATTGCTATTTCTTCTATAATAAATTATTTCAAATATCAGCAAAGATCTTGTTACTGGTTTGAAAAAAAATTCGGGATCTTTCGATTCTACTTGAATTTTCTTTGTAGTGGGAGCAGCATTATATTCCAAATATCCCCTACTTTCTTGTTACTGCTTTGCAAAACTTTAAACTTAGATAAGAACAATTGAAGGCAATCTTGTGGTAATTTATTTAGCGTTTTAAAATAAAATAAAGGTAGTTATGGCTTTTCGGCTTATGAAAATGTTGAAATTCTAGTTGCTGCCATTTGAACTTCGTTAATAAAATCGGTACTTTTGGACATATACTTACGTATTTTGGGGGTAAATATATATATATATATATATATATTTTAATTACATCAGAATCCATCAAAAAGTCTGTTTTGAATTTGTTGTCTCTTAGGGCATTTTGGATTTTTGGTGACGATATGTACGTCGTAGGTATATGTGCATGTAGCAAGCATGTTAAAACTAAAAGTCATATGTAAACTATTTAATACTTGTATGTATCGTACACTCGCACAAAGATACGCAAGTAAATATTGATTAAATTTTGTTGGTTTCTGTTTCCTTTTCATCTCAATATTAGAACAATGACATTTTAACGGACTGACATGACAGTGTGTTAAAAGAATTTAGTGTTTGTCTTTTTGCTTTGTTTTCAAATACACACACACACACATTCACAAATATGTACATGCATATATAAATGGGAAACAATATTAATAAAAGATATTTTATTAAAAAAAATATATATTTATATAAAAAAACAATAGGCGTTGCGGTCCATGAATAAAGCGCTCATGTGTAACGTTTTGGAATTTTGACGTAAACTTGAACTTCGTGGCTTTTGGGGTTTTGGATACGAGGTATGATGATTGTTGGTTGTGCTTCTGCACAGGGAATAGGAATAGGAGAAGCAGAAAAATACACATTGGAATGCAACAATATTTTTTTTTTGCAAGAAATAAAGACTACACTTCATATTTTTTGAAAGGGAAACAAAGGAAATTGTATATCTGAAATTAAAACTGCAACTGAGAGGGTAACTTAACACCTGTTAAGCATAAGAAATTGTTATTAAAAGCAAATAAAACAAAATAAACAACAACAATAATAATAATAATAATAATAATTCTTTTATCAAATGAAAAGAATAAAAATATTTTAAATGAAATATCAACAAACATTAGTACATATGTATGTACATATGTACGTACATAAATTTTTCATATTTTTTTTATATTATGTATTGAATGAAAAATATTTTCATGACGTTTTTACACAAATAAATAATATTTTAGTTTAGTGTTTTTCAAGCATTTTTCGACTAATGAGAAAAAATATCTATTTTTAAAAATGATGACATTAATTTTTGTTTAAATTTACATACATATCGTCGTATAAAATCAAAAAGGACCTAAGCCGTAATATGTTTAAATCTACAGAATAAGCAAACAATTTCATAAAATGAAAAATAAATGCCTAATAAATTAATTGAATTATTTTTTTTATTTATTTTTTTTAATTTTTTCCAAGTCAAGCTTATTTTGTATTATAGAATTAATATTTGAAGAGAAACATCAAAGTTTTGTATTGTATACGGAGTTATGAATTAGTTTTTTCTCAAGCCGAAAGGGCCGTACGCCAAATTAAAAAATGTAATTTTTTAAAAATGTTTTTTATTTTATTCATTAAATAGAAAATTTATTTTTACTTTCTTTTATTTTTAGTATGAACAACTAACTAAATATGAAAAATAATCTATAAAAATTAATAAAAGGAAATTCATAAAATGGAATTCATATATATGTAGATGATGGCGGTCTCTGTGGTGGTCATAATGTTTTTTTTTTCAATTCGACTAGTACTCAGGGGATGGCCACTACTCATCCAATACACAGTGCTGGTAGTAGAAAAACACGTTATGAGAGGGAGTTAGTAGTAGAGAGGGAGTATTCGACTTGTAGCTTGTGGTGACAGGAAAAGCATCTGCAGAGAGCTCATTCCACATACGAGCAGTTCGACTAAAGAATAAATTTTCTCTATAATGCGTAGTGCGATTCACTGTTATATCGACCTAAAATGGTTGTATTCTTAATGAAGGACGCGTTGTTCGCAAATAAGAGCAGGTCTTGGCAACAGTTTTCCTGATTTCATCAGAACACATTCCATTACAGTAACGATAAAACAGTGAAACACACCCACCCCACATTGCGTCGATGCTCCAGAGTGTCAATAGTGCTGGCTACACTACTGTCGCCGATGAGCCTTTTCACCGTCTCCTGTACTCGGTCGAGTACATAAGAGGGCGCATTTTTTAATGAATGTTTGTGTTGAAAAGAAAAATTGCTTTATATGGTACGACTCCAGTAAACACGACATGCACCAGGTGTATCCACACAAAGTCCCAATTTGATAAGGATTTCGGGTTGTTAACTTTTAGCAAATTTTTGCAGAAATATATATCCTGAGACGGTGCATTATAATCAACCAAAAAGTCAATTTTGATTTTTTTTAACTCGCAGCTTTTTTAATTTCATATGGCGATATGTATTTATATATTATGTATATTCCATACATGTATACATATATACATACTTATATATGTACATATATGTATTCTAGTTCGTGAAAAATAGCGTTGCTGTAAAATATAGGCGGCATTTAATTTAAAACATGTGAAAATTTTACAGGCAAATATTTTTAAAAATAGTCAGTTTCCATGCGTGAAATTTTCATTAAAACATTTGTTTTCCTAAAAATGTAACGAAAGAGTAAAACGGCGCACAATGCATATTTAAACTAGACAAAACTTTGATTTATGTTGTTTTTATTTTTTTAACCGAGTTCAAGAAAAATAAGGACGTTTTACACTCGTCTAAATGTTGTCTTTATATGCTCAGCGATTTGTCCGTCATTTGTGAATTAATTTTTGTATATGAAGGGTTTTATATAAAAAAGGAAAAATTTTTAAAATTTTGTGTTTAGACCAACTTCGAAAATAGTTGCTAAACATTTTAAAATAACATTTTAATACTTAATATTGATATTCTATTGATATTTGGAATATTCTCCCCAATTAATAGTTAAAACAATTAGAGCTGTTTCACACACGTCAAGTTTTCTTGATCAAGTTTCAATTCAGCTGGGAGAGCGATAGGGAGAGTATACATATATTCCTTTCTTTATCTTTCTCTCAGCTGAATTGAAACTTGATCAAGAAAACTTGACGTGTGTGAAACAGGACTTAGAGTTTAAGAAATTTATTGTTTGTAGGGCTGTTTGTGTAAAAGCATTCTAAGCCTACTGTGATTATGTATTTTGTAACAATCATATACGATAGAGAATTCTCATATTGTATATAATTTGCTTGGCACAATAGCTTCTGGCTTCTGCCAGTAAAGTTGACTTAATTCATAGTTTCAACTAAGATGAAATAACTCCACGAGATGCTGTTAATAAAAAAGCTGACTATATTTATTTGTTGGTTACACCATTAGCTTATAATGCAATGGTTGAAACCAAGCTTTCATAGGCGGCTTAAATTCGCCTTTATACGTATTTTGTTGTTGCTGAAAGGCCAATAAATGCATTCTAAACTAAACGCCACTTTTTGGGTTTGAGTTCAGAGATTAAATTAGCTTTAACCCACGTACATATTTACTTTTGAAGTTGCCATTTATTTAATATTATTAGCTAGTTTAAGCGGCAAATAGTGGTGGTTTAATCTTTAATTAAAACTGTCACATACACAAGTGTATATTTATGAACGAAAAAGAGTTTTGAGGAAATGAAAAAAAAAAAATTAATTGCTTTAGTGACGTATCTCGAAAAAGAACGATCTTAACAAAATGCAATTAAAGCTTTTCAAAGTGTTAGATTCCATATCGGAACTTTTCGGTATAACATCGTTTTAATTACATAAATAATTCTGATTTTCTTTTTGATTATAAAAAGGATAATGAGGAATACTTTTTCTTTGACAACACAAAAATTTTGATTTTTGGGATATGCCTATGTTGCATCAACGGAGCGAAATGTTTTGGATTGGAACATGGACTTAAGTTTGCCTCTGAAATGCAATAACTTCTTGTATACACCTCGTATTTTCCTAAGGCGAGCAGAGTGCGAAAATTAAGGCTTTTCGTCTCGTCTAATACAATTGGTTTGCTGCAGTCGTATACCCGAAATTATTAATACAATAAAGATGCAACAAATTTCATGGGTAATAAATAAAGCATTTTTCTTTATTTTAATTTTAAAGAGCTTCCGCTAAAGAAAAAATAATACCTTACGCCTACACGTCAAACATAAGGAGCAGAAGAAGAATAAAATTGTAACATGTATAAAATTCTCGTATGCTGACTTACATACATATCTTTCGTTATCTGCTTATTTAGAAAAATATTTCATCAAATCAATTACCTTAAACGATTGAAACATTGAAAAAGTTGCGGCATGTTTCCTATTATTTATTTAATTCTAATTTTGTTTTCGCGTTGCTAACAAGCATAAGTATATTATTATTTATTCATTTATTTTTAGCTGGTTTCATATTTTGGCGTGTCTAAGTTTTTAGAGCATTAGACACACACACAAACACTGCGCACATAATTATTTTTAAAGTTATTTTCTATACATACGTATATTTTTTTTTAAATTTATTAATCGTTATTATTTTATTGTTGCATTTTTTTCTTAGATGATTGTCTACGCCACTTGGCGTTTTTTGTTGTTGTTTTGTTTCTCTATTGTATATAATTGCACTTTTCAATTGTAGCTTTTGGTTGATATGTGGCAAAAATAAAGTTTTCTCATTGTCTCTAAAATACGCCACTACAATCGCTCAGTAATTTTTATTATTATTATTGTTTATTGCTGTTTATTAACAACGTACTCGTATACCGCTCAAACAGATCAACGAATTTTGATAATTTGCACGCGATCAACGCTACCGATACACGAAATCGTCCAGCAACTGTTGAAAATTCAAAATCTAAATAATGAAAAATACGAGTAGAAACATTGAAACAACAATTTGCTTCAAAATCGAATGAATATGTACTAGTATATTTTGGGGCATGCCTTTTATTTTTTTTATTTATTTTTAATCATTTATTTGTTTAATTTTTGCATCTCTCGCTCTCTTTGAGTAATTTTCTTTTCCTACTCGTAATTGTTTAAATTTATTTGGCGTTCCTGTTGTCGATGGTCAATGTTAATAATATCTGTGTTTTTATTTTTATTTTTTTATTTCTTTGCAAATATTAATTTAAAAGGAAAACATTTAATTGCTTGAATTTATGATTCTTGATAAATGACAAATCTAATGTGGAAGGCTTAAAACATAGAAATTTAATAGAAATTTAAAGGCTTCTAAAAAAGATTAAAGAAAGAAAATTAAAAAAAAAAAATGTCAAAAAATAAATCGAAAATTCGCCAAAAACCCGATAATTTGTCAAAAAATAAATAATTCGCCAAAATAAAATCTAATTCACTAAAATATAAAACTTTATAATGAATTAAAATAAAAAAATCTTCCATATTATGAATTTACATGTAAAAAAAATTTAAATTACCAATAAAAATATAAAATATAAAAAACGATAAATTCGCTTAGAAAAATCTAAAACGGGTAATTTCATAAAAATGATCTACAAATCGAAATTTTGAAAAAAAATCACTCTAGGCGAAATTAAAACAGAATTCACTTCCATGTCGAATTTACATATGTGTATATGTATGTTCCCATCGATTCTATGAGGAGCATAGGGCCTCCATATTGAATTTACTTGCAATTCAAATATCCGCTGCAGATTCGTATAGACTAGACTGAATTCGAGCAATGGTTCACAAAAAAATCTCGCGTTTAATTAAAAAAATAAAAATTAATTAAAAACCAAATATGTGTACAACACTTTTCTACGACAAATTTTTAATCAAGAATTCAATATTTCGAACAAGTGCAATTCTTCATAGAATATTTTTAAAATTAAAGAAAAAAAATTATTTTTTTTAAATTTAAAATTCGACAAAAAAAAATTTATAATTAGAAGAAAGAAAATTGGAAAAATTTAAAATTTATAAAATTAAAAAATTTCATGAAACATTACCGAAAAATTAAAATCTCAAAAAAAATCAGTTGAGATTAAATGAAATGAAAACTGACTGCAATATCATGAGCTTAGAAGCAAATGACTTTCAATCAAAGATATATTGATATTGAAATGAAATGAAACCAAAAAAATTTTATATTTTATATTTATATATATGTATCATTCGCACAGTGGCACAATTCCAAGAAGTTAAATATTCAATGATTCTGTTGTACAGATCTAAAAATTCTGCCGAAGTTTAAATCTTGATAAAAGTAATTTTGATATGAACTTAAAAAAAAAATTGAAGACTTGCGAAACAGAGCCATTTCATCGGAATGCAAAATTAAAAAAAAACTAGGACTCGAAGGAAGTTCGTAGAATTTACAAAAAATATAAAATTCAGCATTAATTGGGAAATTGACCACTAAAGAATCTGGAACGATTTTCCGTCATCCCACGTCAAATTTGGTTTATGAACAGACCGGTTTCGGCTTTGTGCCATCTTCAGTGTTCTCGAATACTAAATCATTTAGTATTCGAGAACACTGAAGATGGCACAAACCCGAAACCGGTCTGTTCATAAACCAAATTTGACGTGGGATGACGGAAAATCGTTCCAAATTCAAACAAACCCCGTCGGAAGAATATCACAAAAATCGACTAAAGAATCAATTATTATTAGGAAGATTTATAAAAATTACCGAGAAATCGAAATTTTTGATTGACTGACAAATATTTCTTATATTTTTGAATATTTAAAAATTGTTTAGTTTAAAAGCCAAACCCTGGAAAAGTCACCATATATTATAAACAAAAGAACAATAATAATAATAGAATAATGAAAAGCAAATGGAGAAATTTAATGCAATCATTGCTGGCAGTACGATTTATTGGCAGTAGACATGTTTGTTTGACAGTTTTATTTTATTTTTTTTTTTTGAAATTCTAAACCAAGAGATCAAAATTTATTTATAAATAAATGCAGGGCATGTTAAAAAATGCTATGAAATATATCATGTAGGTGTTTTTTTTTTCGTTAATTCTACGCTGTGTTATTAATTTTCATAAAATTTCTCTCA
Organism: Germaria angustata; assembly: GCA_963681545.1. Taxonomy (NCBI): domain Eukaryota; kingdom Metazoa; phylum Arthropoda; class Insecta; order Diptera; family Tachinidae; genus Germaria; species Germaria angustata. Next base: position 86,318,623 of record OY813002.1, read on the forward strand.
TAATTTTCAGTTTAACTATTGTATTATAAAATAGCCTGTATTTAAAAAAATAATAATAAAATAAACTCTAAACAAATGCAAATGAAATTTTTGTGTTCGTATCACACTTTGGTTTTATTTTCTTTTAGTAGGTGGCCTTTTTCATCATTGTCTGTTATCGTAAACTAGATGATGGTATGCTAGACAATTATTAATAGTCTATTAAATTAAGGGTCATAGTTTTGATATTTGAAGTTTTGAACCAAAGAGGAGATACAAATAAAAGATCTAATGTATGTGATTAAATTAATAAGTTTTCGTTAAATTTTCATTTTTTGGTTTTTATTAGAACCAATTTTTTAATTGTTAGTGTAATAATTTTTTCTTAGAATTCAAAAAAATTTGATTTAGACCAGCAGTAATTAACATTTTTAAAATATTTTTTTTTAAAAAGTATTAATACTTTATTTTTAATCAAAAACAATTCAACTAAGTTATTAAAAATCTCACTATAAAATTAATATTTTTCAAAAAATCGTTTTTGGCATTTTCTTTTCTAAGAAAACTGTAACATTTTGTTGATAAATTTATAAAAAAAAATCTATTTATCCATATAATTTAAGAAATTTAACTCCTTTAGAGGCTTGCGCACACTTTCTAAATCAATTTGCTCTTATTAAAGAAGACTTAAATTTGTCTCTCTTTGAAAGGGTAAACAATGTTACAGTCTCTTACTGAACAAAACACCATTATAAATTATTCAATTCACTTACATCTGGTTCACACACCGAAAATTTTGTCGGGCAACTTTCAATTCAGCTGTAAAAAAGATAGAAAACGATGTACTACCTTCCCTATCTTCTTCACAACTGAATTAAAAGTTGCGCGACAAAAGTTGCCATGTGTGAACGGGGTGTTATCTGAATTGAAATAGCTGTTTCACACACGTCAAGTTTTCTTGATAAAATTTCAATTCAGCTAGGATAGCGATAGGGAGAGTATGTATTCCTTTATTTATCTTTCTCCCAGCTGAATTGAAACTTGATCATAAAAACTTGACGTGTGTGAAACAGCATAAAGTTGCCGTATGTGAACCGGGTGTATCACCTCTTTCCCACTCGCCAACGCAAGCTTTAATTCAGTTGAGAGAAAAATAGAGAAAACATGTATTCCTCTCTTTATCTTTCTCAAAGCTAAATTAAAGCTTGCGCAATTCAAATTACACTCGGTTCACATACGGCAACTTTTGTCACGCAACTTTTAATTCAGCTGAGAGAAAGATAAAGAAAGTACTACCTTGTCTATCTTTCTCACAGCTGAATTAAAAGTTGCCCGTGAAAAGTTGCTGTGTGTGAACAGGGTGTTAGGAAATTGTCGTAACTAAACATTTTATTAAAATGCATTGTTTGTTGTGGCTTTAACTCTTCATATGCCGACATTTCATTGGTTGCTAAAACCAAATAGTCAGTGAAGTTTAAGCAGTTTGAAAACATTCAACTTCGGATGTTTATGCCACATAAATCAAATACAATATGAGAATTCAATATTGTATATGAATTACAGCAAATACATAATCAAAGCAGGCTTAGAATGTTTTTATACAAACAATTATACTCAAAGTGAGTCTATTTTATTTTTCTCTCTCAACAATGCATTTTGCAAAAGCTCTAATTGTTTCTAACGATTGGTTGGGGAGAATATCCCAAATAATAAATTTCAATATTAAGCATTTTATTTTTACTATTTCAAGAGAGGGGACGTTGAAAATTGTACGATATTTCAAAAGAATCTCTTATCTTAAATGCAAAGACAATTTCCATTATTCTTTTCACTATTATTCTGCTAATCTTTTACTTTATTTTACCAGATCATCTGAGTAATTTCTTTCTTTTTAAAAGCTAATAAACTCAAAAACAATTCATTCCATTTTGGGAGTAATTAAAAAAATATTTTTCAGTAATTGTTTATTTATGGTCATTTAAGTTTTATGCCATTAATAAATTAATAAATTATTTGGTAAGCGAAATTTTCTGTACAAGCAGTTATTCAACTTGAACACGCAAGACTTTATTAACTCAACTTAAAAATAAAAAAAAAATAAAGAAAAATTATTAGCAGAAATCACTCTTGGCTGTAAACTGCCGTTGTAAATGTTGTAGATCATAACAAGTCTAGGGTATGTGCTACAATATCCTAGATCATACCAAGAAAACTTGTACATTTTCGAGTTTCTATAGTTGAGAAAATTTGCAGAAATCGTACCCTACAGGTCTTCTAAACGCTTACAATAGTAAACAGGGATGGAAAACTTTATACTGTCATACATTTTTATATTCAAAATTATCGTGGTAGCATACTGGGTTACGAGTATTTGATATTCTCAAAGTAATTTCACTTTTGTATGTGCATACAAGTCATTTTTCATACGAAAAGCCCCACTCATTTATGTTGTAATGTTATTTGTGGTAAGCAGGGATGGTAAATTGAGTTTTGGAATTGTACTTTTGAAATTTTTTTAATTTAATTGTGAGAAAAAAAAAAACATTACAAAACACGTACCTTAGATCGGGTTTACATTTTACCAACTTCTGCCGATTAAATTTTTCTTTTTCTTTATTGAAGTTGCATTTATGTTTGCACCCGTAAATTTTGTTGATGAAACTTTTTTGGCTTTTTAGAACTTGTAATATTTTGTATATTGGGGTATGAGCATGTGTAAATTTATACGAATGAAAGACCACAACGAAATTAATTTACAAAATAAAAAATAAGCAGAAAAGTCACATTGAAAAACTGTGGGCTAGATATTGTTACTCTTTAAATTTATTTCAATAAAATTCGAGTTGCGAGACATCTCTGAGTGGAGAACAATTCCTGGATCATAGTAGTTACTTGCTAAATTTGATCGAGTGTATGTTCTTTGCTCGGTCTTTAAGAAGAAAATACAAGGTGAAGATAAAGTAATATCATAATTTGAACTTGTTGCCATTTTGTTATGGATGAAAAACGAGCTCTGTTTTCATAAAAAAAATCATTTGAAAGTGTAAAATTGATGGCATTCATTGGAAGAAATATATACCTTAAAAGGCTAACTTCCGACTTGATATATAATTTCAATCGTTTTACGGCATTTTGAATTGCTGCTCGCAAAACTCCTCGCTCTAATAATGGCCAATCTTTTTTCACTGCAAATGCCGCATCAAACAATTACCTTTATTCAAAAAGCTAGAGAGGTTAATATTTTATTAAATTTTTTTCTACAGCTCAGAGTGTGGAGGTGCAAATATTTTTTTAACTTTAATTTATATATTTTAATAAATTTAAAAAAAAATAGTTTTTTATGTCAAAAATAAAGACACTAATGCTTCGAACATAAATTTATATCATATATCCTAGACTTGTAAAGCTGCTATCAAGAGTGATTGCCGCCATTAAGAAACACACACAAAATAAGCATTATAATTAAAAATGAAAATATTTGGCAAAATTGTTTTATTTTCCAAAGAAACAAGTTGAACTAAAAAAGGCGCCAATTGTAATCAATCTTAATTTTCAGTTTTCTCTTTTTTTTTTGGTAGTAATACACTTAAATTAAAGAATAAATAAATTAATTAAACTTATTTATTTATTTGTTTGTTTTAAATTAAAAAAAAATCAAAAATATCTTTTTAAATGGCGTCATGATCAATCAATCTTAATTGGGCGGGGTGATAAACAAAATATCGAATAATTGACGTGTTAATTAAAAAAGACTCGAACTTGATTGAGTAAATAACCGGATGTAAAAGAAAACTATTTTTTGTTCGAATTTGTTACGCTTTTATATCGAATAGAACTAAGAATGTGTATGAATGTGTTTTTTATATATCTTTTCATAAGGCTATTAAACTCAATAATTTTAATACGTATAAGAAAAGGTTTACACTATGATTTTTTTTGTTTGTTTGTAATAAAGTTTACACAAATATTTTTATTTAGACGCAATTTACACTATGCCTTACTCACTTGATTTCAAAGGCATGACCTTTAAGTTTGTAAGCGATAGGATTTGAAAAGCAAGCGTGCAAGGGAAAAAGGTACGAATTGAGAATTTAAGAGGATTTTTATTAGATTTTGCTCTTTCATACTTTCAATAACATTTTCAATCAGGGATGGCAATGTTGGTACAGCTACATTCTACCATGCGACTTTCAAAAGTTCGATTGTAGGACAATCAGATTGAAATATATTCCAAGTTTTACATGTTGAGCTTGTGACTGCTTTATGCTCTTTCATTTAGTCCTGCCTTGAAATTTTTTTTGAAGCGATAAGTCTTCAAAAATAAAATAGAATAACCATAAACAATATTTTCTCCAGAGGACCTACTTTTTTATTTTAAAATTACATGTGAAGGACAGCGCGTCATATTGACTGGTGGTAGCGTTCAGGAGCTCTTAAGCGATCTTAATAGAAAATTCTTTGATAGAAAATTGCACAAAAAGGCCGTAGTGTGATACATTTAGTTGCGAAAGTGAGTCAACAAACACACATTTGATCCTATTTAAGAAGTAATTATAACGACACGTGAATTGTTCTCCAGCGCAGAGGTTCCTTAACATGGCGCTAAAATCTTATATAAACAAATTTAAAGAGTAACAACATCTGTCTCAGAGTTTCTCCATGGGACTTGCCCGCTTTTGTTTTTAATTACGAAAATTAATGCTAATGTACGGGCTTTGTGGTGTATTTCGATACCAAATTTAAAAAGTACAACTTTGGGAGTCTATTGTTACAATTTAAAAACTGCTTTTTTGTCTACAAACAACATTTCAGCAAAGTCATATCGAAAAAGTCGTAATATAACTACGTGTTTTGTTATTCGTAGGAACTCTAAAAGAAAATTTTGAAAAATTTCAAGCATCGTCTAAAAAGGGACTTACGATGTTCAGAGAGCGATTCCCTTGTTTTTGTTGTCTAAGATTTCCTAATTTTTTAGTCTTTTAAATTGTTAGTTTTTGTACTTGGGAATGATTTTGATTACAAAATCAAATAATGGAAAACAATTAATTTTGTTACCACAATTCCCAGCAAAAAAAAAGGCGACGAAATTTTCTTTTCAAGTCAATAAAAAAAGGACATTTTTTAAATCATTTGCATTCTTGTAAATTCGAATGAAAAATAAGTAATAAAAAACCAACTAAAATGTTCTAAATTTTTTTTTGTTTTTCATGCCGAAAAATATTGATTGAATGTCCACAAATATAACACAATTACAATTTGTACCACAAAAACATTAAATTTACCGTCTAGGATTTTTTAGCCAATAAAAAAATTAATATATTTCTACCAAATAAAATTAGTATTTTTTTTTATAAAATGCTGCTCTGCTTGTGTAAATGTGTGTTTGCTTCTTCTAATGCAATAAAAAGTTCTTTACACAGTAAATTTCCTTTCTTTTAGTCTTTAGTGCCTTCATATTTGTATTTTTCTTTAAATTTAAATTAAAAAATCTCTAAAGAGAATAATTAAAAAAATTTCGTATTAAGTTCTTGTCACAAATAATAACCTTCTAATGTCTATGAGTGTGTTGGCCAATTAAGTGCCCGGCTAGCTCAGTCGGTAGAGCATGAGACTCTTAATCTCAGGGTCGTGGGTTCGAGCCCCACGTTGGGCGAACAACTTTTTAATTTTTATTTTTTAATATGCAGTTGTTTTTAATATTAAATACACAAAACTTTAAAGCAACAATTTTTTTTGTAACTGTGGAATGTGCTGCATGTCAATACACTTCAGTCGTTCAACACCAGAAAAAAAAAACAACTTACTTGTGCCACATGACAACATCTTGGTGTTTGTTGTAAATAACTTGTTGGCCCCAAATGTTTTTTCTTTTCTTCTCTTGCTACCAAACCGACATGTTAGACAAATCATCAAGATCATTTTGATTTATGCTCTACTTAAATGCTTGCAGTCTTGAAACAAAAATCTTAAAAAGCCATACAAGGAAAAATCATATTTTTTTTGAACAACAATTTTTGTATTTTTGTATTTTTTTTCTTTAAATTATACATTTATTCATTTAATAAAAAAGTACCTTGACTTTAATTTCACCTTTTATTCGCAGAACATGCGAGTCTGTGGATACATATTTCATCTTAGACAAGTCATTGACTTTCGTTGCCACAAAATTCAAACAAAATTATAATAATGGGTGGAGTAAATTTATAAAGTTTTTACTTCAGCTTGAACAAAAAAAGCAAGAAAAAAACCAAAATCTATTATTTTCAAGTTTTATCATATTTCAGAGAAGAAACAAAATCAGACCGTATTCATAGTCTAGACAATTTAAAGGTTACAACAAAAATGCTTTTGTTTTTTTTTTAACAAAATTTGAAGAAAAAAAATCAATTACTCGTATTATTATGTTGTTGAATTTTCCATTTACACTAGGCGTTTCTGTAGCTGAATGGGATGACTGACAGTCAGTTTTTTTTTCAAACTAAATCAACACACTCGTCTGTCCGTTCGTGTCTCTCTGTGGTCATCAATCAATGACTTCTTTTACACAAACAGAATAAAAATATTTAATGCAAAAGCGTAAAATATGCAAATTTATTAAACATCAGAAATAAGAAAGAACTTTAAATTACAACGCAAAGTAACTTTAAAAAAAATTCAATAAATTAAATAACAACAGCCAGCCAGGCACTAAGTTGGCAATAGTACATCATAAAACAAAGCCAATATTTCTCAATGCACATGCCCACATAAAGGGAAACGTGATTCTCTATTGTTAGTGGAAAATAAATGATGGTGATGGCATGTGTCTGTTGCACATATCTGCATGCTATTGTTAATGACAAGTTGCATTTAGTACTCTTTTTCAAATGTGCAAAATGTTTCTTATTGCAGTTTCTTTTCTAAAGAAAAATGTACCATTTTTTGTCCCTTCAAGGAGAAAAAAGGGAATTTAGTACGAATATGTTCTTTAATTATTGTAAATTTATTAGGAAAAGCAATTATACTTTAATTTTTTTAACTTAGAACGATAATTTTTGTTGTTGTAGATTGATTGACATAATTTTAAAATTTTTTTCGGATAAGAAAACGCCTTTAGAAATTTTTTTTATATAATAACGAATTTTTTTCACTTCATTAATAGTATGTTGGAAGTAATTCTTAAGGAATGACATTTTTATTGCTTACAAAGTATCATTTAGAGCATATTTCTGTTTCGCAAATCAAATTTGAAAAAATCTGAATTGACATTTCAAATTATTTGTACAAATTTGTGCTATTCACCATTTTTTTGTAAATTAATCGGAATTCAATTTTCGAAAATCGAGTTTTTATTTAATTTTGGCATTTTTAATTCCCAGGAAACTATTCTGATTATTTTTGTCAGGATGTACTTATATATGAAACGGTCGTAACAAAGTTTGCAATTTCAATCAGGACGTCCAATTGAGGCCGAACCTTTTCGAAATCATCGTCAAAATACATACATTGTATTAAACATTTTTCGAAAGAAGACTCATAAAAGAGACGTCGGAATATTGAATAAATTTGTTTGTTTTTTTTTATAAAAAGACATAAAGCTCCTTCATGAATTAAAACATTAAAAATTTTAAATAATTCAATTTTCTTTACAAAACTAATGCATTCAAGAATTATTAATTTTTTATGAACCCATTCATATTTGAACTCAATTTTTTTTACCTTTCTTTGAAGATGAATGCATTTAAATCATTATTTTAAAACTTTAATACCTGAATATTATATTAGCGATTTGAACCATAATTGAAATTTTGTGGTTATAAAAAGGAACAACAAAGGCTCTGCAGTGATGGGTCAGTCAAAAATATTGCTCTCTTAAACATATACCATTTGAAAATTTTTACCTCATAATATTTGCGATAACTTGTTTGTTTGTCCATTAAATTTTCAATAGTGAAACTTGGAGTTACTCACCTAAAAAAAAAGAAAGAACGAAAAAAATTATAAATATAAATAAATGTAATAAGAGCAACACAAAAATAATAATAAAATCTCTGAAATATTACAACAAATAATTTTTTACATAAAATAGTTTCATTCGAAAACGTTTATTCGTATCATCTTCACGCGTATAATTTTATTGAAACAATTTAATATGCAGCATTCCGGGAAAAATTCACCTTAAAATGTTTGTATGACTTTATTCAATCAATCAATTTCAATGTTATGGGTACCCTTTTGCCATCAAAAAATCTAGGGAGTTTCATTGCAGTGGGAACAGGACATTTGTTACTATCTTCATATTTGAACTGCCCGATTTTATAAATTAAACAAAAATTTCTTTCAAAAACAAATAAAAAATTTAAAGTAGTTTGAATGAAATTTACAAAATCAGGCCGTAATATGCAGTAAAAATACGTTCTTTAGTAAAAAAAATTCGTATGGAAAACAAACTGTCCACAAATATTCCTCTATGATGTTTCCCATAACCCGTTTTACTACTTCCAGCACAGTGCATTGAGAAATGGTCCAATATGTTTAAATCTGTTAATGGACCGTATTTTAATAATATTTATTCGAATAGATTTAACAAGATATTCGTATAGCTTTCATTCGAATAATACGACACCAGTAATTTTTATTCCAATAAATTTATCACATTTTTTGGTGTAGACTTGATAAAATATAAATTTTTCATACTAATTTATTCGAATAAAAATTAATCGAATAATTTTATTTTCACAAAAATACTTTTTGACCATTCCTTCACAATTTTTTTCTTTCGAATTCCTCTCAAATCTTATTAATTTAGCTCATTATGCATATTAATTAGACGGCTTAAATGCCAAATCGATTAACTCCATACAATAAGAACATGAAATAAATGAGGAAATAACATTTATGCTATTGAAAGTATTTCAGATGAACAATAGTGCCATTTTAAAGTTGTTAAGCTTATTATACAAGCAATTTATTTTAGGTAATATCAATTAATATTCGAGATGGTGTTTTACAATTAATATTTGCAACAAAAAACAATTTCAAGTGGAGTCAATCAATTTGCCTAATGAAGTTTCTAATCAATATACAAAACAGGAACGCCTTTTAAATCCCATGACCCAAAAGACATCTCTTCTTTTTTTAATAGAAATAAATTTTTTATTGCATATAATTAATTAAACATGAGGTCAAGTATTTGTTAAAGTTTCATAAGTTTATTTTATAAAGTCAATGTTTCACTGCTTATTCGTATAGCTTCTTCATGGAAATATATGAATTATTATATAATAGTTAACAAAAACTAACAAAAAAAATTTTCAAAATAAAGAACTGACAAAAATTTTAAGGTATTACATAAACAAAAATTATATTCCATTAATCAATTTCCGTTTCCGCTTTTACAAACTAAATGTCTGCATTGTTTGGAGTGACACTCTATCAGTAACTGCTTTAAAATTAACTCTTTGATTTGTGTGATTAATTATACACAATAGTAACAAAAAAGATCGTATAACATATACTTATTAAAAATATGTGTTTATTTTTTAATTTTCAATTTTTAATTTTAATTATTTTTACATTAGCAGAGACCGTTAAACGTTGCTTTGCCCTCCCTCGCCTCGAACGGTAAATAAACATTTTGTTTTTTTTACTCTTGGCTTGTGTGAAAATGTGTACATTAGTGCAACTACAAACTTCTATTTGGGCAGATGAGGTCAATATCAGGTTGTCTTAAATTGTAAAAAGAAACTCCATCTCAATAGGAAAATGGAAGTCTAAAGGAATGACATTTTCATTACTTCCAAAAAATCGATTGATTGTATTTTTTGGATTTTTCCGATTTCAATGAATTAAAGTTCGAATTGCTTCTTCACGCCACTTATTCGCTAGATTTAGTTCCCTGGGACTATTTTCTATTTCCAAAAATGGTTCGATGGTAAAATCTGCCATCAGGAGCTAGACAGTTCGTACTAAAAATACAGTATCGAAGCTATTGAACATCGCTGGGAAAAGTGTAGTGTGTCGAGCTAAAAGGAGATTGTGCTCCGAAATAAAGAAAATTGTTCCCAAAATTTGTTGTGTTTCCTTTGCTTGGTCGGCTAATGGACTTGAAAAGTTTTTTTTTTATAAATAAAATAAGGTACGCTTTAAGAAGAGCTTTTCGTACCTCCCTTCCCTATCTAGCTGCACATATATCTTGAGAATTCATCCATTACTGCTATAGTTCTGGGTGCCTGCCTACTTGAATGACTGACTGCGTGTTTATTTGTATTTCAGCTTTCAATCATTCTTCAATATATTCAAGGTCATTTTAATATCGTTCCAATTGCTGAAGTGCATGTTTGTGTATGTGTGTGAATGTAAAATTTATTTATTGCAATTCATAGCCACTCTTGGACATGGTAATAATATTCTCCAATAAAAGACCCATAATGGAAAATTCATTGCAGTAGTTTATAGCCGTCCCAGCAAACGGAGTTGAAATAAGAGATAAACAATAAAAAAACAAAAATGAAGAAATGCGGCAGGCTTTACAAACTAATAAGTAAAATATCATCATTATCATGACACTAGATAGAGTTTGTATGCCTGGTGTTAATGATAATGATAATGATGAATACTTATAACATCGACATCATCACTGCCACTATCATTATAAAGATCATGATGATCGTCATGGCTTTTCTTTAGATTATCTTTCCAGAGGATTGTATTGTGGCTTTTGGTCTCTTTTGATTGCAATTTACCTGCTCGTTTAATATACTAATGTACGAATGCAACAAGTTCGATGGTGCCATTACCATCTTTAGAGGGTTTCCTGCATATTGTAAAAACAAAGAAAAGTCAACAACAATGTATAAATCGTACAGACAGACAGATATATGTATGTGTATGTTTGATTGGTTAGATCAACAAACAAATGTTACTCTTAACATGGAAGTCATCATTAGTGCGGTTTAACTGAAGGCTCACATGCACGCACACCCAATTTCAGCCATCCATCGAATACAGTAAGAACTTTGTTAATAAATGACAATAATCATTTTCATGCCTGCCTGCCTGCCTGCCTGGCTGCCTGCTTGTGTGCCTGGTTGCCTGCATATATAAAACTCTTCTTTCATTTTAATAGGAAAACTGAATTCAGCACAAAGTTGTTGCCAAACCCAACAAAATCTACCAATCAACCCAGCCAGTGAAGTGAGCCTTGTGCGTCATTTCCTATGGGAATCGTTTCATGTTTTTTGTTTTGCAAACTGAACAATAGTTTGATTTAAAAAGGAAAAAATTGTTTTCCTATTTGAATTGTTTTTTCTTCTAAAAATGAAGTTTTTGGTGCATTTTTGTTATTGCCAAGATCCATAATTTGTTGTAGCCATCATTGCAGGAAAATCGATTGTGGAAATTAAATTCTAATCCCTTTCATTGTTTGCATTTCAAAAGATTAAAATAATCTTCACCTTTTATTTAAAAAAAGTAACAAAAGATTTGCGACCAGAGATGGTAAATCTAGCATGATTTTTTATTATCAATTAGAAATTAAATGGTATATAATTTTCAAAACTCCTCACCTTTTATTAACCTAAAAAAAATTGCGAAAAGCTTAAGCAAAGACGAATCAAGAGCTGAGATCATAAATTCGTTAGTCATATGTTTTCCCTACATATTGTAAAAAAAAATTACTTCCATTTCTTGACAAGCCAATCTAATTCCAAATAATTTATCAAAATACACCTACTTCCCTGTTTATATTTATTTTGTTATATACTTTATTTGTGTGTTTCTTTCAATTTCCTTATATCTCACTCTCTTTACAAAACAACCTTCAAGGGGAATTGACAAGAAAGTTAACACCAAGAATTCAAGTAAAGGTGCAAGTACACACGGCATCAGTATATTTTAAGCATTTCATAATATCTACGCGTTCTATACTTTTCTGCATTTCAAGTTGCATGTGACGCTTTCTTTAGCATTGCAAATAATGTATAAGTTGCCATCCCCGGGTATCAAAATCAGCTGGCCTGTTCGCTTGCCGCTTATGACGCTTACAAAAGCAGAAAGTAAACATGCTTTGCTCATCATACATGTTAGGGCATCGTAGGTATTTGGGATATGTAACTTGCAATATATAACTACTCGGTTTCAACTGATTATGGCAGAAGCGTAGGTTTCGAAAGAACATAGAATGCCAAGCCTGGACTTTCAGCTTTAATGGATTTACTCATCGTACGTATGTTTCTCCAAATCAATGCAAAATTTTATATTTGTACATACATATTACATTTTGTCGGCAATTTAAAAAATTTTTATTGTTTCTAAATAAAAAATTAATGATTTATAAAATACACCGAATTCTCTTCTTAGGCGGAATTTTTTACATTAATTCTCTGGGAGCATGTCTATAGTGTAAGACCAAAATTGGTATTGTTATTATTTCACTTTTGCCAAAAATTCGTTTGTTTTTCGTGCTCTTGTATTTGTTACCATTTAACGCTCCCACCTTCTTATCAATTCGCTTTGTTCGGTACTGTTCGAACGCATGAATGTTGAGTTTAATATTAAATTAGAAGCAAACTAGTTAATTTAGTGTATTAAGAAATAAATAAATCTTAGATTCGATAAATTAGTTAATTTGAATCAAAACGATTATGATCAGCTGTTGGGGTAACGCCATCTTGGAAAATTAAATCGTCGTGGTAAGTGGAGTTATTTTATAGGAGTAAGAGTTGCAATGTTCCGTTTTTCTTCTAGTGCGAAGAATACACATTACTACCAGTGTAATAAGAAGACTACTTCAAAATTATCGCCAGTCGTCCGTCTTTATCTATTTAATTTACTAACATATCTGCCGTCATTGACATGAATCGCTTAAAACTGTTAGTGGAACTGAAGTGAATAAAACAGTTGGTCGTTCTTGTAGTAAATAGAACATTTTCAAGAAACTTAATTAATTTGCAAACTGATTCCCAGGGAGCTCTTAAAAATATTCTTGTATACACACAAGTACGCCATACCTGGTACTTAATATTTAATAACCGATATATACGAACTTTATAATTAAAATATTATTTAAGCTCAAGGTCTTATTTAATGGTTAAATATTTTGATTCAAATTTGTTATAGAAATGTCAAATAATATTGAGATATTGTTATAATACCTGTTGTTACTTTTATTACTTTTTTGTTAAAAGTTGCACTTATTTCTCAGTTACTTCTTTCATAAACTTTTACTATCGTGTTACAAAACATTGAAGGTTCAAGCAGTTTTTCGCAAATTTCAAAAATTACCACCAGTAAAACAATGACGGTTTTATGTTTAAAGCACTAAAACTTGGCCAAACAGGAAATGTATAAAATACATAAAATGTATTCGTAACCTTAAAGAAACATGTATGAATTTACAAAAAAATTTATAATACAGATTTTATTCCTAATTATCTGCGGATGTATTTTTTTTATAAAAAGCTTTCCATCAACGTTATCAAACCATAAAAACATCTTTTTTTAATTCATTAAGAAAAACTACGGAAATTCCCTACCCAATATATCAAACTAACATGTTCACACCTCCAAATTACTACGCATATATGTACATACATATGTATATGTGTACATATGTATATGCATGTATGTATGCATGTGTATCTAATTTTTAAAGAAAATTAAGAGTGTCAGCCAAAAATAAAAAAGAATGATGATGGGAACGCACTATTTGTGATTTCATTTCATTTTCTAAAACAACCTAGACTTCTTTTTTACGTTTATTTTAATTTATTTCGAGTTAAGAAATTAAAACGTATTTCTTTTATTGTTCACGCGATCATTATCTTTTATTTTCTATGTTTAAAACTAAATTATTTCGAATGAATGACTTTTTGTGACCCAGAAAATCACTCAGTTTTTGGTTAAACAAACAACCAACATGCAACTTTAGTAATAATATTAAAAAAAAAAAAATAACACCAAATTATATTGTTTTAAAGTTTTGTTTTCTTTTTAATACGAAACTAATAAGTAGACAATTACGAATTTCTGTAACCTGTTTTTATTTTTAGCCCAAAACAAAAGTAGAAATTAAGAAGTGATTATTTATAATGACTTTGACTTTATTGCATGATTGAAATAATTTTATATATTGAAATATACAAGTTACATTAATTTATAACAAAAGAAAAAGTGCAAAGAAAAGTTATTAAAAGAAAATTGTAGAAAACATATTTTATAATTGTATGAAATTATTTCATATGAAATATTTACGTTACGCTTAGTTATACAGCTCTGATTTTGAAAGAGGTGCTGCCAACTTTTCGAAAGGACAACTACACCCAATTCAGTTATTTATTCGTATGTAAAGGGTGTTTTTATTGAGGTATAGAACTTTAAGTTGGCATTACTTTTCAAGATGGCGACCGATTTAACAGCTGTCAAGTGATTTATTCTCAGTTTGGTTTGGCAATTCATCATGAATAGACTCACGCCTGAATAACGCTTGCACACAGCTCGTGCCACAATAGATTTATTGAAAGACACGTTTGGTGACCGCCTAATTTTACGTTTTTGACCTGCGAATTGGCCTCCAAGATCTTGTGATTTAACACCGCTAGACTACTTTCTGTGGGGCTATGTAAAGTTATTGGTCTATGTGGATAAGCCACAAACGCTTGACCATTTGGAAGACAACATTCGCCGTGTTAATGCCGATATACGGCCACAAATGTTGGAAAAAGTCATCGAAAATTATACGTCCAGATTGGACTACATCCGCACCAGCTGTGGCGGTCATATGCCAGAAATCATATTTAAAATGTAATGCCACAAGATTATCTTTCGGATAAATAAAATTCATGTCAATCGAGTAATCCATCGTTGTTTTATTGCAACTTAAAGTTCTATACCTCTATAAAAAAACACCCATTATATACGAAGAGGTGCTTACACGATGAGTATTTATAATATTTCATTCATTTATCATACTTCAATCGTTACTTGTGTATTTAACATGAGTAATTCCTTTGATGACAAATACGTATGACGACGGTTTATTCTTGTGTGAATTGAAAATTATAAAATTTATAGAAAACTTTATCTTACGCATTATACATTAAAGAAGATATTGGTTAGACTGTGTTCAGACACATCATGTCTTATTGACATGATTCTTCCATTTTCTTCTTTGAACTTTCTTTGGCGTTCACACAAGTCATGTCTTGTTGACGAGTTGTTTTTGTGTATGTGTACATAAAAAACGTTGTTTGAGCATTTTTTACATTACGAATGAGAAAGCAAAACGTACTGACAGAGTACGTAAACATGCGTACTCGTTTCTTTTCCCCTCGTCGATCTCGCCTATAAAATAGCAATCATGTCAATAAGACATGATGTGTCTGAACACAGTCTTAGTAAGTGATACACATTCTTTGCGACGAAAATTAAATATCGTGTAAAGCTACTTTAAGCTGTGAAAATATTTTCATTTTACTTTTCACACATTTTAAGCAGTAAAAACATTTTTTCATTAGACCATTAAGCTTAAGGTCTATTTTTTTAATTTTATTTATCGATATTTTGGTACTCTTAATTTCTTCCATTTAAACTAAAAATTATTTTTCCATTTTAAGACTTACAAAAACATTTCCTTCTTAAATCCAAGCTTGTGCGTGTACAGAGGATATACATACATATACAGTGTATGTATGTATATACAAGGGAGTTCGGTTATAACCAAAGAAATTTCACGTGGGATGACGGAAAATGTTTCTAAATGCTAAATGCGCGAACACTATGTTTTCAAAAATGTCGATTAAAATATTTCTCGTATTTCAATAATTGCAAAAAAGTAAACGAAATTACAAAACTTAATTCCACAAGAATTTTGAGAGTTATTAAAAAGGCACCATTTTATATTCTTAAACCAACGAACTAATGTTGCTAAAATTTGCAACATTCGAAACATTGATTTTTTTTGTAATTTGAATGAATATATAAAATGAATTTGACCAAAATTTTTTTGGAGATATTTGCTAAAAAAAAGAAAAAGTTTCACGACCGATATCGCTCGATTGAATCATTTTATTAACCATTTAATGTTGCCAATAGATTGCAAATAAAACATTGTTCGGAATTAAATAAAATCATTTTTATTTGATTTTATTCTATTTTATTTAATTTTATTCTCCTTTGGATAACATCAGTAACACATGTGGTGCTGTCTGGGTATTTTTTAATTTATATTCTGTGTTTTATGAAAATTTGCATTTATGCTAATTATAATTATTTCGATTCCCACGCTTGAGTTGCGTTTGAGTTAACAAAAGAGAAAAAAAGAAGGATCTCATTGTGTCACCGCTAACCAACAAACTTTAAAAAAATTCAAATAATTAAACAAAAGTATATAGTAAAACAATTGATGTGATAATGGCTTGAATATTTACAAATATTTTTCACGTAATATACGTAATTTCAGTTAACATTAAACATCAATATCAATAATTACAGAACGTGAAAAGTTAACGGTACAATTTTTTTATACATCCATATAATCATACAGTGGACTGGACTGACTAACCCTTCATTATGAATGTTCATAACAAATATTTTTTAGCAAGAAAAAAAGTGGAAATAATTGCAAAAAAATTTCATACATCCATATGTCTATATCTATATAAGTATATATGTACATAAGTACTTATTATATACTTATATACATACTACATACATACATAAGTATGTATGTACCTACATATGTATGTATGTACATATTCGTATGTAAGTATGCATCTATAAAATATCATGAAAAATGGCCATTTTATTCATACATATGTACATATATGTGTATGTATGTATGTGCATATGTGCACATGAATGTATATACATTTGCGTACATAATTTGTGATCTGCATTTTAAAATCGGTTAGTGTTTATATTGTTGGTTTTTCTCTCCTTTACTCTTTTTTCACGACCACATGATTTTGGGTGTTACGGAATTTTGTGATAAAAATGTTCCTTTTGTTCTGTTTTTCAAGCTTTTGTCGTTGTTTTAACGTTTTTATTTTGAAATAAAAACCGAAATTTATAGTCAATACCAGCCACAAAAAAAAATTGATATTCTTTAGACGATAACATAATAAACATGATGAATTTTCGTCTCTGCTGGGATACTTACACATGCACACGCACACACATTCATACATTTGCTAATATTTTAAGGTGAAGAGAGAATATGGTTGATTGTTGTATTGCTGCATATAACGGTTAATAATACAATTGACATCATTTTCATATGAAATTAACAACAACTAAATTTAAATCATAGACAAGTATAAAAACCAACAATAACAACAATCCAAGAGCTTAGAAAAGAGCAAGAGTGCGTATGCTCATATGCACTTATACACAAGTACATGCACTTATAAAAAGAAGAAGACGCCTTCAAGGAAGCTGTTTTTACATTTTGCACTACAGATAAAAGCGGTGCATTTTAAAGCACAGGGTTGGCTACAAGTGGCTGTTGTAGAATTTAATTACTTGTAATTTCTTTTGTCATATACTTTTTTATGTAAAATGATTTAATATTGTAATTCAACAGAGTTCCGTTAAGTATAAGAAAAATGATTTTTTGTTTATTTTATGACTTCATCTGTAGGAACTACATACATGCACTCGTATGTAGTAATTTTTAATACTTATTTTTTGTTTTTATTTAATTTCTTAATAAAAGTTCTATGTTTTGTTTTTATCTATTTTAAATTCAATAAACTCTGCCGCTGCTGACCATATTTTTATTATGAGTAATTTTATTTATTTTATTTAATATAAATTTGCAAATTCTTTTTTTTTAGTATATTAAGAGCTTTAATTATAAACCTAAAATAACAATCTGGTTTAGCTCTTTAGCTCGTGTGATTAAAACGAGTTATAACAACTTAATTTAAATAATTTTGTCTTAGGGAGGGATTTAATTGCTTTATATAGTGAAAAAGTAAGAAGAAAACTTGAAATGCATTTTTGTTTTAAGCGCTTTTGATTTGCATAAATATATAATTTGTAAAATTCTCTTTCAAATTAAATTTTTTACGAATGATTAAAATAATATTCTAACTTTGCCGCAATAAAATAAAATTATTTTTTTCTAATATGTAATTATTAATATAAGTATATATTTTTTGTTTCATAACTTTTTTTGCTTCTCTTCTTAATTAACTTTTATTAACGGCAATAAATTTAATTGTTTTAATAGGAAAAAAATACTTGTAATCGAGCAAAAGATATTAATTTAACCATAAAAAATACATTTCCACTTTAAAACCATTTTTTGATTAAAAACAATCAATGAACTTCATTGTTCGCAATTATTGAGCGTAATAATGAAAAAAGTGTATAAGCCTTATAAGATTAAAAAAAAAAATCTAGCACAATTCTTAACACAAATTTGATTATTATATTTACCAAAACAGCTATTATTAAGAATTTTTTTTAACCATTAACTCAATATGACCTTTAAAATACGAGAAATAAAAAAGAAAAGAAATTATGCACAATAAATTTTTCAATAACACTTAAATTAAAATTTAAAGAAAATCGATGGCCTTCATACCTAAATATTTCTATAAACAACACTGTTCACTGCTGGATGTTTGTACCATTATAAAAAAATTATACAAATAACCATCATAGATTGAAAATGCTGATATTGCCATCAATTAACACTTTAAGTGGTTTTCTAGAGCAATTTTATTACCAGCACT
This sequence comes from Germaria angustata, assembly GCA_963681545.1. NCBI lineage: Eukaryota > Metazoa > Arthropoda > Insecta > Diptera > Tachinidae > Germaria > Germaria angustata. The sequence goes on from OY813002.1 coordinate 86,337,321, forward strand.
TTTTCTAGCTTTTTTCTTAAATAGCTGGCGTGATTTTTTTTAATTCAATTTGTTTGGTTTTGAAAAGAGTTCGAAAGGAAATAAATAAAATAATATATATGAAAAAATACACAGAGAAATTTTTATTTTTGTTTCTTAATATAGGATTTCTTTTTTAATTTCGCTTCACTAATTATTCCTTTTGTCTGTCACTTTAAAGGACTTTTTTTATATCAGCAAAAAGTATGAAAACTAGGAAACGAAATATTGTTACACAAGTTAGGGTAGTCAGTTTTTTTAATTCAAGAAAATCGTTTTTTGCTTAAAATGTTGCCTCGAGATTGAGCCTTGAATTTTTTAATCCAAATCTATAATCTAACAAAAAATTCCATCTCCTTATTTGAAGGCCTTTAAAAATTTCAAATAATAGTAATATTATACGCGTTTACAAATGATAGATTTATGCGTGTAGGAACTCGTATACAGACGAATTGATAATCACCTTTTTCATGTCGGATTTAAAAAAAATTCTTGGAACAAATTATCCCTGTTTTAGGAATCTCAGTATTCCATTGAGAAAATCTAAAAAGTTTGGACTTGTTAAATTAAAAAATTTATTAAACAAAAAAAAAGAAACAAAAGTACTTGATAATTTACGAAAATTATCCTTGAAAAGTCTTCTAAATGATATAAAATTTTCACTTCTGGTACGCCTGTTTGTAGAAAAGGATGCCATATGATTTTTTCGCGCTATATTTTAACCGAAAATCTCAATTCGTATGTTTTTTTATATTTTTTTTAATGTTGTGCGCATAACTGAATAGATTTTCAAACTTTTTGTCGAAAATCGGATGGGCAATTCGCCCGCATAACTCCTCCGTTTATGGACTGATTTCCAAGAATATTTTTTTTGTACTTTGGTCCCATGGCGAATTCGATTGATTTTGAAAAAAAACTTTATATTTGAAATTGTAGTTTGAAGTTTTGGTTTCACAGAAATCGGACGGATAACGAAATTATAGTTGAAAGATAACTCCGCCATTCATGGACCTATTTTAAAAGGCATTTCAATCTTTGCTGGTAGTAAAATACAAACTAGAAATGCTTTATACCCGGTTTTAAACTCATCCATAGTTACTTCGGTTTTATAATCATTTTGATTGCCTTTTTGTATAGAATTCGATTTTTTTGCCGGAATTATATTTGAAATATGTTATTTAAAAAAAAACCCATCCAATATATATTTTTTTTAATTTAAAATTGTTTATTTAATTTTATTAAAAATTAGATTAGGTTAGGTTAGGTTAGGTTGATTGGAGGGGTGTGATAGCCCATGCCATACGACATACACTTAAAGCCAGTGAAGGCTTGTTGTGCGCTCCCTTTTAATTATTAGACACAAACTGTCAGAGTTCTGCGGCAGGATTCGAACCTGGGACCTTCGCACTACGAGTCTAGTACACTACCTACTAGTCTACGAAGGTCAGTTATTAAAAATTAAATATTAAAAATTAAATAAAAAATATTTTCTCTGAGTGGAGTTCCTGTGTGATTTGTTCCTAAAATAATTTCCAAGTATCCATTCGAAGAATTAAAATTTGTTTTTAATACATTTCCAAGTGTATGTTAAATTTTAGTAAAATTTTAATAAAAAATATTTTCTCTAAGTGGAGTTCGTGTGTCATTTGTTCTTAATATTTTTTTCTTAAGTGTTGCAAACTGTAATTAAGCAATTAAATGAAAATTTATTTTAAACAATAATTCTATTTTTTTCATATTGATTACAACAATTATTAGACATTTTTATAGAAAGTGTTACAAATTATTAACCTTGATTTCCATTTATTTATAAACATTGAACATTTTGTTGATTAAATTATTGTTGTTATTATTTTAATACATTTTCTTTTTATAAGATAAACATGCAATAATGTTTAATATCGTACGAAGTACCAGTACATGCTAGACCTATTTATTTATTTTGTTGTTGTTGTTTTTGTTGATAAGTTCTAATCCAAAATAATGTATTTAATGTTTAAACGATATTACAATTAGGCATCTACGTGTTTTGCATTGTAATTATTAAGTAAAATCCATCATGATTTTTGTTTTATTTTAATGATCCTATTTAACACAAAAAACGTACTCAGCCAAGTGTGTGTGTGTGTGTGTGTTGTTTATAGATACAATATTTCAAGCCATGTTTGCCTTCAGCCTGCATACTTTTATTTGAAACGTTTTCATTTTATGCAGTTTTTTGTTCAGTTTCTTATCAAATATGTTACCATTTACGAGTATAAAGTTCTTTAGTAATTTGAAATACAAATGGTTATTCATGTCTTAAAGTAATTTGCTTTTGGGATTAAGTTCTTTTGGTATGTACGAGTCGAGCACTACACTTGACTTTATGAAATGAGGGTTAGTAACCTCTATTTGTTTGCCTAAATTTATTATTTTTACATTCGGTTTTGAGGTAAAATATTTAAAGGTATAACAATTTAATAAGGTACTCATACCAGCAGGCAGCCATAGCAATAATTAGATTCTTCTGGCTTTGTTTAGCGTTTGTGTCAAAGATTAAGATAAAAAGAAAAAGTTGTATTTTCTCAAGCAAAAAAAAAAAAATATAATAATAATGAAGAACTATTTTTTTAAATAGGTCATTCAAATTTAATGGTACCATTTATTTTACTAAAGTATCACAACATCAATTTCATGAATATGAACGGGCATTTAAAATATATAATTTCCCAAAGCCAAGTTTCATAAAACTTAAAAAAATTAATTTCAAATTAATTGTTTTTTTCAAAGAAAAATGCATAAAATAGAATTTTAATGAACTAGTATTAGATTTAATTATATGTATGTGTGTATGCAAGGCTGTAAGCGTGAATGTAAGGCTGTCTACATTAACACTTGTTGTTATTACGTTTTTAAAGTGTTACGAAAAATAAATGCACTTTTTGATAACCCATCGTTTAAAGTTCAAGTTTGATTTTATTATGAAATTGCAAAATGCATGTAAAAATCTTTCACCTAAAAGTTTTGAAAAGAACATTTTTAAAATTCAATTGAATGCTTGATGCTTAAAAAATTAAATTTTCAATTTTAAATTTTTTCAACCCAAAAGTACAATTCGAAAATGTTTACACTTTTAATTTTTACTTAATTTCATAACCGTATACTCCCATCCCCCCGCTTTACATGAAAGATATGCCGTGCAAGGCGAAAAATTAATTATTTTGATTAAAATATTATTTAGTGGTTAAAAAAATTTTATTTGAATTTATCGATATTTCGATACTCATTGAGTATCATCTTCAGGAAAATTCTGTTTGTTTAATGAGTATCGAAATATCGATAATTAAAAAAATGTTTAACCACTAAATAAGACCTCGAGCTTAAATAATATTTTAATCGAAATTGCTATAAAAATGAAAAAAAAAAACAGTGTAAAACGAAAACGACTGAGCAACGGACTTTTTAATATGAAATTATTTTAAATAAAAAGTTTAAAACACGAGGACGAGTCAATAAGTCTGTGACTTTGGGAATTTCCCGCTTCTTAACATAAAGGACAAAACCAACAAGCATCTGTCAGATGACTCCTCTCCAAAATTTAAAGAAGCTGCGTCATTTATCTGGTGTTTGGCAGCCATTGACAGCAGACTATCGAGTGATTTGAGAAGAAAATGGAAAAAAAGTGAATTTCCTGTCCTCTTTAAACATTATTTTTTGCAAAAAAAAACAAAAAAAAAACAATCAAACCAAGGCTAAGCTTGATAAATACTCTGGGAATTCTGAACCATCAATTTCAATGGTAAGAAAAGTGGTTTCCTGAATTTCGATGCGGCCGTAAAAGCACGGAAGGTACTGAACATTCTGGACACCCATTGGAGGTATCTACACCCGAAACAATTAAAAAATTCACAATATGGTATATGCGCCGTTTTGCAATCGTGGACGAAATGTGGATCCACCACAACATAGCAGAGACCAACCAAATAATGGGTTTCTCGGTATGAACATACGCCAGAGAAGGCCAAGGTGGGTTTGTTAGCCAATAAAGTAATGGGGACCTTTTTTGGGATACACGCGGTATACTCAACATTGACCACTTTTAAAAGAATAAAACAATTAATTGCGGACATTATGACAACTTATTGGGTAAATTTATTAAGGATTTGAAAAGCGACCGCATTTGACCAAAAATAAAGTTCTTTTCCACCAGAACAATTGCCAAGGTGTACACATGTGCAGCTTTCAAGGCGAAATTCCATGAATTAGGCGCTATTCTACGGTTTTAGCATCAAGTGAAATCATCTCACAAACAAATACAAATTTTTATGACCTCCACAAATCTTATTTTTTGGAAGGGGATAAAAAAAATGTTGAAGAAACGTTGGACAAAGTGTATGGAGTTCCAAGCAGACTATGTTGAAAAATAAAATGATTTTTTATTCAAAAACCTGTGTTTCATTCAAAAAGTCACCGACTTATTGACCAGTAAAAAATATTTCACTTAAACAAATAATTCAAGGAAATTCATAAGCTGGAAGAATTGCTTTGAAGTTTATTTTTGTTCATCACCTACATTAATGAAACTTTTTCATAAATGCAGTGAAACATTTTTTTTATTGATGCAATGAAGAACAATGACAAATTTCGTTGAAACAATGAAGAAATTCATTGTCTCAATGAAGGGATTTCTTTCAGTGTATGTGCGCTGTTTAGCTTGAGTCTAAATTAGAGTTCAATGGGTGAACTATTTTAATGAATTCAACATTTCGACTGATTTGTTCGAATGTCATAAATTATTTATTTTATTTTATTTTATTTTATTTTATTTTTTATTGGTTTTTTTATTAATTGACATACTTTTGGCATTTTAATGGGCTATTGGAATATTTCTTTATTATGATTCTTCAAGAACCAAGGACTTTTTTGTTGATATAAAACGATATTATAGAATTATATTATAATTAAATTGATAATTATATTTTCTCCTGGGATCGGCTTTGTTTCATAATTTATTATTATTATTTTTTTCCAACATTAAGGAAGTTTTTAATTAATTGAATTGTATAATTTGTAACACAATAGCCTCCATATTAAATAAATAGCCACAACAAAATATTTAACTACGTAGTTGTAATTATTGATATTGGACAGAAAGAAAAACAAAAATATTAAAATTAAAATAAAAAATAAAAAAATAAACAACAGACTGATAAAGACCGACTTTAAACACAAAACAAGTGCATTGTTAAGGAAATTTTATGATTTTTTTTTATAATAAAACAAAAATATTAAATATGTAATCCATTCTACAATACACTATATATGGTATAAAGACAGACAGACAGACGGCTTGGATTTTGTGATAAACGTATGCACTTGTACTCATATAATAAATTTAAATAATATTATGGTTCGATTTGAGAAAAAGCAAATTGAAAAAAAAACTAATTGTATTTATTAAGGCTTAAATATCATAAATATTTTATCTCAGACTTTTAAGCCTAATTAAAAAGATTAAACGAGTTTTTTGTTGCTATAAAAGTCCTTCAAAATTAAAAAAAAGCTTTTTAGATATCAGACACATTATTTGTTGCATTTAGTTAGATCAAGTGCGTGTTAGTATTTCTAATTTAGTTCATTATGCATTTCACGTTAAGGACTTCTACTCCAGACAGCTTAAAGAAGAGACCAGAATTCATGATGTTTATTTTGTTGTTATTATTATGAGGACAAGAATCTTCATTTATATCTTCATTTATATTGATTGATTTTAAATGATAACTAGTGAATCTGTATAACAAAAAGTTTACGATAATATAAACGAAGTCCGTTTTGTGCGGTAACAGCAAAATATCCAAGGATGCTTATTTTGCATATTTTCCATCGAATCCATTGAATGATTTTTTAATTTTCGGCAAAAAGCCATTCCATATGGGATGTATTTCATATTCCTCTAAAGGTTAGAGTCAACATCAACACAATATTTTACTCTTAGAAAAAATTTTTTTCTCTTTGCAGTACAGAGAAGAAAAGGTTTGTAAATGCAAACTAGTTTTTCGATAAAAAATCATTTTATTTTTAATATAGTCTCCTTTGAGATCTATACACCTTGTGCAACGTTTAGAAAATTTTTTATACCTTCCAAAAAAATAAGATTTGTCGTGTTCATCGAAGTCAAATCTCTTTCCGCTGCTGTTTTTTGGATGCGAAATCCCGAGAATAGAAATTTTGCCTTGAACGTTGCACATGTGTGCGCCATTGCACTATTCTGGTGGAAAATAACTTTTTTTCTTGGACACATGCGGTCGTTTTTCATTTAAATGTTTAATAAATCGAACCAATAAGTTGGCATAATGTCCGCCATTGATTGTTTTATCCTTTTCAAAGTAGTTAAAGTTGAGTGTACCGCGGTGTGTCCCAAAAAACTGTCGCTCTGACTTTATTGACAGAGAAAATCACTTTGGCCTTCCTTGGCACCAATTCACAGCGAAAAACCAAACGTTTTAAATGCTGTTTGGTCTCTGGTGTTTTGTGGTGGATTAAAGTTTCATCCAGGGTTACGAAACCGAGCATATACTCTTCCATATTGCAGTTGATCAACGCGAAGTTGTCACACGAGGCTGTTTGTGGTAGATTATGAGCCATCCCATCTTGCGGAAAATTTTCTCATACCGAAAATTTTCTCATATTGAAACCACTATATCACGTGATATATTTATAGTTTCCACAATCTCTCACACTTTCAATCTCCGATCGGCCAACAGCATATCGTGAATATTTATTCGTATAAATTTTACAATTTCATTTTCTCCTCACATCACTCGATAGTCTGCTGTCAATGGCTGCCAAACACCAGATAAATGACGCAGCTTCTTCAAATTTGAACAGGAGTCAGCTGATAGATGTTTAAAAAAAAGAAGTAGTTTTGCCCTTTTAGTTAAGAGGCGGGTAATTTAAAGATCCACGGACTTGTTGACCCACACTCGTAAAAAGTTTGAGCGCTCTCTTGGTACTAAATAGTGGAATTTAACTACCCTGACAATAACATTTTTGTAAATTTCTTGCAAGTTTCCGATCTTTTTTAAAACAAATATAAATTTTATTAACAATATGTATTTCGGTAATATTGACAATATTGACAATAAATTTAATATCTGTCTAAGCAAAAATATACTAAAGTTTAAACAAAAAATACAAAATAAAATAATTAAACGATCGAATAATACTAGATACATAATTATATAAGAAAAACAGTAAAAATGTTAATTCAAATCTGATTTTCAATTTCTGAAAAACAAAATATCGACCTGCTCGACACTGACTACCTTTCAGACTCATATTAATCGCAGCCATCTTCCTCTGACTCTACCCCATTCAACTGCTGTGCCAACAAGAAATTGATAGACAACTCTCAAAAACGATATAATTATAATGAAAAGGCAACAAATTTTTTTTAGAAAATAAAACGACACATGTTTCAACAACAGGTTAAATATTTGTTTCTATTTTGAAGCGAATAACAGAGCATATTTATATTTCTTTTAGTTTTATTTAAAATTATATTTTTAAGTACAATAAATTTTATAATAAAAAATTTTTGACGTTTTTGGAGATCACTCTAGAATATTATATAATCCTTCATGCATTTTTGTGTTTTTTTTTAATTCCCTTTAGTGAATTTTAATTCAAAAACCTTTCAATAATAAATTGTTTTTTATTGTTACTTTCTTTTCAGGTAAACTTTTTCCTAATGTATGAAAGGTATGTGTTTAGAACAATTTTATTTTACTTATTCTTTGAATTTGGAAGCGAATTTTGCAGTATTTAAATTCATAATTTTTTTTACTAATGGTATTTTCGTTTCTAAAAAAAGTGTAAAAAGTGTAAAAATTTTTCCCCTTTCAAAGAGAACAAAAGGAATTAAATGTTTTTTAATATGCGCAAACTTATAAGGAAAGATCTCTCAGTTCTACAAGGGAGCTAAATTTTTTAAATTAGGGCGATAAATATAATTTTTATAAATTAATCAAGAATGTTTAAAAAATCTTTTTTCCGAAAAAACGGTTTTCTTTCATAAGTTTTATTTGATTGAACAAAATTGCCAGACTTCAACTGAAAGCAGTAATTAAAACAAATTTTGAGTGGGTATCAAATTTACCACCACCTAAACAGTTAAACGTTAATTCATTTGTATTCGTATTTCGCCATTTATACACCCTTATAAAAATACCACCCCCCGGGAATTGTGTGCATTTAGTGCAAGTCGCAACACCACATGTTGTGAATTTTAATCTATCCACATAAATATTTACGCAGCAGCTGTTGCTAGTTTGACACATTTATATTTTTTTGATTAAAAGTGCATTATTAACCAGTCAGAGCTGTAGAAGAATGAAATATTTACAAATTGTGATAATAGTTTTTGAAGATTTTTTATGTAACTTTTTTTAAATGATATTTCCAATATATAAAAATACTTCCTTGCACTAGACAAAAATAAAAAATAATCAAATACAGTGAAAACTTCCGCAGACAGCTGATATAACCGGGCATATCCCATATTGTTGGGCCAAATAAATAGAATATATTCCCATAACCAAATGTGGGCAGTAGATTTTCGAAAATGTTTATTGAATTATCTTCGGACTGAAAATATATAAACACATTTAACAAGGTGGCATCAGTGGCTAATCCAATCCATCCTTCTAAAAACTGCTTGGTAAAAAGTAATCAGCTGGCGTAGTAATACCACCTTGCTGTCAATTCAACTTCCAAAAATTGTATTAAGTCAGTACTTGGGCTTTTCGCGTACTCTCTTTCATATCTGATTTAATGCCAAGTCCCCTTGGGATAAAGTTGGATCTTAAACCATAAAAAAAACTATTTTCGTAGGGTTGGACTCTCGAGAGCTAATAATAGTTGTCGGGATTTTGATACTGATATTGAAATGTATGCAAATATACAAAAAGTTTTCGCTCAGTTAAAAGTCTTTGATGAATCTCTAAAAGTTTATGTAAGTGTCGACACTGAATATGACAGTATGCAAGAAATGTTGTGGAGTTAATTTAGTTTTAACACGGGGTTAATGTAGAAATAGTTAATTCAATGATTTCATATGAAATTTTTACAACTGGTACCTAGTTCTCCACTATTTTAATAGCCAACATATATGTATAATAAAGCAAAATAAATTATAAAAAATATGTGCTTCTCAGACAATAAATATAATCAAATAGTTCCGTGTCAATAAGCAAATGGTGCTTAAGACCGATTTATAGTTTTACACGAGAGATTTTTGGAATTTTGAAATTGATTTTTAAAAATGTACTTACTAGCTTTTTAAGCCAGGGTAGCCTATAATATTAGGAATAAATTATTCATAAACTAGCATAAGCAATTATGACTTATTGTTCCAAATGAAATTGTGATTCAACAGAAATTCATTACATTGTGAAATTCTGAAAAATTGGGTGAAATTAGTGAAATGGAAAATCATTATGGTGTTATTAACTCTTTTTGAGCTTGAGTTCTATTAAGCACTTATTCCTTATTACTATAGAATTAAAATTATTTGATAAAGAAAGTTCTGTTTTAATTTTTTTCTCAATTTGAAATTTACAAAATAGCAAAATTTGCTGGAAAAAGTTAAAAAAAACACTGAGTTGACAGGATGGTCTGTATTGTAGAGGTTTTAATTAACTGAAAAAATTATATAAGTTTCACAGCAAATTTAAATGAGAATAGAAAGAAAATGCGTTTGTTGCAAAGTGTTGTAGAAGAAAGATCACTTTTTTCTATTATGTATTTCTGTTTGCATTTCTTATGCAAAGGGTATTCAAGTAACTGATATTTTAGTTCATTGAATTTTAAAATTCTTCATTAAAATTTTTTGGATTTCTAGTAAAAATATTTGATATTAATCTTTGTCCATCTCTGCAGTATTGACACCTTTAAGAGTCTGTTTGCCTTCCTCCCCCTCTCTCACTCTATCACGCTTTCTGTCCCCTTTAGTTTGCTTTTAAATCATTTGTTGCCAATTAAATGATAACATGTGAACATTGATGTTTAAACATTTTGTTTCTTTTATTGGTTTATTTGGGTCTGTTTGTATTTACCTTCTGATACGAAATTTCCCACCGAACACCATTTTTAATTGATGTACGGTATCCACAATGGAGTAATCCAACTTGACAAACGCACTGCACACTGCACACACACACACGAGCAAACAAACAAACAAATATTTAGTACTGTTAAATTTTATTGTTGTTTTTGTTAGCAATTTTTCTTTTTATTCTGTGTTTGTGTGTGTGTGTGTATTGTTTTTCACTTATCAATAACAATTGTTGTTTGTGCTGTTGTTAAAATTGAAGACAAAAATCAGCAACAACAATAACACCAACAAATATGAAACAAGAGGAAAACAAGTTTTGGATCGTTTAATGAAATCAACAACAATTTCACTTTAATCGCCAAGAAAACAGAAAACGAACATTGCACTTTCTGTTGTTGTTGTTGTTGCGGTTGTTAAATAAAGGTTATTGTTTTTGTAAAGATGCTGCTGATTCTTTTTCTTTATTTTGTGTGTATGTGTGTGTTAATTGCTTTTATCGTAATTTCGCTAATTTAAATGCAATTTAATATTGTCAACTTTTAATTTTTCTCTGATTGGCGATCGTTAAGAATGATTTTTCTATTTTTTTTTTAATATTTTCTGCTGGCTGTAATTTTATGAAATTATTTTTAAATATTTTTTTATGTTTAAGCTAAAAACCAGCCGGTCTTTAACCTACTACATAGAATTAAATTTAAATAAATAAATGCCGTATTTGCAACATTTAATGGCATTTAAATTAAATTAAAGTCTTAAGAATTTTTGTTTTAAATTTTTTCACTTTTTTAAGTTAATAATTTTTTCTTGGCATAAAATTGACTACCATGTTTGTTACTTTAAGTTTTATTGGTATTTTAAATTATGAATTGACACGCAAAATTGTTTAACACTTTTTGTTAAAAGGTTTTTTTTTATTGAATTCATTTCATTTGTTATTGCTGTTGCTAACGTTACCACAGTTTTGCTGCTCATTCAAAATTAACAAAGCAAAAAATTTTTTCAAGACTTTGAATACTCTTTAAACGAATTTCACAATTGTTTAAGTCAGCATTTTGTAGTTTAGAAAAAGAAATTTTCTTTAACACCTTTTTAATTGAAAAAGACGTTTTTTACTCTCTGTTTTGTATATAAATTTTCTTTATAAAATTCTGTTATGAATGCCACAAAACCAAAGTGTTTTAAGAAAAAAGAAATACTATGTTGAAAATGCTTTTCACGGCGCTTCTATTTGCATCAAGCGTCTTAACCGTTCGTTAGTTGTTACTCGTATGAAAACCAGTTGTTCGCTAAAGAAATCCATATGCCCAGTTTAGCTGTGGGACTGTGACAGATGTTGTTGCTGTAATTTTTTTATATAATTGTTGTTATTATACGGCATGGAGTAGTTTCATTGTGTGTATATAGTTTTTTTTTATTTTTGTTTACAATAAGTAAATATGACCCCAAAGAAGATACAAAAACACCCATAGAGAGTAAAGAGAGAGTTATTGAGAGAGCTAAAAATCCGCAAGTTACTCTCATTTCTTTTATAACAATGCATTAGCAGATGTTTGTTTGGAGCAAAAGATACGTCGTTTGAAAATAAAAGTGAAGCCGTGAGATATTTTATACCTCTGCTCACGTGTGAACATACAAATTTATTTATTTAATGTTTTAGATAATAGGATGTTGTCTTGACTATTGCTGCCAAAAGGTTTTCATATTCGCTAAGCAGTTGGCAATATATGATTTGAAATAAATTTTTAGTTGCATTTTCAATTTCCTTTAGCCTTTTGGTAGACTATACTATTTTAACCATTTTGTTCCGGAAGAAATGCTTTATTGGAGACAGTACTGCCATAATCAAAAGTTTCTCCAACCAAATGTTTTCAAAAATGTTACTAACGTCGTTTTTGCTTATAATAAAAATGTTACAAATATTATGCCCCTTTTTTATATTTGTGTTCTGTTCTATAAAAATTTGCTGTGGTAAAAAAAAAAGAACATATTCTCTTCTTAATATGTTGCACTTAAAACATGTTTTGCTACCAACTTTATATCAGGGTGAGATACCACCCTTAACTGACTTTTTATCTTCATTTACGTATGGGCATTTCCACACAAAGGTCTGCTGGAATCGAAAATTAATATCACGCCATAAGGCTGGTACTCTGTTCGAAGTTGTGAAAATTTTTCATCAACATTGATTATTTCGCGTGAAAAATTTGACACGTAACAAGTGATGCCCATATTACTTTTTCTATAGAAAAAGTTGTCAGCTGTCAATATTCCGCGCGAAATAAATGCCAGTCACATTATTTTACAGATGGCAAGAAAATGTTGCCAGAAACATTTCATAAAATTTTCACGAGTTGAACAGAGTACAAGTTTTGCAACATTTTTTCATAAATATTTCACGTGAACTATTTTTATATGGATTATGTCAATATTTCGCGTGAAATTTTGAACAGAGTACCAGGCTATAACCAATAAAAATTTGCATAATTTATTTTTGCTCTTAATTTGTATTGCCTCTTTTAATGACTATAGAACCTTGAGATTCAATTTCAGTGTTCGCAAATTTAAAATTAAAATACATATATTACTTAAGTCTTTTCCGCAGTAAGCGCACGATATGTTAAAAAACATATGATGGTGGTGACTTTAGATACATATTTGCAAGGCATTTGATAGAGCACCTCCAATAAAATTTATTGCTTTTGATGTTGGTGATGACTTCCCTTGATTTACATCGAGCTTTCTCAGGGAACGCATTGTATACGAGTTCAAGATTAATTCAGGGGTGCCACAGGATTTCGTTTTTTATCCCACCCTATTTATTATTTTTCCTAATGACCTTCTATTTAGAACTTGAAATCCCATCTACTCTTTTGTGGATCACAGCAGCACATTTACCATTCATATTCATTTGACAGTAGTCCGAGCCTGTCTGAGGTTGACGCCATGACACAGAATATGATTGTTGCACTTAGTGACGATCGTGTAGTGACGATCGTAAGACTCAGTCGCGTATACTTACACAGAAATGTATGATCGAACATGCTGTACCATTTTTAATTATGGGCATGATATATAGCTATTAAGAAATCAGAAGCTTTCGATGTTCTTGGCAAGCAAATCCAGTGTGTTGTCCGATGGAGTGAGCACATCTTTCATGTCGCTAAAGAAGCATTCAGTTGCCACGGGGTTTAAAGACGGCATAAGAGATACTTTAATTCTTTTTATGTCCGTACTATTTATGCCACCTATATCTGTCCGAAGCTGGAATAGAACTCTCATGTATGGACCAGTGCTTCAAAGACTATTTCAAAGTACTCGACCGTGTACACAAAAAAAAAACGAAGAAGCTTATCGGTGACAGTGGAGCATCGATGAAACGTTTCGCGTCTTCCACTGCTTTATCGTTACTACAATATAATGTTGTATAATAAGATTAGAGAACTTGTTCCCGAAACCCGCGATTACTTATGAACGATTCGTTCTTCATTAAAAACGATATAACAGCGAAACAATATAACAGCTGGTATGGGAAATAAACCAACTGTAGAGGTTTTTCCTGTCACTCCCAGCTTGGAGAAGTTCAAGTAGAATATCCACAATGTCACTGCATACGATATCGAATATATTATCATAGCGAAAAATATTTCAATACGCGTCGTATACGATATGAATCGAAACGTAGTTTTCATGAAAGTGATAATGCGGTTCATAAAAATGATAATGCAGGTACATGCAAACATTGTAATGAAAATACGCAAAATGATAATGCAGAAGACTTCTGGAAGTTTTAACTGCTTTTTCTGTACACGATAGATGGCAGGCCGATACATTTTATTCGTTATCGAATGCCATGATACCAAAATTAACAACTTTGATCAATTTCTTTCTATACCGTATGCTGCTATTATAGCCCAGTATGTTTTGATTACTCCGAAGAATTTTCCCAAGTCTATCTTGTTATTAGCGTGAAGTTCCCCAAATTGGGTAAATTTTCTTAAATTTTAATTCCTTATTTTTACTTTGTAAAGCTTCATTTACAGCTAAACATTATTGTAGGTCATAATTTTTGCACTGTAGTGTCACATATTATTTCCCACCGGGCCTTCATTGAACATGTTGCACCCAAAGATTTCGCAAAAAATTCTTAAGATCGTTGAACAATTGTGCGGATTTGTTGAAACAAATACTTTAATATCAAGAAATATTTCACACCTTATTTTTTGCTTAATTTATACTTTTTCGATGTTAAATGGTCGATAACAAGACCAGCAATTGCCACAACAGAACAGAACAGAAGTTAATTTGTTAGATTGTTTTAACAAATGTGTGTTTATTGGAAATGCATTAGAATAAAATTTTTAGACAAAATCGAAACGCATTGTGTTAAGTGTTAAGTGGCAGGTATGAATAAGTATCTAATATAATATCAATGCCACAACTAAATATTTACTAAAAGTTTTTACTAACACTTAGATTTAAGGCAAGCAGATAAATGACCTGTAACTCTTTGAGTTAAAGTGTTGCTTTAATTTTTTTTTGTGGCATTTAAAAATAATCCCAAATGATCGTAGTTACAAAATCAGAATTTTTTGAATTGTGAAAAAACCAATTTAATAGAAGTAATTTCAGCAAATTTAAATTTCATACCGAAATTCTGTAACAATTTGTCTGTCGTTTGTTGGCAGCAGACTGACTGATTGAGTGTCACTGAGGAATTTGCTCTTTGTTCTTAAAACGTTATTTTTTGTTGTTGTCAAATAGTTTTCTAATTATTATTTGTAGCTTAATAAAGACCACTTTATATTATCGCCGATAATTTGTATAATTTGTGTAACTGACAATTTTAAACATTACGTTGACGTTTGTATTATATCCATTTTCGAATTAATTTCTGTTTTTTTGTTTTGTTCCTTTTGTTCAAAAATATCAAGTTAAAAGTTTTGATCTTTCAAAAGCAATTTACGAGACTTGCCAAATGAAGGGGCATGAATTGCAACATCAGCCCCAATGAAATAAAATACTCACGTATGAAAATGAAACGTAACAATTGTCAGTGTCTGTAAGATGAAGAAAACAATGGTCAATTGAAATTAAAGTCTATTCCATTTTGCATTTGTTTATTGCTTTTTGTAACGAAATGATTTATTTTGTTGCTGCAAAAAAGAGGTTAAACACTTTGTGGGTGTGTTTTTGTCATTTCAATTGAAGAAAAAAAAATAATTTTTTTTTTAAATTTGGCTCACTATTTAAAAAAGGACAATTTTCAATTTAGGCTTGGTTGATGTTTTTTTTTAGTTTTTGAAAAATTTTCTTTCCAAATCGCATTCGTTGTTTAGCTTTAAATTAAAAAAAAAACTCAACTTAACTTAACCTAATTACGTATTAAAACGTCGTTATAAATAGCCTTTGTATATCAACAGACTTATAATGAAAGCCATAAATAAATAATAATCTTTAACACTAACAGAAGTGCATAAAGAAATAGCAGCAATATTCTAAAAGCAATTCATAAAGGTAACCATAGACTACACAATATTATTGAGTATTCTATTGTCTTTATGGTTGTCGTTTTACTTCACACTACTCAATAAGTTGCTTGCTAAAAAAAATATGTTGCAACTTCTCTTGCAATATAATTATGTAAAATTAAAGAAAAAATAATTCGAAGAAAATGTAAAGATAATGTTGTGCTCTATTTTAGAGGGAAATTATTATCGTACAATGTTGTCAGCACATTAAAAAATATTTCTTTTGCGAAATATAAATCCAAACGGGTGGAATTTGCTCATTAAATTGTGCCACCTACAAATATAGTGTAAATACAGGCAATTTTATTGTACAATAACAATTATTAAACATTAATAATATTGCAAAAATTTATGTGGGGCTTGATTGAGTTTCAAGAATTCTCTTGTTGTATTTGGAAGTCTTTCTCTAAGCCTAAGAGAGTGTATAATTTTGCAAACAGGTTGAAGTCTACTGATAATTTGATTATTATATACGAAGCGTCGACTTATAAGCCCGCAACAAATAGCGAATTTCTTTTTTTAATAATTAATTAGGAAAATATCCTGGATAATAATTTTAATAAATATTGAAAAGGTTGGTTTTTGTTTAAAAGTTGTGTTAGTTTTCGATATTTCGACACTCTTTGAGCATTATTTTTAGAAAATTATCTGCCTGGCCCACGATGTCGAACGACATCGTTCGCTTGCATAAATACGTTTGAAACAGCAACAAATTTTAAAAAGTTGTTTTTGGTTTGAGTGTATTTAAGCACGCGAACGTCGTGGGACAGGCAGTATATTTTATTAATCAAATCGCGAAAAATTTTGTATTAAAAAGATCTAATGGTTGACTAAAAAATAAATTTAAAAAAAATTGATCAAATAAAGAACCTGAGTTTTTGGCAACTTCTTAGTAAAATCTACAAAAAAGGATTTTTTCATGTTAAAATTATGTTTTCACTAATTAGTGAAATAGTGCGATTCTCCATACTTGTTGGGGGAGTGGGAAGGTGAGCAAGGCACCTCCCAGTACGACCTTGCTACGTAACAGCTTATAAAATACAAGAAATGATAAATAAGTGTTGCTTAGTTGCAGTAAAAGGAAATTGAAAAAAGCATTAGCTTATGCTACATATTCGCTCACAAGTTTATTTATCACAAAAAGCCACTTTTTTAAATATATTTTGTTACAGTTGACTTTGCAATAGAAACAAGTTGGGAAAAAAATTATTTGTTTGTGTGTTTGTATGCTTTGAAAAGGCATTCGAGTGTTAACAATTAGAAGTGGCAACACTTTGACCCACGTGCATGAACACAGCGATCAGGTATAAAATGAACGAGGGTTGCTAATGCACACAAATGCCCACATCTATATGAACTAACACACTCTACTAGATTTCAAATAGCCTCAAGAAATATAAACTTAAACGGCACACGCCTGATGTGTTTCTGTTGCAAGTTAATGTTGCCTGTTTTAGTTGTTTAGTTGTTGCTTAAGCTTAGATGTGTATGTATGATTTAGCTTTAACTTGGCCTGCCTAAACACGCTCAACAGCAAACTACAATCTTGGCCAATATATCTTGTCTGAAAAGCTTATACAGCTCCAAATATTTCACCCAATTTGAATTGAATGGCTCGTTCGCCTGAGCCTGTCTGCCAAAGTTTTCTATCGCATCGAATCTGTCTTCTATTGGCAGCCAAGCAAGCAGGCAGGCAGGCAGGCAGGCGGGCAATCAGGCAGATTTACCTTCTCGTACTCACATACATACACGTACGTGTGGAGTCTTTAATTTAATTTTCTGAAAAATTTTTTTTTCCAATTTTTCAAATTCACCCCAGAAAAAAAGAAAAAGGAAGAAAACAATAAAACAAACAAAAAATTATTTAGCTTTTATGAGTTCGTTTCTTATTTGAGATTGAAAAATGAAGTTGGTGACGCTGTTGTCGTTTAAGTTGCCTGTTGATTTAAGAAGCTAGAGCTTGAATGAGTTTAAGTGTAGAAGTTGCATCATAAATCGTGCCACAAAGGTCGTTTGCGGGTGTCACTTTTGCAATTTTCTTATACTCGTATTACATGCAAAAAACAAAATAAACAAGCAAAAATAAAACGAAGCAAAAAATAAAATAAATAATCATGTTTGTTAAATTTTAGAAAAAAAAAATCATTCACTTCTCTTTTTTGTGTGTTAAAAAGTGCAATAAAAATCAGTGTTTTTTTTAAGAAAACGTGGCTTTTCAGTTTAATTTATATCTATTTTTTGGGGGTCTTAAGTTGAGTGTTTATGGCCGTTACTAATTTTGAAAGTATTTGACAAAATTGAAATGAAATTAATATTGAAAACCATTCGTTACGAGCGGCAATAAATGGGGCCAAATATTTGTAAAAATTATGTGACTTCCAATGCTAAAGATATCACTAGAGTTCTTTTAATTCGAAAAGCTTAGATATGGAATGTCCTTGGTACATAAATCACCACAATAGACGTAATGTCCTGCGTGCGACCGACCTAACTTTGCTAACTTTGCTGCGGCAACGCCATCCATGAAGGGTTTTGCTAACGACTAATAACAAATACTAAAATTTCTTTAAAAGTAATTTTAATACCATTAACTTCAGATATCGTAACTAACTAACTATCAGATATCGTGAGATCTTCAAAAATATATATAGGAAATAATGGACTCCTTGCAGGAGGCCCTATGCTCCTTATAGGAACTACAGAATATAATATATCAAGCAAATGAAATGAAATTGATCATAATTTGAAATGCATTTATTAAATTTTGTGCATTTTGATCATAAATGAGGTAAAATTATTTAGTTCTGAAATTAAGGATATATAGGAGGCAGGCATATCCTGGCAGGAAGTGAAACATATGAAACCTTTGCCAGTTTTTTTTGTCTATTCTGATTACAAGCATAGTTAGTATCTAGTTTTTGATATTAAGGATGTATCGGGAGTAGGCATGTCCTTGCATCGAATGAAGTGAAAATTTTGTAGACAGTCTAAGAAGCATAATTGAAATAATGTTTGACAATACTGATCACAAATGTAGGTAAAATATAGTTTTTAAAATTAAGGATACATGGGAAGTACCATTGTTCTAGCAATAAATGAAACGAAATTTATCACAGAGCCTTAAGGGCGATATGTTCTCTTTGGGAAATAGTCAAGGACGTGATCGAGTGGAACGAAATTGAACATAGAGCTTAAGAACGTAATTTAAAAAATATTTGAAAATTGTTCCTACATTGCGGTTGTGATCTCTGTTTTCCTGACATTTAATTTTTACAATCAGAGATATATTGGTGATAGTTATGTCCTCGCTCCGAACGGAACAAAATTTGACACAGAACTTGAGAGCATAGTTTAATAAATATTTGTCAATTTGTAATATATTCTGATTGCAATTGTAGCTTAAGTTGTATTAAAGGATATGAGGGACAAAGACCCATGCAATTTAGTTAATGAACATCAGCGTATGTGAGAGACAGGTATGTCCTTGCACTCAATGAAACGGAACTTGACACAGAGCTTGACAGCATTTCGTAGAAACGTTTGTTAATATGTTCTATATTCTAATTACTAATGCAATTAAAATTTAGTTTTTTTTTTAATTAAGGATATATGGGAAATAGTCAAGGACATAACCGAATGTAACAAATTTAAATACAGAGGAGTTGGTAATATCCTTGAACGGAATGGAACGAAATTAAAAACAAAACTTGGTGGTATAATTTAAGAAACATTTTCCAATTTTTCCTACATAGTGATCACAAGTTACGATGAAATTTTAGTTTTTGGAAATAAGGATATATGGGAGTTGCACCGAATGAAACGCAATTGATCGCAGAGTTTAAAAGGGATGTTGCATAAAGACTTCGAAGTTATTGATGCATTCTAATCGTGAATGTAGCTAAAATTTAGTTTCAAAAACTCAGAATATATGGCAGGTGCATAAGTCCTTGCACTGAATAATATGAAACTTGTCAATTCACTATATGGGCCCACAATAATGTTCACCACGTCTCATAATCGCCCATTTCGGTAATAATATTTTTATTTTTTATATTTTCAATTGTTTGTTCAAGCCGAATGTGAATTTTCAACATCTTTTGCATAGAAAAATTACAAAAAATAGAAAAGATCATTTTAGTGGGAGCGGAGTGGTCGCTATACATCAACTTTGACAACAAATGACAGCATAATCAAGCAGCAACATGTTTTAAAGTCAATTTCATTCACTCACAGCAACAAAACTATATCCCCCCTAAAAAAAAAAAAAAAAAAAATAGCAATTTACTTGCAACCAGATTTGACAGGCCCCATCAACTAGTTGCAAAAAAGTCTGTTACGAGTTGCTGGCATGACGAAATGCGGGCGTATTAGATTATGAAAAAAATTGTTTATTTTTGTTGTCAAAAACCTAATGACTCTATTATTCTTGCAACGAATATGTGGATCATATGAATAAATAAAATTGAATTGCCAGCAATTAATTTAGTTCAAATTTGAATTCAGCACTTACCTTGATTTCGCATTGTTTGTATTAAAGTTGATGTTGCTGCCACTGTTGCCGAGCTGCAATAATGGTTGCTGCTGCTGCTGTTGCATATTCACTGCCATTCTTGGCATTAGGGGTGGTGGTGGCGGTGAAGATTTGGAACTTTGTGGCACTAAGGGTGGCGCAGGACCAGTTGGAGAGTGTCTGACATTGTGGTCGCTTAACATGCTGATGTTTTCCTGAATGGCTGGTATCGCAGGCAAGGATGATGAGGCTGCCAGGTTGTGTGGCCTTTTGCGTGTCGACGATGAGATTATGGAGGCTCTACAAAGTTCCGGTTGGACTTTTGTGCTGTTCAATTGATTGAGGGAAGC
The DNA here is from genome assembly GCA_963681545.1 of Germaria angustata. Taxonomy (NCBI): domain Eukaryota; kingdom Metazoa; phylum Arthropoda; class Insecta; order Diptera; family Tachinidae; genus Germaria; species Germaria angustata. The sequence goes on from OY813002.1 coordinate 86,357,823, forward strand.
TGCTGAAGGTCTGGAGACTTGTAACAGCTCAATACTGGCTGGTTTACGAGGTATCAAAGGCGGTGGTCCTTTGGAGGGAACATTCATACTGTCATTTGAGGGAGATCTATTGAAAAGGTTGCTTTTCCTCAATGACGCCCCGGCAAAGCTATTACGACGATTGGGTGAAGGAGGTTTAACCACAAAATCAGCTGCAGTTGAGTCCAGTAAAGGTTGTCGTTGTAGTATTTCTGGCGGTGGTGGAGGCAAAGGCTCATCCGGTATTAAGGTTTCAGTTTCTAGCCCGGGTGGAGGTGGTGGCAAATCGGGTGAAGGCACCCTTAAATTGGGATTTTTGGGAGGCCTTTCAGGCACCCAGCCATCTTGTAAAGGTGATGGTACCATAGGTAAGCCGGTTTGATAAGATTGAGGCGAAAGTTGCTGATAGGGCATATGATTATGATGTATTGGATGGTGGTAACTGGAGCTCATTAGGCCCAAGTGTTGATGCTGGTGCTGATGAGGATGTAGTTGTTGGTGTGTTAGGGCAGCTGCCTGTTGCAATAGCACTTTATCCCTTATGGCGGCGTAATCTGTTGCCGAAGAAGTTCTTCGGGGCGGCATAGAAGATCTGCCTCTAGGTGGCGGAGGCGGTGGTGGCATGCCGCAGTCATTGAAGGAGAATTTCTCTGAACTTGAAATATTTTTAATAGATTGCGATTGTAACTTCTCTTGGGGAGAGGAAATAAATTTATCCCGTAACTCGGCATAATCAGAGGCCGAAGAAGATCTTCTTAGGAGAGTGGGCATCATAGAACGAGATCTAGGAGGAGGTGGCGGTGGTGCTGGAGAGGGTGGCTTATTGATTAAAGTGCCTAATGAGCGAGGACTGTAAGCATTTTTGTCCTCCGATAAAGGTCTTTGGCCACTAGTCGTATTGTAATTGTTGGGCAGAGAATTCCGTAGCAGTACTGTTTGCACGCCCTCTTGAGGGGGACTTTGCAAGGAACTTGGCCTAAGGACTGCTGGCGGTTGCTGTTGATATGATTTGGGCGATAAACTGTCCAAGGAATGGGCATGATTTTTATTTTGCAGCTGTTGTTGTTGTTGTTGTTGTTGCTGCTGCTGCTGCTGTCTCTCAAAGTAGGATTGGACGGCATTCTTTTGAAAAGCTTTTAAAGCTGGATTGGGCACGCGATGTGTTTTATTGGGATCCAAGTATGTGTACTTTTGGGGTTGTTGCTGTTGTTGATCGCTTGTTCTCTCAAAGTCGTTGATTAAGGCTGCGACCGATTGCCAACTGGGTTGCGGATAGTTGGGAGAACCCAATTTGGGCTGATTTAAATTGCAATGACTTCCTGTTATCGAAGGACTTGAAGCAGAGGGCGACAAAGTAGATGAAGTTGAAGTTGGTGTGAGAGTTGGTTGTTGAGATTTTTGTGGCTTCTGCAATCCCGTGCTGTATTGAGGTTTCGGATGATGAACGAAATGCGATGTATTGCTGTGGAGGGGCTCCGTATATGTGCTCACCGGAAACAACCGGTGGTTGTTTCGATACGGATGTTTGATATCAGATAAAGAATCCATAGAGGCAGACACCGACTTATGACCCACCATACCCAGGGAGTTGTTTTGTCGTGGTAGACCATGACATCGATTGGAAATGTTAGTTTGCGACTTTGACTCGGCAAGTGGTTGAGTGTGTGCAGTCTTATGAGTATCATTGCAGCCATTTATATTGAGGTTAGGCTTTGGAGCGGGCACCGGAGGTGGATGTGGGGAGATGGTTACTACTGCCTCGCTGTTGGAAATTGTGACCGATATGTTGGATTTTAGATTTGATGCATCAGCATTGGAAGGCGTTGCTTGCGGGGAAGTTTTTTCTATTATAGAGTTGGAAAGGTCAGGTGAAATAGTGTGATGACTATGGTGATGGCGATACAGAGTGTGAGAGGTTTGATGGATGGGCGGGTAACTGGGACTATGACGATGACTGGGTGTCAATTGATTACTTAATGGAGATGTTGAAGCTTGTCCTTGCAAACTGTTGGGACTGTGTTGGGGAGAGTGAGAACTTGCAATATGTGGGTGCTGCTGTAGTTGAGCTTGTTCGTCGGTCGTATATAAAACGCTTTCACTTTGATGCCGTTTGGGTGTTAAAACACGAGAACTGTGCACAATTAGTTGAGAAGTGGACACTGAAAGAGAATACAATTAAAAAGAAAAATTATAAAAAAAAACAGAAAAATTAAAAAAACACATTTTTATAATTTACCTGATTCAGAAATGGCCGAAAAGCCAGTTGCATGACTCACTTCGGACACATCACTCATGGAACCCAACCATTTAAGAGTTTCCGTTGATGAAGTACTTTCAGAACTATTGGTATTGTATTGTTGTATTTGCTGCTGTTGTTTTTGTGTGCAGTTGCCTAATTCACTCAAATCTCGACCACTTGAAAGTAGCGAAGTGGGCGATGCCGCCACTGAAGTTGAAACCAATGAAGATAAATCATTTTGTGACCAGTGATGCGATGATGTCTGACGTGATAACAGTTCACTCTCCTGACGTAATCTATTCGAGAAATAAAATTACAATAAGAAAAGATTAACTCGAGATGTTTATTTCTGAAAAATGAAAGCGAAACTCTTTTTTAATTTCATTTTCATCGCTTCTAATGCTTTTCAAATGATGGTATCTGTCAGACTTTAACACACAACCGGTGTTAATCAGACTAAAGCTTAAACTAAACTTGTGGCTCGATTCAAACATACGACTGCAACATATTTCTAAATAATTCAAACTTAAGTATGTTTTGTTTGTTTCTTATTCTTCCAAAGCTAAAATTAAGGTTTTGATTATTTTTTAGCCAGTGGCACTACCACTTCTCACTGCTAAAGTGACGTTTCAAACATGAACAATAATTTGAGCTGCTTTTTCTTTTGTTGAAGGTCAACTCTATCAAATGTGTTCGTTAAAGTCTTTGTGCTTTTGATGGAGTTTAAGGGGGTTCGTATCATTAAAAATTGGCTCATAGCTGCTATAGTTGATCTAGTCTTTAATAGAACATGATTAAGAACTTATAATGAGATTTTGTTTTTAATGTAATTATTATTACAATGAAGGGTACGTTAATAATAATGAAAAAGGAATTGGGTGAGACAATCGCCTGCATTGTTGCACGTCGCAATAATTTTGAAAGTAAATAGTAGTTTTGAAATGTGACTAAGAAGGATGGAATGTTTGCAAATAAAAGTCTTAATTGGAATACAGACAGAATATTTAAAAATGCCAGTCAGAATCGGACTTGCTAAGACCTTTTGATACATAGTAATACTAAGAACTCTCTGCCTAAGCAGAGTCCCCGTAGAATCACAATGAATATATGGGTCCAGAACCTTGTACGAAGCACAATATGTTATAATTTAATATCTACAATGTCAGAGATTCCCAAACTCTGTAAACTTCTTAGTAGCCATTTGTCTTCTTTCTAATATTTGTCTTCCTTCTAATATATATGACACAAGAAGTGCTCTATACTTTCTTCTTCATCTGCATATATTTTGATTGCTGCGCCATAACGATTACTGTTCAACTACTTGCGCATTATTTATATTATTTCGAAAATCGCAAGGATCTACCAATGTTGCCAGAAATAGAGGAAATTCCTACAAGCTGATAATTTTAATGGATGTAGATAGAGAACATTGGGGCGGGGCTAAAAGACTTTACGGAAATAATATACGAGTATTCGAAACCACTCAATCCTCCAATTTTTTGTGTGTTTTATTTACTCTATAAAATTTGAGCAGTTTTTGCTTTTTAATAAATAACGCGAAAAGTTTTCAATGAAAACCAATAACATTCAATATGCATTTAATAAAAGCTTTAAGTTTCAAAACAGAATCTTTGAAAATTAATTTTATAAAATTGTTTCTTTTTGATGCGAAACAGGAAATATTCGATTTTTTTCTTTTTTAATTGTAAAGCCCTCTTTAAATAGTTTAAGTAGTTAATAAATAGTTAATAAAATTAGTTGGGCTACGATGAACAAACCACCTGTTTTTAAGAAATGGACTGGCACACTTGGGTAACAGTTGGTCCCTTTATGTTACCTAGCAATAGGGATAGATAGAGAGAGAGAGATGGTGAGAGATTGACAGAGGTAGTATAGAGAAGGAGGAACAACACCCCTCTGATTTAAGTTTCTACGTTTGATTTAATAATGAACCACCATTATTGTTCCCTTTATGTTGCCTAAAGAATGGTAGATAATAGATAAGGACCAATAATATCCTTCTAATCTAAGCTAACGCCCTTTAGATTTGCTTTTAAGGCCTGGATAAACGTTTGCAACTAGATCTTTTTGCTAGATTTTGTTGCAACAGCCTGCCGACGTAAGTCGTTCTGGCATCAGAGAGAACAGAATAGTCGCTGAGGAGGTACTCATTAGTTTCCTCTTCACTTTTGTTCTGACAGCTTCTACATAAAAACGTCCTTAAAAAGAAAATTCAATGCAACGCGGGTAGGGCCATGTCAAAAGCGCAGATCTCGCAGATGACCTCACTAGACCACTGGTCTGCACGTATTTATTAAGTCCGTGCTAAGCTAATTTTTTATAGCAGTTGACAGGTGTCCTGGTTGCCCCACCCTTGGCTTGATCCTCCTCCACTATGATACCGAAAACACTTGTGTTGCATTATATTCAGAGTAGCTCGTTATCCCGATTAGAGGCAGCTGGCATTTACAAAACAAATTGGATATCGTGTGGACATTTGATAAAAAATTTACTACAGATTTAATGTCGTACATATTCCGATATCCTCACCGTATATGCCGTATGGGAACTCACCCAGTTAGTTACCCTTTTTAAGGCCGATATTTCAACAGGAAAAATTGGATTCTTTTCACGCATTTTTTAAGGTATTATGTTGGCTTTTCATAAATGTATATTTTAAAAATGTTCTAGAAACTTTATATTATTTCAATTTGGTCAATGAGACTCAACACTGTGCGACGTATCTAATTAGAAACTGTTCTTTAAAATATAATTGAAAATGTAACAGTCAATAATAATAAAGTAAATTTCCTTTTAAGTTTTCTTCTACGTCAAATTTTTAAATTTGCAATCAAGTGGCAGATAGGCTGACTTCCAAAACGTCAATTGCTTTGTATTCGAACAAAGTACAATGTTTCATAACGCCGCAGTACAAAATATTTACAATGTATACGATTTCAAAACGTCGCCAATGAGTATTTTTAATGCAGTAAAAAAGCAAGCAGGCATCAGTTTTTTAGTTGATGCATTGTTTGGTATTCGTTTGTTTAGTCATAAAAAATAACCCCACCAAAGCGTTTGCAGAGAAAACAAATTAAAAACAAAAATATTGACCGACTCACAAAAGTAAGTTAATTTGTTTTTAATAATTATTATATATAAAAAGCAAATAATTGTTTTTTTTTACATATTTTAGCGAAAAAAAATGGAATCATGAGCAAAAAAAATTGCTCCTCATAACAAGGTTGCGAAATGAACCCGATTTTTGCGATTTTTGAATAGAATGTTGTACAGAGTTTCCATCGGAACTCTCTGATAAATTCAAGAAATTATCTAGTAAAATTTTAAATTCTTTGCTGTTCATTTTTTCTTGTTTCATAACAAAACAGAAATTTTTATATGATGCATAGCATCACCAACATTTCATATTGTTGAAATAAACAAAGCACATGGTTGCATTGTGTTGTAACTTTGCATACGTACATCGTTTGAACACAGTAGCAAAACTGTATACAAACTTTGTATTGATACGTTTTGGAAGTCAGCCATAATATGCTGCCTCTTTTAATAGAAGAGTGTTTAGTATCCTTCTTGCAACATATTTGAATTTAAATCAAAATTGTTGTTCACACATTATTTACTCACGAGATGTGCGAATGCGGTTTAATTTACTTTTAGGTACAACTTACTTTTCGAGTTGAATTTATTTCCACTTAAGGAATTCTCATTTAATTTTTTTTCTCACATGCAACCAATCAATGTTATCGAATACCAGTCATTTGTTGTTATTGACGTTGTGGTCATATTAGTCGTTGCACTAACAATCCTGCTAAACAGCTCGGTTAGTTATAAGGTTTTGTTGTATGTAGTTGTCGTAGCAGTTGCAACTGTTACTGCATTAGGAATCAATAGAAGCAACAGATGAATAAACAGAAAACAACAATAAATAAGAAGAAAAATGAAACTAGTTGTGCACATTCTTTGGCAACATTTATTCCTCGTACTTGTAAATTGTGTGGCATATGAGAAATTGTTAAGAATAATAATAAAGTGGCAATGTCGGTGACATTCATAACTGATTTCATGTTTTACCTTAAATATGAACTCGTACAATTCCATGTCACTACCAAACAAGAAGCAGCAAGCAACACCAATAACCAACAATACATACATACAACATTGTGTTACTAGTTGCCATAATTGCCACAACAGCTTACACACTCGTAGTTAGATGGTTGCTGCAACTTCGTACTTGATAGTTGCATACACATTTTTACCACTTTTATACGGTTTTTGTTTTTAATTTTTTCTTTTTGATGTCATAAATAGCATGTGTTTTACATTTTAATTTATACCATTTAAGCTTAACTAATGCAACAACAAACAGCAAACAACAACAAAAAAATGTATAGAAAAAGAAAACTATTCGTATATTTATTCGTTTGTACTTTAACTGGTTGCAGATACCGACTTTGCCTCAAATGCTGCGGTATTTTTAGTGTTAATATTTATAGTCGACTATATTCTATATTTATAATGATACGAGTATCAAGCCATCGAATAGCTTAGATGTTTGTTGTTGTTGTTGCTGCTGCTGTTGCTGCTAAATATAAATTTATGCCATTTTTCTATTAGTTCTTGTGATTTGGCTTGTAAGATGAAACTTAAAATAGATCGTGGTGATACAAGTTCTCTTAGTTCGCATTAGGTACGAGTGCCTGCCAGCCTGCCTGCTGCTTTGAAGGAAGAAATGTCACTTAGGAATTTGAAAATTTGTTGTTATCGTCGGCTGATACTAGATTTTTTCATTACTGTAATTATTAAGATTTGATTAGGAAAAGGATCTTGTCTATTAAAAACTTTTATGTGTCTGTTCATAAAAATATCTTTATAAAATTAAAAAGAATATTTATTTTTGGATCTTCTTCTTTTTAAAAACTGCTTTTAAAACCTGCAACATTGAAAAGTTAATGAACATTGTTGCAAGCATCCTATCGCTTACAGGAGAGATATTGAAGCCAATGAGATAACAAAAATGGCAGATGATGAGCTTTCATGCAGTTTTTGACGACTTCCCTAATGACATTTTCTTTTCTAAAAAATGTGATTTTTTACATTTTCTTAATAGGAGCGATAAATATATTTTTTTAAATATAATTGATCATTGAACATTGTATTGTTGCCCTTTTTTATTAAACAACACTACATAGGCCACCAGTTTAATGGTTTCTTATAGAAAAAAACTCTCATGCAACACATTCCTTTTTTCGGTATCACAGGATATTCAGCATGAATATCAGGATCCTTATCGTCCACAAGACAGACCCTCTTACATTGTTCCAGAAAGCCGTGCATTCCTAAACACGACAGCGAGACATTTAAACATCACCCATGACCACGGCAATGCCAATAATAGAATATCAGGATCTTTACCGACAACAAGACTGTATTTGGGCCCCTCTTACATTGTCCAAGAATCCGTGCATCCCTAAACGGGAGGGCGAGACATTCAAACAGCACCCATGACCACGGCATTGCCAAAAATAGAGGCTCTGCTCCCAGGATAGAAAATCGACGCACCCTGTATTATTCCCTTTCGGTTTGGAAACGAAAGCTTACGGCCCACTTTGATAGTCTGGCGAAAAAACAGGTGACTTAAAGAGCCCACCTGCATGACTTCCAGGCTCCTATGTCCCAGTATACACACGAACCGCATTAGCACTCTTTTTATATTGCCGTAGGGAGCAATTGGGCATTATGGTGGAGTCTATTACGGCACCCTGTAGGTTTGCAATCACGCCAATCGTATGAGTCTCACGTCACACGATTTCTATAGGAGTTGTCTGGACTACGAGAAGCAGGAGGAGGAGACTTTTCGTAGTATATCTGTTTTTTACTAGGGTTGCTAAGTGCTTGCGTGGTCGAGTTAGCGATTTACGGACTTTGTTCTTTCATCAGGGATGGTAAATAGTTATAGGCGTAAAGCTCTTATCTAAACGCCCACTACCTCCTCTTTTTTCTTTCTTCTCTGCCCTCTATACTCTTCTGTTTCTCAGTCTTCTTTTACTTTCCCTATCTTGCACAGTTTGTTAGAAAAATTGTGCTCTTTTATTTCATCAAATAAGCTTTCTAACTTTAAATCTGAGAGCTCATTCAAAGCTTTTTTTATATTTTATTGTTATTAAATAAATTTTAGTCAAGAAAACAATTTGGAATTTTTTACTTTACAAAACTCACTTTTGAACTTTAAGCTCAAAGCTTATATAAAGCTTTTGTAACTTTCTATATACTTGTGTAATTTGCAAGAAAAATGCGAAGTAGTTCCTTAAAAACACTCTAAGAACATTTTCTGGCCTTGTGTTAAATGAAGTGCTTTGCAGGTCTTAAACAAAAACCTTTAAGTTTTCGGGAAAAGAGTTTGTAAACATACCTTTTTGAGCCTATGAACTTTTATTTCTAAGTATTTTGCATGACAGAATGTAAGAATTTTTATTATAAATACCCAGTAGAATTTTTTAAAAATATTTCCGTAATATGTATTAAAAAAACAAGTACAAAAATAAAATGTTGTACGGAGCTTAAAAGCTTCTTAGCGATAATCTTGTCAGCTTTCCCCAAAATAAAAGCTTTAATTTTGAAGCATTTTATCAACGGAAATTTGGCAATTTGATACGTTAAAAGCTTTTGCTAATTGATTTAAATATTTTCTTTGGATTTTTAGAGATATATTTTCAATTTCATATTCTAAGTATTTTCATAGCAATAGTAGCCTAAAAGCTCAATAAAATATATACAATATAATAAAAAGTCATCTTGAGCTAGACTTACATATTGTGAAGCTTTCGTGCTTTCAAAGTTTTTTCTTTAAGTTCAAAAAAAAAAAAACTAAAACCAAATGACGGCATTCGTTAACGATCCAAATTTCAAATTAAACTTTATACAAATGTATGGAAATTAAGATCGGTATGGAAAAAACCATGATTTACCTTCTAAGACTCAAAAATCTTTCACGAACTGCTGTCAAAATTAAATTTTTTTTCATATCTAAACTAAACTGCCAACTTTGAAAATTATTTGCTTCAATTACTTTGAAAAATTTTCATTCTTTGCGTAATTTTTTATTTTAATTAATGAATAAAATTTTATGCTTAATTTATTCGGACATACCGATCTAACATTGGTGTCGCAGACGTTGAATCCGAACTGGAGACATAACTGTGATAGCCTTCTGACTGGGCATACGACGATTGCTTCTGATGATGATACAAGACAGGATTATCGTAAAATGAGTTCGATCTCATGGTGTATTCCTCCAAACCAGCTTTAGTTAGGCCGCACTGATCGCCAATATCATCCTGTAAGAAGAGAAGGCAAAAAATAAATATTGAAAAATTAACATATAAACTTGCCACAAATATTTTATAGCAGCACAAGAGTGTTTGTGTTGAAGATAAACTGTTTGTTACGCATAAATAAAAAATTAAACTAAAATAAGTTTGTGTTGCCTTCATTTAACTTTTCTGACTGTTTGCTCTTTTGCTTTATCTATATTTTTTTCTTTTACATATAAGAAAAGTGTTGCAAGTTTGTAAATTACCTCTTACACGTATGTATGTACCTGGAAAAAACTGCGTGTTCTAATTTTGCAGCATATAACGAACGTACAGCAAACAATCAAGTGTTTATTTGTTGTGCCAGTACCAGTGTGTTGCACCAACAGTCAGTAATGAAAAACGAAATAGAAATAAATACACGTTGCTGCATGCGGCCGTTAGAAAATAAATTATTGCAGATTCTTTGTCTTGTTGCAAAATGCGTAAATTTTCATTTTTCATTATTAGTTTTTTTCTCTCTTTTTCGAGCACAACTTCTCTAACGATCGCATTGTTTCGATAACATTTGATAAAATAGAGTCATGTTTTTATTGTGTCTTCTATAAATTTTATAGCCTACAACAAACAGCATTGGGAACATGCAGTAAAATGTTGCAGAAACAGATTAAAATGGGAAAGTATGTCTTATTAAAATATAGAGAAATTCCTAAAAGATCAAGAGACAATGATATCGCTGTTGAAATATTGTTTGATATTTTTGTGGCAGTATGTTTGCATGTCAAATACCAGCCACATACGAGTACTTATAAGATCGAATGATAGTGGCAATAAAAATTTTAAGAAGAGCATACTTTTTAAAAAGTACAACTAAACTTCAATTCATTATAATTCTAATAAAAAGACTTAAACAAATTATACTTCGGTCTAGTATAAAAACTAACTGTTCGGACTTGTAGAAAATTAAAAAAAAAAATGTTATTTTTTAAATTTAGCGCTTTGCTCACTGTGTAGTTCCTTTTGTCGGGGCACTTTTTATAAGTGAACTAGTCATACCCGGTGTGCTTCGCTACGATAATCGTTATAAAATGAAATCAGCATTTATTAGTGAAGGTATATACATACATAAATTTATGGAGGATTGTGACTTTCTAGTACGAAATTTGCTCTCCTAGAGTAACCTTCTACGCGCCCCTATTCAACTAGTTTTCTGCTTGACTATGCAACTTATCTTTAAAGCAACCCCCGCAAAATTTAATAATTTAGTTTTGTAGTTCTCTATGTACACGCCCCCTTTTTATAGCTGCATTCTAACGCTGGGTAAAGCACTCAATTGCCAGAGTAAAGTACATGAAAAGACCCACTACTGAATTTCTCTATATTTATATAATAATTCATAATGATTCATAAACATATTGTACAAGAGGTACCTGTCGCACCCCTCTTACAGCTTCACGAATACACATACATACATTTTAGAGAGTCTCACTATTAAAGTTTCCCTCATATATAATGATTAGTAATCACTTTGTATGGGGGTTCCCGTTTTTCCTCCTACTTTACATACATGCTTTTCCTCGAATATCCATATTATTACTATTGTAACTTCCCACATATTTGGAATTGGGATTTCCTTAATATTATAGTTCCACAGGTATAGAATGACTAATAATTACTTTATATGGGCAGTACCCGTTGTTCTCCCTCCTATACCTCCACACATTCATTTCTGTAGTAACTTTCCATATATTTCAAGAGTCTCACTGTGTTAGCTCCCCGGATATAGAATAATTAATAATTACTTTTAAAGGGGAGGTGCCCGTGTCCCCCTGTTATATGCCAGTGATATTTATCACTTTAGCGCTATAGCAATTTCGAGGGTGACAAATTTTGAGGAAGTAACGGTCTTCCCTTCCTACAACTGCAGGCTTTTGCTTGAATACATTCAGTTTTACACTATTCCAGTTCTCCAGACGTATAATAATTAATATGAAGGGGATAATTGTCTCCCCTTCTTATACTTTATTGCTTCTGCTTGAACTTTCATTCTTATAGTAGCGCATATTAAATATGAATGGTCTCACTATTATAGTTCTCCAGATATAGAATAATTAATAAGTGCTCTGAGAGGTGGGTACCCGTCTCGCTCCTCCTCATGCTCATGCTGGAATGTATATTTTATTCCGTAGAAGGGTACATTAAATTTTGGTTAGTAACACTGTTTTAGTTGTAGAGATATAGAGTAATTGATAATTACTTTGTATGGGGGTGCCTTTTGGCCCCCTTCCCCGGGCCTTCAGAAAGACTAATAGAACATTTGAAATCGATCGGTCTTGTCGTTTGGCAAACACACGATAATTTTATAGCATATATTTATTGAAAAAATTTAAAAATAAGGAAACCGGAAATTTAAAAATAATTTTTTTGTCTCAAACTCAATGAGAAGTTTGTATAGTGAAGTTCAGAAAGTAAAACTCAATACGGGTTTTCTCGCAAAAATATTTCAAGAGAATTTTGTTAAAAAAGCTAAAAAAAAACAACTTTCATCAACAAGATTATTTCGTATATGATTTAGACCGAATTCGCACAGGGAAATTTTTTTTCAGAAGCTTTATTTAAGCTTGAGAAGGTTAGAGAAGGGAATACAAATTTTATAAAGCTTTTGCATAAACAAGGAGGCGCAAAGTGCTGTCATAATTTGAATTGGATGTAATTTTTGCAAATGGTGCCAAAAACAGAACAAAATTTCCATTTCTGGTGCGCAGAGAAGTGGAGTTTTCCATGTTATTTGAGAACTTTTTTATGTTAGAACAATAAAAATTCTCGTATGCCATACGCATACGTGACTTGCTTTTAAGAAACTTTAATTTTACATACGGTCAACAAACATCATATTGAAAAAGTTGTGAAAGGCGTGAAATAAACATGAATACTGATGATGTCCTGTGGTGGCCTAATAAACAAATTCGTTTTGGATTAAAGATCAATTTTGATCGAAATAAAAAAGATCATTAAAACATAATAAGAAAAAAGCTTAATTATCAATATTGTTATTATATGTAAGTACAAGAAACAGCAAATCAGTTCATTAATATGAGGAATACGTACGAGTACTCACTCGTATTTCAATGAATTTCTTACAACTTCCACCTTTGCAAATCACTATAATTTTTCTTTACAATGTTTTTAATTGCCACGCTGTTGGCAAAACACAAGCCAACTATGGCTTTTCAATTATTCCACAGAAACTTTTTTTATTATTATTATTATTTTGTTATTCAAGAGCATCTTTAAAATTATAACAAACCAAAATAACCGCCAAAAATTTAAAAAAAAACTTATTTTCTTTTGTAAAATTTGCTTAAGTTGCTTGCAGCAAAAAAAAAAAAATAAAATTTGTGACCGGAGAAGCAAATGAAAAGTTTCTTTTGATGCGCTTCATGGACACTGTAGAGAGTGGCTTTCAAACGGTCATTAACTGAAAGTAACGAAAAAGTTTGTTTTTTTCCTCCCGTGAATCTGTGAGGCAAGAAACAATAGACCACAATGATAAAATAAACAAAATCTGTAGAAAGGCAATAATGACAACCAAAAGAGTATCATCACTTTAATTTAATTTAATAATAGACTTTAAAATGAAAATATTAAAATTGTAAAGCACAGCAATGCAAATAACATTCGTATTGAAGAGAAATTACGAGTCTTTATAAAAAAAATTTGCTTGTTTTGATAGTCAATCTGGGCTTTAATTTAATACGTACGAGTATTGAAGAAAAATATCTCTTTGTATTCATGTTACATGTTGAATTCCCAAATATTGGTTTCGTACCAAAATAATAGTGACTGGGAAAAGGAAGGGGACCTCCAGTGGATTTTCTTTTTATCTTGTCTATATTGTTTATTGGTAGACTCATCCGGATGCATATTCATCGTTTCAGATATATAGATTAAAGACAAGTCTTTGCTGTCAAAAAATAACGAAAGAATTATTGAAAAACGGAAATAATTGAACCCAAAACAGTTGAAATCAGGGTTCCGAAACTTTCATGTGTAAGCGCTAAAATTGATTTTTTTTCATTTCTCACAAATGAGATTTCTAAACATATCCCACTTTAAGTTATTAATTTATCTTAGGCTATTATCGAATCCTAAAAAAATTAAAAAAAATTGATGCTAAATTTAAAAAATCTCAATTACTCGTATAAAAGGTCACTTGCATTTTCACGGTGGGACATGCATGTATATAAATAAATTAATATAACTTTTAAACTATTAAATACCCCATTACGAGTACTTAATTTCTAATAAAAAATTCATAATTTAGTATAAAAATTAAAAAAAATGGGTTTAAATAAAGAAATTGGCATTAAAAACGGGCACTTCCGGTTTTACAGTGCGACATGCATGTGCATGATAAGTGAACCATTGAAATAGGAAAAAAATACATTATCATCCTACGATAGGCCATATGTGTATGAAGAAGAGTCCACTTTTTTAATTATATTGATTGATTTGATATGATTATTTCATGACTCAAGCTGTAATCAACATGTTGACGAATATAATTTTTAGTTTAGTTTATTAAAGTTGCTCCATGATCATTTGACCACTATGGATCGACAAAACAAAAGCATTTATGAAAATCAATTTACTGTAGCGGCAGTTCTTTTTAATATAAAGAAATATTTAAAATTTTATTTCTTCAATATTTCCCCAGAACTTCGACTGGTAGAGAATTTTATTTAATGAAATAAATTTTATTGAAATAAAATTTTTCCTGCCATCGACGTATCATCGCAACATATTCAGTCCCGAAAATATTGCTTCTGTTAGTGAAAAAGTGGCGGATAATCCAAATTTGTCGATTCCATGGCGTTCTCTGCTATTGGGTCTAAAATACATCATAATGAGCCGTAAGTCATTACGGTGTATTTCACATTTGCCTTTGCACCTTCATCCATATAAAGTCCAACTCCATGCAACAATTAAAGCCCACTGACAATTCACAACACCATAGATATGCTGATTGAGTGCTAGAGAGAGCAACAGGCTTTTAATGCTGATTTTTCGAAAAAAAAGTTTGCTTCAGCGATAAAACTCATTTCTCACTCGGTGGTTACGCCAACAAGCAAAATTGTTGCATATGGGGCTCAGAGAATCCAGAAGTGATTATGGAAAAGCCATTGTATGACTGTTTGGTGCACACTACGGTCTGAAGGCGTCTTGGGGCGGTATTTGTTTGAAAACGATGCTTGAAGAACCGTTACCGTCAATTCAGAGCCCTGTAGCCGTATGATAACCGACTTTTTTTGGCCTTCAATTGGACAAGGTGTAGTTTCAACAAGATGGTGCCACCAGCCACCACAACTCAACCGATTTATGCTTTATTGCATGGAAAGTTTCCAGAACATGACGTCAAATGGTCATCAAGATCATGTGATTAGAAGCCTTTAGATTTTTTGTGTGTCTATGCTGATAGGAGCATTTCAAATGCAACATTCGTCAAGTTATTGCGGAGATACTGCCGAAATGTGCAAAAAAGTGGTCAACAACTTATCTTAAAAGGATCCACTGCTGTAACCAATATAGAGGCGGTCATTTAAATGACAGTGTATTTCATACGTAATGGCAAAGTCCAGGCATTATAATATGTGTGCGTTTTATTAAACTTTATTTTTGATAACGAAAAATGGATAACCCTATATTTATTCATTGACCTTTATTTTATTTTGTCTTGGTTTATTTTATTTTAATTACTTTATTATTATTTTTTTGTTTCAGTTGAACTATATTGGCTACCAAATGATAATAGTTTTGGTTGGCGCGAGTTAAAATCTCATCAGACTTCATTAGACAATGATGTGTATTAAATCAAACAAGTTTATTTTATTTGAATAATATAAAATTGTTAGAGTTTTTTAAATAATATAATTTAATTGAATAAAATAAAATAATTTTGATGTAATGATTTAATTAAAATTAATTGATTTAATTAAAATTATTTGATTTAACGAAATAAATTATGTAATGAAATTAAGTAAACGTATTTGATTAAATAAAATAATTTTGTTTTATGAAAGCAAATACACATATTTTACTAATAATAATCATACTCAACAAGATTAAATCTCCGTTGATCCCACTGTCTTATGTTGCCTTATGGTAAAAATTATTATATAATTTTTTTTATAGAGACAACCTTTGTTTGTCTTACATGTAATACGTTGTATGCACCATATCTAATTCAATATAAAGTTATGATTATTTCATATCTATTTCTTTTTTTATATTTATGTATTTATTGTGTTTGCATTTGTATGCCAATAACTTAAATATCTGATTTTTTTTTCTATACGGACGGTTTTTTATTTCATTATGCGATTACAAATTTTCATCTATGATATACGAAGTTGATTTTGTTGTTGTATTTGAGCTTGCAAAGTATAGTTATAAAAGAAGCGATTTATGTGTACGATGAAACCAAGCCCCCTTTAAGCCGTCCAAGCAACAACAACAGCAACATTTGCTAAACAAACAAAGTAACTGCCAATTTTATTTAATGTTGCTGTCGTTTGCTTGCAATGATTATAATAAAAATAAATATTAATAGAGAAATATGTATAAATTTTCATTAAAAAAATGTAAAACAATGGAAAAAGGTTGTTGCTATTTGTTGTGTAAGTCCCCCTTTCAGTAAGAACTTCTTTCTAATAAATTTAATAGTGGGGGAATTGTATGTCTACTTATGGCCACAAATACAAAAATTATTTCTAGATCTTTTAATGATCTACTAAAATTATTACAACTCTATTCATTGCAGTTTTCTTTATGTATAAGTGACTATGGCGTGTTCTTTTCTAAAAAAAAGTGTAAGATTTTTTGCCCTTTCAAGAAAAAATGGGAAATTTGTGTTCTTTAATAACCGTAATCCTACAAGGGAGGTAATTTTATTTTAATTAGATTGAAACAAAGAATTTTTCAATAAATTTATCAACAAAAACGTACATTCTTTTCACAAAAGTGCATGCCACTAGACTTGGTTTAATACGAAAAATAATTATTTACAATGATAATTCAAATGCTGCCATTAATCAGACGCCATTTCGTTGTCGTTTGATATGAATTTATTTTATTTCCTTTTTTATCACTATTTATTTTTTTGCTCATAATTTCTTGTAGTACCCGTGTTAATTCGCTTTCATATTTATTTTGCCTTTGGCCTGTGGAACATGTAGTTTTAGTTGCATATTTTAGTTGTCGCCTCTTGGTGGACAACTTAAGTCTTTCAACAACTTAAGGCTTGTGACAAAAACATTTGGCGCCAGAAAACACTTTCGGGAAATATGCTTGACTGACAAACTGATGTCATATTTTGTCATTTGTTTAAACCAAGAAGTTTTTTTTTTGTTTGTTACTCGTATTGTTAATTTTTTGCCACAATTAATAATCTGATTATGGCAGTTCAACAAAACAAAAGCAAAATCTGAATAAATTACCAAGAGTTTTTTTTTTAATCTCTTTTTGTATTTTTTAAGACTTTTTTATGGTTAATAAAATCTAATTTCTAGATTTTTAGTCATCATATTCTTGTATGTTAAATAAACCAAATTAATCCAATTTCAAATGCAAAATGAGGCATATAGCCAGACAACTATGGATGAAATCTATGTGTCACAGTGGCTCGAATATATTCGCAATTTTTTTTTCTAAAAAAATGCTAATTTTTTTGCCCTTTCAAAGAGAAAAAAGGAAATTCATTATTCTTCAATAAGCGCAAACTTTTGAGAAAGGACTATATACATAATCCTCTATGGTAGTTAAACTTTTTAAATAAGAACGATTAATAGTTTTTTTTAACAAATTGGTCAACAAAATATTAGACCTTTTACAGAAAACCAAATGTCATATGCAACCACAGAAGCTTTTTTGCGGGCTACACTAAAAGAACAAAATGTCTTCGGGCTGATATATAACCTAATAACATAATAAGGATATGACTTATATGGTTGCAATGATAAAAGAGTTGTATATTACATGACGAGACATTGGAATATGTACTGCCTGGCTCACATATGCACAGTAGGATCAGGTGCATTTTGGGCTACATGCTGACTGACGGCACATGATATGATCTCTTAACTTTCAGATCTATTGGATTAATCCTTATCCTAATTGCAGATGGCCTTAAGGCTGCGCAAAAGTTATAATGAGTTGTAAGTAATTGTTAAGGCAGGTACAGATAACAATAAGGATCGTATAGTTTTTAAGCCAATAATAACATTTAGAATTGTAACCATAGTTTTTTTTTGCAAAATCAGATCACAACATTATCGTAGCAAACAAAGCGCTTGAACATCTCTTCTTTATATGAATTAGAAGCTAAAGTAAGAACATAATTCTTGATAAACAAAATATTAGCAGCAAACACTGCTTTTCTTCAACAGAATATATGGTTGCAGGGATCATAATAAGGTTGATACAAACATGCCACTTTAATCACACTTATCATTATGAAATATTAAACAAAACAAGAAACAGTGTTTACCACAAATGAGATACTAGTAGCAAACATTTTTTGCTGCAAGAATATATATACTTAGAGAGATAATAATGAAGTTGATGCAATCATAACATTTTAGTTTCTATTCTATTAATGAAACATGTGCAATAAAAAACAAAATGAGAAAGTTACATGTTCTATTTACAAAATATTAACAAGCAGCTATTTTTACTACAATTAAACATGATTGCAGAGATCATAATGAAGCTAATGTGATTTTAATTATATTTTTTTAAGGTATTAACAACAAACATTTTTTGTGCACTATATTATGGTGCACGAGATCATAATAAGGTTGATTCAAGAGTCCCAGTTTTATTGCTATTATAATCATGAAATATAAGACAGAATAGAAAACGACATTTTCACTCGATGAGATACTAGCAACAAACACTTTTTGCTGCAACAAAATATATATTTGCAGAGGTCATAATAAAGCTGATACAATCACGACACTGTAATCACCATTCATTTAATGAAATAACAGACAAAAAAGAGATTAAAATTTTTGAATGAAATTTTGATATTAACAATAAAATTTTTTTGCTGCAACAAAACATGATTGCACAGATCATAATATAACTAATGCAATTAATCCACTTTAATTACCATTCTTTCAATGAAATATAAGACTAAATAGGAGATTGGCATTTTCTAGCTATAGAATATTAACAATAAACATGTTTGGTGCTTTATAATATATGATTGCAGATATCATAATAACTCATAGCTGGCGAAAGCATTACACCTTAATTCCTCTTCTCTAGATGAAAAATGAGAAAGTCTCTTTTTATATATGTTTTCAATAACAAACATTATTTTGTGCCACAATAAAATTTATTGTTGCACACAACATAATATTGTTGTCACAACCGTGGTACTTTAATATTATCAATACACGTTTAAAACCTTCAAAACAAAATGTCTGATGTTTTGTATGTTTAAAATATTTAAAAATTATCATGACTTTTTTCCATGACAATGTATATGCCTGCAAAGATCATACAAAAAAAAAACATTTTTATAAATAAAATCTCTGAAAATATCAGGATTATGACTCTTTACATGTCTTATAACTTTTGTTGTAAGAAAATAAGCATTTTATGAATCAAAGTACGCAGCAGTTCCAGGTTTCTTCCATACATTGAATACCACGTCCTTTTAATGCTTCTTTGGAAATTCTTTTTTCTTTTGTTTTGTAAAACTATTTTAATATGCATATTAATTGCATTCCCATAAAAGGCTTAAAATATTCTACAATTTCTCTCATTATGGCCCTTATTAATAAAAAAAATAAATAAATAAATAAATAAGAGACAGGTGCCTTGTTCCACTTTTCCTGCAAGAGCCTTGAAGCCATAATTAAAGTTCAATCAGCTGGATACACTCCGCCAAATAAACTTAAGCAGAAAACAAAATTTAAACTTATTAAAATTGTTAATTTCTTTACAAGCAGCAGCTCTACTGTTGCCAAACTGTTACAATTTAAGCACAAAGAAATTTTAATTTGGCAACTGTTAATATCTTGTGGCACATGAAGAACATAAAACGAAAAAAAAAAACAGTGGCCAAAAAAGCCAAAGACATGACCAGAATAATCAGTGTTAAAGCTTAACTTTTGTTAAAGTTTAGTTGGCAGACTTTTCAATTCCTCTTTAGTAATGCTTTTGCTTATTTGTTGTTATTGTTGTTGTTATTGTTTTCTTGTCAATGTTTTCACTAACTCTGGCTGGATACTCTGACATGTCTTAAAGAGATGTCGATCTTGAGGCAACAAGACACAGTTCAATAGAGGAGAAAGTTTTTCTTATTTTTTACATTTCTTTGTTATTGTTCTAAATTTAAAGATGAAGCTCGTCCAAACGTACAATAGCCACTAGTAGTTGATGTTGCAACATCTGCTGCTGCGAGGATCGTTGGCGCAGACATGATGATTTTTTTCTCTCGCAAATTGAAAGATGTCGGTATATTGTTGCTTTATTGACAATGAGTGATGAAAATTATTCTGATAGAATAGAAATCAGCGACGTAAATTTGCGCTAAGGCTTAAAGAAATTCTTAGTTTTCGTTTGACATTTATGTTGTCGAAAGGTCCTTTGAAAAAATTCATTCAAAAGATAATTTATAAAGGGATATTTTTCAAAAGGCACTTTTTCGAAAGAGACATATTTATAAGGAAATTAAAAAGAGGATATTTGTATAAAAAACATTTTTCATCAAACTCCTTTTTTATAAAATTACAGATCTTAAAAATTGCCTTTTTTTGAAATAGTACTTTCTTGTTGATGTAGTTTCTTAAAAGGTACTTTATTTGAAAAAGTACGTTTTTCACGTTAATGTTGATTTTGATTGACTTTGATTTCCATAGAATAATTTTTAAGGACATTGCACTATAGGACGTGCTTCTATTTAAAAAAAAACACTTTTTTCCACAAGGTACTTTCGTTAAAACAATATTTCAGTTAAGAAGGTACCTTTTTTAAAAGCTTTGTATATAGAGGTACTTTTTTTGAAAAGTTACTCTCTTTTTCAATACTTAATAATATTTATTAAAAATTATTTAAAAAAATTATTTACAAAAGCACTAAAGCAGGGTTTGTTTACGCTGAATCGTGAATACTTAAACGGAAGACAAAAATCTTCCACACAGTGGTCTCAATACGAAAATTTGGGAGAATGCATGTGGAGAATCATCATCAAATTGCAAGCGTCTAAGCACATTAATAAAAACACCACCCTCATACATTGGTTAGGGGGTCGAAAGCTGTTATACCTGGAGTAATTTTTTGAAACGAAAGGCTCTTTAATTTTTTCATAATTTTTGGTGCCCCCTGAATTTGTAGGCGCTCAAGGGATATAAAGGAATCAGTGGCGCTATAGAAATTAAACGCATTTGTTCATTGCAGTGCGTCGTCAAATAGAGCATACCATAGTACTTTTAGACAAACTCTTTTCCATTTTCCTCGTACTGTGGATTCGACTAATATTTAGGAGATTAAGGAAATATTTTTTCTTTTTTTTCTATCGCACAAGTAATGAATAGTAAAATTCCGACAGTTGCTGACACACAAAAAGGTTCTTCTTTTGTAAAGGTACTTTTTTGGTTTTGCCTTATTTTTTCTAATGAACCTTTTCTAATGAACCTTTTTAAAAAAATCCATTTTTAAAATGGTATATTTTTTAATAGGGTACTGGTTTCTGCAAGGTACTTTTTTAAAATTGTATTTGTGTCACAGAGTACTTTTTCTAAAAAGGTATATTTTTCGGAAAAAAATTATATTTTTCTTATATATATTTCTGCTTATTGTAAAAAAGGATATTTTTCAGAAAATTTTCTTGTATAAAAGTTACGGTTTAAAAGAAATGTGCGTTTTTTTAAAAATTTAATTTTAAAAGAGTTTTTTTGAAAGATAATTTTCCCTTAAAGAGGTCCTTTTTAAGAGGTAAATTTTTTTATATATGATTTGATGGAAATTTTTGTTAAAATGTATTATTTTAAGGAGAAATTTTTTTAAAAGGTACTAAAAAATTACTTTATTAAAAAAGTACTTTTTAGGGAAATATTTTTTAATATATTACTTTGAATATGTATTTCTTAAAATAGAACCTTTTTCAAGATTCTTGTTGTTTTAATTTACTTTTTAAATATCGTGCCTTGCAAAAAGGTACTTTTTAAAAAGCCATTTTTTTTAAATAGTACTTATTTGGACATTACTCGTACTTTAAATGGCACTATTTTTTAAAAGGCTTTTTTTGAAGAGGGTAGTCTTGAAAAAGATAACTTTTTTAAAGATGTACTATTTTCAAAATGATAATTTTTAAAAAAGGTGCACATCTTTAGAAGGATTTCCGCATAATACACTTTATAGGAAAAGTACTTAAAAACGGTCTTTTTTTTTCTTATTGGAAAAGAGTTTTTTTTTGGAAGCCATACCTTTTATAAATTTTTTTGGATATTTTTTTAAGCAAATTATGACATTTTAAAAGGTACCTCGGCCCAATGGGTAGTTTTCAAGAAACACTTGAGAGTCCTTAAAAAGTTTTATTATCATTACGACGAAATTATAAATTTAAAAGAAATTCAAGACAAACATGCAACAAAAATGTCATCCAGAAGCAAAGAAAAATCTCAATATTTTCGTTAAAAGCATTTTTATTTAAAACAGATGCGCTGGAAAAACTAAAGCTTTGATTATTTTATTTATTTTTAATAATTCAGGTTCAGTGAAGCAGCTTTTAATTCAGCAACGACGCCAGACTGCAATAGATAGAGAATGTTTTTTACGTACGACTATTTCAGTTTGATAGTTTCCTTTTGAAGCTGAAGACTGGATGGAGTGTGATTTAAGTCAATTTAAATTTCCATTTACACGACTTAATTTGACAGTAAAATGTATAGTGTGGCACGCAAATGTTGATTATTTCTATTTCATGATGTTGGGGTTTGCTGTGCTCAAAATGTTTGATGACTAAAATAAAAAAAAAAGTAAAAACATGTTGACGTACGGTGTGATTTGATTTGAAATTTCCCCGTAACATAATGTGGCGTGAGTCATGCAGTTCAATTTTCTTTTTTGTCATTGTGCTGGCTTGAAAGGATCATCAGGCCCCAATGGCCTTTAATTTTCAATTTTTTAAATGCAACAATTTTCCATTCCGCATTGAACGAACGGCAGGCAGTATTTAAAATATAAAATAAATATATTTTATATTTCTCTGGTTTTTCTAATGGCACTGAAATGTTTGTTTGTAGTGGCTTCGCTTTGTTTTCTTTTTTATTTATAATTTTGTCTGACACGTTTGCTCGAGTTTTCATTTAAATTTTAATAATTTTTTTCTTACTTGTTTGCAATCGCTTTAACGATTTGCAAATACCAACGTGAATTTGTTTTTATATCTATTACGAATTATTTTTTTGTCCAATTTTTTGAACTGCATTTGACCGTTACTTCAGGAAATCTAAGATGCAAAATGAATGTCACGATCATAACGTTACAATATATTTCATGTTGTTTGTTCATGTTAATTGCATACCAAATTAACAATAGAATAATCAAAAAAATTTTAATAATGGTTTCTTTATGCTAAATATTTTGTATTGTTGTTGTCAAAAAGATCTGCACAAAACACAAAATAAATTGAACAACCTGAATGACAAGAGTCCTAAATATTTTAAACCACTTTTATAAATTTATTACCTGCACACGGCATTAGTTCCAATTATAATCAAATTGTAATTTGGAAAAAATATTCTGAGAAAAAATTCCTGGCAAAAAGTAACTTTTTAAAAAGTATCCTTCCTGGAAAGGACCTTTTCAAAATTTTATTCTTATTCAAGAGCATCTTTTTAAAATTTACTTTTCTAAAAATTAGCCACCCAAAAAATTGAGAAGGAACTTTTTAAAAAGTACTCTTAGCTTTTTTAAAGGACCTTTTAGCAAAATATATAAAAAAATAAACTCGCGTTTTAAGAGAGTATATATTCTTTTTAAGAAAGTGTCTTTGAAAATGTACCCTTTTAAATAGTACCGTTCTAACAAGACTATTTGAAAAAGATTCTTTTTGGAAAAGTACCTTGGAAAGAGAACTCTTTGGCAAAAAGTAAAAATACCTCTTAGAAAAATTACAGAGTATCATTTTAAATTGTATCTCGTTAAAGAAGCTTTTTAAATAGTACGACTTTGAACATTTAAAAAAAGTACCTTTAAAAGTACCCTTTTACAAACAACCTTTTTAAAGAGTAAACATATTTTTTTAGAGAGTATTCTTGTAAAGAATATCGTTTTATAATATGAATTTCAGGAATTTCTTTTAAATAAATTGACCTTTGGAGAAAGTGCATTTTGAGAAAAGTACCTTTTAGAAAAAGTACCTCTTGAAAAAAAACACCTTTTGGAAAATATACCTTTTAGGAAAAATTCTTTACAGGAAAAGTATCTCTTAGAAAAATTAACTCTTAGGAAAGCTATAGAGTAACTTTTTAAAAGTACCTTGTTAAAATGGAACTTCTTAAACTGTACTTTCTTCAAAAGGACCTTTTTACAAACATACTTTTTAAGAAAGTATCATTGTAACCTTCTAAAAAGGACCTTTCTAAGAAATACCTTTTTTAAAAGTTTGAAAAGTGGCATTTAGAAAAATTCCTTTCGGTATGTTTTTTGGAAAAAGAACTTTTAGAAAAAGTACATTTAAGAAAAATCAATTTTCAGTCAAAATAACTTCTAGGAAGAATATCTTTGAGAAAAAGTACCATTTGGAAAAAAGTGTCTTTTCGTAAAGAAAACATTTCACAAAAAATACACTTTAGAAAAAGTACCTTTTATTAAAAACACCTTTTAGAAAAAGTACCTTTTAGAAAAAGTACCTTTTAGAAAAAGTACCTTTTAAAAAAAGTACCTTTTAGAAAAAAGCACCTTTTATAAAAAGTACCTGTTAGAAAAAGTACCTTTTAAAATAAACACATACGCAAAAATGTTGTTGAGGAAAATTGTTTTTTAGGCTCAACTAGTTTTCCAAAAAGGATTTTTATTTTATATGAGTTAAAAATTTAGATGTAATTTTTTGTGAAAAACTCAATACACTCACATTTTTTTACTAACACATTTACACTTTGCAGCTCAACTTAAGAACACAGTGATTTTCTGACACTTGCAGCAAGTAAAATGACAAACTAATAAACAGTGTTACCTAGTAAAAAGTTTTATACAAACTTACTGGATTGTGTTAAAGTAATAATTAAAACATATATGTGTATTTAAAAAGAATTTCGGTTCAATATTTTAAATATACATGTAGAAGACTTGGAAATTTGTCCGTCTGATGTTCTTGGGTAGCTCTAAGCAATAACATAAATAAAGCAATAAAAATCAAGGCAAAATTAGATCACAAAATAAAATAAATTAGATCACAAAACAATAAAGTAAATAAATTTATATCGCTTTTATTCAATTTTGTGGAGCATGAACAATATTTAAATGAAGACAATTTTCACTACAACGTTTATACTTCGACATGTTGAAAATGAGGTTTTATTTGATTGTGTAAACATTCAAGCAACTTGCAAGTCATTTGAGTATTTCTTCGGCATACTCGTCGATACTTGCAACTAACTACTTGCTTGTGTGAATGCAGAGTAAGCAACTTGAATGAATTTTGAAAAAATGTTTCACTTAACAAAATATGTACTTACGTACATACAAGTTGAATAAATATTTAATCGTGACTTGAACTATTTTCTTTTTGCCTCATATAAGGCGGTTTCTCTCAACCCGCGACTTTTTTTGGAATGTATCTACCGCTTTATAGAAGGGTTGCCTGTAAATCCTTTTTTATAAATTAATTAATTCGGCAGAAGGTCAATTAAAACTCTGTTTTTATTTTCATCAATAGTATTTTAATATTATTTGTTTTTCTTTCTACGAAGCACCCATCATCTTCAGGGGATCTAAAATTATTAAGTGGCACCCATTAACAATTTTGATGGATTAATTGACTTAAATATTTTTTTTATATGAATATATTTAATTTAATTGGTCTATCCAAATTGTTACTTGGTTTTAGTTCATGTTTTCAGATCCCTTGAAAATGATCAATGATCGAGATTGATCGAAATATTGAGTGTTTGAGATAAAAATATTATTAATAGTAGTGTTTCAACTGACCTTCCGACGAATTTATTCATTTATAATTACCACAACACTGGTCAACAAACATTCAACATTGTTATGTTTTTTGTTTTGCTTTAATTGAATACATATTTGGAAGAGTTCTTTCCTAAAAAAAGGATTTTTTTTTAAGTTTATTACAAATCTTATCGATTCGTGTTCCTCATTTATAAAACAACAACTTTGAGCGGAAATGGAAATTCTTGTGATTTTTCTGGAACCTTAATATGTCATAATATTGGGAATTGGAATTCTAATAAAAACAAACAAAAGATTTTTATCATCAATCATCAGCAGCACAGCAGCAGCACTTCATCCAATCAGTCAGTTGAGTCACCTGAGCTGAGAGAAACAATAAACAGTCCTCCCCAGCGTCTCAAAGATAATTTCGTAAGAAGTTAAACAAAAAAAAAAAAAAAAAAAAACAAAAAAAAAACTCAAGAATAAGAATTTAAAACAATAACAATGTTGGCCAAGAATGCCAATAATTACGCTTGACTTTTATGGTCTGTTTGTAGCCAATATTGTTTTTCTTCGCAATGACCTTCACAAAAAGCCA
This sequence comes from Germaria angustata, assembly GCA_963681545.1. Classification (NCBI taxonomy): domain Eukaryota; kingdom Metazoa; phylum Arthropoda; class Insecta; order Diptera; family Tachinidae; genus Germaria; species Germaria angustata. Next base: position 86,384,194 of record OY813002.1, read on the forward strand.
ACTTGATCAAGAATATGAAATCTGGAAACAGAGAAACAAAGTCAAAGACACAGAATCAAAACAAAAAATGTTGCTGAGAAATGAAACTGAATTGATGATGAACACTTTGTTGCAGTCATTTTGCCAGCCTACAACATACAAAGTCATTATTGTTTTATACGAAAAAAAAAGAAAATGAAGAAAATAATTATAATGGACCTGTTTTGGTATTTCATGCGTTACAAACAGGGACTCTTAAAGGAGAACTAAAGAGTTCCAAGTAGCTTTTGTTTCAAAAATCAAAGGGAATACGAGTATTTTTTAAAGTTTTACGAGACACATAAAAATAAATACATTGAAATAGTAAATTGGTTTAAATAATAATTATATTATACATTGGGAACCGCTGATTTCAAGAAACAAGAAGTAATTTGGCTCGTCATAATAATCATCTAAAAACGCAACAACCAACACTCATGCACGCACATTAAAATTGTTCGTCTTCCTTGGAAAGTTTATAATACCACCACCATCATCAACATCATCATCATCATCATCATCACCATCATCATCTTTGTTTTATATTCCGGAGCATTAAAAATGTGTGTTTGCAAGCGAGAACATCATAAACTAGTTGCAATCTACTTGCAGCGTGTAGCAAAAGCCAAAAGGTTGTATGTACTCTTCTCGTGCAAAAGCCGCAACTGACGTGCGATCAGACAAACAATTGAACGTAACGACGACGGAACAAGCGGTCAGATAAACCAACTGACCGACCGACCATACAACAGATAATATAAATATGCTTTTTCTCCTTAAAAATGTTCTGTTCATGTTATTTCTTTTATCCTCTTTTCAGATTATTCTGTATAGGAGTATCTTGTACCCTCGTGGTCAAATGCACAAACAACACAGCATCTGCTCTCAAGCAAAAAAAATAAAATGAAATAATTTTTTTTCTTAAAATGTTGTTGTTAAAATATCCCTGGTTTTTATTTCTTTTCAACTTTTCTGTTGCTTCTTGAAATTCTTTTATTTTCTTTAATATTCCTGTTTTCTTCTTTCGTGGGCTACATTTCAGCTGCCTGCCTGCTACCAGCATTTTGTGGCTTATTATTGTCTATATACCCGGCCTTTAATAGAGTTTATCGGCTTTGAAAATGAAGAACGAACACGATAAAAAAGGAGTCTTGAAAAACCCCAACTAAAACATTTTTTGCGGTTTAAATGTAGATCTAAAGTATTTTACAGTTTATGTTGGCATTTTTATATTATTGTGGCGGTTACTGCCGCATGTTGCACGCTTGTTGCTTGAAAATAAGCAAAAACAGAGTTTAAATTTTTTTTTCAACAATAAATCCAACATGATGCATGTGCGTTTAAGTTCTTATTTCGCGTTTTATGTCAGTTTAGGTTTAATTTAACTAAGGATTAAGTTAAATTCATCTCTGAGTAGTTTCCATGTCAAACAGAAATACGTTTTTGCTTAAAGTTTTTCACTTTGACTTCATGTATGCATGTATGTATGTATATGTGCAACATCATTTGAACAAGGTACCTTTACTAAAAGGATAATGAAAAGGACTTTAAAAATGTAACTCTTTGAAGAAAGAAAGAAGAGTAGTAAAATGGATTTTGAACAAGTTCTCTTCCAAACATATTTTAAAATGACAGTTTTCAGAAAGTATTAAAAAACACATACATCTTCAAAAAGTACCTTTATTTACAATATGTACCTCCTTAGAAAGTACATTTTTAGAAAATATTTTTTGAAGAAATAACTTTGTAAAAGACGAAGAGGTATAGTTTTGCAAATAGTTGGCTTGGAAAGCACTCTTGTACAACGTACTTGAGTACCTTTTCAAAAACTGTACTTTTAAAAAGTACTTTTTGCAAAATAATACCACATATGCCTCAAAAATCCTGTTTTGATTATTGCCTTTTTATAAAATATCCTTTCTAGAAGTACTTTTTCAACAGCAACGCTTAAAAAAATTTCTTTTTAAAAAGTACTTCTTCAAAAAGTAGCTCTTCAAAAAGTATCTCTTAAAAAAAATTCTATCCTAGAAGCATTTTTTCAAATAGTACTTTTTCTAAAAGATCCTTTTCAAGAAGTACATTTTTAAAATTTATCCTTTTAAAAAGTACGTATCCATTTGAAAAGAAATGTTCATTGCTAAAAGGTGCCGCTTGAAAAAGCTCGTTTTTTAAATGTACTTCCTTAATAATGGCTTTTAAAAGTACCCTTCAAAAAGCAGTCTTTGAAGAGTATAACTTTAAAAGTAACTTTTCAAAGAATACATTTTCAAAAAGTACCTTTTAAAAAAGTTCTTTTTCAAAATGTACCTCTTTACAAGGTATCTTTTTAAAAATTACTTTTTAAAAAAGTATTTTTCTAAAAAGCACCTTTTCAAAAAGTATCTTTCTAAAAAGTACCTTTCCATAAAGTATTTATCAAAAAAGTACCTTTTAAAAAATTATGTGTTTAAACAATACCTTTTTGGAAAGAAAAGGCATCCTTTTGAAAAGTTTTCTTTGAAAGTAACAATTTTAGAAAGCACCTTTTCAAAAAGTATCAATCTGAAGGGAACCGTTTTGGAACGTAACCTTTTAAGAGCAGCTTTTCGAAAAGTAGCCTTTCAAAAAGAACCATTGTGAAAGATATCTTTAAAAGGGAAATATCTTAAGGGGAGCCCTTTCAAAATAATCTTTTTGAAAAGTTTCTCTTTCGAAAGGTGCTTTTTTTCATAAGCACTTTTTAAAAAGCACCGTGCTAAAAAGTACTTTTTCAAAAAGTACCTTCAAAAAAGTTGCTTATAAAAAAGTGCCTTTTTTAAAATCACTTTGCAAAAAACTACCTTCAAAAAAGTTGCTTATCAAAAAGTACCTTCCTTAAAACTATGCTAAAAAGTACCTTTTCATGAAGCATCCTCTTTATGAAGCATTTTTCTACAAGGCACCTTCTGTAAATGTACTTTTCTTAGATCCATTAAGTCATTATTTTACACATAAATATTTTAGGGATGTCTAATACATAAAAATGAACTATTTATACACAGAATATCTTTACTGTCCAAAACGAATTAAAGAAGAAACCTTATGTCCTCCTTTGCCAGTTGAGCAAAATAAATTGCATTCCTTCTTAAAGATCTGAGACTCAATGTTATTCGCAAGTGTCTTTATTCTCTAGAATCGATTTATTTTGATTGAAGCATTACAAGCAACACACTGTATCAATTTCATGCTAATTTAAAATTGTACAACAACAACAACAACAACAACAACAACAACAACAACAACAATATAAAATTAAATGAAAAAAGAACTACAACAAAAAATGCTGGCTGGTTGGCTGGCATCTTTTAGAATAGTTGACATTCACAAGTTTAAAATAAATAAATATAATTCCTTGAAATACTATCATGTAATCTGTCACTTGTATTTCACTGAATGCAAAAACTGAAAATAACACGTACGATGGCAGTTCTAAAGATTTGAACAATAACCTTAAACTCGACTTAAAATGCTGAACGAAGATGAAAAAAAGTACACAATTTTTTATTTATTTGCAACGAAACGTATGTTGCAGGCTTCAAGATAGATACATATGCATTTAAATTACCTTGACTATTTTGTTAAAGGAAATAAGAGGGAACAACGACCACGAGTATTAAGTCGCAAGAAGGGTTCAAAAGAAAATCTAGTACATGTTGCAAAACGTTGCAATGCCACAGCATGTTGGCATATGGTCGGTCCTCACTCACTCGCACTCACAAAATCCTTGACCTCGTAATAACGCACGAATTAAAAATGAAGTTTTTTTAGTTCTAAGTGCGAAAATTCCAATATTTTGTTCAACTTCTTCATCGTGTCCCTTATTTTTATTCATTTATTTCTTTATTTTCAATTTAATTATAAAAGCCATTTGCATAAACAAACTGATTTCTCTCTGTTTTTTAACCACAATAAGGGCCTCGATGCAAAAGCGAAAAGGGTCCCCAATATTTTCCATAATGCCAACAAGTTCTTTAAGAGGCCACTTAAATTAATACAAACATTTGCTGGGGATTAAACTGGAAAGTTTTAGAGCTGAACTTGAGCAAAGGTACGAGTAGTGCTAGACGTGAAAATGACAAGCTGGCGATAAAATTAAAGAGCTATAACTCAGAGATTTAATGTCAGAGATTAAGCAAATGGTATGAGTTTAACGAGAAAAATAAATGAAGCGGGAGAATTAAACCAGCAATTAACTTTTTTCATAAGATGGGCTTTTAAAAAGTAGCTTTTGTATGCTATTGTTTTCAAAAGGTACTTTGTTTTAAATGTAACTTTTGCAAAAGGTACTTTTTTATAAATTTCTTAAATGTACTTTTTTCTAATGTACTTTTTGAAGAGATATTTTTTAAAAGATGCAATTTTTAAAAAGGTACTTTTCTTAAATACTTTATCAAAAAGGGTACTGTTATTAAAAGTCTCTTCTTTAAATCTGTTATTTTTAAAAGGCTCCTTTTTAAGGGTGCTTTGTTTAGAAGGTATTAATTTAAAAGTTATAATTTTGAAAACACTTTTTTAAATGGTGCTTTTTAAGACTTAAAAGATACTTTTTTCAAAAAAGTTTTTTTTAAAGGTAATTTTTTAAAAGGTACTTTTTCTAAAAGATACTTTTTTAGATGTTGCTTCTTTAAAAGTTATTTTAAAGGTATTTTTTTTAAATGTACTTTTTAAACGGCACTTTTTTAAAAGAAATATTTTTAGAGGTACCTTTATAAATAGTATTTTTCAAAAAGTGCTTTTTTAAAAGGTACTTTTTTGTGAAGTTCTTTTTTGGAAAATTCCTTTTTGAAAGTTACTTTTTTTAAAAGGTAATTTAAAAAAAATATACTTTTTTAAAGGTACTTTTTTAGAAGTTACTTAAGTTATTTTTTTAAACGTAATTTTTTAAAAGGTACTTTTTAAAAGGTACTGATTTAAAAATAACTATTTTTAAAGGTACTTTTTTAAAAAGAACTATTTTTAAAAGTACTTTTTTAAACTTTACTCTTTAAAAGGTACTTTTTTTAATAACTATTTTTAGAGGTACTTTTTAAAGGGTTTATTTTTCAAAAAGTACTTTTTTAAAAAGTACTTATATAAAAGGTACTTGTATAAAAAGTACTTTCATGAAAGATACTTTTATAAAAGGTACTTTTATAAATGATACTTTTATAAAAGGTACTTTTTTGCAAGGTACTTTTTTTGGAAAATATTTTTTTAAAAGGTACTTTATTAAAAAGCCACTTTTGTAAAAGGTACCTTATATTAAATTTAAATTTTTTGAAGGTACTTTTCCTAAAATATGCTTTCTTGGCAGGTACTTATTTTAAAGGAACTTTCTTGAAAAGTGGTCTGTTATAAAGGTCAATTTTTAAAATGTACTTATAGTAAAAAGTAGTTTTTTCAAAAGGTACTTCTTTTAAAAAAGTGAATTTTTCAGAAGATACAACATTCAAAAGACACTCTTAAAGTGTACTTTTAAAAAGCAATTTTTAAGAGGTACTTTTCAATAAAATTCTTTTAAAAGGTTATTATATAAACGGTATACATATATATTTTTGAAGGGTACTTTTGTAAAACGCACTTTTTTAAAGCACCGCTTTGAAAGGTAATTTTTAAAGTATGTTCTTTTGTAAAATGTACTTTTCGAGGAGGTTGTTTTTTGTAACAGTTCTTCTTTAAAAGATGATTTTTCAAAAGGAATACTTTTAAAAGACCATTTTAAAAAGTACTTTTATGGGCGAACAATTTTTTCCTTAATTATTCCTACTTGTATGTTGTATGTATGTATGTGTTTTTGTTTCTAGATCGTTATGAGCAAATTATGATATCATTTGTTGCCAATTTTTCTTGTTGGCAGTGTATCTAGACATTTAGCTAAGAATTGAAATGAGATAAATATTTAAATTATGGCTAACGAGACCTTGTTGTTATTGTTATTTTTTTTTTCAAAGCAATCACAAATTTAACGAAAAAAATTCTTAGAACAATTTTTTTCTATTTTTTGTAAATAAGTGAATGGTCCGACAATTTGGAATTAAAAAAGTCGGCCTGCAGCGGCAATTGGTGAGACATAAATTTGTTGTTTTGTTTGTTGTTGTCAATGCTGGTTAAGAAACGAAAATAAAACTAATCGATCTGCCACCAAAATGTCAATGGGAAAATGTGGAAAACAAATCATGATAATTATTTTGTTGAACCCTTTAGTCTTTAAAACAAACATGCATCAAAAGATAAATTGTTACAAAGATGCAAATCGATCTAGATAGATGGCCTTAAATCAACTGGGATAATTTATCTCTGCATGTTAAAACACGTTTTTATTATTATTGTTTTTTTTTTTTGTTTTCTTAACTGTGGCTAGAACAATTTGTGGCTTGAAAGAAAAAAGAACGTAAGAAAATAATTCAACACAATAAATTACTTGCAACCAAAGTACCGAATAAAACAACTTGAGCTTTCGCCTTAAGATTTATTAAATTTAATTCATTTTATTTTTTTATCTTATGGTTTTTATAATATTTTTTGTTTTTATTTATTTTTTTTTTTTTTTTTTGGTATATTTAATTTTGCTTAGAGACTGGGTCAATTGCATGTTAATGGCAGCCAGTGAATAGTTTAGTTGTTGGAAGGTGCTCAATTTGTTGGGTTGTTGGGTTATTTGTCTGTCTGCGTGTTGTTTTGTGTTAACTTGGCTTAACGTAATTCGGTCATCAAAATAAATAAAAAAAGAGGCAAAATAAAATTCTGATCGTGCCAAATTATCATTATTTATGGTTGCCTTAGGGAATCTTCTTGAAAGTTGAGATATAAAGAAAAAAATCTCCAGAAATTTCAACAATATTTTTTATTTTGCTTTAGGTTTTGTTAAACCTCCAAAGTTAAAGTATTCCCACAATTTTGTTGAAATGTTAGGGGTACTGTTAAATTTTTGGTCATCGGCCAAAAGACAAACTTGAATTTAGTTGTAATTTAGAAATGTTCCGGTCTTGCAAGTGTAGAGATCGCTTCCTAAACAGCTTCTTACGAGTAGTATTTATTATTCGATACATTATTTGACTGACTAACAATCGCAAAATGTTTTATTTTGTGGCCCCGACTTTTTTTCGTGTTCAGTCTTTATTTGTATCTCTATTTAAAATTAAAAGCATAACATTCGTATCGCAAGCATTTGTAATCCTCTGGTCACAAGTAGAGTAGTTTTAGATTCAGTTTGAAATGGCCATGCTTTAAATGCCACTTCACCACAAACAGTTTTCCAACTGTTAAAACTCCATGTCCACCGTTAAAGACATAAAAATTTAAATATGTTAAGAAAATATCCTAAAGCTTTACGTTTTTTTATCTTGAATGTTATTTTTTTTAAATAGAAGTTAAAAACAAGGTGATTTATGATTGTTAACAAAAAGCGATCTAAAGTGAGGGTGTTAAAGTCATATTTTTCGTTTATTTCTTTGAGCGAAATTTATTTGTGCAAAAATCGAAACCTTTCACTTGAGTAGCAAAAATTGGTTTTTTCTCTCTCTATTTTTTAAGTAATTTATTAAAATAAAATCGTTTGGTTGCATTTACAGTGACAGCTCGGAGTGCAATACCTCGGCATGAGCAATTGTGTCAAGAAATGTTTTTTAATAAATTTTTAAGAAACTGAATGATATTCTGGAAATTAAGCAAATTTTTTTTCAAAGATTTGTTAATATTTCAATTGATTGAATTTTAAAAGATATTTTCGCAATGAGCAGATTAAACGTAAACGAATTGCATAAATTTTTCAAAATTTCCTTCCTGTCATATGAAAATTTCCCATGTTGGGAACAACGTTTATAAAACGATTTATAATTGTTAACAAAAAACACGCCGATATTTTAATTAGATTAATAAAAAAATTTATTGAATCGTTTGAATTCCATAGCGGAAAGGATTGAAATTCGCTTAAAGTATAAAAAATTCCTTTAAGGTTAAATTTAAAAAATCAATTGAGTTTTCAATAATAGGGGCAGTGTACATATATGCAATTGAATCACTCAATTGCATATATAGAGAAGGTATTTAGAAAGTCAAACGCTCCGTTGACGTCCTCGGCGCCGGTTGAGAAGATATTTTAATTTGCAGGCATTGTAAATACAACACGACGGCATGCTCTCTCCGACGATCAATTCGAAATGCTCCGACTTTAATGAAAGCCAACGTACATTTCCTCAAGTGATATTTTTTATTTGTTGTTTATTATGATATAGAGAAAACCTATTTTCTATTTGTTTATTTGTTGCTTGTTATTTGTTGTTAATTTCACAATAAAAAAAATAATATTTCATTCCAAATATTCTTCTTTTATTAACTTTGCCAGGAATTGTAAAAGTAACGGAATTAAAAAAATACTTTGGAAATGATTCCTAAGGAATTCAAAAAGTAATCAATTCCTTTGGTGTGGACGAAAGGAATCGATTACTAATTACAATTCCTTGTAATTTGTAATTGAGAGTAATTTATTTTCTAAAGGAATCATTACTATCCAGCTCTTTTTGCCACTGGAAAGGGCTTTTCATCTACAAGGCGTACAAATTCGCCAAAGAAATTTGATAAAAAATAAATATCTTTATTTTTTTTTATAAAAAGGAACTATTTTCAAATTGATTTTCATAAATTTGTAAAAAAATTGTTAATGTAAATTAAAATTTTGCCAAATGGATCTTAGTCGAAGATGTAAATTAACAGATTCTTTCGAAGCAATGAAAATGTCATTCCTTGAGAACAACTTCCATTTTTTTCACTGGGCTATTTTATGGAAGGGTTATCGTAATTTATATATTTTTTATTATTATTTTTTTATTTTTTTTATACATAAATTTGCAAAATATAAAAAATCCTTTTTGGCTGTACTTGAAGTCCTTTATAGATTATTAATATTTCCAAATTTATGCTTTTATTTTTGTAACAATAAAAAATTCACTGTAAATGGATTTTTCATTATATATTTTAATTAATTTCCCGTCTTAAGAAAATTTCCCGTTTTGGGATATTTTTTTTTAAATATTTTTTATGCTAAAAATTTTCAATATACAAAAATATTTCATTAATATCTTATAAAGTTTTAAAAATTAATTTTTTTCTCAATTTGACAAAATATTTTTTTTTGTTCAAACACAAATTGCGAAATTATTTTTATCATTGTCTTAAAAGAAAATAATTCCCAAATTTTCGTGACCTTCAGACGCCACTTTTGCCTCATTCTCTCTAATTGAAGCTCAACACAGAGGGATTAATTCACTTTCTTTGGATATTTATTAATTGATCTTCTCGTTAATTTTGATTTCATAAATATTTTTCAACATTCATTTATTTGACTTTAAGCCATAAAGATGTTAAGGATCTTAACACGTTTTTAAGCTTAAAGGCTTTGCGGCAATATTTCTTAATTTAAGTTCAGCAAAGTAAGAAAAAGCCGTAAATATTGATATTTTATGGTTAATGAATGCCAAATTTAATATAAATTTATATATTTTCAATTTCACTTTTTTTAAAGAAGACAGTTAACACATACTTTAAAAAGATATTTCCACATTATTGGAACAAATAATTCATTACAAGCAACATTTTTTAAATGAAACCTTTTTAAATTGCAATCAAGGCCTTTTACAGTCGTCTTATTAAGGCAGACGATCGAAAGAAAATTACAGTGGGACTTTATGCTGCAATCAAACAGATGTGTGGCTTCTTTTGTTATGATCTTCGGTTAAATGATGCAATCAATAAAATCATGCAACTTAATGATGTTTTAAAAGTTTTGTAAAAAAAAACTATTAAAAATAAGGGTAAGAAAAAAAGTTTACAAACGATCAGTGTCGATTGAGTAGGAAGTTGCCAGAGATGGCCGCGTGCCATTATAATTTCGTGAGGTTAATAAATTATATGTGATCGTGATATCTTAAAACGATCGTGTTAATTTATGATTAACCTCTCCAGAGAACGTGGGTGTGAGCGTTAGATTTCGACAGACATGTGCTGGTGTGTGTATTCAATGTATTTATTATTATTATTTTTTTTTTGTAAAATGTTCTCACCAATACTTATGAGCCATTTGTAACATAAAGAGATGTAGTAACTATTGTCTTAACCAACCCAAAAGCCAGTATTACTCTAATTTATTCTTTCCTTGCTGTTTCTTCAATAACCATGGCAAGTTTACAACAAATTGTAGTTCTGGTAGTTCAAATAGTTTTCAACATTTACTCACTTAAAACAAATCGTATTAGATATACTTATAAATAATTGAAAACAAGTCAATTGCTTATTTATTTTATCAAGGTTTTGTAATTAAAGTCTCATCATTAGGAACCTTCAAATTCATTTTAGTTCTTCTCATGGACAAGAATATGGGTTAACAATTTGATTTTTCCTTCTCAACACGGTATTTATTTATTTTGTTTTGTCTTTATTTTTATTTATTTTTCATTTTCATGTAACCGTTATCATTTTGATTACATCTGTCATTTGTTAATAGCCCTACAAATTTTAAATTAATAAAAAAAACCTCAGCGACTTTAATATTAACATTCCTGTAACGTTGCATCAACAAAATATTCTACACTTGATCGTTAAAAAACACACACACTCACACGCACAGACGGACGGAGGGACAGAAAATCGAATAAAGTTATAACACCATCATAATAATAATCATTATTGTTGTTATAGTGGTGTAACATACTGACACTTAGACGAAACACTGTAAGTATATGAAAGTACAGCAGTGTACGTACACAAAATAGCAGTTTTCTATTAAAAATTCTGAAAGTTTGGAATTTGTAAAAAAATTTATGAAAAACATAATTTAAAAAATTATTTAAGAAAGCTAATAATTTTTTAAATATCTCCATATTTTTTGACCTTTTCTATAACCAAATTATTATTATTTTTTTTGAAGTTTAAAGTTGTAAAAATTTAATTTATTTAAAATTTATTATTTAAACTGACCTTCGTAGACTAGTAGGTAGTGTGCTAGACTCGTAGTGCGAAGGTCCCAGGTTCGAATCCTGCTGCAGAACTTTTGGCAGTTTGTGTCTGATAATTAAATGGAGCGCACAACAAGATTTCACTGGCTTAAGTGTATGTCGTATGACATTGGCTTATCATACCCCTCCAATCAACCTAACCTAACATAACCCTAAAATTTATTAAAAAAATATTTCATAAAAATTTTATTTGAAGAAATTTATCAAGTTTATCTAAATTATTTAAAAACAAAATTATAAAATAGCCCAGTAGAAAAAATGGAAATCTTTCTCAAGGAATGGCATTTTCTTTACTTCCAAAGATCCAATAGTGCATTTCTTCAACTTCCTAAGAAGTCAAGTTGACAACATTTTGAATAAAAAAATAAATTGTTGCTACAAATCTGTGAAACTCGATTTGAAAATACTTTTTTAAAGAAAAAAAAACTATAAAAAGTACATAAAACCAATCAATTTCTTTTTTACTTTAATTAATAATTGATAAAAAAAAAATTTCCAAATAAGAAAAAAAAAATTGTCACTGTACCATTTCCAGATCTAAAGTCCATTACCATGGCGTATGTATTTAAGTTATTTATTCCCATGTTTCCAGTCTGCCATGCTATTGGTTTTGTAATTCTCATCTGTTCTAGGCATATGCTTTTCAATTATAACAGCTGAAGGTCTACTGAGAAGTTGACACTGGCACCAAAGAAATGTAGATGAATTTTTTAGGCAAAATTTTATAAAAATATTTTATAAAAAAAAGATTATATAAAACTTATAAAAGTAAATTTTACACACAAAAAATATAAAAGTCTGTAGCACTACAATTTGTTAAAAGTTTTTTGATACTAAAATTGATTTTCTATTGCTGTGCTCTTTATCTAGCCACAACTGTAGTGTATTCATTTGCCTGAACCATTAATCGATGAAGCGCTCCAAAGCTGTAAACATGAATGCATTTAAAATGCTTTATGCATTTTAAAATTTTTGAACGCTCATAAATTCACACATACTCACACAGACAGGTAAAAACTCACACGTGTGCACACGAATATGAGCACAAGTGAACGAGCTCTTACCAATACCATGGCATACATTTTTTATTTTTGTTTTTTGTAATAATATGTATGTATTTCAAACCGGCACTTGAAACACAATTTGACCCAGTTTAAAAGGTTTGTTAGCGTTTCTTTGTTGACCACATTATGGCTGTTTGAAAATGAACAGAGAAAAAAGTCAATAAAGAAAATAATAATTTTTGGAGAAAAATTAATGAATAGTTATAATCGAAATGTTAATAAATTTTATTTAATACACTTCCGTACAAACTTTACTGCCACAGAGGCACTGGCAGATTGAGAAAGTGAAAATGTCTGGAAAAAATTAAATTTTTGTTTTTAGGAGGAGGAGGAGGAGGAGGAGGAGGAGCAGGTCACGGTTTTCTCACTACTTTTACCTAAAATGAAAATAACAAATAATTAAAAATAATAAAAAAGAGAATAAAAAGCAAAAACTAATTGGCCAAAAAATCAGTGATGATTTAAAATCTCGTGTTTCACACAAAAACTTTTTTCGCTTGACACTCTCATTACGGGAGTATTTATGACGACTGCTATTTTTTTCTAATGCTTTTTGTTGCAAGTGTTCAGGCTTTCGAAGATGACATGACACTCTTGAATTTATTTTTGTTTTCACTTTTTTGTGTTTTGTTTTTAAATTTGAATACGAGTACAAATATAAATTTTTCGTAAACATGCAGCCAGAGCTGCCAGACATTTTTTAAAGAAAAATTTGTGATAGAAGAAGAATTTTTGATTTCTTGAAAAGTGGCAAAATATGTTAAAATATAACAGTAGATTGCAATAGGGTATCCATATGCATACATATTTCTTCCGTTATAGATATTGAAGCTGGGGAATTGCAGTGTACAGGCGGCTCCCTTAATAAAAAAATTACAAAACGATGACAATAAATCGCCAAGGTAAAGGGTCTTTCATGACTCAAATGACTCCTTTAAAAATTTTAACAAACTGCGTTTGGCAGCCATTGATGGCAGGCTATCGAGCGATGTGCGGAAATATTGGAAAAAAGTGAATATCCTGTACTCAATACGCATTATTTTTTATGGAAAGAACCATCAGTCAAGCCAAAACTAAGGCACCATCAATTTCAATTTACTGACTTGCGTTATGGTCGTACAAGCATGAAAGATGTCAAACATTGTGGATGCCCAGTTGGAGTGTCTGCAACCGAAACAATGGAAAAAATTCACTATATTGACCGATTGAAGCGTAAGACATTGTGGAAGCCATAGCCATGTCACATGGACCAATGGTTTCAAATTTTAATTAAAATTTTTATCAGTTGGGTAAGAGAAATCATTCGACAACAAACATAAAAGTGTAGCAACGCCGCTGAAGTGTTTTTCGTTATTCAACCGCAATACGGACAAGTTTTTGCACCGTTTCGTAACCGTTTATGAAACATGACCATAATAGCACTCAAAACAGTGGGTTTCTTGAGGTGAATCAGCAAACCGTTTTTTTGGAATGCACGGAGTATAATCCGCACTGACTACCTTAAAAAGGGTGTAATAATTAATCGCGAATATTATGCCAACTTATCGGATCGATTTTACGAGCATTTGAAAAAGACGAACGCATTTGGTCAAGAAAAAGCACTTTTTCACCAGGACAATGCATGTGCGCACAAATGGGCAGTTTCCATGAATTATGCTAAAAGAATAAAAAGTTTGAGAAACGTTGCACAAAGTGTGTAGAGATTAAAGGAGAATATGTTCAAAAATAAAATAAGTTTTTATCGAAAAACCTGTGTTTCATTCAAAAAGTCACGGACTTATTGAGCCACCCTCGTATAACAACTAGGCCCAGATCCAGGGGAGGGGACAAACAATACCTCCCTAGTCCTCTTAGCATGAAGGTCTTTCAATCATTAAAAATGATCCGAATTTGTACTATTTGCGGATCCCCAGCTGTGGATCTGTAGGACTTCTTTGGAAGTTCTTTTTTTATAAACCTTTTATATCCTTTTAATATCCTATTCTTCCTGCTACCAGATCTAGTTCTTTTTCACACTTTAATATTTTTCCTTACTTTATGACTTAAATTAATGGCAGCCGTATTTTAAAACTCTCTCGTTTAAATTATCGTGTCTTTAAGTAGATTTAATGTGCAGCTGAATTGAATTCATAAAAGTGTTCTTGCAACAAATTTTTTTATCTTCTGGAATTTAATAAAAATTCTTTAACAAACTGGCTCTTTCAAGCCCAAAAGAATGCACGACACGCAAAAGTTATTATTAAACTATTTTTAGCTGAAAAAATAAAGAATTATAAAATAGTTAAAAAAAAGTAATATGCAGATGTCAGGAAAGCACATGGTAAAACTGCAGACAACATTGATTCCATAGATACTAGAACACAGGCTTATGTAAATTAATAAACGAGGGTAGTTGGGAAATTTTTAGACAATTTTTATATATAATGGAAAATAGTATGAAATATCTGGATGTGAAAACGAAAAGGTAAGTCGAACTGTGTGGGTGAGAAAGTCGTTTTTCATTAGTTATTAATCGCTGTTGCCCCCTCGTACATTTACGGAAATGCAGTGGTGGCATGTTAAGTCTTATAAAAATAGAAAATAATAAAAAGCTCACTTAATATGCTTAAATTATTTAATACTATTCAAATTGTAATTATGGGCTTCTTTATGGACGGCAGTTAGAGCATGGAAAAAATAAAACCATCATCGCACTAAATACAATAAGATAATAATTTACTTGGAAAATTCCATCACACAAACACACACACGCACATATGCCAAGGAAAGAGAGTTCAATATCTGTATCTACAAGTTAATAAAGGTTAATTGTTCCACCACCAACTCTAAACACATCCCAGTAATTATTTCTGGAGCTTTACAAAATGAACTACATCCAGTGGTCATTTGGAAATTAAATACATTTGGAGAAAAAAGGAACAAACATGACTCTCTTACATACCACAAACCGCATTCATAAGACCGAGTGGATTTGTTGTATTTGTTTTTTTTTCCCCTGCAATTGATGCCTTCAAAGACTTGAGAACCTGCTTGTAAAGCCGCTGGCCGCACGCCGCACGTCGCACGCCTCGTAATCATTCTATGTAATTAATTAAAAACTGTTAGCGTTACGCTTGGCAAAACAACAAAGCGTTTGTAAAAGTCTTGAAAGAAATTGTTTAAGAATTCCATTTTCAAGCACTGAAATAAACGGCAAACACATTACAATCGCAAATAATTACGATCAGCAGCACCTCTATATGAGATGTACTCGTCGTGAAACAACTCGCGGCATGTATTGCAGACAGTTGAGAAATTCTTGCGTTAAAAACTTTATCTAAATGGCGGGAATGTTCTCATCTTGGCTGTAAAAAGTTTCCTTTGAACTTTTCTTTTGCTATTATTGTGGCAACGAAATAAATACATGCACCATCATGGCTTATGTCGACGCCAGCCAGACAGTGGTGTTGATGGGAACGTTTTTTGAAAAACAGATCATTCTATTAATGGGAAAAATCTAAAGGTCCAGAGGAAGAGAGCCTCTTTATGCCCAAACTGAAAGGCCGTAACGAAGTGGATGATTGTTTGCCTTTAACTGCTGAACTTTTAAGCGAGTAATATGACGTCTTTGCAAATTTCCCATTATGCCAATGCATAAAATGCTGAATTGTTGAGATCGATGATGAGTCGACGTTCTTGGATTGAGTTGCACAACTTCGGCCACAGTAGCCACATTCTAGCAGGTACACCAGCCAGCCGGTCTCACGAGCTTTTTGGAGAAAATTGCGTACAGCACTCGCAGTGGGTCCTTCATTTAGGACCAAAAGTTCTTTTTAAGAAACGCACATCACGCACATTGTAAATAAGTTTGTGATATTTCCCAACGCCCTTCAAGCGCAAAGTGACAGAAAAAAATCTATTACTTGCAAAATAATATATGATTTAAAAAATACACTTGTAATTGGGCCACTCTATACAACACATTGTCAAAGTACAAGTATTATTCGAGAAACAAATTGTCAACCGATATTGGCTTTAAAAATCGTCAAAACGACTCCATCTTTCATCACGTCTGACATCTCATCTGCCCATATACACCACTTCTGGATTCGTAGAATCTTTAATTTTTCAAATAAACAGCTGCAATAATGATTCTATACTTACATATATGCCTTAATTTGCAAACATTTTAGAAAACACCACTGTGCAGGCAGCATTGCAAATGCAATCTAGTTTCTATTTCACATCATTAAATTTCATCATGATGTTTGTTGCTCTTCTTCTTAAGTTGTGTTTAGAATTTTGTATCCGTTTCTATTTCTCAGCAAACAGCAAAAAAGTTAAATAAAATAAAGAAATTCAGAATGAGATGAAAAAAAAACATAAAAATTTCTTTCGCAAATATTTTATTTTTAAATGGGAATTCTTGAAAGCTTTTTTGTTTGCTTTTTATCAAAGTTCCAAAAGCCGCTTCTTCATCGTTACTTATTTATTTATTTTTTTTACTTTTTTATATTCTTTGCTTTCTGCAGTAGTGAGAATTAAAGAATTAATTGTTTTTATATTTGTAAGCACATAACAAGGTGGCATCTCTATTTTAAATGACGCTTAAATTTCTTTGAGGTTATGTTTGTGCACAAGTGAGGTTATGTTGCTGTTGTTATTGTTTTTTATATATTATTTTTATTGTTGTAGTATGTTAACGGGCATACACTTTTTTCGCTTAGCAAATTGGCTTAAAAGAACCGTTTTACAATAAATTAAATAAATGCTAGAGATAATTTTTTCTAATTGGCTAAAACTAAATGCATTCTACCATCTTAAAAAAAGGAGGAGGAAATAAATTAAAGGCCATGGAATATTTAAAAACAATTTCTTTCGTTGTATATTAACGCCAAGTGTAATTAATAGTGACATCAGGTTTTATTACATGAAGAGGTCTTAAATTGCAAATATGTAGCCAACTTTGAAAGCATAGGTTAGGTTAGGTTAGGTTGATTGGAGGGGTGATAGCCCATGTCATACGACATACACTTAAGACAGTAAAGGCTTGTTGTGCGGTCCCTTTAATTATCAGACACAAATTGGCAGGATTCGAACCTGGGACCTTCGCACTACGAGTCTAGTACACTACCTACTAGTCTACGAAGGTCAGTTGAAAGCATAAGTATCTCTATCATTTGCTGCAAGATGCGCATAAATCGAAATACTAGTTTTTTATAAAAACGTGTAATTATAACTCATATTTATAATATTCATACGAATATCCTTCCCATTCACTTCTTGAATATTATTTTATTTTTCTCTTAAGGTTTTTGTAAATTTAAAACTTTAAAATCGTCTTCTGTAAGACTGATTGCAGAAAATGAGGCAAAATATGTCGCAAAGGGTAAAATATGACAAAATATGTTGCAGACGTTAATATATGCAAAATTATGATGTAAAAAAAACATGCTGTAAAGACTTAAATATGCAAAATTATGATAAAATATGCCAAAATATGCAAAAAAGGGTTAATTAGGATGCGTTGCGAAAATATAGAGTAATAGATAACATATGCGAAAATATGCAATAGGGGGTAAAATATGCAAAAGAGTAAAATATTGAAAAATATGCTATAAAGGATAAAATATGCAACAAAGAATATGTCGTTAATGGTTAGATATTCAAAAATATGATACAAAGGGTGAAACTTAAAACAAAAATATATGCTGTTATAGGTTTATATGCTGTAAAGACTACAATATGCGAAAATATGCTGCAAAGAGTAAAATATGCTGCAAATGGTAAAACATGCGAAAAATATGTTGTACAGGTTAATGTATGCGAAAAATATGCTGCGAAGGGTAAAAGAAATTTAAAAATATTCAGTGAATAGTAATATATATATATATATATATATATATATATATATATATATATATATATATATATATATATATATATATATATATATATATATATATATATATATATATATATATATATATATATATATATATATATATATATATGTGAGAATACATCGTAAAACGGCACCCGATATGAAAAAATATGCTACAAAGGGTAAAAGTTAAAAAAAAATGTTGTAATAGGTATTATATGTCATATTATATGCTGTAAAGACTAAAATATGCTGCAAAGGTTTACCCTAAGCTAAAATAAGCTCTAAAGGGTAATATATGTTGTAGAGGTAATGTTTGCCAACAGATGCAGTGAAGGGCAATACATGCCAAAAAAAACATGCTTGGAAAGTTGAAATATGCCGCATATGGTAAAATATTGCCAAAATATACTGTAAATCTTAATATATGTATGCAACGATATGCTGCGTATGATACAATAAGCGAAATATTCAGTGTCCAGAGTAAAATATGCACTTGCATTATTCTTAAAAATCTTTAAAACGCATACGTATTTAATGCCGGCCACTTGCTACAAAATTTTACGGCAACCGTTTTTACTACTCCATTTGATAAAAGCGTTCCCAAAGAAATAATTTAGTTTTCCATTAAACTTTTCAAATATTTTGTTTTAATTTCAACATTGAGAGGGAATTGAATTAAATCAATTAAAAAACATTCACCATATAAATTGTGCTGTTTTCTTTTTTGTTTTTCCATTGGGCCGAATGTGTAGCAGCATTTAATTTAATTTAATTCCCATTAATCAAAAAAAAAACCATTCGAGTATTTAAAAATTAATTAAGTGATTTGAAACCTATTCTTCTCTACAATATACATAAGTATTTCAATCACATATGAAATGGATTTTTTTTTTGTACTTGGCTGAGCCATTATTAATTTGAAATCAATCAAATCGATGAATTATATGAAGAAAACAAAAAATACTCTTCAAGCCAAATGACAATGACAACCCAATGGCCAGCAACCAAAAATATCAGTATCATTTTGAATGTTCTATTTTTTAATATTTTAGGTTAACGAACTAAAAAAAAAAAGAATTGTTAACCAAATCTTCTTCATCATATTCTTAACTTCATTAAGCATTTCGTTTGTTTTCTCTTCAAATTTTATATTCAAATATATTTTTGGAGTAACTTAACAATTCTCGTAAATTTTTTTTATATATCAATATTTCCTACTCAATACTCGTATACAAAAAATATTTATGACTCATTTCAAATTTTTCATTTGTACATCTTTTTTTTATTCCTTTTTTTGGAATTTCAAAATGTGTTAAAGCAAAAGCTCCACAAATTTATTAGAATTGAGTTGAAAGAGTCATAAAACGTAAAGCGTCGATTAGAAAAAAAACACACATTTCTATGGCAAATTAAGAAGTGTTAAAGCGAGTTGAAGTTAATGATTTATTTTTCATTTATTATTCAATTTTATGCGGGTTAAGGTTTTTTTTAAATATATTTGGCATATAAAAGCAACAAATGTTTTTAAGATAATAAATGAAAAACTCTTTACTTAATACACCAAAACATGCAATTAAATGTCAAATACAAATTAATTAGTTCAAAGTGGCAAAATAGCTTTAGTTAATTAGAAATGGAGTAATAAACATTTTACGACTTGCATTTGTGCTCTAAATAAAATTTTTAAATTTTAAATTGAAATCCTGAAAAAAAAATCGTTTTAAAACTATTCATTTAAAGTACAAATTTTGTAAAAGATAGTTTCTTAATATAAAAAGTCTCTGTTTTGAATAGATAAATTTTTAAAATTTTAGACAGCGATATATTTTTATAAAATTAATTTCAAATGGGCACACAAAATGCACTTTTTGTAAGATAATTTTTTTTTAAAGTCCTTAATTGAAACAATATTTTTTTAAAGATGTAAATACTTATAAAAAATATACTTTAAAAGAAGGTGCTCTATCTGGATAGATATATTTTAATTTTTTTTTGAAATGTTTTCTAAAAGAAACTTTCTAAAAGGTACTTTTTTCAAAGGTAATTTTTCAAAGGGTACTTTTTCCAAAAGGTACTTATTCTAAAAGTACTTTTTCTAAACGTACTTTTTCTAAAGGTACTCTTTCTAAAGGCACTTTTTTTAAAGTAATTATTCTAAAGTGTACTTTTTCCAAAATGTACTTATTATAAAGGTAATTTTTCCAAAGGTAATTTTTCAAACGGTAACTTTTCCAAAAGGTAGTTTTTCTAAAAAGTACCTTTTTCTAAAGAGTACTTTTTCCAAAAGTTACATTTTCTAAAGGTGCTTTTTAAAATGGTACTTTTTCTAAAACGTACTTTTTCCAAAATCCATTTTTTCTACAAGGGACTTTTTCTATAAGGTACTTTTCCAAAAGGTACTTCTGATAACAGCTACTTTACAAAAAAAAATTTTTTCTAAAAAATACTTATTTTAAAAATGCATTCTTAAAAAATACTCCTTGAAAGCCTCATTTTTAATATAAAATATTGTCAAGACGTAATCTTTCGATTATACTTGATTACTATTCCATAGTGGCAGCAGCCACATATACCAATCAGTATAGGTTAGGTTAGGTTAAAAAGGTACATTAAAAAAATTCTTTTTAAGAGGCCTACTTTTCAAAGGTACTTTTTTTTTAAATTGTACTATGTTTAAAATGGTATTTTTTAAAGTATCTTTTATAAATGTACGTTTTTCAAAAGATATTTTTTCAAAGGTACTTTTTAGCAAAGTTTTTTTTAAGACATTCATTTCTAAAAGGGTAATACCATAATAAAGGTACTTATTTGAAAAACATTTCCTAACGAGTACTTTATTTTTAAAAGGTAAATTCTTCAAAGGTGCTTTTGTAAAAGATCTTTTTTAAAAAGAACCTTTTTTAAAAGGGTACGTTTTAATAACAGGTTCATGAATTTAGCACATTTTTAATGTCTTTTTTAAGATATACGTTTTTAAAAAGGTACTCTTATAAAAAGGTACTTATATTTACAAGATCTTTCTTGTTTAAAATAGTGCTTTTCTTAGAAAAGTGCTTTTTTCTAAATGATGTTCATTTTAAAAGGTACTTTAATAAAAGCTAGTTTCTTGGGCACTTTTAAAAAGGGTTATCTTTAAAAGCTTCAGTTTTAAATGTGGTATGTTCTTTTTTAAAATAGTACTTTTTGAAAGAGTACTTTTTAAAATAGTACTTTTTAAAATAGTACTTTTTAAATGATAATTATTGTCTCTTTTCATTTTCTGTTAATTATTAATGAATGAGTTAAAATTTTTGATTTGAACGCTTTTTTTTCCTGCAATTAATAATAAAATCCGATTTTATGTGAACCCTGTTTTGATTTGATGAAAACATCACTATCGGCATCTTCCCACAATAATAGTTTATTAGGAGAAAACAAAAAAAAAAAAAAAAAACAAAAATTATTGTAATAATAATACAACCCAGATAAAAAAAGCCAAGCAAACAAAAGTAAGAGGTTAAAGACTATAACCATTAAGTAATAAATGGCTGATTGTCCCTCTTAATGGCCAAGCAAAGGCGTTAATAAAATCAAAAATTGTTTATATTAAAAATAAAATTTTGCATTTGTTTACTGTTATAATATTAGAAATATTAGAATTATTGTCTGTTTGTCTGTCTGTCTGTCTGTACGTTTATTGTTTTGCTAACGAATTCATTTCAAATTTGCCTTTCAAAAATTCTGTATAAATAATTTGTTGCTCAATAGTTTTCATGTTGAATAAGAATTGTACTTAATTTCATTTTTATATGTTGCGTGTTCAATGGCAGACCATCACTGTGATTTTTTATTGAAAATATTTTTTATGCCCAAGAATAATTTTGTTTTATTGATTTGAACGATTATTGATCTCTTGCTGAGTTTTGCTACTTTTGTTTTTCTTTTTATTCTTGTTGTCTTTGTTTTTTGTTTTGATTAAAGATTCATGTCAATTAACGGTATTTATTTTGGGACAAAATTTTGTATCTTGAGGATTTAGTTGCCATCGTCTTACCACACAGACACAATGACACAGTCTCAAAAATATTTTCGTTTTCGTGATTTTCTGTTTGTTTTTTTTATGATTATTTTTTGAATATTTTCAGTTGTTCAATGGAAAATAAAAATAAGAAAAAGAAAAAAGTCCTACAGATACACGTTGTGTGTTGCAGTTGATGTTCATCGATGACTAATGTTAAATGTATTTGCAAGATTTGAAGTTTTGTGCTTCATACGAGTATTTGAATTGTTCTTGTATGAATGAATTTTCTCCTTTTGTATTTTGAGGTTTTTTTTTATTATTATTTTTTTTTTTGGCGAAAAGGGCTTTTCAAACAAGTCATGACTAATAAAAAATAAATAAATAATTAAAAAAAAAATCAGCAACAGTTGCAAGAGAATTTCAAATGAACTTTTTTGTGAGACATTTTGCATTCAATCGACAGATCTCCAAAGGTTACAATTAAGTTCGGAATTTTAATGCAAAAAATTGAATTCTATATTTGCCTGCATATTGTAAATAAATTGAGGATAATAAATGGCTTCCTATCGATTAGAAGTTGTTTGCATGAGGGTTTCTAGACTTGTGTTAATTATATTTGAGCAATTCTCAAATGTACTTTGAGAGTTTTTCTATATGAGAATGAGAGCTTGAATGCTTTTTGCAAATATATTGATTGATGGTCTACTGATAGCCAAATGAAATGCAGGCATAAAGACAAGCTTTACCCACCACAAATCACAAGTTTTTGTTGAATAAATTTAACAACCATTTACGCTACACTTGCCTGAAGTTGAGCGTACGTACATCTTGTATGTGAAAGTTATTCTTCACAATTTTGAGAAGCTTCGTCAAGTACTTTAAATGGGCCAACTACGAAATGTAAGCCCCCAAGGCATATTTTAGTATGCACATATACAATGGGTGATTTTTTAAAAGCTTTCGGATTTGATAAAAAAAAACACATGAAATTTAGAGAAATTTATAAAATCTTTATTTGCGTCGATTCAATGTTTACAGATGATTTCATATAAATGTTGACCGCGGTTACGCCTCAAATGGTTCATGCCATGGGCCCAGCTTTGGCATATTCTCTCCAACATAACAAAGAATAAATATTTCAATATTGGCTTCCAGTGCGTCAACCGTTGCGGGCTTGTCCCTATACATATGAGCCTTATCATAGCCCCCCAAAAATAGTATAAAGGCGTTAAATCGCACGATCTAGGCGGCCAATCGATCGTCCCCAAACGTGAAATAAACTGTCCACCGAACTCGCCTCTCAAATGGGCCATTGTTTCGCGTGCTGTGTGGCTAATGGCACCGTCTTGTTGAAACCACATGTCAGCCCAGTCCAGCTCTTCTACTTTGAGTTAAAAAAAATTGTAATTATCGCACGGTATCATTCGCCATTCACAGTAACGTTCCCGCCTTCGTCGTCATTGAAAAAGTACGGTCCAATGATGCCACCGGCCCGTAATACACACCTCACAGTGCATTGGCAGTTCTTACAACGCTTCTGGCTGCTCTTCACACCAATTTTTCTCGTTCACGTATCCATTCAACCAGAAATGAGCTTCGTCGCTGAAAACAATTTTCCGATAAAAGAAGTGGACGATGCACTTTCTTAACCGAGCATGAATTTTGATAATAAAATTCAATAATTTGCAAACAATGTTCGTTTGTAAGTCAATTTATGGTCAAATTATGAACCAAACTAGACATGTTTAACAGCTGAGCTGCCAAAATAGAAAGTTGCTAAAAAAAACACCCTATTATATATACATATATATATATATATATATATATATATATATATATATATATATATATATATATATATATATATATATATGTTTTTTTTTTAATCACCAGCTCGTGAAATGCTTGATATTTAAAGCAAATGTTTCATATTTGGGACAATATTTGTTGCAGTTTACTTCTTGCTGACGGCGGCATTTTTTCTCTCAGCCGCCGCCGCCGGCAATTTTACGACGAATTGAACTTCTGACTCAGCAGAAATTCTGAAGGTGTTGGAAGGACTACAAGTATGTTTCGAAAAATAAACATCAGTTCATATTGAAAAATGTAAAGTTCAAAAAAAAAAACTCCTCAAAAATTATCATGGCGTTTTCTTTCTAAAAAGAGGTACAAGTTTTTCCACCCTTTCTTATAAGGGAAGCGATCGTAGTCCTGTTAGATAAATAAATTATTAAGAGCGATAAATAGATAAAAATATAGTAATTTTCAGTTAAAAAGGAAAAAAATTTTGTAACGAAATATAAAAAAAATCGTTAGATAAAAAATAAAAATTTCAGTATAATAATGAAAGGTCACTCTATTCTTATTTATCGACACTCTCAGGAATTTCAAAATTAAAATTCAATAAATTACTACGTTCATTGGAATCTCTTGTCGCTTTTCCCCTCTTTTCTGTTAAAATTCAATGAAGTGTAGAAACTAAAAGTAAAAGTGTAACTGCCCTTCAATTTGATGGTTAAAATGCGTGAATCTATTGAAAATAACAAAAATAAGATGCCTTTTTTATCTTAAATTATTTCTCTCCTCGTTTGTTTGTTGTTTTTTGCCTTTTTTGATTGAATTGTAGAAGTAAAGGGTAAAGGCCACATCGAAATTTTTTCTTTTCTACAAATTTAAAAATTTTTTAGTTTAAAACCTGAAATGAGTTTTACTTTGAGTTTTATTTTTTCTGTAAAGAATGCCATAAAAAATTTTCTTTCATTTATGGCTAAAACAAACAAAATAAAAATAATAAATAAAGAAAAATATAAAGGGGAAAAAGAATGCACGTTGTTAAGTTTTCAATTCTCTAAGGTGACTTCATTTGTGAACTGATTTCTTTTTCTTTTTTTTTCTTAATGTAAAATATTTTATATATTAAGAATTTTGAAATGATTGAAGGAATTTGCAAAATTTTAAAATATTTTTTAAATATACAATTCTTATAAGCAATTAATATGCCTTGAAAATGTAACATAATTCCACAAAAGAGAAAACAGCATTAAAAATGTAGCCTTTCTGCACTTTTAATAAAATTTACATTCTGCTTAAATAAATGCTGAAATGCAAATAAACAATACAAAAATAAAGAATTCCACCTAAAAAAAAGAAACTTGTTGCCTTTTTATCTAAAAGAAGTAAAATTTATTGTTCTTTTCTAACAAATTTTAAAAGAATGCTAAATCATGATTAAAAATGATCAAAAATGCATTATTGCACATACACAATAACGAGGAATATTTAAAAATTAGAATTTACTTGAATTTTTATTGAATTTTTGATATTAAATTTTTGATATTCTTTTAAATATTTTCACCCTCTCAAAATAATTCTTTACTGCGTTCGAAAATTTTAAAAAATTTAAATTTTGCTACAAAAAAAAAACTAATAAAGTTTCTTTTTCTAAATATAATATTATTTACATTTGTAGATATTATGCCTTTTTATTAAAAAAAAAAAAATAACAATAATGATACTTAACTTTTAAATGGCCTTCGTAGACTAGTAGGTAGTGTACTAGACTCGTAGTGCGAAGGTCGCAGGTTCGAATCCTGCCGCAGAACTCTGGCAGTTTGCGTTTGATAATTAAAGGGAGCGCACAACAAGCCTTCACTGGCTTAAGTGTATGTCGTATGACAATGGGCTATCACATCCCTCCAATCGACCTAACCTAACCTAACTATTTCTAAAAAAATTTTTAGTCAATTGATACAAAAACAAAAAATTAAAAAAAATCCACTTGTATTTTTATGCTCAAAAAAAAACTAAAATTTTGTTCGCTTTTCTTTAAAAAAAATGCAAAATATTTTCTGACAAATTTCAAAAAAAATATATATAATTAATGCCAAATTGTGATTAAAGACAAGGAAAAACTAAATTTATTCAAAACTCCTTTTGAAAACTGATTTAAGGCGAATTTACAATAAGATGGGCTCCATTCTATGTCACTTTTTTTGAAGCAAAATCAATTTTATGTGTCCTTTTTAATAAATAATTGGAATACTTAATTCAATCTCTACTGTTTTTATTTTTCAAAAATTTTTTCACAATGAAAATCTACAAGGAGAAAAAAAAACTCTTGCGAAAAAAATATCTCAGATGTGTTATCAACACCAAGTGGCAAGTGGGTATTTCCGAATTTTGAAATGTATTCATAAAAAGGAAATAAATTCTAGCAAAAAAAAAAAAACAAATAGTAAATAGTAAAACAGCAGGACTTAAGTGTTTAAAATTCGATGTCATTTGCTTCTATTTTATATTTTACTTCCAGGGAAGATTTAAATATCTTCTTGAATAAATGTGCAAATTATGCGATAATTAATATATCGGGGCAACCATTTTGTCTTTCCGAATTCCGCTTAAATTTCTATGGGGCCAAGCTGCAAGCGTATCATTTTAAATAAAAAAAATATTTTCAAAATCGGTCCATAAATGTACTTGTTATGCGGTAACTTAAATATGGGGAGGGCAAACTGTTTGTGCGTTTTTCAAAATTGAAACATTCCCTTTAAAACAATAAAAGAATTTTCAATTTTGAACACTCTAATTATCATAGTCAGCCAGATATTCGGTTATTATTCATATTACTTTGTGTGGGCGGTATCCTTCCTCCTGGACATATCCAGCCAGTTTTTTATTGGGACTGTGTGTGCATTAGGTGCTGAGTAATTCTTAACAATTTTGAATACTGTCACCATTTGAATCGGCCATATATATTATAATTATGTATTACTTTGTGTGAGAGATACCATTCCCCTGCTCCTAATCAGTCTGATTTGCTTAAAAGTGTGTGCATTAGATGCAGACCGACCCGTGCCAATTTTGAACACTCTTGCTGATATAGTCAGCCGGATGTAATGTAATAAGGTATTGATATGTATGGTAGGCATCCTTTCCTCTGGTCCGATCATACGAGTATATTGGCTAAAGTGGGAAAAAACTGCAAGCATGTCCAGACAGACAAATCAAATAAAAATATTAATTTTGAATTTCTGTTCACAAATATATATTTAAAAAAATACTTGATTAAACTCCTAATTTTTTTAAGTCGTTTGAAAAATATGGAATATATAGAAATCAAATTGCATTTCAAAAAGAAGAAGGATAGCAAATTGCACTTGCAACCTTTAATTGCCTCTTTCATAAAAAATTATATTTATTATTGATTTGAATATTAAGACTTAATTTTTTCACAGAATAAATCCCTTAAAAAACATTAATCTTCCGATATTGCAATACTGGTAAAGGACAGCAGGACAAGTCCTGCAGCGCTAAAATAAAATCGCTTAGCCATTAGAGATCCCTTACAAAAATTATATATAGCATTAATAAATTTCTTCTCAATTTTGAAGTATATCGTTGATTACCAAGACCGAAATTATTAGAAAAAAATATGTCCAATTTCAAAAGAGAATTTTTTTCTTCAGAGGGTATAACAAAAGCTTAGTAAAATAATATAATAGTCTAATATATCTTTTTGCCCTTTTAAGAAACACTTAAAAAAATTCGCTTGCCCAATGAGTTTGGATGGGATTCGAACCCCAGCATAAAGAAAAAACGGCTGCATCAGGCTTGTAGTGGTTGGCGATTTGAAACTTCAAATTTGACATTTTATACTAGATTAAAGAGATTGAGCAACATTTTTCTTTAAACTAGTCAAAGTCGTAGGTGGAATTTATCGATCACAATAAGTCTCTAAATTTGTATTTAAAAATATATATTTTCTTTAGAAAACCCGTATTTAGTAGGGATTAATCGTCTATTTTTATTGTCTCAAGTTCAACTTTTATGAAACTTAAGCTCTCCCAGCTGAGAAAAAAACAAAACCTGCAGCAAAATCATGTCTTCCGCAGTTCCCCTCTGAAAGTGCAACCAGTAAAATACTTCTACTAAACAAACAGCCAAATACAGAATATGTTTCAATGATGACCTAAAAAAATATATTGGAAATAAAAAAATAAAATAAATAAATACTAAACATACCAATTCAAAAGTTATAGAAAACATTAAAACAAATTATATCTATCGAAGGTTGTTTCATTAACATGTTGCAGTGAAAATGGCTTTGAAAAACTAACAACTCGATAAGAATTTGAATTAATAAGAAAAAAGGTCATTTATATTAATGACTCCCATTAGAATAATAAAAGTTGTCATTAAAAAAAAAAACTTTTACTTTAATATGATTCAAGAGAAAATTTGGAAACAACGGGAAATTGATTGATGACAGAAAGTTTATACGCCACCACAAAGTTGGACCAAAGCTGAAATAAACTGGAGAAAAATATTTGAAACATAAAAATAACTAAAGTTGATAAGGTTTCAAATTTTTATACAAAAAACGTGTTTTATCTACTCGTATTACAAAGCGTGTTAATAGGCAACACTCATAAAAATCGCCTAAATCTGAAAATGAAAAAAACATAGATTTATTTATCAAAAACTTGAGAAACTATTCCACTATTTTTCATTGGCAGAAGCCTCCCATATGTATAAACTAAGAAATAACAAAAAATTACTTCTGTTATTGCAGGTGCCCGTCGATTTATTTCTAATTCTTTTCAGGTTAGTCCTCGGCCCCCTCAACAAACACACACAGAGAGAACCCCACAATCAAGATCCCTGCTTCCAGATTGCAGTTTTATTCTTTTGGACTTGTAGCACTCTGATTCACACTAGTGGTGATATGTTTTCTAAAAAAAAATTGTTGCTTTAAAAATAGGGAACATATTTTACGTGTTACCCACACCCTCGCAAAGTGATGCCCTTCTCACGCTCACAATAGAACAAAAAAATTTCCTTAATTGTACATTTAACATTGATGTAAAAATTTTTATTTAGGGTTGCGGATAGAATGAAAGTTATGCACTCTCTACTAATATTTACACTGCTCACTGTATGCTGTATATCGAGCTTTAACTGCCACAAAAGTTTTAGTTGCAAGTTCAAAATTTTACAGGGGAAGTGTTTTTATTAACTGTCTTTGCACTAAGTTGTAGGGGCCATCCCAAATTGTTTTTGTTCTAAATTTGTGATGCAACTTCTAACGATTGTAAGACTTTAGGATTTCATTTTAGAGATGGTAAATTATCGATTGCGATGAAAAAATGAAAATCAAAAGTTATGTTACTTAAGTTCTTCCGCGTTAAGGCCACGAAATGATCAACAAAATGTTACACTTTTTTTCCAGAAAAGAAAAACCAATTTTCAATCGCGTACTGTTGTTTTCTTTGTAATTAAAATGAAATTATTTTGAAATATAAATTAAGAAAAACAGAAACAACAATTGTATATTGTTGTTGTTTTTTATTTTTGTAAACGGCCACTTATGAAATATTTTTGCACTCACCTGTATCGAACCGGCCACGGAGGCTGATGAAAAACTCATGTTGCTGGATTCTTGAGTTGGCGACAAACGTTTGTTGTTGTTATTGTTGCGTTGCATTAATTCTGTAAAATGATTATTGTTGTTATTCAGGTTGTTATGATTAATTTCCTTAAATGATCTTGTTGTAGAATTTATAGATTTTCTAGCATCATTTAAACATTTCGTCTGATTATTATTATTAATTACTGCCTCATGATGACGATGATGATGTTGATGGTGATGATGTTGTTCTTGTTGTTGTTGTTTATTTTGTTGATGTCGTTCATCATCAGCGTCATCATTATTGTTATTGTTATTGAGTTTTGTTAATTGTTGTGCAACCGTTTGCGGCATAGCTGCCGTCGTCGTTGTTGTTGTTGTTGTTTCTGTTGATAATGATGAAAATGATGTTGTTGTCGATGCCTTGGGTGATAGTGGCGTTAATGATACTGCAACTGATGAAGATGATGTTGCAATCGTAGCTAACGAGACGGGCAAAGAAGGCGATGTGCGTGTTGCTGTTGTTGTGGATGACGGCAACGTTGATGATGATGACGTTGACGTTGATGATGATGACGTTGACGTTGATGATGACGTTGATGATAATGATAACGATGATGATGTTGACAAATTTGTTTTTGTGGCGTTAAACAGAGTTGTTGATATTTTTGCTGCTGTTGCTGTTATGATTTGCTTTTGTTGTGAATTCAAAGTGTCATTTGTGTTGGCTGTCGTGGTGGCAGATGGCGGCGACAAAGAAGAAATATTGCTATTGTTATTGTGGACAGTATTTGTATTTGCATTTGTATTAGTGTTTATATTTAATGTTGTTGCATTTGTTGTTGTTGTAGTGGTTGTTTGAGTTAAAGTAGAGGCATGATTGCTCATAATTGTTGGCGTTGCACTACCACTGTGTTGGACTGCGATAGTGGCTGACATGACCGGATGCAGGCAAAATTGATAACGATTTGTAGAGTTTGAGCCGCTATTGTTATTGTTGTTGTTGGCGGTGGTATTATTATTATTGTTGCTGTTAATATTATTTTCTTTATGCTGTGGATGATTTCGCATGTTTGTTATTATTGTGGCTGTTTATTTTTTGTATAATAATTTTTATCTCTCCCATTCGCCTCTACAAGGAGATAATTATTTAAAATTTCCACGTTTCTTCGAAAATTTTGTTTTATTTGCTTGTTTTTCTTAAAATTTGTTTATACTGGGATTAATAAAACGTAGTGACATTTTAAAGTTTTTTGTTTATCAACAACATTTACCTCGTTTCTTTTCTAAACCTAAAAATTACGTGAATTATTTTTCAAAAAATTATTTCTTTTATTTCGCAAAGATTTTTGAATTAATTTATTTTCCACTCAATTGAATGGGGTCTTTTATTATTATGCATAATTTGCACGTGATCTACACGGCTTGAGTTCGCTGATGGAAAGACGTTGTTAAGAAATGCTCCTGAAATGAAAGAAGGAAAAAATATATTTTCAAAATTAGTTCAATTCATGAATGAATTAATGGTTGCAAGAAGTGAACTTAAAATTTTTTTATTATTATGGCGAATTTTAAGTTCAAAAGAGCTTTTAATATTATTATTATTTTTTATTTCCTGTCAAATAAATCCTGTTTTGTTTGCTTGCTGTGCTGATTAAGAAGATAATAATAAAATGAAAATTCGTTTCAGCGATCAATTCTCACGTTTTGATTTTATGAAAATTAATATTTGTTTCTTTGGTCGTGTAAAGTGAACTTATTGCCTGCACCTACGAGAAGGAACATCATATTTTTTTGAATATTTCAGGGGGATGTGGTACTTCCAATTCTTTCAGGCTTTTCTGACACTACGAAAATAATTCCATGTAATTTTAAACAAATAAATTTCTTAATCTGGGAGTAAAAATAGGTTGCCTTTGTTTTAAATCTAGAATTCTAAAAGGGGGAAAGGGGAGCCAGATATATTTATTTAACAAATACCCGAAGAGTGGATCGAGGAAATCCAAGCGGGGCAATTTATGCTTCTTTTAAAATAAATTTTAAGTACAGATAGATCCGAATGGGGAAAAAGCGTTTCAACAAAAATAAAAAGGATGGGGAGCGGCCCATTTTCACAGTGTATATTAAGATTATTTTGATGTATATCATTCGTCTGTGCGGTCTGCACATTCGAATCAACTCGTAGATCAGTCTTCTGATCTCATTGCGTCTGTGATGGCCCGCCTGCTGTGCTTTCTGGCGATCACCTGACAATAAGATGTGGAAGTTAACCGACGCTCTACAGCTCACCCGACTAGAAATTTGAAATCTTGGCATCTAGGAAAGCATGCTTTTAATTACACTTCAACCATTCCCTAAAGTACCTATGGACTTGACATTAAGCCTTACTGGAGACGAAGTTGGCATGACCGAAACCGGTCTAAGATGCCTTAGCCTGTAGATCTGAATATGGCATGAATGCTGAAACCAAATGGCCGTATGTTGGTTCCACTAGGAATAAAAGGACTAAATATATAAATATATTCGTCCTAGATATTTATTTATCATCAGTAGATTTCAACGTTATATTTGAAAAGTGTTCAACCTCGTATGATCATGTCAAAAGTCTTTAACAACAAATGATCGTTTGCATAGACGTCTTTGTTTAGATTAGAGGCCAATACCACCAAATACAAAAGTAAATTTCATTGGAATATTTGTATAGAGAACAACAAACTCATATTTATATTCAAAATAAAAGCAAAAGAATAAAAAATTAAATTTTCGGTTTTCAATAGAAATATCGGAGCCGAATTTTCGTTCATATTCAGAGCCACAGGCTCCTCCATGATGAGTATTGCATGAATTCGAGTACCGAACACACTGAAATTCATAACTTAAAAGAATAAAAATTTTTAATTATTAATGCAGGATTAATCTTGATATCGTTCCTTATCCTGATTGAAAAAAATCAGATTAATATTCCGCCAACTCGCATCTTGCGAGAAAATTATTATTTTATTTTTCCATTGAGATGTGAGTGAATAAAAGTTAGATTTTTGGAGTTATGATGTTGTTTGAGCAAATGAGCGATATATATGAATTATCACTATATCTCTCAATCTAGCGGTACTAGAAAATAATTATGAATGTTTTCGTAATGAGCAGATGAAAATATCTGGGAATCAACTGTTTCTATTTCAAAACGTTTCCAATTCCGTTAAATTTCGTTGGCCTGTGTAATTCATATCGACAAACTATTTCTTTTTCTGTAGTTCATTGTAATTAATTTTTATTTCATATCACATCATTTGTTTGTTTAAGCGTTTAATTTATCATGGCATTAACGTCACTATCTTTCTTTTGTTCAAAACTATTCAAATTCTTTCGGTTTGTTATATACTTTTTTTCTAATTGAAAGCATATTCATAAATATTTTCTGTTTCTTACATTTTCAGCACCTTCTAAAATGTTCAAATATTTTCTACAACAAAGACGATGGGGTAAGTGACCATAGTTTGAAAAATTGTTGTTGTTCATTTCATATTTTTCGTCAATTTTATAAAATATTTCCTTTGTTTACGTTTGCAAAATATTTTCCTACATTTTTACAAAAAATACTGTTTGAATTTTTGTACTAATAGTAAGAAATTAAATGATAAAAAAAATTGAACTAAAAATTCTTCCATTAATAATGACGATAAGCACTTTTGAAAGTGGTTGTCGCTGTGTAGTTGTCTTTGTGTTTAAGTTTACAGATACAAAAGAAAAAGAAACCCCCAGCCAGAGGTTCCTTAACTGTTTCAATAATATTGTAATTTGGGGCCTACAGCCCAGTCCATTTTTCATACAATGCAATTTTATGCATGTCTCTTTGCTGTTTTGTTAGTTACATGAAACAGAGATGGCAAACTTAGTTTTCAAATTATACCAGCAGTCTTTTAATAAAATAGTGCCAAAGCATATAACACAAGTATGTATTTAAAAAAAACCTTGAAATTTTGGTGCAGTTGTAAAGCAGTACACGGCTGGAGAACAATTCTGGCCTTTTTGTAATTTTTTCTCGTGTTATTTATTCGGTTTTCGAGAGTATTGCATCTCGCTGTTGTACATGTTATTGATATATTTTGCACTAGGGTTTTGGTGGAGCTCAAAGTTCTTAACTCGCATATGAAGGTATAGGTCGACTGGCTGTTCCTGAAGAATGCTCTTATATGTGGAATATACTGAAATTCCCACTACCATTTGATTTGTTAATTAAATTTTTTGTCTATTTTAATTAAGCCCAGTTCAATAAACTAGTGCAAAATTAAACTGCTAGAAATTCGAAGCCAGAATAAGCAAAATTATATAAAATTACTAAAACTGGAAATAGTTTTCAATAGTACTAGCTATATAAGGGACTTTTATACCATATTTTTTTTGGGCCGAACAGTACCAAAAATACTTCAATTGCATATTACAAGTTTGCCGTCCCTGTTTGAAAATATTACTGAAGTACAAAGGAAAGGGAAATTTGTTTAAAAAAAACACCTCACAAAATTTGTGATTTATAGGTTTTTTCATACCCGTAAGCTTCTCAATCCCGATAACCTACAAACTTAAAACTCATGCCTTTAAAGTGAAGTTTTACAATTTTTTTTATTAATTTCTTGACAACTAAATGGGGGTTCTTAGCATTAAAATTATTCGTACGTAAATAATTGTTTGTTGTGGCCTTAGCTGTTCGTATGCCGACATTTCGTTGGTCACTAAACCAAATCGTCAGAGAACTTTAAGCAGTTTGAAAACATTCCAACTCGTATGTTTATGCCAAACGCATCAAATACAATATGAGAATTCTATAATGTATATGATTATTAAGTTTAAATAAAACAAAATATAATAATACAAATTAGGTACGATGGTAGGTTAGGTTAGGTTAGGTTGATTGGAGGGGTATGTCAGCCCATGTCACACGACATACACCTAAGCCAGTGAAGGCTTGTTGTGCGCTCCTTTGAATTTAACCATAACATATTGACCCAAAGGCCTAGAGAAACTCCGTGTCACTCACAAAGTTCCTTAGTTTCCTCCAGCATATTCCCCGTAATCGGCTTATGTCCGGTAAGATGTCACCCCCAAGATATCGGGATCTTATTTGTGAGAAGGCGGGGCATTGGCACAAATAGTGTTCCAATGTTTCGCTCTCCTCCCCACATGCTCTACATTCATCTCCTCCCGCTACGATGGTAAATTGTACGATGGTAACTTGTATATAAAATGGAATAAAAATTTTAATATTTTTAATTTTATATAAAATAAACAAATATTATGAAGATGGTACTCGATGTGTATCGAAATATTGATAAAATATTAAAATATTAAAAGATACCTTAAGCTTAAAAAATAAATTAAGTTTATTAATTAAAACAAAAACGTCAAAAAACTAGAACATATACAAAATGAAACAAAATTAGAATAAAATAAAACAAGACAAAATAAAATTAAATGAAATAAGTTTATCGATATACTGATGCAGGCCCAGTGTACAGTACTCGGGAATATTTAATTTCTTTCTTTTAAGTGCTTTAATTTTTTTTTTATCGCATGTGACACACTATTCCAAATTTTTAGTCATATTAAATTTTGGAAAGAAAAAATTAAAATTAACAACAGGAAATAGCCTTAAAAAATTGAGAAACCTGTCACAATTTCTTGCAATAATTTTATGTGTGAGTGCAGTTTAAAAGTGTGTAGTTGTTGCAGGTAACAAGCAAACAAGTTGTTGCAACAAGTTCCACATAATTTTCATATGACGCTCATTACTTATTATAATTTAATATTGTTGTAACTGTGAGGGTTTTACATTGACTTCTGTTTTTGCTTTTTTTTAATAAAAAATAGTACCTTCTTTCTTGTGCTGATATGAATACGCCTAAATACTGTATAAAGTTGTTATTTTTTATTATATACTTTTTGTGTGATTTAAATTATACATTTCGGCGAGACAAGAAGAAGAAGAATGCAACAAACAAAAAATTTGTAATAAAAAATTAAATTTAATATTAAACCGTTTTTTCTCACTTGAACACACCTTTTGGCAACCGAAAATTAAAATTTCGCATAAATTTATTAATAAATTGTGGTGAACAACTTGCATGTGATTTATGATTTAAATTAAGAGGAGGG
This sequence comes from Germaria angustata, assembly GCA_963681545.1. Taxonomy (NCBI): domain Eukaryota; kingdom Metazoa; phylum Arthropoda; class Insecta; order Diptera; family Tachinidae; genus Germaria; species Germaria angustata. The sequence continues at coordinate 86,419,703 of OY813002.1, forward strand.
GAAATAGATTCATATATAATTAATACACTTGATAATTTGGCATTGAAAAAATTCTGCATTAAGAAAACATATTAATTTTGTATAAAATATAAAAATTTCGTAAACGAATGAATTAAAGAAAATTATGGTCACCACAACTATGTTTTCTTTTTTGGCTGCATGCTCTTCACTTGTTGTCTTTCTATTGAGTAAATTCTATAAAAAAATAAGACAAAATACGAGCATTTTTTAAATGGAATTTGACAGGTTTCGTTGTGCTAATTTAACATGTTATTTTTAGTTCACTTGACTTGTTGTCGCGGATTTATTTTTGGTTTTGTTGCAAGATCTTATTGAATCAATCATTTATGAAAAATATAAAATCGATTTTATTTTATTATTATTTTTCTTTGCAACCAAAACTATATCGGCTTTTTTTACTGACTTCGGCCAAAAGGAAATTACAAAAAATTATTCGGTTTGTGTTCCTTGTTTTTTTTTTTTTTTAAGAAAATAAGTTTTTTTGCCACTTTTCTTTTGCAAGTACATAATTTAGTTTTTTTTCTTTCGTTTTGTTTTTTATTAACTCAATTCGATTAAAGTTGTTTTGGTGTGAATATGAATGTTGAATTAAAACATTCATCAACATGTTGCATACACACACGCACACATGTATCTATACATGTGACCAGGTAATTTTTCTTAGACTTTGGTAGGTAGATGGTTGTAAAACTCCACAACATTGTTATTTGATATTTAATTTGAAGTTTTTTTTTATAATTTTAATTTTTTTAATTTCCGCAGCCCACATTGCAGAAGAGTAACGAGTACAACATGTCTTGAGTATGAAGATTCATCATTTATTTTTCATTTGTGCTTCACTCGACTGTCACGTGAGAATATTATGCGAATTCATTTGACAATCAAGTATAAAAACTTAAGAAACAAATGGTTGCAAAAAAAAACTAAACGAAAGCACTTGTTTGCATCCGCATTTGCCACTCCATACAAACTTTTTTTCAATTTTTTTTATTTCATATTTTCAAATCAGCACATACAATAAATTCTAAGGAAATGTTATTAAAATTTTTTTGTTCAGCCTTTTCTTTTTGTTGTTTGTGTTTTTACAATTTATTATGCATTTCTAACATTTGTTGTTTAGGAGTTACAAATACATAAAAATTTCAAGTACTTGAACTCCATTTTGAAAACCGTCCGTCCCTCCTCCATTCCGTTGTAGAAATCAAATGAATTTCCGTTTGTCTCTCTTTAGGGTCTTCTTTTTTTTCTTCTTTTCCGTTTCAAGTTAAAACGTTTAAGTCTTTTAGTTTTTTCTTTAATATTTCTTGTTCAAAATTATTAAGTGTCATAATGCTGCCATTGAAGGTTTGGAATTTTTTTGATTGTAACAAAAGTCAGCGAAGGTTTCATTTCTGACGTACGATGGCATTTTAACTACCTGTCTTGTATTTCATTTTAAAGACATTCTTGTAGTTTTTACTTTTAATTTTATTGGAATTCATTTAAACTCACAAAAATAATTCTCATTTCCTTTTTGTTTAAAGAAATATAAAAAAAAAATATTAACAAATAAAATAAAGCCAGAATACTTCGTTGTTATTTAAGTCAATTTTAGTTATTTTTAAAATTTTATGTACCGACTCAAAAGTTAAAAAGGCCGCCAAGCTGCACTGCTCGCCTTGACGTACAATTCACAATGGGGCAGATACATAAAAAACTATGGAAAATAATAAACTTAAGGGTCATAAGCTGGGCATGCTATATCGTGCTACTAATAATTGTTCATATATTTATGAAAGTATTTAAAATCGTTTTTAATATTTTCAAAACATCAACGAATACACTGAAAGAAAAAGCGCATTTAAAATTTATGATTTTTCTTCTTACTTAAAAAAATTAAACAAAAATTGACAAAAATTGTGATTTTGATTAGAAAAAGACGGAATAGAAAACATATATTGGAATTTTTAATTAAAATGTCTTCCATACCCGTCATATGCCAAAGTCCTTTCATGTGTATACTGGCTTTGTGTTCCCAATATGTTTTATAATTGAGGCTGAGGTATTACAGGAATTTATAAACATTCTATGAATTCGGGTTATCTGGTGTCGAATTGTGACATTCGATATGAATAGAAATTTTGTTTAAAACTTCAAACCTTTTTTGAATAATATAATTTTGCCTCTTGAATCAGGACCAACATTAAAAAAATTGTTTGAAAAAATAAAACTTCTGGTTTTTTGATCATTTTATTTTGACATCAAAATAATTTATTTTTTCAAACTTAAGGTTTTTCTGTTTTTAATTTTATTAATCGATATTTATATATAAAAAAAAAACAATTCTGCTGAAAGTATCCCTTAATAAAATTAAAAAAGAAGAGACCTCAAGCTTGGGAAAATAAATTAAATTGATATATGAAAAACAAAAATAAAATGAAAAAATCAAAATGGAATTAAAGTTTAAGGATGGAAAATTTAAATTTCGAGTATTAAAAATATCATATCGTCCATGAAAATAATCTAGTCCGAGACCATCCCGTTTCCGCCTAAAATCAAGCTTGCCTTTCTTGAACTAAAATTTTTTGGCTTATTTTCCAAGCAGATATATTCTTAATAATGGCCAAATGGCGCTGGACGAGTCTATTTATGAGTCAGCCTTATGTACTGGGCTTGAGAAAATCCATATTCTTTGTACTTTTGACATCGGTATACATAGCTTGATTTAATTACGAATGAATTGATTTTTCTCAGTGTAGTTCAATGCGTAATTCCTATTCGTATATTTTATACAATTCCTTGTTCCATATTTTAGCATGTAAAATTTTAAATAATTTTCACTGATCTTGCAGGATGTTTTATTCTTTGATGCTTGTTCAACGAATCGCAGGATATCTCTTCTTTGTTATGTTAAGAAAAGTAAAGTTTATATGCTTTTTTCTGCAAAAAAAGTAATTTTTTGTTAAATTGCAATAAGATATTAAACACTGGGAATGGTTTTGAAAAGGCTACAAACTTGCCAATAGTTACAATTATGTATGTATATAAAATAAACAGTCTCTATTAATAATTGAACGGAAATAAAATTTTGATATTAAAATCTGAGTATTGAGAATAAAACGAGAACAGAATTTCTTAACTTTTTTTAATAAAAAATGCTACATGAAACGGCGCAGGCATGACCGGAAAGCTAAGAAATTTGGATTGGTTATAGTGTTGTAGCTGCATGCGACCAAGAGCTGACACCCCATTAGTTGGAGTCATGACTACACCACTCCAAAGCCATTTTTATTAATTTGAACTTATCTAGCTCTAGCAACATGGATTCTGTGGAGGAGTTCATCACCCCACCCTCTTCATAGAACCCTTTGATATATACATGGGTGATGGCATTTACTATACATAATCGGGAGCATATGCTTCGTTTAGGATCCCGGAAACTGCATTGTGTTACTGGTTCAAATATCGGTACTAAAAGAGATAGTAAGCCGTCTTCGGTATTACAGGATATTCGACAGGAATATCAGAATTTTGACCAAAAGCAAATCTGCAATTGGGTCCTTAACAATATCTGACCTGGTTCAGGGATTCTGAAGGTTCCTGAATCGAAATACGACATATGAAGCCATCACCCTTATTTGGGTGCAGGGGACCAATGTGGGGCAACGGTATAGCCGACGAACTGGCTAAGACGGGAATATCGCTTCCGGCTTATAAACGGCAGATTGAGGACCATATCAGCAACCTGGAACAAATCAGGTGACTGAAAGAATAATTTTGCACAATCTCTAGATTAATATGGCCCAGAGTGGATATCGACAGCAACGGTAAATTATTGCGTTTCAAGAGGAGACAGCTGAGGGATATGATCCCAACTATTACCGGTCAGTAGCAAAGTGGTGACCATGCCTGACGGATAGGATTCATATCGCGTGATTTATGTAGAAACTGTAGGAACGAGGAGAAGGGGGAGATGATCTTGAGCCTTCCATGTATTTCTCCTCCACCAAGGAAGCAGCCTGAGGTACATTTACAGCTAAGCTCCTTGTCGATTGTTAGTATGACTGAATTGGCAATGGTAGACCTCAAGGAGCTTAGCTTCGTCACCAAGAATAGCGGATAGTTTCAGGAATGAATCCTCGCAAATTTTATTTCTATATATTTTTTCTTCTTTCTAATGTCCCTTTATTTCGACCAATGTCTATTTTCTTATTCTCTGCTTCACCCCTTCCCCTCTATACAGGTAATACAAAGGGACAAAATCTGGACCCAAGTAAGCGTGAGCCGCCTGCTTCAACACAATCAAAATTTAGTCAACTTGATTTCCAAAAAATCTGCCTCCAACTCTTTTCGGTGGGTGGCTTAAGATTTTTTTGTTTGAAAAAAAATTTTTCAATAAGCAAAAAAATGTGTTGAACCAAAAATTTTTTTGGCGTTAAAAACATATTGTTGTTTACAATTTTTGCTTAAACGATAAATTTATTTATCTTGGAATATAAAATTAAATCAGGGAGCTCGATAAGATAAGAAAAGTATTTCACTTCTATCATTATTTTTGTTTCTTCTGACGATCATTTAATGTTTTCTTTCCACTTTGTTAAGGAATTTTTTTTATCTTTTCAAGATGAAGCGTTACAAGTCACAAAAAAGCAAAAGCAACAACAGCAACAACAACAATAACAAATAGAAAAGTAAAACAAAATACAACACAACTGTTTAAATAAAATGACAAGGTCGTCATCGTTTGAAACAAAATGTGAAACGAAAATTAAATAAAGAATAATGGCATATTAACTGAAAATAAAATATGTGAGCACAATGGAAAATTAAGGCGTCAGCGATCCCCAAATTTCTAGATCAATGATCATGTTGGACTTGAGAAAGACATGCTACTTCACTCTTATCGCGGCTGTCTCTGTCTGTCTGTCTGTCAATGTAATTGATTTACAACAGACTTCTCGTATGTTTAGTGAATAAGTCGTACTTCAATTGTGGCCATGATTAAGACTTCAATTATGTTTAGGAATACATTGGCTTGACACATGACATTATTTATGAGCCATGTTTAAAGCAAGTTGGGTAGGTGTAGCTTATATTATAGGAAAATGTTAATTAATATCGAATGATTGGCATGGGAAATATGGTATATAAACAACAGACATATATGAACAAAGTATATATGACAACACAGTCGAATCTGGATAAGCGGAACGGGAAATTCACAGAAATTTTCATTTAAAACCATATGGCTTGAGCCAATTCCAATTTTCTCTTTCAATCGAAAAGCAGATACTTGATGATTTAGAGTGTCATATTAATCATATAATTTCGGATTTTATTGGCTGCGTGTTATGCGATTTATGTCAGCGGGAAATGCAGTATTTGATACAAGAAAACATTTTTTCCTTAAGCGATGTTTGTCTAATTTAACTTTAAACTATTATAAGCAAAATGTCTTAAGCTGATTTTCCTTTAAGGAAGTGTCTTGAAACCTATCAAGAAATTTTTTTGTTTTATTAATTAAATAGTAAATTTTAATTAAATAGTAAATTTTATTTAAAGAATATAAATAATAAACAAAGTTTAAAAGTTATCTGCTCATAATAATAATTCTTCAGTTTAGATTTTAATAATATAAAATTAAAAATTTGCCACAAAACGAAACTCTTCGGTTATTCAAATAAAATGCTGTTAAAATTTTTTTATATATTTGTATGAAAATTTAGTAAAAGAAATATAATGAGACAATCTTCAGAAAGACACTCTCATTATTTTTAAAAATTTATTAGTGAGTTTTTTTTAACTTAATTGACATAATTTTAAATTTATTCATAAATTTCTGCAGGTTTCTTTTTACAAATAGTTTTTCACATGGAAATGCTATGTTTCTTCAATTAATAATAGACACAAATACCTGCTAAAAAAAAGGAAAGTCATTTTCAGTGCTTCCACAGACCCGTTAGTGCATTTTTGCAACTTCTTGGGAAGTCCAGTTAATGATATTTTTTAATCTTAGTTACTAATATAAATCTGTCAAATCCTGTTCTCTAGTCACATCTGTGCCACTCCGTCCACTGTCCAATTAAAGCTTTTGCAATAAGTAGCGATAAAACTTCAACATCCGAAAGTCTTGGACATATCAATCATTGTTTTAAGGGATACCGATGTCGAAAATTTTCGAAAATATTTCCATCACATGGGCTATAGCTAGTATTTTTTTATTAACTCCGAAAATTCTTGTTAAATCGGTTTTATAGATTCGGTCGCTTTTTTTAACTTTTTTTAACTGAATAATTTCGAAATTAATCGCTACCGGAAAATGCCAAACACAGTGTTTTTCTATAACTCCGAAAATTCTATTTATATCGTTTTTCTATATTCGCTAACTTTTTCGTATTTGATTGAACTGAAAAGAAAGAAATCGCCGCTGCTTTTTTTATTTACTCCGAATATTTTTGTCATTTTGAGATTGGTCAACAATATTTTTTAGTTTTTCATTCAAAATTGAAGAATACAAATTTGTAGTAGATCTTCCCGAAAGTTTCATGTTATTGCTTTTCCAGCAGTAAGCAAAATTTGTCATGGCTCCTTAGAGAACAATATTGCCCTTCTAACTTCATTGGCTGATTTTTGTATCTGTTTTAGTAAATAAATTACCTTATCTCTGGCTTAAGTTGGGCGATTCCCGCACCACCCCCGTAAACATTTTAAAAATGTGTATAATTCTTATTCAAATTAGTAACATGAATCACAGACACATTAATTTCACTAAAACGCAAATAGCATTTGAGTTATTTGATAGTCTGGCTTTAAGTTTCATAGAGTTGTCGTTAGAATTTTTATGTCTTAGACCAGAAAGAACTTGATACTTAAAGTAATAAATCTAAAATAAAAACGAAAATCCGTTGTTCAGCTCATGTTGCCTTTCGTTGGCTTAACATTTTTTCTAAATTGAAATGGTTTAAACCAGAAAAAATAATTCATTTTTCAAAAAAGAAGAAAAGAAAACCTGTTACAATATCTCCTCGTTGTTAAGTCGTGATTTTTCTTTTGAGCGTAAAAATACTTTTCTCTATCAGCTTAATTACTTCCATATATGCGATCACTGTAAAGGGTCAATGTTATGTAAATAACGTAATTTATTAAAAAAATTTTTTTTACTGGCTTCAAGAAAAAGAAAACTACATACAGCGACGAGAGAGGGAGACACCACCAGCCAACATCTTTTCACATGCGCAACCAAGTTTATGGGCACTTTGGCTCTGTTCGCCTTTTTTTGTTTTTTTGTTCCAGCTGTTACCATTCAACAAGGTGTTGAAGAATGTTGTGCGAGCGTATAAATTCATTTTCAAAGTGCTCAAGAAAATAAATAAATAAATAACTAAAAAATATTTACCAACTCTTGACAGTTTGTTAACATTACGCACTCTAATAAATTGATTTGAAAATCTAATGTGGTTGTAAAATTCCAAAACCAGATTGTTGTGCAGAAGGAAAGAAAAATCCAAATACATACCACAAATCGAAAACAAAATTAAACCACAATATAGTTTTGTTATGTTTTATTAGTTTTTTTTATTGTTGTTGTCGTTTTTCTTTTCTATAACTTGGCTGGAACAACTCTGGCAGCAGCAGCTCTGCATTAATTACCACCTTTCTGCATTCCTCAGATTTAAAAACAGCGATAATGAAAGATACAACAGCAACAACATTGACAATACAAACCAAGTCAAGTCAAGTAATCAAAAAGCACGCCCAATATGCCCACAGTAATGGCAAGAGACAGACGAATTAAACATACACTATTTAAGTCAGTGGTTGAAAAGAGTGCAATCTTTTTCAAACAAAATTTTATATGTCTCTATGTGCTGTTCAAATTAATGCAATAGATTTTCAAATTCATGTAACCACCGTGGCTGTAAAGTTTGAATATGGTTTTAGACACGTGTCAGGCATAGAGGACTCTTGTATGGGTCAATACAAACTTCATGTTAATGTAGAGAATATTTTTCAATTAATTTTCGGATTTAGATTTAAAACAACTCAATTATTTCTAGTATATTTTTCCGACCTCGCATAGGCATATAGAAAATAATCTAATGGCATCATAGGAGAGAGAGGCATCATCCAGTTCTAATTTAATTAAATGACCCTCTAATCAACTTTCTCTCTATTGTTCGCTGCGTGGGATGTGGTACAGCATGGCTTGAACTGCATTTTGGAGCACTAATGTCCTCTAATTAAGCCATAAAATGTCTATTAAGCTCGGTTCCACATATATTATATTTTTTGAGAGCATAAAGGCAAATGATTGTCCACCCGTAAATTCCTCTAAATAGTGACTTCTTTTGGATAGAGATCATTATTTACTTAAATGGCAAAAGTGTGTTCCAGCACTGATCTGTCATTTTACCGAATCGATCCAGGTCTTTCACAACAAATTCTGTGGAAAAATACTCATTGTCAACTTTTTTTGTGGATCTTAAACAATGTCACTCATTTGTTTAAGACAATTTAAATAAAATAAAAATTTACCATAGAAAAAATATCGATAACACAAATTTTCGAAAAAAATTTAACGATAGCACACATGTTCGATTAAAATTTTTTCGTTAACAGAAATTTTCGATAGAAAATTCATCGATAATACAAACTTTCGATAGCTAATTTATCTATAATAAAACCTTTCTGTAAAAAATTTATAAATATATAAATTTTAGAAAGAAAACTTTCCGAATTCAAGCAAAATTTCCGTTGTAGAAAAACACAATTCTCAAAAAATTTATTGATTAGAAAAATGTTTATACAAAATCTTTTGATTCTAGTAATTCCCTGAAGAAGTTATGTCGATAACATAAATTTTCAATGAAAAAATTTTAAAGAAATTTCATTGACAGCAAAAACTTTCCGAAAGAGCAATTATAGAAAAATTCATCGATAACACAAGTTTGCTTAAGAAAATTAATCGATAATAAATTAGATACAAATTTCCATTGAAAACATTTACGCTAACGCAAGTTTCCTATAGAAAATATATGGATAACAGAAGTTTTCTATAGGAAATTTATCGATAGCAGCAACTTTATATGGCAAAATAATTGTGGAAAATTTAATGACAGCGAGTAAGAAATTAAATTTTCTATAGGAAATTTTTAGTTTTCAGGAAGAATTCCTAAATATCCTGCATATAAATAAACTTCTTGATGACAATCAACAATTTTTATTAATTTTTTTTCTTTTTTAAATTTAAAATTTTATAAAAACCAAATAGCCAAGTTAGCCTTTTTACCAACTTTTTGGTGGGCCATTAATAAACAATAAATGTGACATAGTAAAATGTGTCAAAATAAATATATTCGACGACCCGTTAACCGGTTTCACGAATAATCGATTGTATGTTGTGTAGTTTTACAAATAATTGTTCAATATCTGGTTCATTAAATTTTTTGAAATTCTCTAAAATTACTTTGAAGATTTAATCCTTTCAAAGTTCTGTAATTGAAACATATGAACAAGTAATGTAATTATGTATGTCTGATTGTATTTTTTACACATATTGTATATTTTAACACGGTTAAAACTGTGCTTTCATAAACAATCACAGTTGCACTCGTCTAAACATAATTTTTTTGATTCATTTTGCTGTATGATACAAGTCATTCCATGACGACAAACGCAAAAAATGTCAAAACGAAAAAAGCGCTCATAAGTCGACAGTCAGTCAGCCAGTCAGCCAGAGTTACATGACTGGATCGATACATTAAATACCGATTTTTTCTGTTTGTCATGTTTCTACAGCTTTTGGACTTTTTTTTGTTAAATAAAAAAGATAATAAATATTATTACTATTGCATTTTGTTAAATATTTCTTTTGATTTCATATTTATGTGCAACACATTGAATGGCTGTGTGTGACTGATTGAATGCCTGACTGACTGACTCATGGACAGACGCTTTGCCAAACGATTTGGCTGGCCTGGTATCCAACCATTAATTTAGTTCAATACCATTGGAACCGAAATAAAATTATAGTAGACAAAAATTAACAACTACAAAAAATATTAGTATATTGATCGTTAACAAATTAAAAACATAATGAAGAAAACATGTTGAGAAATTCTACAGAAACAGAAATTGTAATTTAAAGCAAAAAAAAAAAAAAATGCAAAAATAAGAAGGAGAAAAAAACGATTTCAGCAACCCAACGACAAACTTTGAAATGACGCATTCTTTGGCTTTGAATAACAAATATAATATTTTAGCAACAATAATCATAATGATAGAAATAAAGTTAAAATAAAATTATTTATTTTGTATGGAGAAAAAAATCTTTATATACCAGGTTAAAATTTATTTCCCTTAAGTTTTTTTTGTCATACCCATTGTGCGGCTTATTTGACCAACCAGTTGACTTGAGGCAGTGATTTATTGAATTTAATTTTAAAGATAAATATGAATAATTTGTTAAAAGAAATAGTTCATAATCTTATATTTTTTCGTAAGAATTTTGGCCATGTGGTGTTTTTTGTAACAATGAGTGTCTCAGCATTTAGAGTTGTAGGATTGATTTGAATTCGGCCCATTTCAAAGACAAATTACCGCAAAATATGTGAAATGTAAAAAATTACTTAATTTTTAGCATAACTTTTGTATAGAAATGTTCGAATTTTTATATTATAACATGTTGCTAGCAACATGTTTCATCAATATTTTTTTCTCTGCGTTACCCCTCTTGGAAGCATTTGGCTTCTACAAAGCATCTCCATCTTACACGAGTTGTTGCAGTTGTTTTCGCATTGTTATTATTGCCTTGTATCAGTTTCGTTAATCGGTTCTTGTTTCGATTTGCTGTAGCAGGTCTAGGATAATGGGGCTGCCATCTGTCGTTGCCTAGAAACAACTCCCCTGTGTATTTGGTATAGGGGAGAGAAATTTATTCGTTTGAGTGTTTTTTTTTTATATGAAATTTAAATTAATCGATTTGTTTGTATACGTAAAATGGAGTTGCATATTTAAAAGCACAGCGTAATATGCTCTTCGGTTGGGTTGGTAGGGCAGGTTGCAACATATATTGCGAGTAAACTTGTAGGCCATAAGGTCCATAGTGACGCCCAGAGGACTAAATTACAACCTACATTTCCCTATGTAATTGCAGACTTCGAGCTCTCATAAACCAATTGGAATTCCTCACGAAGTCTAATAAATCCATCGGTGGATCTTCCCTTTGGACAGTCCAGGTTCCAGAAGAAGCGATTTCCCAGGCAGCTGGTTTTGCGCTCCTGCAGAGCCGGACTACCGCATAGCAAGTGTCGAACTTACTCTTCTTACCCTGTGTCGCAGCAGCTCCTGCACTAGCCATCATAGGAGAATCCTAGATGCTACGATATCGCACAGTTTGCAGTGTTAACGCCAAACAAAAGTGTTGGCGACTTCCTCCCAAGAGAGAGAGAAAGAGAGAGAGAGAGAGAGAAGAGCTGTTTTCTTCTGATACCGCTAATCGTAGGCCACAGAGTGCTAGATATTTTGCATGTAGTCGTCTTAGATAACCTAAACTCCAATTCTGTCAGCGCCTACGCCCTAAATCCATTAGACAATTCATGCAAGAGGATACAAATATCCCCTCATGAGTTAGTCCGATTCTGTTTTCGCATTTTTAAACATCTTTATATAGATTTATAGACTTTATAGATTTATAGACTTTTCATTAAATACCTATGTAGTAAAAAATGCTATTATAAATTATTTAAACTCAAATTAAAAAATTTTTGTTGAATTTTTTATATGTATTGTAATTTATTTAATGTTATTAATTGTTAATTAATATTAGTAATTGTCTGTAAGGAATTCAATTCCATAGATAAATAATAATAAATAAATAAATAAATAAATAATTCGCTCTTAAATTCAATAAAAATGTAAAAAAAAATTTAAAAAAGCAAAATATTAAATGTTGCCTAATGTTTTTCAAAAATTGTTTTCGCAACATGTTGCTACAATTTTGGTGTGATTAAATGTTTTGTTTTTTTCTTTGGCTTCCTGTTACATTTGGAGAAGTGAGTTTGCTTTTACATGCTGCATACATAACAGAGGTCGAAATATATAATTGTTACATGTAAAATTTTTTTATATGAAAATTATTAAATGATGCTCAACATTTTTCAAAAACAGTTTTTAAAAGTTTACAATTAACTTAAAGCTTTGCAACATGTTGCTACAATTTCTGTATGATTATATTTGATTTAATTTATGGTTAGAAATGTGTAAATAATTGCTGCTAAGCATCAATTGTCAAATAAAAATTGCATTTATATCGATTATGTGGAAGATACAGCAACATTTTCATTACAATGATTTCACTAAACTTTTTATTTACATGGATTGAATCATATTTACGAACTTATTTAAGCTATTTGGTACTAAATTTAATTAAACATCTTGGCGACTTTCAATAAACGATACTTCATTTGCAACATGTTGCAAAACGGAAATGTTATATATAATTCCTAGTACTCTGTTCGAATTTGTGAAAAAATTTTAATAGTATTTATTATTTCAATTGAAAAATTAGACATGCAACATGTGATATCCATTTGATGAGTTTGTGTTTCTTTTTTTTGGTTTTGTTTTGTTTTTATTGCTTTTAAACGCAAATTGTCTTGTGCGTTTGAATATGAAACATCGTTTTAGGGTACCAGACTAAAATAAATTAAAGTGGCGAAATGCCTCAAAACTGTGCAACAAACATGGCTTATTATTTAACAAATATTTTTTAAAGAAAGAATACATGTTGCTCAACATTTTTTCAATAACTCGAATATACAAGTAATTAATTCAAGTGATTTAATTTTATAAACGTTTTTAATAAACTTAATTGCAGCATAATGCTACATTTTCTTTTTAATGTATTTTTTTTTTTGCTAGAAATATCATAATGTAAACATAAATTGCCAAATTAAGAAAATGTTTATATTTATGTGCTTCATCTGGAACATTTCCAATGTACTGAATACGTCATTAAATTGTTTATGAGTCTTGTGGATATTTGATGTAGATTTTTTATTTACATTGAATGCAACACATTTCGAGCTCGTCCATCGACTTGAAGCTAAATTCAATTAAATTTATTTTAATTACCGCAGCAAATTTCAATGACACATGTTGCTGAGACTAGCGGTTGATTTGCAACATGTTGCCAATGTTGAATATAAACAAACCGGCAAAATTATTTGAAAACTTACATTTTTTAATATAATTGCTTTATTAATATTTATTCCAAAGTATTTTCAGGTAAAATTTTAATAATTATTAATTAAGCCTTTCATAATTATCACATCGCAGATCTGGAATTCCATATAACAAAAGCAAATATCGTTTTTCCCTTCATAAAGTTTAGATAAATACAATATGGCCAGCATGAATATGTCATTGTACTCTAACCCAAACCTTAAAGACAACCTCATCTTAACAGCAAAAAATTGAAAAAAAAGTTGTAAGAAAATAGAAGTTTCCAAACATAAAAATAGACTGCCACAATCAGTTCTCTGTGCAACAAATGAACCAACACATACAAAGTCGCTGCTGGAAAAAAGTGTAAAGGAAAGAAACATTTCCACGAAGAAAACTAGAAATAGGTGTCTTTATTTTTCTCAAAAACTTAGAAGAAAAAAACGTTCTTTTAGTTGGTTTTATTTTTGAGATTCAGAGGTTTGTTGTAGAGTGCATGCAGTTTTTAAGTTTGGCTTACGAAATAAAACCATCTACAATTTTTGTATTTAAACGTGCATAGAGAGATACATTGTGGAGAAAGAAGTTTGCTTAAGTATGAGTTGCATCTTGGCTGGATATTGGCACTGTATTGGACTGGCTGACTGGTCTATTAATGCAATAAACAGCCACAATATTGCTCGAGTACTACAACAAACAACCACCGACCGCACCACCGCCGACCAACCACTACCAACATGATGAAACAAAAATATTTAAAAAGCAGCTTGAGGCAAACTTGTTTACCCAGGGATTGTCAAGTTGAAGTTGTTTTCAGATACGAGAGTGGCTGTCCGTCTGTCTGTCTGTCTGCCTGCTTCTCAGTGCGTCCGTCCGTCCTCCTGTGAGTTTGTCTATTGGTAGAAATAATCCGGTTTTTGAGTTTATAAACATGTATCTAGTCATTGTTGTGGCGTTGTTGTTGTTTTTTTTCTTCTTTTTTCATTTCAATTTTGTCTTTCTTTTATTCGTTATAAAGAAACAGAACTCAATGTAAATTTTTTGCCGTTGTTGTTGTTGCTGCCGTTTTCTTTTCTTAAAAGATAGATTCGCATGACTTTTTGTTGTTGTGGTAAGCGATTCCTTTTTTTGTTGCATTTAAGTTGGCATTTTGTGTAAGTTATTTTTTCCTACAACATCATCCTATTGTTAGAGTTGAAAATAGATACCAAAGGCAGCAGCAGCAGCAGCAACAAACAAAGTTGTACAACCTAAGTCTTGAGAAATTGGAGGAGTAGAAAATAGCAACATATCCAGCAACAGCAACAGCAACAACAAAACAGCTTTAGCAACTGCAACACTATTTAGCAAATGTACAGAGCAGATGTTAATGGAGTAAAAGATGAGGACAACGACGACGATGGCGACGATGACGACAATGACGATAATGATGATGATGGTGATGATGATGACGATCATGACTTGGCACAGGCAACTAGAGTTGTTGAGAAGCTAAGGAACTGTGGTAGAGGAAATGTTACTTACATACACACATGCATCTTTAAATGTTGCATGCATATGTAAATATAAACAGAGTTGTAATCATTGAACCCTAATGAGCTAAAGAATTTCCACTAAAAAGCCATTATGTATGTTAATTTCTTATAAGTCAGAAGAATTTAAAGGAGTTTTTCTTTCAGTTCGTTTTGTCTTCCTCTTTGCAAAAAAAAAAAAAAATGTGAGACTTTAATATATTCTGGCTTAGGAATAATTTTATCTTCCCAGACAGGTCAATAAATCTTGCAAATAAAGAAGTCTAACTCACTCACATACTTTGCAGTAATTTTAAGTTTAAATGAAAATTTTGTGAAATGCAAAAAAACAGGACCTTTAATCTTTGAATTGATTTCTTGTTTCCCTTAAGTCCAGTACTCGGTTTGAATTTGTGAAAAATGTTAAACAACATTTATTATTTCAACTAAAAATTTTGACATGCAACATTTAGTATCCATTTGGCTATTTAGTATAATTTATTACGCTTTTATTACTTTTAAGCGCGAATTTTACAGTGCTTTTAAATGTTTATGCAACATTGTTTGACGTACATAAGAAATGCATTTATTAAAATGTTGTTCTTTTTATTAATTAATTTCATATGAAATAAGTAACATTGAATAAAGCAACACTTGCAACATAATTTTGCAAGTATGTATTTCCTAAGTCTTTTCACAGCATTTCACATGAATTTGAACAGAGTACCACCAGGCTTTAGTAAAGCCTAGTATTCTGTTCAATATTTCTTGTGAATGGCTGTCAAAATCCATACGAAAAACTTTAGTAGACAATTTAAAAAAAACAAGTTTTCAAAATTTTTGTGTTGTATTTATAAAAAATCGAATAAAATGTGTATGGCAACATATTTTTTAAAATGTGAAATAATATGAATATCACTTATTTAATATCCAGCTTTAATTCTCTTAAATCAAATTTAACTACTTACAAGTTGCAAGTAACATTTTCTGAATAAAGTAGTAATTTTGATTCAACAGTTTTCACAAATGCAAAGAGAGTACTACTGGTCTTTACTAAATAAAAGAATTGAAATTATCACAGCAACATGTTGCAAAAGACTCGTTTCAAAAATAAACTTTTTATAATAATTACTACCATTCGCCACAGTTTGCCATTACATAACTTCTTTATAAATATTTTTGTCAACATCTTAGTTAAGCCAAGTAAAATATTTATTATTTAGCAACATGTTGTAGCTACATTGAAGTTTCAATTTAAAAGTAACATTTGCAATAAGTTGTTTTTTGTTAACAATATATTTATTTATTTATTTATAGTTGCTTGCTAAAATCAAGAGACTAATATCTTATTTTTTGATCAGCAATATGTTGCAGATATTTTAAAGCAACATTTTTAAAGTATTTCACAACAAATTAATTTTGACAATTTGTGCAACATACTGAACTAAACGGATTTGCCAGTTTTTGCTTCAATATTTCATTTTCATTACGCTAACAATAAATTAATTGGCTTTTTTCTTAAATAAAATTTTTCCAGCAACATTTTTTCAAAAATTTTAAATTTTAATTTTTGTTATGAAATTTTTAATAAAAAACTCTACGTTATATTTCGCTAGCAAGTAATTTATTAGCTGTGTATTCAACTTGCATCAGTATCATTTCAAAAAAGTTTGTTAAACTAACTAGAACACTATCTACGTTCGGTCAGCAGCATGTTGCGGAAGTAATAAAAACTTATTTTGAAAATATATTTTTTATAATATATTTTTTTGTAAATTTTGTCCATAATAAATTATTTGCTTATGAAAATTACATTAATCTTGTCTCCAGAATGTTTGTAAATCCAGATAATATAATTTTTTGATGAGCAACATGTTGCAGGAAAGCTATAATTTCATTTTTAAGTAGATTGCCTTTAATAAAACTGCAGTTTATATTCTAACAACATATCAACGGCTTGTTAAAATTATAAAAAAAAAATTACCAAGATTAAATAAAACAAGATTTTTCGACAGCAACTTGTTGCGATAATAATAAAATTTCAATGTGAAAGTAAATTTCTTAAAATATTTTTTTTTAATTTTGCAAAGATTTAATTAATGATTAATTGAAATGAAATTAATTTTGATTCAGACATTTGTTGAAGAAAATAAAATAATTTTTGCCAGGCAACATGTTGCTAAAATAAAAAGGTCTCAAATTAAATAAAAACAAATATATTTCGGTAGCAACTTGTTGCGAAAATAATAAAATTTTCATGTGAAAGTAAATTTCATAAAATAGTTTTTTTTTTAATTTTGCAAAGACTTAATTAATGATTAATTGAAATTACATTAATTTTGATTCCGACATTTGTTCAAGTAAATAAAATAATTTTTTGTGTAGCAACATGTTGTTGAAATAATAAAGTGACTTTAAAAGCAAATGTCTTAAACAAAATATTGTCTTCAGCATGAAATTTTCTGATTCTTAAAACTACATGATTACTAAAATATATTTTTCTGTAGAGCAACATGTTGCGGATGGTATCAAAGCTTTAATTTAAATTTAATATAATATCATTAATTCTTTAACAACTCAGACCCACCCACTTTGTTAACAATGTTATCAACCTTAAAACTTTAATCAAATTGTTAATTAGTTTATTTAATATCTAATCAAATTGTTGTTATTTCCTGATTTCCTTTTTTGCTTTTAATTAAAACAAATTGCAAGTCTCTGTCCAAACGACAGTGAAATTGTGCCTCTATATCTCTAAAGATACAGATTACGGAAAACATTTATCTCAAATAGTTTTTCTTAATTTGCGGTGGTTATATAATTAAAGAGACTTTTCATTTTACAGAGAAAGATAAAGTTATCAAACAGCAAGAAAATGCATTCAAATGACCAGATGAACCAGAAAAGTCAGAAACATCTTTGAAGGAATTAATTATAAAAAAAAAGAAAAAAAGTTCATTGACAGACAACGTGATGATAAACAAATGATGGCAGTTAAAATGTTTAACAAGGAAAGCACACAACACCAAAAATAGAAGAAAAAGCCGTAAACGGCTTAAATGAAAAGACTACAAAATCTAATTCATGTAAACATATTTGCAATTGATTATAACGAAAACTTAAAAAGACTTTCAAAGCAGAATTTCTAATGCCAACTACATATTTGATTGTTGGGAAAAATTTGTGTAGTAAAAATTATTTTATATATAGTCTTAAATATGCCTTCGCCACATCTGTTTATTGACATGTCTATGCCCCTTTAACGATCTGTCCATGTGGTCATACATGCATTTAGTTGCTACCGTTTGTTGCACACTCTCTTACATAAATTTGTTTCGGCAAAATTTGTTGTCTGGCAAAATGTGTATAAATAAAACAACTGCATCACAATGCAAATTGCACGTTTTATTTTTAGAGATGATTGACGAAATAATTTGTTGATTTTCATATTAAAGACTTTGATTTTGGTCTTTCAACTAAAACAGCATGCATGTCATGCCACAAATATTATTAAAAGTGAAATCTTAAAGCAAACAATAAACAGTAAACAGATGGCTGTAAAGCTTTTGGTTTGCTTCGTATTACTTTTTAATTAATTTTTAAATAAATTCTTGTCTCTACAGTTCTATTGTATGAAGATGCATTCAGCTTTAATTATATTCAGATTAAATGCATATATGAGCTTTTGTTTATTTTAAAAATGTATTTATTATTTAAAAAAATTTAAACACTTGAGAGCGACACAAAAGACATTTTTTGAAAGAAACTATTTAGTCAGTAAGCAACATGTTCCTTACCAAATTTCAAACATCTCTAGCAACATTTTGTTATGGCAAATACTTCTAGCAATCTAATTCTCAAAAAAAAGCACACACACAAATAATATAATGAAAAATCTTGCTATTAAAATAATATCCGGCATGTGGCAAGTTATGGCCAACATTCATGATTATGTTAAGCCACATGTTGCTGCTGAAAAACCATTATGTATACAAAATTTACTTAAACTCGTAATAATTTTAATTCCAAATAAACGCAGTTAAGGCAAATTAAAAGATTCATGCACAAAATGTTTAAATTTTTTAAGGGTATTGAATAGTCCTGCAACAATGTTGCAATGAAAATATGTAACCAGGTAAAGAGCAACTAAAGGTATTTTTTTACATCTCACAAACTTAATGAAATTATGTTTTTAATAATGCCTTTCAGTACACAATAATCGTTGCAACATTAATGTAGCGAAAGTTCAAAACAAATTATTTGTTATGGACTCTATTGTTTTATTTTAGTTTTCTCAAATTGATATTATCCTGAGTGTATTAATTTTAATATTTTTCATTTATTTTAAGCAACATCTTAATTAATATTACTTCATGAATTTTATTGTTGAATGACTGATTCCAATGGCGAAAAATCATTATTAGATATAGAACTTTCCAGCGTTTAAGCAAAAAAAAAAAAAAATTCGAGAGCTCACATCAACTAAATCCTTGTATTCCGTTTTACATTTTATATGAAAAGCAAACAAATTAGCATGAAATTTCTATGAAATAACGATCCGCAAGCTGTATTATGTTCTCATTATAAAAAATAATTAAAATGTGAAATAATATGATTGATATTTATTTCATGTAACGCATTGAATTTGATTATATACATAAAACAATGTTGCAGACTCAAAATCATTTGTGATGCTAAAGAAAAGTGGTGTTGACTTAACATTAGATAGAAATGATTGGTCATTATCATCTAGAAAATAAAAATATTTAGTTGAAAGTGACAATATATTAAAAATTGAAATTTTAATTTTACACTACCATGTCTTCGCAATATGTTGTTAGCAACATTTTTTAATAATGATCTTGGAATATGCTGCTAGTAATATTTCTTGCAAATAAAAATATTTGTAATCATTTTCAGTTCAAACTAATACTATATTAAAACCAAAAATTCTGCATGGTTATGTTCTTTCAATAATGTTGCTAGCAACATTTCTTAATAATGATCTTACAATATGTTGCTAGCAACATTCCTTAAAGAGATTTATCATCTTGAAAATAAAAACATTAGCAATTGCTTTCAGATAAACGTAATATTATATTAAAATTAAGAATTCTATGCGATTATGTTTTTGCAATATGTTGCTATTAACATTTCTCAATAATGATCTTGCTATATGTTGCTAGCGACATTTCTTATAGATTTATTATCTTGCAAATAAAAATATTTGTAATAATTTTCAGTTCAAACTGATACTATATTAAAACTAAAAATTCTACATGGTTATGTTCTTTTAATATGTTGCAACATGCAACATGTTGCTAGCAGCTATCTTAAAGAAGTGTATCAACTTGAAAATGAAAATATTCGTATTTGCTTTCCGGTGAAAGTTATATTATATTAAAATTAACAATTCTATACGATTATGTGTTTGCAATATGTTGCTGTTAACATTTCTCAATAATGATTATGCTATATGTTGCACGCGAAATTTCTTCAAATGTTTTATAACTTGCAAATAAAATCGTAATCATTTTAGTATTCGAGAACACTGAAGATGGCACAAAGCCGAAACCGGTCTGTTCATAAACCAAATTTGACGTGGGATGACGGAAAATCGTTCCAAATTCAAACAAACCCCGTCGGAAGAATATCACAAAAATTAATCATTTAATGTTTTAAAGTATTGTTATAAAGAAATAACGATGTTTGTAAAAAAAATATTATTAAGACATGTTGCTAGGGAACAAAAATTTTGTGAAAGCACAATCAATTAATTTTCGAAATAATACAAACAATGAGAAAATGTTTAAGCTCTCTAATAACCAAAATGGTTCTTTATGACCACAATTAAAACTATTAATAATTTGGCATTATATTATATTTTGTTTTCCAACTCGTTGCTAGCAACATTCCATTGAAAACATAATCAAAATACAAATATTTCAATTCTTGTGCCTGTGTGTTCAATTAATCTTGCAGTCAAATCCCACATAAAAATAATTTTGAAATATATATTAATATGACTTTGTTACAAAAATAACCAACACTTTGTTCAGATTATAAAATTCATTTGATATGTATCTGTCAACATTCCATTCCAGAGTGTGAAATAAAATGAACAGCCGTTAATTCATATGAAATTTCAAAGGGTCTTGTGGGAGACAGTGCCTAGAACAAAGGTTTCTGAATTAGAAAAAATATGACAGACATATTTTATCTCTATATAAATTTTATTTAAAGTGAATAAGTTGTTTAAACAAAGCAGATCTTCCAAATTATTTATAAAACTTGATTTTTTATAAACACCAAACTTGAAGATGTAAACAACAAATTAATTTTGTTTATATGCGTACAAAGAAGCCACAAACTTCAAAGCAATAAACATGAATCGTTAAGAAAATATCACTACTTGGCAACAAGTTGTTGCATGTTTCTCATAAACACAAAAATATACCAGTAGTTTAGCACATTTCATAAATTGAAACACAGTATTTTGGGCAACATGTTGCTAGATAATTATTTTTATTACTATTTTAATTCCACCGAATTTTAAATAGATTTTTTTAATTTCAAACCAAATATACTTTTTAGTACTAAAAGTACAAAAATATTTAGTTTTTTTAACTAAAAAAAAATGATTGAAACTTCAGCTGATAAATGAAGCTTCCATACTGTGGCACAGTTTGGATGAATGTTGGCAGACACATTTTGTTTGGGTTTTCGTCTTATAAGTAAGAGAACTATTTTATGAACTATATTTCATAACTACCCCTCATAGTAGTTTTTTAAACGTGTCCGTATTGTGAATAACAAATGAAATGTACTTTGCAACATTCAAGCAACATTTCTTTTCAAACTGAGAAATAATTTATTTCAGATGGAACTATAATTATTTTTAAAATTAAATTTATTAAATATCAATAATAAACGTTTATTCTTACGGACGTCAAACAATGTTGCAGAAATACTCAAAAGTGCAGCAAAATTCACGCTTGAAAGTAATCAAAACTAAATGAATAATACATGTTGCATATGAAAATTTTTCAACTGAAATGATAAATGTTATTCAACATTTTCCATAAACTCAATCAAGAGTTGCAGGATTCGAGTATAAATAATTTCAGTTCAATAAGTTGCTAATCAGTTTTGTTTAAAAATTTTTGATTACGAACAGATTCATTTTAAATTTTTATTGTACGCAACAATTATGCGACATGCTGCTTACTTAATGACTTTGTAGAACGTTATTGATTCAATTTTACCTTGTGTTTGAAAAAAAAAAGAAATTAATCGTTCAAAGGCGATAACCAAATTTTGAGATCTTTGGCTTTACTAACTCATAATAATTATTTTTAATTACAATTAGATTTTGTTTGACATTCAATTCTGATTTATAATCAGCTGTTTAAGCTTAAAATAATAAAAAAGAAATATTTATTTCGCTAACATTTGCTTGACATCCTCAAGGAATGGAAAAATATTAATCCATTTGCTATTTTGAAAAATTTTCTCATGAATTCAAATACACTCGCATTTTTTAATAAAAAGCAGCCGTAGTAGTAATAACTAATACATGTACTTATGTGTGTACATGTCCATCCAGCAAAAAAAGACATATGGTGTTTTCGTTTCTGGAAAAAATGTAACATTTTTTGCCCTTTCAAAAAGGAAAAAAAAAGATTTTAGTGCTCTTTAACCAGTACAAACATATTAAAAAAAGGGCATGCAATCCTGTAAGAAAGTTGAATTTTTAAACTAAACCCTTAAATAAATATTTTTTTTTGTAAATTGATTAATAAAATGTTGCATTTTTTCAGAAACGAAAATGCCAATATGCTAAAATTTATGGCATTTGCTTTTCTTTCAAAGAGAAAAAAGGGGACTTTCGTTGTTCTTTATCATAATAAGTGCAAACTTATTAAAAATGAGCACATAAAACTCTAAGGGAGTAAACGTTTTTTAATGAAAGCTGTATGTGCAATTTTTTTGTAAAATGTTACACTTTTTTGCAGAAAATAAAAGGTGATTTATTTTAAATTTCTTATGTAGATGCTCTAAGGGAATGTTTCAAAATTCGGGCAAAATGACATATGACAGTTTAAAACTTATCCTTATTCAAAGTGTTATGACAACATTCTCAATGACAACCTTCATTTAATATACATATAATTAATTCAATATTTAAATTAAAATTGAAATTGTGCATTTAACTTTTTGAATTTTTAATAACAAAAACATTATCAATTATTTTTTTTATTCATAATTTTTTTTTTTAATTTAATAAATTGTTGAACTTATAAAAAAATATATAAAATTTATGGCTATAATTTCAAAAATTTAACTCCCTTGCAGAGTTACATGGTCCATTCTAATAAGTTTATATTTATTAAAAAAAACACTAAATTGCATTTTTTCCTCTTTGAGGGCGAAAATTTTATACTTTTTTTTAGAAAAGAAAACACCATTAGTAAAAGAGAGGCCACTTACAATATTTAAGTTCATATGTATACACCGAAAAAACAATGAGCTTTAATTAAGAAAAACATTTTTTTAAGCTTGTAAAAGAGCACTAAATTCCATTTTTTGTGAGCAACAAATTTCACACTTTTTTTTAAGAAAGGAACACGCCATAAGTTTAACTGAAGCATGATTCTTGCTTTTGGTTTCAAAACTGATTAGTGAAAAATATATGAAGAAAGTATCGTAAAACTAAAAAAATATAACATATATAAAGCGCCGGAGAACTTGTGCTTAAAATTAAAATTAAAAAATTTATACTATATCTCTCAGATATGTAACAAGCCAGCTAGCAACCTTTAAATGTATGAATATAAATGTAACGTTTGACTTTTAATTATTACAATTAAGTCAAATTTATATTAATTTAACAATCATTAATTTTGAAAATGCTGAATGTAGTAATTAACAATGTTGAAGCAACATGCTGCTGCAACATTTTATTACTTTGAAACTAACAGACTGCTAATGATATTCGTTTTTATTTTCCTTTTTATAAAAAAAAAACCAACCAAAATTTATGGAAATTATTTTTAATTATCTTTAATCTTTAAGTTTTTTTCTTGGTATTCCCCAAAATTGTTTACACATTTCAAGTTCAAACCAACTGAGGCACAACACTCACTCTTAGCGGCAAAACTTGACCCTTGTAATTAACATTGATAAAGATATGAAAGGGGAAGTTAAACACGAAATTTTAGTTTCTCAAAATTTGTATGAAAATATAAAAAAAATCGTTTAATACTTACAGAAATTAAATTAGGTTTAAGTTATCCCATTCGCTTATAGCTTTAAGTACTTGTAAACTTGGCCTAAAATACTTTGTATTAGATCATTTACTTAAAGAAATTATAAAGTAAAAAGTTAAAAAATCACTTGCAAAACGCCTTCAATCTGGTCTATGCCATCTGCATGTTAATGAACTGTTTCAAACCACTAAATATGTGAGTGTCTGTATTTACTTAAATTTAATATGTACATACATAAGTACAGACATGTGTACAAATATATATATTTATTTTGTTTAAAGATTATAAAATTCAGCATACATATTTTTAATTATTCACATTTAAAATTTTTGGTTTATTTTTTCTTTTTTATTTTCAATTGAATTTTTTGCTTCAAAAATTTTTGCTGATATGATGTGCCACAATATTTTTTTTTTTTTTTTGTTTTCATTGACTTTTTTTTCTTTTACATCATCTTTGCAACAACTTTGATTGTGGCTGTTACACTTTTTATTATTATTTTTTTGTAGCAAAAACTATATCTTATAAAAAATTATTAATTCATAAAAAATGTAATAAATATTTTTTGCACAGTTTTATTTCAAGTTTTTGTTTTGTTTGTTGTTATCGTTGCTCATGTTGTAAATTTTTCTTTCACAATTCTTAAGCTTGTTGCTTCTTTTTTGGTTTTGACAAAACACACGCGATTTTTGGAGCAAAAAATTTAACAAAATTAATTCACTTTAAAATCGAATTTCCGCGGTTTGTTCGAAAGAAGAAAAAAAAACGACCGTGTATTTTTTCCTTTATTAAGGAATTTCAATTGCACATGTGTTTATTGTAAAATGAAAATACCCAACAGTCAAGATAAAAAAAATAAATAATAATAAAAATATTAAATTATTATGAAAAAAGAAAATACAGATGATAATAAGGCTGATGATTGCATTTCAAACACACATACACACACACGCGCGTAATGAATATTTAAAACCAACGTTTTCTTATTGTTGTTGGTATATTTCTGTTTGTTTTTATTTCCGTTCAAAACGCGACTTCCTTACGCTTTTCAAACCAAACTGCATAAGATCATAATGAAGACTAAACGTACAAATATCAGACGTGGAAGAAAAAACCTTTTTCTTTCTTAACGTATTCATGAAAAGAAGAGAGCAAAGCAAGTCTTGGTTGCCTTTGAAAAAAAAAATATTTCTCTCTCCCTCTTCTTGATTTGCTCTTAAAATGCTAAGGTGAGAAATGAATTTATGCTCACCTTAGACGGCATAAAAAATCATGTGTTTAGTTTTTGTAAGTTTTTTTTAATGTATAATTTCCTATGAGCAGATACAACTGACGACTTTTGCAAATCTTTTTGAACCACTAACACAGGCACACCCATACATAGATACGAGTACTAAGACTCAATAAATACACAAGCATGCTGCACATGAGCAGCACTCAATGTTGCCAGAATTTTTTTATAGTTTAAAAAAGACAAAATCTTCAAAATACATTTCTAGTTCTTTTATTTGGATTTTATGTATACAAATTATGCAATTATTTATGCAAAAACCATAATAATGCTCACAACAAATTAAACCGACTTCTATACAAAGACATTTTACAGAAGGGACAATATCCTCCATTCCTAGTTCATATTCTACTGCTTGGGCAAGACTGAAATGTCCCCTTAAGTGAATGATGGAGCTCTGAGATAATAAACATTTTTCGCCCCTCCAATTTCCACTCTAATATCTATGGGATCAAAGTGTAAGCATAAGGAAAATATTTTAAAATTGGTCCACGAATGGAAGGGCTAAGTGACGATTAATATATCGGGTAAGCGAAATTGTCCGCCCGATCTTCGAAAAAAAATACTTATGGGACAAAACTGCAAGCATGCTCTTTCAAACAATCATAGTTCTCAATTTTAAACACTCACTCTATTATAGTCCGCTAGATAATCGATAATTATGTAATTACTATGTATCAGTGGTATCCCCGTGGCCTCTCCATCATCAGCGAGATGTACGATGATTATTTATTAATATGTATGAAAGGTACAGAAGGTATCCTTCCCTCCTGTCATATCTACCCAGTTTTTTTCTCGGACTACGTGCACTGTAGGTGGAGTAAGCCAACATCAATTTTGAACACTGTTGCTATTATAATCAGCCAGATATAGAGATAAATAGGCGTTGCTTTGTATGGGTGGTACCCTTCCCCTGGCTCTATCCAGCCTATTTTCCTTAAGACAGTGTACATTAAATACAGAGCAATCCACACCAATTTTAAAAGTTCCCACTATTAAAGTCAGCCATATATACGATAATTAGGTATTACTTTGTATAGGAGGTACTCTTCCCCCGGGTCATACTAATTCAAAAGGGACCAAAGGTCAAACATGAGACTTTCAAACAAAAGATTAATTTTGGAAGTCTGGTTACAAATGGCAGAGTTGTACGGGTATAACCATTGATAAAATTAAATTAATGATTTTATTCGATCTTTATTTTTATAAATTAATTGAATTATTTTTTTGTTTTCTGAGTATGAGGTCTTTTTTTATAAACAATATATTTACTTTTAATTTTTCATTAGGAAATTAAAAAAAATAAATATATTGTTTATACAAAAAGACCTCAAACTCCAAAAAATAATTCAATTAATTTATTATTAAAATTATTTAAATGAATACAATCGAGTTGATAACCTCCCCTTTCTTTAAAGTCGAAGTAAAAAGATTTTAAAAGATTTTGAATAGTTGGTTTATTTATAAATTAATTTCACTAATTGTATTACAATTATTGTTCTACAAACTTAAGGCCCTTTTTAATTAATTTTTTTATTTCTATTATCACTATTTGCATCATCTGGAAACATGAGAACTTTAACTAATTTTAATAGTTAATTTAAAGTAAATTATTGTCTTTGGTGCTTACAAAAGTTAATAGATTTTGAGTTTTGAGCAAAATTTAAGAAATTTTCAAAATACCTGAAAACAATTGAGAAGTTAATTATTCAAGTATTTTTAGTGTGTGCACTCCCGATAAATTTCAATACTAAGTATTTGAAATAAAGACACTGTTTGTCAATTTGCATAATAAATACGATCATTGGTACACAAATCTCATATTACATTTGTATATTTTATTATATATATATGAGATTCAATGTTCTCCACACTGCTTAAAGATCACTGATGAGTTGGCTCAGAGAGCACTGAAATATTGGCCACAATAAACAAATTTAAAAAGTTAATTTTTCGATTTAATCAAGATTTTCGCAACTCAGCTTCCTAGGAAGTGCAAAAGATACATTTGCGAATAATTTGGAAGCAATGAAAAATACATTTTTCGTAGATATGCCGAGGTTTCTGAAAAAATGTCGCTGGCATTAGTGAATCATACGTTTCCGCATCGATATGCTGAAAATATGTTTTTATTCTTGGGTATTAAAAATAAAATCAAATATAAGTTTTAGAGAAGTTAACAACACACTCATCTATAGTCTTGACAGTTGTTTTCAAAAGTCTAATGCCATTTGAAAATTTCTGGAGCAAGTTAATTTCGCTGACTTCTCTTCCATGGAAATTTTGGCGAATTTCTCTATGTATATAGTCTGGCAACATACTGCTAGTTACTGACACGTACTATATCTTTTAGTAGGAACCAGTGCAAGTCATACTTGTTTATTTAACATTTGCTTTTTTTTCTTCTTTATTTTACCTGTATATTCATTCGTTCTCTTAGGAAAATTTTGTTGAGGTTTTTTTTCTTTAATCCCAGTAGGTGTTCCCTGTAAAAAAATTCTCTGCCAATCTCTCTCATTTTTCGCTTTGTTTTTTGTTTAGCTTCATCTAATAACATTGTGTTTTGGCATATGTATGTGTGTTATCGGTTTAAGAACACCAACAGGTAAGAAAATAGTTAGAATGTGTATAACCATGTTTAGGGGAATTTTGGGGACATTTTGTGCTGGTCTCTGGCAAAAAATAAACAATAGGGTTTTAAAACACATGTGTGAAACAAGTAATTATTCTATTCAGGCTGGATTGAATTTACTCTGACTGGAAAAAAGGTCGAAAACTGCAATGAATATAGACTGGGAGTTAAGGCGAACAAAATGTATTGACATCCTTTAAAGAAAATTCAGAATTTGAGACACATTTTTATTATGTGCATAACAAATTTTCATTCACCTTTACGAATTGTCACTTTTGGCAACACTTTGCAGGGTAAAACAGAAAAAATATTAAATATGTACATTCTTATATTTGTTTTGTATTTGTTATATTGTTTCTAGTGTGCGTTCAATTAACTAACATTTTGTTAGTTTGTTGTTTTAACATCAGTTTCGTAATTGTGCAAAAAAGAAATAAAATCAACAAAAAAAAACTACGTTCGTTGTAGGCTGCTTAATTAATTTCCAACATTGAATACACAAACAATTTTTACTTGTAGCAACAATTAAATCAAGCATTTAAAAGAGGCATTAAAATGAGGAACAAAGAATTGATCTTCAAGTCAATACCATCATCTTTTTAATCTTTTCCATAATGGCATGAATTGATTTGAATATACCCAGCAAACACAGAAACAAAAGTTTTCAAATATGATTTTAATTGAATAATTTTTACAAACTGCTTTAGTTAAAGGGACATTTTGGCTGACTGTAATATGAGTGCTGCATCTGACAATTGAGGTTAATAATTTTTTGAAATAATTTTTTATAAATAACTAAAATAAGATATGTAAAATATAAAATGTCTCTTCAACTAGTCAAGAGTTTTAAAATTAATAATTAAATTGAAATTGATGATCAAGTGAAAAGATTTTCTTTTCTGCCAATATGTTTTTAAAATGTATTCTCAACTTATTGCCAGGCCAAGAACCGCTTCAATGAAGAGGTCGTGGAAAATATCAATGTCAAGTTGTATATAAAAAAGAACCCACTTTTATGGCTTAATTAAAAACTCGATATAATCCATTTCTATTTTATATTCTACTTCCAGAAAAGATTGAAATACCTTCAAATAAAAAAAAAATTATTCCACAAATGGAGGAATTATAGGATAATCCACGAAGTGTCTGTCCAATTTTTAATATCCCTCCGAAAATTTTCGCAATACTAATAATAATAAATTAAAAATTTTTTAAATAAAAAAATAAATGGCTTAGTTGTGTTATATTCATTATTTTGGTTGTCCGTTTTGTCCGTCCGACTTCCACATAAATGTCTGTGAAATCAAATGTAAAAGTGTGAAAAGTTGCTTTCAAAATCAGTTTATAAATGAAAGAGTTATGCGATAATCAATATTTCGGGCGGGCGAATCACTAGCAGCAAACCCATTCAAATAAAAATAATCATTTTGAAAAACCGGTCCATATATGGGGGAGTTGTGCAATAATCAAAATTTTCAAAATTATGAGGCCAACCTACAAACGGTAAAAAAGTAAAAAAATATAACTTCCTCCTTTTTTTGAAGTCGGCTAAATATAATTAGAAATTGGTTTAAAATGAGAGAGTTCTGAAATCATAAACATTAAAAATAAAGTTTTCAAAAAAATTGATAATCTCCGATCGATTGTTTTATAAAAAAATTTAATTATGTCTAGTGCATCCCTTTATTATGTACATATTATCGATGTTACATTAACACCAGAGAGAAAAAAATGATACTTGCCCATTCGTTGTCGACATTAATTGACTGCTATGGGCAATTTCCTAAGACAAATGGCCGTCAATAACAGTAAATTCTTGGCGACAGTGGGCTCACAAGTACGAATTGCTTGCTATCGAGTTGACTTAACGGCGACAAGAATTTACCTAGTACGATTATTCTTATTGAGATTGCCGATATTCGATTCTAGCTACGACAATTTTTGTTAGATTAAAGACAAAGTGCAAATCAATAGCGCCGATTAATTCTTAGAGCCCCTTTAATGATTTTGTAAGAACTTCTTTATTACCATTTTGACAATTAAATTCCATTTTATTAGCATTTATTGTAAACTTCTTTTCCCTTTATATAATTTCAATTGACGCCACGTTAATTCACTTTCCTTATCACATTGATGCGTAAGTAAGAATGTATTTTATTACAGTATTGTTTTCATTGCTGTTGTTGTTGACTTTGAACTTAAAACTTTTATAATTTGTATTTTCTTTTTTTAATTTTCTACTATTTGTTTTCAAGTTTTATTGCTTTTATATGTATGTTGTTAAAATTGTTGCCTTACAATTGTTTTTGTTTTCGAAAACAAAGACACGTACCCCATGGTGCAATAACACTGAAATTAATATTGATCGTCGACAAGAATTCAAAAAATTCCTGCCAATAGAAATTTTATAAGATTAAAAATCATCTGTGTCATATTGTGTTCATCCCTTGCTGGGAGATGGGCTCGTGAGAAAATTTTCCCGATCGTGTTCACGCATGAGAAAAAATAAATTAATTGTGCATGGCTTCTGTTTTGTTTTAAATGAGGCCCTTAAAAGTGATCATACAGGTAGCTTTACTCTTCTATACCAAAATATTTCTTAAATATCTCCCTTCAAGGTTTGTTAAGCCTCACTTCAGCTTTGGTTACTGCATAATTGGTCAGAGTATATACCAGAGTAGCGTGTAGCGGGATAAATTGACCAGAAGGCCCCTTGATGCTCTTTTTATAGGGCCAGACCCCTTTTTGGTGTCAATTGCCTAAGTCATTCGTAAAACGATAAACTCTGGACATCTAAGAAGGTTTGGAAAACTTTTTCGAATTTAAACCGGTCTAAACCGTTAATGTAGTATGAGTATACTTCTCGAATTCATTAAGGTAAGCCCGCTAATGACATTCTGTTTGGTCATTACTGACTTTATTGGCCCCTTAATGAGCAGAACTAGGTAATTTCTTTCAGCAGCAGGTGTGTTCTCATTTCCCATTCTGAACTGGAATTTTATGATGAGTTTGGTTTAACTAAAGTTCTCAAGCACAAAAGATTATTTTGCCATTGCAATATGGACCGTTGGATCATATCGTGCCCTCTTTGACTAGTGAGTGGTACACTAAACTAGTAGTCTGAGAGTAGCGGACTCAATTCCCGCAGAGAATGAGAGTGGTTCTTCATAAAAGCTGAAAAAGCGTCGCAGTTTGTATTTGTTAAAAGATATACATATATAAATAAACACTATTATTATTTTTATTACTATAAATATCATGTGACCTTCTATTTGGAACCGAGATCGAGGAGTACGAAATGCAGGTGAATAAAAGAACGAATGTGCTGTTCGCTGTACAAAGTGCAGCTGTCCAACCGATGACAGCTGCTTACCATATGGTATCAATTCGATCTGCTTATGCCAGAACAAAGGAACAGAATTTTCAAGAGAAGATTCTGCAGAGCTGGAAGGTGAGATGGAACACGTTTACAAAAAGAGGACGGTCTGCTAGATTCATTTCAAATAACGGGAAGTACAATTGGGGGATGTAAATTATTACTTCGTTCAGATGGTCTCAGGTCAAGGATATTAACGAAAACATCCTTGTATAATAAATAAATGAAACACTCCGTATTGCTTGTACTTCAAGTGATGCGGTTGACACGAAATTCGACTAGACCACTTGCGGCCAAAAATTGTGCTTGGCAAGCAGGCGCTAAGCGGTGCTAGACAATCTTGCGCATGAGGAAAGCAGAGTTGGATACTACACCTTGCACAGATAAATAATGACAAATGCGAGGTAATCTTGGGCAGGAAGAAATCGTATCTGGATGGTGCAGGATGTGAATAAAGACGTGGACATGAATGTAGACTGGTTGGATTAAGGAGAAAGGCTTATAGGTGGAAACCACTACGTGGTACCATTTGCCGGAACAAGGAGGTATTATAGTTAGCCTACCGAAAAGGTAAGCCCGACATATCATCAGTGGGTGATGACTATCGGTGAATGCTGCAATGGATTTTTATCTGCTTTCAAAAAAGTCGTCATCTTTCAGGGGTGGTTATTCTCTAATTCGATTCGAAAATAAAATTGTTCGAATATGTATGTGATTTAAATAATTCGAAAACAGAGTAACCCCTCAGGTATATGAAGGAATTTTATTGATTTCAAATTATTTTCAAATTATTATTATATGATTATTTCCGAATTGGGAATCAGGAAAATGCATCGTAATTACCTGCTGTTAATAATTTGAATAAAAATAATTGAAAAATCGATCGAAATTTTTCACACCAATTTGTTCTGCATTTGAATGCTTTTGCATTTATTTTTTTAGATTTTTTTAAACGTTTTGACTTCTATCAAGCAAAATACATTATGAAAAGTAGCATAAAAATTTTGCTGAAACGTTTTACTTCCATCAAAGATGTTTTATTGCATCTGCCTCTGAAGGCGAAGGGCTTGATGCAGTTAAAGGTGAAAAAATAATATTTATTGCACACAAGCTGTTCTCGTATCACTTTTTATTACTGTGTTATAATGGCTTATTTAAGGTTGTAGTAAATGTTATTTTGTTTTATTATTTAATTTATTTTTACTTAATTATTCGTCCATCTCTTTGCTTTGATTTTGTTTATTTATTTTAGTATCTTTTGGATTTTTGCTTGCTACCATCACCATGGCCATAATTGTGTAACTCAAATAGAGAATAAAAAACAAAACAAAAAAAAAGAATTGTTAATTTGGCCAAAGAAGGCATGAGCCAACAGACAAAAAAGCAGAAACACTTCAAAACAAATTTTAACTGAAATTTGAAAATTTTTGAAAGGAAAACAGGTATTTCTCCCTAAAGATTAAGAACAAGTTGTTCTCTCTTTCTCTTTAAAAAAAAACTTAATAACTCTTAAAATCTCTCCTAATACTCATTAAACTAGATGTGCACGGTACTCTTTATTTTGCTCTAGGGCATTCTTATGCTCTTGTTATTTTTATGGTTTATAAAATGCACTTTTTAGTATTCACCTGCATAGTTGCCACATAAAATTGGTATTAAATCGCTAAATTCTTTATTTAGATCGATAGCAAAAATCGACAACTGAATATTTCTACACTCGAAACAATAATCAAGTCATTCGTATTTAAATAAAGCCAAGGCGGTGTCTATTTTAAACTGGAACAGTACCTAAAATTTTTATACCCGGCGGCGACATTGGTCTGTACTTTTTTACTTAATCCAAATTTAATGATATAGAAGTGGACGATATATGATTCCAGCTACATGCCGCACAATGGATGTCACGATGCAAATTTTGCACATCTACTTGGCCTGATTAAACAACACTATAGTCAATAACACGCGATTGTATTAGCATTTCTATCTCTGGCTTAAAATATAATGTCTTCTTATCTACTAAAATTATTTAATTATGAAAATCTTTGGTTTGATTGCAATTTTTAAACAAAAAGATATTTGAGTGAAAGAATTATTTAAAAATTGTTTGAATGCTAACAAACTGTTAAAAAAATATAAAATGAAACTTATTGAAGAAAATAAGAATTTCAACAAAATACGTTGGATAACAATAAAAGAAAGAAAGAAAAGCCAATTAAGAAATTGTTGATTTAATTAAAATAATAATTAATTGATTTTTTAAACTGATTAAGCCAATCAATGGGCAAATGTTGCTTATAATTTTGTCTATGCAACTTAAAGAATTTTTGTCATATATTGTGAGCTGTAAGGCTTCTCTTTGCCTTCCTTTTGCCCGTACCAAAGGTGATGGATGACATTCTCAACAGATGATTACCGGATCTGTCAAGTATTCTTAAAGGCGAGAATAAAAAAAATCTAAGTTTTAATTAATAATTCAAATGTATGTACTATATATGCAATTTTGTCAAAAGAGACAATACATCACTTGGTTGAAAACTATACAAAATTCGAACTAAAACTATCAAATCATTTAATGGAAAGTCTTTTACTCTAAAAATGTTAAAATCTGGCAACCGCATCCACCGGCGCCAACCTGTTGCTGTGTGATTTAGTTTTCATTATCTCTTCGAAAAATATAGATACATTCACTATTCTTTTGAAAAAAATTTAATTTTTTCTCTTCCATTTAAAAGTCCTTCTGTCAGGGTTGCGAAAAGCACAATTCATTATACTTATATCAACATGGACTTGTAGATATTTATTATTTTATAATTAATTAATCCAAGAGCCAGATTTTTAGCAATAATAGTGTTAAATATAAAGTGCATTATAATATTTCTCGAATAGTAAATGAAATTGTAAATTATATGCTTACATGGCTTAAGGAACATGATGACCACCACAATCTCTTGGAAGAGTGGGATCCCTTAGCCAGTTGACTTGTGGATATATGATACCCACATCAAAAAATAAGGTCCCATCACTTTTTCGCTGCAAATACCGCACCAAACAAACACTTTTAGGGGGTGCAATACCTCTTCATGCATTTCATTAACATTCTCTCTGCCCCAAAAACGCATATTTTGTTTGAGCATATGGAACACGACGACGCAGAAAGCGAGGACGAAATCCATGCTACGTTAAACCAATAGACCGAAAATTTGTCAAACAAGCAGTGACAATAAATCTACGTTGTTGAGGTGTTTATTGTTCCATTGCTTTTTGACAACTAATCCTCTATATATACATCTACATCATAAACGTCAAAGCACAGTGACTTTTAGAGCCATCCGCAAGTATGGCAGCCTATTCAAATTATGAAATGACTGTTGCCCTACATTGTATATACAAGAGTTGCTCATTCAAAGATATTAGACACAGTTACCTTCGCACCAAGAAAAAGAACCCGAAACTATAGACAAGTTTTTATCTTTTCCAGGTGTAGAAGGTCTATTCCCAGTGACGAACAGAGGACATCTTCCAATGACAAGCCTGTATTAAAATAATTGTAAATGATCTCGCACTGCTTCCGGATTATAATCTCAGCATTTGCATTACTTTTTTGGACGTACATGTACGCCTTCTCATACATTTGAAAGAATTGTTTTCTTTTCTTATCTGTTTTAATTCAAAAGTGTATTTGTGTTTGACTGTTTTATCTACAATTTTCAATTTGTCACTTAATTTACCTGTTTATTAAGAAAATTTTCAATCCTAAAATTAAAAACACAGTCAGGGTCATGGATTTTTTTCAATTTAAATATGAAATGAATAGTATTTCTAAACAGAAGGAAGAACTAAGGGAGATAAAAAGAACGAAAACCACATGGAAAGAAGTTGAAACAAAAAAATTTGATGATAAGGACTTCATAATGATGTGTTTCAAGTCTTTCATTTGAAAGGATCTTGACCGTAGTACACAGTAAGAAAAAAGTAAAGTTTAATTTTATGGTATAAGTTCAATGAATACTCGGCATTATTATTCCCTGCAGAGACTGAGATCATTGGTCATTCATTATAATAAAATAAACTTTTTCTTCATCAGATGACGAATGTGTTTGCCAAAATTCCTTAATTATGAAATATTTAATGTCAAAAATGTTCTGGATTTTTTCACACAAAAACAAACATGCAAACTTGAACAGAGGCGTAGCATCTAAACAAGAAATAATTTTGGGTGCTAAAATTTTGAGAAGGAAATGGCGATGGATTGGACACGCATTGCAAAGACCACCCAGAGATATAACCCGTAATTGCATTGACTGGAGTCTGCAAGGTAGTAGAAGGAGAGGTAGGCCTGCCCACACTTGGAGGCTTCGCGAACAGGGAACGGCTGGAATGCAATTAAAAACCTTTCATCAAACAGAAATGACTGGACATCTTTTGTTGACGACCTATGCTCCTTATATGAACGGAACGCCCATGTTTGTCGTGAATACTTTTTAAGATGTTAAAAATTCCGTTGTCTGTGTCAGTCTTTGTCCAAAATATTTTTATGATTTTCTACTGCGTATTTAGAAAAGGACATGTTCTTTTTTAGTCTACCACTAAATTTTTTTCTTTTTGATCAGAACACAAACATGTAGGATGGGCAAAATATAAAATTTTTTATTTGCAGCCATACGTTTTCAGATTTCAAAATGCTGTAACACGAGCGCAATTATGTATCAACTGGGGAGGTCAACTAATATTATAAATTTTACACTATCAAATAATTTTTTTGAAGAAAACAGAGCTCTTTTGATTATACATAACGAAATGACAGCCACTTGAAATCATGACTTTACTTTTGCGCCACCTAGTATGTCAAAAAACATTTTTTCCCGAAACGAAAACACCATAAAATCACATTATATTCTAGTGAAATAATTTCCAATGAACTTTATCGGCTATAAAACTTAAAGATTTTGAAATGTGATGAAAAACGTTGTGTTTCTTTTGTGTATCACTGTATACAAACACAAACTTCTGTATTGAGATATTTCCTTAAAAATTACATTTTGCAATCTCTTGCAACTTCAGCATCAATGAAGCAATTGGATTTTTTTTTGCAATGTACTCGTATATTTTTATATATTTTGTTCAGTTTACATTCTCTTTAAATAAATGACCGTTGAAAATTTCATTTCATATGCTCAATTTGATTTATTTAATTTTCAATTTATTGCTGTTTAAACAATAAACCACTCATGTCAATAGTTTTGAAATAATAACAGATATATTAATTTTTAATATTGAAAGTTATTATTCCGGTATTGCTGCGATCATTATGATTAGCTTTTTTGGATACTTGTATTA
This sequence comes from Germaria angustata, assembly GCA_963681545.1. Lineage (NCBI taxonomy): Eukaryota > Metazoa > Arthropoda > Insecta > Diptera > Tachinidae > Germaria > Germaria angustata. The sequence goes on from OY813002.1 coordinate 86,456,343, forward strand.
TTGAAACTATTTTATGTTAAAGCAAAACAATTTTCTGAAGAATTATTTTATTTTCTAAAACTTTGCAAAATTCTAACAAAAAAAGTGGCAGACTTTTTTTCTATCGATCTTTTTATTTTCAAATTAATTTTTATTATTTTATCAATGTCATACTAAGATTTTTCTATTGTTTGAGATCGAAATTTAGTACTCTATCGCTTTGGATACAATTTATATATTTTTAATCAAAAATTCTTTAACAATCATTTGCATACTGACTAAAGTTGCTTAATTTTTTTCATGTTTTTTAACTGCCAGTTTTAATTTGGTTTTTTATTATAATGATTTTCTAAAACTCTAGCAAAGGCAGCTGCTTAACATTTTCATTTGATCAATTTGTAAGATTAATGTCGTTAAAACAAAAAGTTAAATATTTTCTGCTCTTTCTCTTAAACATAAAAAGGTGTTTAGGTTTAAACAGTTCAAACTTATTAGAAAAGCTCTTGCAATTCCACACAACGTAACATAAGTGAACCGCTTAACAGATGCTTATGAAACTTAAAAAAAAAATATTTTTTGCAGAAAAGTAAAAACCTTAAGTTCCTACCCACCCCATACAACCGTTCGTGCAACTCATCTTCTATAAACCATACACCATCGAGTACCATCTTGTGTAGAACTTCATTTTTAAGCAAGTCGTGAGACGTATTATTTCCGAAAAAAGTGTAAAATTTTTTTCATCAATTTAGCAAAAAAAAAAAAAAAGAATCAATTTATCGCTCTCATCTAAAAAAAAAATTAAAGTACCTTGTTGGCGGATTGCATATTCTTTCCTAATAAGCTTGCGCTTACTAAACGATTATAAATTCCCTCTTTTATCTTTGAAAAAATGTTTACTTTTCTTTTAATTTATTATTAATCTATTCAGAAAATATTTTCAATAAAAAATTTGGTAAATGTAACTCTTATTAACGGCAATCACTCTTGGTTGTAAACTGCCCTTGTAAACCTTGTAGATCTAGCAAGTCTAAGATATACAAAGTGACGCAAAAGTAATGTCATATGTTGAACTGGCTGCCATTTTGTTATAAATGAAAAAGAAGAAGTCTGTTTTCATAAAAAGTTTATTTGAAAGTGTGAAATTGATGACATTAATTGGAAAGAAATTATATCGCTTAAACGGCCACCTCGTATGATGTATAATTGCCTCCAAACTGGCTCCATATGACATTAATTTTGCGCCACCTTGTACTACAGATTCCTTCACCACATCTGCTAAAATCCAATAATCGAATCACACGTACTTAAATCAAGCTAAAGCGTTAAGTACGGATTTTCTTCAATCAAGTACGCAACGTTTGTCTCAAGAACTAAAATTTGAGTTAAAAAATAGAGTTCATTTAAGCCAAAAATGGAATTGGACAAGAGTTTTGCGTTGCGATACTGTGTGGAATGATTTTTTTCTATTTTAATATGTTTAATTTTAAATAAAATATTTTTTATTATAATATCGGACTTGCGCTCAGACAGACCTCCTCAATCTTTACTAGCTCAGCCTCAATAATATTTTAAATATCGACAGCATAGTTTAAGAATTTAAAAGATAAATGATTTGAAAATTCCAGCATTTTATTTTATCTTGCATGTATTCTATTGAAAGCAAAAAAGAAAAAAAACTTAAATTTATAGCAGGTATTTTCTTTCTGTGTACGAACAAAATGCACGCGCTTTCGATTTCCTAAAAAATGTCTTGTATGCATTTGCAATAGCAATCAGGGATGGAAAAGTATGTATCAATATAATTTTATATATTTAAATTTGAGTTTAACGTGTGTACTTCAGATATTTACAAAATTCAATAAATACACGCATTTCGTCCAAATTTTTCATTTATTGTTATGAATGTATTTATTTATTATTTTCCATAAATAAAACTTGCATACAACATTTCTTGCTCTGTGGTCTCCATAAAATTAAAGCATAAAATGGAATAATATTGTGCAATATGCTTATGAACGTTCCAACCGCTGTATACAACATGTCAACAAATGAAAAGTTTTCAATTCTTCGTACAACCAAGTCACAATATCAAACGCAACCTGCTTAAGTTGTACGTACATGAGGTTGTAACGTTTATGGCTTGCTTTACGACTTTTTTATTTCTATTTCTTAAAATTTCTATGCATGCAAGAACATCCTTGTAAAAAGTCATCTCCTTTCAATCCGCTCTGTGTCATAATCTACCATAAAATTCAAGATGAATTTATCATCTTGTGGATGTTGTTGCAATGAACTCTTATTCGCTATTGGCAACCAATTATTTCGCGGTTTATTTTTTAAGGGATTGGTTGGGTTTATCGTTTACAAAAATTGCAACAAACAGTCTGGTATGGAAATCTTTTAATTTTATTACCTCATTGTGTTGTGTTTCTTTTTCCATACGACTTGTTAAAATTCCCTTTTTGTAGCAAACAGATGAAATTTTATTATGACTCATAAAATTTCAAGTGTTCGCTGACTCGTTCAATTCAGTTCAGCTCTATGATGATGTGGACGAGTGAGGACTACGAAATGTAAAATGAATTTCGCTTCTACGTAGATCTGTTTTTTTTTTCTCGCGCTACAGCATGAAAGGAACGTGTTCCACATTTTAAATTTCCATGTTCAATCTTATTGCTGGTACATACGAGTACAACATATTTTATTATTTTATTATAAAACAACTTTGTAATTCGCATGTGAAATGGAAATCAACAAAATGCCTTGTGAGGGGTGCAACGTGTGTCCAGGCTGCAAGTGACAGAAAAAAGTGCATTTTATTGTTGCATTTATTTCATTATTTATTAAGCAATTTTTAAAATTCAAACATTTTAATTTTCCCACTGGTTCGTTATATGATTTGATTCTTGACTTGTACTTGTATTTTTATGCACTACTGCTCCATTTTTCACCTTTTTTCATATTTTGTTAAAATTTTTTATTGAAAAAATTTTGATTTAAAAATGTAGGCGTTATTTATTTTCTGTCTATTTCGATTTTAAATGCGTGTGTGTTTATGCACAATATTCATAAGTATGTCTGTATGAAAGAATAAAGCGGGAAAAATGTAACATTTCAAAATCAGGAATTCAAAAGTTTATGAATTTTACAAGTTTCTTGGACACGCCGACAGATTTTGTATGAGAGAGTTTGTGTGTGTGTGTGTGTGCATGTGTGTCAAATTAGAAACACTTATGCAATTTTGTGTATGTATATATTGGTTTTGTGTTTAAAACGACAATGTCTTAAAATTTGATAATACATATTTAAACTTTTTATAAAAACAAACGCCCAAATATTTTTTTTGGCATACAGTGGGGCCATAACGCATAAAAAGTGGTCCTAATTTTAATTAATATTTATCTGATGAATTTACTCATCTAATGCAGTAATATCACTGATTCAATGAAATAATATAATATACATATATAATTAAAGAATTTTATTGATCTAGTAAAGTATTTTAATTGAATTAATAAAATAATTTCATTGATCTATTAAAAAATTAATAATTATATAAAACAATTTAATTGACCTAATGAAATAATTTTATTGATCCTGTGATGTAATTTTATTGGTTGAAGGAAATAATTCCATTATTGTAATAAAATAATTTCTTTTGTTTGTAAAAGAAGTTGTATTGGTCTGACAACCTAATGAAATAGTTTCATGGTTTAAACAAAATAATTTCGTTGATTTGACAAACTGACTTATTTGATCTAACGAATTGCTTTTATTGGTGAACGAAATTATTTTATTGATACAATTAAATAACATCGTCTATTGAATCAAATAATTTAATTGATATGTTAAAAGAATTTCATTGACTTAATGGAATACGTTTATTGATTACATGAACATAATGAAGTCATACTATTAAATTGATAATTTTTTATTATTTTTTTTTTTGATTCCAGAAATTACCCAACTAATGAATAATATCATTAAACGAAACAAAGTTTATCGTTCATCTAAGAATTTCATTCATCGAATGAATTAATATGATCATTTTAATGAAGCAACTTTAAAATTTCTAGTGAATCTATATTATATTACATTTCGTTTCGCTAATTTAATGTTATCACATTAACAAATTAATTCATTTCCTTCAATCAATTAATTACAATGGTTTAATGAAATCATTTAGTTAATCTCATGAAATATAGAAAAAAAATTATTCTCATGCACCACTGTGCAACATTTTGCTAGTTGCCTAATTGAATTTAAGCCCGTACGGGAGTGTTTATGTAGTGTGTATGCTGGAACCGATGACGGCTTTCAAATAGCAAGTAGTCAATCGTATCTGTCTGTCTGTCCATCTGTCTGTCCGTGCAAATAACTACACGCTTAAGAAACTATTTTGCCAAATAAAAAAAAAAAAGTTAACCGGTTTCCTTTTCTTAAGATTCTGTGACAGAACCAAACACAAACAGCCTGACGAGCTGTCCGTTTGTCTGTCAGTCACCCAGTCAGTTGTACTAATGGGCCAACGATCAAATAAACCAAATCATGTTGATCATTACACACACTTGTAGTTTTAAATGTTTTAAAGGGGGAACTATTTCTTTTTTTTTTTTTTTTGCTTTAATTTCTTATTCTCTCAAGCACATTTTGAAGTGTCTTTAGTTCTCTTTTCGCATTTTAGCCATTTCATTTGATACGTCTATGAATTTTTGTTCTTTTAACAAAAACCACAAACTGTTTTTAATATATTGTTGTTATTGTTTCATTTTTTCAAGTCACGCATCCAAATTAACTTTTTTCCTTGACTCTTCTAAATTTCGTATTCTGTCACAAGACAAAGAACTTTTAGAGTAAATTTTGAATTTGTATATTTTGTTAAAAAAATGTATGCGAAAAAAGGTGTCACACATCAACAAACAATTTAAGAATGATTAAATTTAATTAAAAAATATATTTTGTGAAATATAATAAGGCGGTTTTGACCGGTCATCGTCACATTGATGTCTATGAAACTCCCTTTTAAGGATTTATGTAGCAGCTGTCAAAACAAAGTGGAGACAATTAAGCACATCCTTTGGGATTGAGCTGCTTTCTCGGAGGAAGGGGATAAACTCCTTTACCTGGGCACCGGTGTGGCTTAACATCGAATCGAACGAGGAAATTTATGCCAGAGAGATGTTATTCTTAATTTTCTATTCTACCCCTCCTCAGACAACACAAGAGACCAATCGGGAGCCAAGTGAACTAGTTAAAGCTTAAAAACTAACTGGCAGTCTATTCAAACTAACCCAACCTTACCATAATGGATTTTATTGATTTCATTTTAAATAAAATTCCACTCCTAGAAAGGTTTTTGCTATAAGCAATATACAAGTTTTAGAAGCTCTAAGCAAATCTTTGCATTAAGAACTTTGAACAATCTTCAAAAGAGTTCGCGTACGCAATCGTTACACGCAAAGGAATAATGCGATTGATAAATGATCACTACGATCATTTCATGCTCTCTTCTGCAATACATACATAATTGATGCAATAAAACTATTTTAATCAAAACAGTATTTGAATATTATTATTTTTTTATTTTAAAATTTTAATAAATAATTATATACCACTATATTATGATCACTACGAAACTAATCATATTGTACAGTTCCAACAATATTAAGAGAATTTAACTATTTGTTATAATAAAGTTCTTATTTGTATTATAAAATCATTTTGTATTTTATTTTTATTTCAAAGTGTCAAAAAGTATTTCAAAAATTTTGACTAACATTTCAAATAAATTCTAAATTAGATTACAAATAGGAAATGATTTGAAATCAAACCCTTCCTCAAATGATTAATGTTGAGAAACAGATTTGAGAAATTGTTTTGATATCAAATGATAGTAATTTTATTTATTTTAAACGGTTTGACTTGTTTATGTGTACACATTTATATCATACGTGCATTAAGTCTGTTTCAGAAAATTTTGCACAAGTTCAGACTAATGAGAGCAAATAAAAATTTACCTTCCCAAAGGATCAAAGTTAAAAAAAAATAGAATCTTACATACGAAAACATTTTGCTCTCTCTCTCTCTCTCTCTCTCTCTAACCTGCTAAATTTTTGTTTTCTGGAACGCTTTCTAGGCAAGTTCGAGCCATTTTGGCTAAATTCGGGTGACTTAGTTATCGGGAACAGGGCTGTTATATATAAATATCCACATAATGTATTTTTAATAAAAAATTGTATATATGTAAATACATGGGTGCCTCGGTAGGGTAGTGGGTAAAGCTTTAGCCCATCAGCGCGAGCGTTGTGAGTTCGATTTCCACCAAAGACTCAGGCTTTCTCCATTACTGTTACTGCGTTCGTTAAGTACCCAAGTTATAATGTAATTTATATGATTGCAATCATAACATTTCAAATAAATAATCATAAGCACTTATTTTGTTTCTATTTCTCTATATAATGTTTATCTAGAACGTTTATAATAGTTCTGACAAATATCCAAATATGTTTCAGAATATGTCAAGTAGATCTGATGAACAAAATGTAGTGTTTGATATAATCATTAGGGCAAACATTAATAAAAGTTTTTAATTGTGATTATTGATCACTGAGTCAAAGTTAATGGTCTCGGAATTTTATGAAATTCCACACTTGGCGAGGGAGGGCCTCTTCTTAAAGCTTTCAAAGTATATTTTATCTAACTTTTTTCAAATCTTTGCTCAACTGCTGCGTGTGATCAGCCATGTGAATGTTTGGATTAGAAAACTATTTGAAACCAAAAATAGTTTATTAAACTGGCCATAAGAGTAGCGTGTGAACATTAAATTGTTAATGCGACTACAAATGTTGTTGTTGTTGTTTATGTTTTTTTTGGAATTTAAAAAATTTTTTTCGTTATTATTATTATTTTTTTTTTGTTAATATTATTCGTTAACATCAAAAATCTAAAACACTTAAAAAATTAGCTTCCGTGTACGTTAAATTCATTGGAAAATGAAAAAAATATGGTTTGTTTTTCTTGGCTAAAAAGAAATAGAAAAAAAGACGCTCTTCATTACAAATCAAAACATGCAACAAAAAAATGTTTCAACTACAAACTTCTTGTCATTTTGGTGAATTTTTTCCAGTTGCCTTTATTTTATTTGGTCATTTCTCTAACAAGTTTGTGTTCATCATACACATTTAAAATGGTCATTTAAAACAATTTTAATTTGTGTTTTATGTTTCTGGGTTCGTTAGTGTATTTGGATGAGGTGCACAGTGGGTTGGAATTTGTTATAGGTACATATGTAGCTGATAAAGACGGCATAGATTTCCAAAATACTTAAATGCTGTTGCTTTAGGAAGTGGAGCAACTTTATGCAATTTTAAGAGTCGCTAAGGGCTTTAAGGCCCTTCTTGCAAATATCAGCCTGGTTCGTCTAAACTAGATGACTTGCACGTGAAGGGGAAACATCTATGATTCACGTGAAATAAGTTTTTTTTCTTTTTGTTTTTGTAATATTAATATATTATTGTTGCCATTGTGCAATTCGATGTTTTTATGGCTGGTAGTGATTCCAAGAAATGTGTGTCCGTTTTATTTCACATATTTTTTCTGGAGTCGTTTGTTTTCTGGACTTTCGTTACAAATTTTTTGGGACGTTTGTTTTGTTGTCGTTATAATTTATGACGTTTTAATGTAATTTGTTGTCATCGTTTGTAAATTATGGCTCAAATAAACAAGTTAGTATGAGCTAATAATATTAGTTTATTTTGGCCACCATCTAAGTTTTAAAGTTAAAGAGCAAGTTTTTTTTATTTTTTATTTTTTCTTTTTTATTTCTTTTTTCGAATTACGGTTTCTTATAAAAGATAAATGATTTTTATCTTGACACATGTGTGTAAGGGAAAGTGGTGCAATCCATCCAAAAAATACATGCTCTTTGGTCTAAATCTTGAAAACGTTACTGTAATTTGCTTTAATTAAAAAGCAACAACATTTTTTTATGGAGGTAAATTATGGTATGGGATGTGATTTTAAAATAAGAAATAAATAAATAAAAATTATGATTTCCAACAACAAATAAATAAGAGACTTAAATTAATCTAAAAGAAAAGCAATGTTCGAGATCACCATTAAGGTGATAAATACCAAATCGGCATTTCATTAGAGCCCATAAATTGTTGTAGTTCGCTGGTTGTTTTCCAAATATTTACATGCATATATATTTTCAATAATAATGCACAATGGGTTGATTGCTTAATCACATTAAAATTAATCTCGAACATATTAACTACATGCACGTTTCGTTTAAAAAACTGGTTGGTTGTTACCTGCCTTGTTAGTGGGAGGCAATAAATATTATGATGACCATTCTTAACTGCAGTTTGTAACAAGTGACATTTAAAATTCCTATTTTATTGATTTCGATAATAAAATTTTTGGCGGACCTATCCACAGTTTAATTTTGTATTATTTACAAAACCGCTGAAAGTTGAACCAGCAGATATGTGTACATATTACATTTACATTAAGAAGGGAAACATCTCCTCCAATACTGATTAATAATAAAATTATTTCGCAGCACAGTCAGGTAGATATTCACTTGATTATCGTTTAACATAGAAGTCGCGCATAGACGCTAAATTGATCCCAATGAAATTGAAAACGATCCAAATTAATTGGGTGATTGGGAGAAACTCCACTCTATACCTGGAATGTAAACTTTTGTTATACAATTCGATTTTGAAACCATTGTGGAGCTATGGGATTCAGTTATGGGACACCGCCTGGGCATCTAATATAGAAAAAATTCAAAACTTACAAAATAAAATCCTTCGATTGACTACAGCTGCTCCCTGGTATGTTGCAAATTTGCACATTCATCAAGATCTGGATGTTCAAATGGTTAAAAGCGTGGTTTCAAAATACATTACAACATACATTGAGAAACTTGAGTACCATCCAAATCCACTAACCCGTAACATCTAAAATATAGAGGGCAGAGACTCGGCTGATAAGGATGGACACCCTCGCTCTTAGCCAAACACGAGAAACTTGAATATGATGACCAAAGATGCTGCAGAAACTATAATTTCTTGCTTGGTACTGGGTAAACTCAAAAAATTTAATATTTTAGAAATTAGATTTGAATACTTCAATTTGTATTGAAGATTCAATAAATGATAACACATGCAATAGAATACATATGAAAATTTCAAAAAAATATGTGGAATGCTTTTCAAACATGATGGTTAATGTCTACTGACGAGTTGATTAGCACTAACAAATTGTCAGGCATATATGCAGATAAACCCACAACAAAAAGCATTTTTTTTTAATAATTAAATATTGATAAAATTTCTTTTTAAAATTATTGGAATCATTTTATTAAATTTTATAAAATACTGTCTATACCCGTTATGCTTCGCTACCCCCATTATCATAAAATAAAATAAACATTTGTTAGTAAAAGTTCAGACAGAATTATATTGAGGATTTTGGGTTTTTATTACGGCTTTTCTTTTTATAGAAACCAACGCGCCAAATTATTTCACTATTATAGAAAATGATGTTGTTATAAGAGGGTAACGGTCTGCCGCTCCTACCCAAGTACTACCCAAGTTTTTTGCCTGAATATTCCCCTTCAAAGTAATTCCGATAAAAGTTTATGACTTAGTCTTGTATCTCCCTAAATACAGGACAATTAATAGTTAATTTGTATAAGAGTTCGTTCCCGTTTCCTAATGAATTTAATGGACAAAAATTCTTTATGGTCAAATTAATCTACATGTTTTTGAATTATTTTGCACTGAGGGTAGCCCTCTGCCCCTCCTATGCCTCCACGCTTATGCTCGAATACAAAATTTATTTTAATATTAACGTTCATAATATTTGTGAAGTCTAACTAGAGTTGCTCTTCGGTATAGAAAATTGAAGAATTACTTTGTATGGGGACAACCGTATCCCCCTCCTATGCCTTCATGCTTTCTTTCGCATATCCAATTTATTCTTATGGTAATAATTAACATAAAATTTGGAAAGACTCGCTATTTATTTCTCTAAATATATACTTGTTGCGTGGCACGTAGTACCGTCCATTGAAACCACATGTCTTTGGTATCCATATCATTCAATTCAGGCCAAAAAAGTTGGTAATCATCGGCTTATAGCGCTTGCGGTTGACATTAATGGCCTGGTAAACTTCGCCGATGATGCCACCAGCCCAAAATCCACACAAAACAGGGACTTTTTCGTTATGCACTGGACGCTCGTGGATCTCACGTGGATTGGTATCGTGCCAAATCCGACAAGTTTGTTGTTTGATGTATCCATTAATCCAGAAATGGAGCACCATTATGGGGACTGTAAAATGGCGAAACGCGTGAATCGTTGTCCTAAAAGAACACCCATTTTGATATATATATATATATATATATATATATATATATATATATATATATATATATATATATATATATCCGTTTTCTATCGACTGTCAAAATTCATAAGTCCCGATGCATACATGTATAGATTTATTTTTAATTCGCTGTTTCATTTGAATTTTCTACCCTAAAGAGCTCAAGCCGATTCACTATCAGTGAATGATCCGAGATCATAAAAAATGATTGGCCTAGTAAATAATCGAGTTTTTATGTATATCGTCCCTACCATGTCCAACTATTAAATGTGCAAATAATATTTTCCTGTAGAGCGTAGTTGCGCCTTGAATTGTGAACTTAAAATCAGTATGAAAATAAAAGTTTTCGAATTACAGTCTTACAAAATGCAGGATCGAAGTGGTACGAGTGCTTGAAAATAAGTGTATAAAAAATTAGTTTTGATTTAAATTCTGATCTGACAAATGTATGGTACGAAATCAGTTGAAAGTTAAACCCGGTTATTTGTACTCATTTTTGTAGTCAGCGATTTTTATGAATAGAAAAAAGAATCATGGCTGAGATAACCATAATCTAAGAGCAACTTAGTTTTATCATAGAGCTTTTTATGGTTTTCTCGAATTACGAATTAATTTTACTGGTCCCACAAAAGTCGCTATAAATGAGTCTTATTGTACTTATATTTAAATTAATATCAACCAAATGAGAATTCTATCAAACGTTATTGTACACAGCAGACAACATTCGTTTAGTATGTGTAAATGTTTGTCATCAACAAAAATTTACGAGGGTAAACGTAAATACAATTTCAAAGAAGAAAAAGATAAAAATACATCAACAAAAAGTTAAATAAATATAATCTCGGTCCAATCAAACTTTGATTGTAAACGAATGAATCATGTTTGGGCATATAATAATAAATGGTCCAAGATTAACATGAGCACGTTTAGAGTATCCAGAGTTATGCTGGAAATATTCGAGCACATTTGGAATTTTTTACACAACAAAACATTGCTGCAGAGACAATAACATAGTTGTTGCAATCATGTCTTTTAACCCCTTACACAAGTTGTTTGAAATTTTATGTCTCATTTTAGTTGCCTATTGCCGGCGCTGGTAGTCGTGTTGCATTTTTTCTCATTTGACAAATAATTAATTTAAACTTCTAAGAAATTCCTTAAAGAAAGATCATGAAAAATTCTACTGCTGTCATATTTTTTTAGAGCAACAATTTTTTTTGTTTGTTTTGTTTACGTCATAAAGTAACATAAATCAAGAAAAAAAGGCTGTGGAATTTTTCCTATAAATAAATATGCGTATGTATGTATTCGTATCTAAGTGTGTACTTGCCATATGCCGCTACTGCTTTGCATTCACCCATGTCCAGTAGTGAGTGACTCGTATTTTAAAACGTATCAACATTCATTTGTTTATGGATTTTTTAAAACACACTCTTACCGTTAACATTTTTTCACAATAAACTGAGTTTCGAACATATTGGTGAAATTAAAAACAAAAAATAATAATAATAAAATTGAAGGAAAAAAATTAAATGTGCATTGGCACGATATCAATTTTCACATCCTTATGCGAAAAGGCAACTGGAAGAAATACAATACATATTCTAGGCCACACATCATGAGGCCATTGGACATCCTTGTTATTTAGCCAAAGCAGAAGAAAAAAACCAGGCTGCCACAAAACGAAAACAAAGGAAGCACTAAAGAAGAAACTGTAAAAACGAAGAAGCTCAAGTTCAAAAAGTCAATTTCAGTTTGTGTCCACTAGTGAGTCTGCTACTGCTTCGTACGGACAATTGCCTTTTGCTGGACATCACGGTGACGACAGTTGGTGTTGATCATAACATTGGGTCACAATTAACACCACAGAGCACACAATCCAGTCCGTCGTGTTGGAGGAGTCTTGTATGGATTTTTATTTTATTTTTTATTTGTTTCTTGGCTTTTATTTATTATTAATTACTTTAAACAAGCAGCCAATTAATTCAATCGTCCATAAATACTAGAATGATTTCTTTTGAATGCTGGTCATGTCAGAGCTTTAAAAATATTTATTATTCACACAGGGAAAAAATGGCATGCTTTTTTGCAGGCAGACAATTTAACAACAAAAGCTTTGTTGTCTACTTTTTTATAGAAAAAAACTAAACTAGTCGAAAATGTTAACAAAAAAAAACTGGCCACAAAATTCTTTAGTGAAAAATGTGAGAGTTCTTTTCAAAAAAAAACCTAATCGAAAATGTATTTATATAAACTGGTCGAAAATTTAGCCATAAAAATTCACCGTAGGAATATTTGGTCTAAAAAAAATTATTTAAAATACTTTCAGATAGACATTTCGAAAGTTTTTGAAAGGAATCTATAAAAGAAATTTCAATAAGAAAACTTATTGAAAATATAATGGAAAACGAATTGAAAATTGTTGAATTTCAAAATCGGCGAAAATTTATGGAAATTGGTCAAAGAAGGTGTTGAATGAATGATTTTTTTGCAAACAATAAAGCCTTTCATACAGGTCATGGAAAATCCAGTGAAAGAAGTTATAAGGAAACCATTTATCTTATATATACAAAACTGGTCGAAAATATAATATATGCAAAATAATTGTTTTGTTATTATACAGTTTTTGAAACGATTAGTTAGGAAAAAACCCAAGTAGTAAAAATCAGTATTAATTATTTAAATTATATCTTTTATTATACTATTTCTTATTTGTTAAAAAAAAAACTGGTCGAAAACTATAAGTTGGCGAGTATACCCGAAAAACTATAAGATTTAAAAAATTTAATTATCAGTTTTTTTCACGAAAAACTAGTCGAAGTATTAAAAACTTTGGATTAATTTTGTTATGGAAACTTATCGAAAAATTTTCTATTAAAACTGATTAAAAAAGTTGTGAAAACTAAGTAAAATGCTATTTTAAGAAAATTACTCACAAAAACGTTTATAAAAAAATTTAGGAGAAAATTTATATACAAAGACTTGTTTCCGACGACTTTTCTAAAGAAAATAAGTCGACTTTTTTTTGGGAAAAGAATTCTATAAAAAAAAATTCAAATACATTTCACCAAAAGATTTTGCAGTGAAATCTTGTTGAAAGTTCTCATACAAGAAAATTTATCAGAAAACTAATCCATCGAATTGGTCAAAGTATTCTATAAAAAATTAGTACAAGTTCTTTTGTATTGAGAACTGGTTGTTTAGAAGTTTTCTTGTCTTATTTTAGTAAATAATTTTTTTTAATAGAAATTACGCTTTTAAAGGTAAAGGAATGGAAAGTGGTGACTAGCAACTCGTCGAAAATTATTTTTACTAAATATTTATTTACTTTAGAGTCATTAGTTTCTGGTATTTTCGTCCTTTTGCTTTTATTTTCGCCTTTTTGTGAATCCATCCAGTTTTGTTCAATCAACTTATGATGTGGGACTTGTGGTTTTTGCTGTTGTAAAATTTTGTAGCCGTGGTCGATATAAAAATAATATCAAACCGGAATCTTGTAAAACAATTTCAATAATTTTCTTTTCAAGTCGTTGTCAGTTGTCTTAAGTCTTCATTGTCCATTAGGCATTTAATTGTATGTATGAAATATATTTCTTCCATATCCCAGTGAACATAATGGATGAAAATCATGATTTAACATTATCATTAACGACCAACGGGCGTTTTATTGTATGGGTGTTGAGAGAAAAATAAAATAGACTCACGTTGAGTAAAGTATTTGTATTTGGGACGATTTTCCGTCATCCCACGTCAAATTTGGTTTGAAAACAGACCGGTTTCGGCTTTGTGCCATCTTCAGTGTTCTCTTGAATAAGTAAGAAAGTATTTGTTGTGTTGTTTGTATAGAAACATTGTAAGCCTTCTATGATTATGTATTTGTTGTAATTCATATACAATATTGAATTCTCATATTGTATTTGATTTATGTGGCATAAACATCTGAGGTTGAATGTTTTCAAACTGCTCTCAAACTTAACTGACGATTTGGTTTTAGCAACCAACCAATGAAATGTCGGCATATGAAGAGCTAAAGCCACAACAATCAATGCATTTTGCAATAAAAAATAACCTGTTAATTCCTAATGACGCTTAAACCACAAACCGTCTACCCAATCTGGTGATAGGATCATGGCCCAATCCCTCAGGGCGTAAGCGAAGTCACAACTTTGAAAAAAGTGAAACACCCAGCAACTCTTCTAAAGAATTCGAAAACGATTCTTCCAGATAAATAATTATTACATTAAATTATTACGAAAAAATATAATAATTATTAATTTTAAACGTCAGCCATAACTTTTGAAAATTGCCTTCTACTTAATTAGTTCTGCTTCGAGATGTTTTATTCATATTTTTCAAATAAAATTGTTAATTTATTTTTTTGTTAAACTTTTTATTGCCAAAATATCCCGAAAAGTATAAAAGAAATTAAACAAAATTTACTATATTCCTCTAAAAGATAATATGGGGATATTCTTAAAATATCGTTTCGGAGAATATCTCTCATTTGTTTGCTGGTATATGACATATTATCCACACGTATGCGTATGTACATACCCAGCAGTTCTTGGCTTTTAGTGAAATTACTTTGCTCACTTCAACTACTCCACTGCAAAGTGAATTCTTGAATCCTTTTTGATCGGTGAATTTTTAAAAATTTGATTTTTGATATAACGAAATACGAAAGACGAAATCTTGGATTAATAATTGGAAAACAATGTCACGAAACGTTGTAATCTTAACGCCGTTGTTCACTTTAAGCCATCTACGAGGGTCGAAACCAAATTGAGAAAATTTTAAATTAATTTGTCGGGACTTGTGCAATTTTCTGTGATCCATCCACTATTCCACTCCTGAAGTCTAATTAATGGCGTTTTCATTTCTGTATAAAAATGTTGCCTTAAAAATGGCGAACACGTTTTACATGTTACCCACACCCTAGCAAAGTGATGCCTTTTTTAATCTTACAAGAGAACAAAAATAACTGCTTGATGTTACATTTAACATTAATACGCATATTTAGCGCTTCGAATATTCAATAAAAATGAAGTATTTTTTCTACAATATTTACTTTCTTCAAGATTTTTATAAATGTGGACATCACTGATCATTTATAAATTGTAAGCGCCTTAATAAAATAGTTTTGACAATTTTTAGCCCATAATCAAAACGCTAAATAAGCGTAATAATATTAAAGTAACATTATGCAACTATTTTGTTCTAATGTGAGCTTAAAATGGCATCGTGTTACCCATTTTAAGGCAACACACTTTTTTATTAGAAAAGAAAGCGTAATTGATTTTGCAAATGTATTAAACATTTTACATGTTGACGTAGTTTTGTGCAAATACAATGAAGCTATTGAAAGGTCTGGAGAAAATTCGCTTGAAATGCAAGATCGTATACTCCTCTGGTAATCGAATTAGCAAATTTGAAATGAACTATTTATTTCCAAAATAAATTTCATTCTATAGAAATATGGGCTGGTGAAAAATTTATCTGTATGCTATGGGGATATGCCCATATTAAAATTATTTTTAACATTCTAGTACCACAGAAATTTTATCATTCCAAGTAATTCTCCAGAACTACTGGGTACATGCACGTTATGACCACCTAATTTAAACGACTTATTTATTATTTGCATTATGTGGGTAGTATGTCACCTATGGCGTCCAGACTTTTTTCTTTTTTTTGGTTTCTATAAGAATAAATGTATCTTTACATTTGTGTTACTAAACATGTTTTTAATAACTTTTTTTCTAATCGTTAAAAAAAAACTCCAACATCTATTTGGTGCAACATTTAAATGTAACAAATTTCTGAAATGATCTCTGCTGACTGCATCTGGTCAGCTGGCCAATACCAAGTGTACGAATACACAAACATACCACTTTTAAGTGTTGCTTGGCGTTAAAATAAAATATTCATACGCATGCCAATTGATTGTTGCATTTCTTATTTTTTATTTTATACTGGTAAATAACAAATACGAGGGTTGTTAAATTGAAATTAATTTTATTGTGAACCTCATATGGTTTTCATTGGAGAAAGTAAGCCATTGCCTAAATGGTGCATCTTTAAAGTACGGGAACAAAAAGTACCAATTTATAGCTACATGGCCCAAACCCACCAAAGCTAAATTTTAATTTTTCTCAAAAAATATTTATTTATTCAACAAATTTCTATTTTGTCCATTTCAAAGTATTCCCCTTATTCCTTAGATATAAATATTAAAAATTTTACTAAAATATATAATTATTTTTTTTTTATTGATGTCATGTAATATCGATCATTTTGTAATGAATTCCTTTTTTAAAACTATTTTGAAAATAAGTAAAGTAAATTGCCCCAAATTTTAGCTCGTTATTTTTTCAGTATAGTCCTTGTAAAACTTATCAAACTTTTAACTATTTTTATTAATCCCCCTAAAATTTTTAATATAGTGTTGTTCAGTTATAACAAATTAAATGGAGCCGGGCAGTTTAGATCGTTATAGAAGAAGTTATATAAAATACAATGTCGTGTTATATATCAATATACATACAAATAGTAATTAAAGAAAATTGTTCGTTAAACAATTCAAGTTCGATTTCCACAGTCCAGACGGACTTATAGGAAAAGCAAGTGTTTTACTTAATTCTACCGTGTGGATTGTATAAACGGCATCGCAATTATATATTTTCAAATTATTAAAATTGTCAGTTATAATTTAAGTTTAAAAAAGAATCGTATGAATCACCCAGTAACGACTATGTATTTATTGTTATTGTGAATTAAGTATTTACGTAGTAGTTAAGTGAATTATTGTGAATGTTGGATTGCTGTTGGTCTATAACCTGGCAATATTGAAGCTCTTGCTCTTCTTCCATTCATATTTCTTTCGTAGTCTTGCGGAGTCACATATTAATAATTTTGTTTTTTCTATTTGTGTAAAATAATAATTTAACAAGGAATTTCAAAGCATTTATATTTAACAGTAAGAGTTTATTAAATTGATTTAAACCGTAGTGATGATATAGTATCCTTTTAGGAATGGCCCAAAGTAAATTAAATGATTTGGCTGGAAAATTCGGCAAGGGTGGTCCACCTGGCTTGACTACTGGTTTAAAACTTTTAGCAGGCTTAGGTGCTGTCGCTTATGGCATCAATCAATCTTTATATACCGGTAAGCTTTTCCATTCATTTTACTTTATGCAAACCACCTAACCTCAATTATGAAATAATTGCATTCATCATTGGCCGGAAAATTTCATAACAGAAACGTGATATTGCTTTCGAGTTCACAATTGCAAATTGAAATGTTTCATAATTTTCATATTTATTTGCATTTCTGTCATTTATTGTATAACTCGATTTCATCAACAAAACATTTGTTTCCAATAAAGTTGCATAACCTTAATCCTCTATGCTGCACATTAGTCGTTGGTTGCTGCTTTTGTTATTTTATCTGTGTATTTACTATCTTGATATTTTTCCCTTAAAAAAAAATGTTTTCAGTTGATGGTGGTCATCGTGCTATTATCTTTAACAGAATCGGTGGCATTCAAAATGATATATATTCCGAAGGATTACATTTCCGCATTCCATGGTTCCAATATCCCATCATCTACGACATTCGTTCACGCCCCCGTAAAATTTCTTCACCCACCGGTTCTAAGGACTTACAAATGATAAACATTTCGTTGCGTGTTTTGTCTCGTCCTGACTCTCTGCGTTTGCCTTCGGTTCATCGTAACTTGGGTTTGGATTATGATGAGAAAGTTTTGCCCTCTATTTGCAATGAGGTTCTAAAAAGTGTTGTGGCCAAATTCAATGCATCACAGTTGATTACCCAACGTGCACAAGTAAGTTTTGGAATTTTTCCATATTGATATACATAAATATATATAAAACTCGTTTGACTACGTGAAGGTTTCCTTATTGATCCGCAAAGAATTGGTTGAACGTGCACGTGACTTTAATATTATATTGGATGATGTTTCCTTAACTGAATTGAGTTTCGGTAAGGAATATACGGCTGCTGTTGAAGCCAAACAGGTTGCACAACAAGAGGCCCAACGTGCTGTCTTCTTTGTTGAACGCGCTAAGCAGGAGAAACAACAGAAGATTGTTCAAGCTGAGGGTGAAGCTGAAGCAGCTAAAATGATATCCTTTTTCAAAACAAATCACAAACTACAAATAGCTAATAACAATTTTATATCAAAACAGTTTCTTCTAAAAAAAATTTCTGAAAACATAATTTTAAAACTGGTGCTCAATAGTTCACAACGTCGAATAAGTTTAGCAAGTTTTTAAAATAATTTAGAATTTTGCTTCGAGCAAACCGTCACTTAACAAATGTTCACTATTTTTGCATCTAAAATTAAGAAATTCAATAGCGTAAAATATGCTTTAGATTTTCTGAAGAATATTTGCGTGAATTAGTATTGCTAACTATCTATTCGTACGAAAATTTCGAAATTATAGAAACATTTCAACGGTTTCAACTTTTCTAAAACAATTTTGGATTCACAAATCCATTGATTGCTGCTAAATCATAACAAATAAGTGCGAAGTTTTTTTTATTTATATAAATACTGACCATACCAAGGGGAGATTCGCTATCCCCATCAGCATTATATAAAATAAAAATATGCACCAACACGATATTTTGTATTTGGTAGGCCACAATATATTTCTTTAATGTAAAATTGAAGCCAATATATTTATAAAAAAATGAAACCGAAAAATCGACAACTTTTGAAGTTATCAAGAAAATTATAATTTTCGCATAAAATTTTGGTATTTCTTTGGAATTTTATATTTGTTGTTTTGCTATACAAATGTTATTTAAAATTTTCAATTGATAGAAAAAATATTTCTCATAAAAATCAATGGTTTTTCCATAACTGACATGTTTACTTAGGTCTTGCAGTCAAACAGAATCCAGCATATTTGAAATTGCGCAAATTGCGTGCTGCTCAAAGCATAGCTAGAACCGTAAGTTTTCTTCTACACTCCAATCTTAGTTTCATATTAAGCAAATTTTAATTAATTTTTACACCTCTTTTCCCATGAAAAAAAAAAACAGATTGCCACCTCTCAGAACAAGGTCTACCTCTCGGCCGATAGTTTGATGTTGAACATCCAAGATTCCGGCTTCGATGACATGACTGAAAAAGTCTACAAAAGTAAATAAACTTTTATTAACATCTCTAAGATAAACAAAAAAAAATCCTACCACACAAACAACAATAACAACACCATGTGTTACAAAATTAACAAAAGAAAATGTTTTGGAAAATTATTCAAAAATTTAATAACAGAAAATCGGCATTTATACGCATTTTTATATAAACGGAATATTTGTAAAAACAATTGATGATGTCAATGTATATTTTCCTATCTTCTCTTTGTTGCTTTTCTAATCTTTTTCTTCTCTTGAAATTATCCTAAATTTTAGCTGCCGATGTGGATAATTTTCAAATACAATATTAAGCGAAATTTCCAAAAATAATTTTAATGCTTTTTAGACCATTTCATTTTCTTTAGTTCTTATTTGTCTTGTTAATTTTATTACTTTCTTTACTTTAATATTCATTTATCCATACTTAAGTAAATCGCCATTATGGATTTTAGATTTTAAGCATACAATTGAAAGAATAAAATCCCTATAGGTTCATATAATTTAAATGTTATACTTTTCAAATGGGCTCACTAGCTAGTTTATAACTAATTGAGTATTTTATATCCTGTTTTCACATAAATTTGTGTTCCATCGAAATTATATATTAAATAGCTTTTTTATTAAAATGGAACAAAAGCTGGTAACATACTTAGCAACAAAGTAAACTATTTTTGTTTTTGAAATTAAATAAAAAAATATTTAAAAATTATTGTTTTATTACTCTTTCTCATCAAAAAATAAACTTTATTTCTGCAACATTTTACAGTTGGCGAGAGTTGGTTTGGTGATACCACATCTAGCAAGAAATCCTCGGAGAATTCAATAGGGGATCTTGCTCATCAAACTGCTAACCGTTTGGCTTAGTTGTGTGTCAATTTATTTTTCAAACCTAAGAGGATTTTCCATCGTGTGCATTTAAATTTCTATGAAATGTATTATCATTTCTTGTAATTTCTTCAAGAGTCAAGAATTCTATTTTTAAACAAAACATACTGAAAAACTTTACCAGAAGTGCAAATAATATACATACAATGTAAGTGACCAATTTAATTTCTAATGTTTCAGTTTGTTAACTTAAACTTTTAAGTTATGCCAACTGTATTAATATTTGTTCTCAATATATATGTAAATAAATGATTTTCAATAAGATGCTTTAGTTCTCTATATATTGATCTTTTTTTAATGCAACATAATCATCAAATCACCTCAAAAATCTAAATTTTTAAATTACTGCGGAAAAAAGTATTCCTCAATATTCTGTGAATTTTTTTACAAGTTGTAGCGGTGGAATCCGCCGATGACAACAAATGCAGTGAAATTGACTTTTATTATTTATATTTAAAAAAGATAATTATCTACACCGAAAACTATATTTTCGGAATCTTTCAAAAAGTTGTGAAAAAAGAGGTAACAGTGATTCAGATTTAGTGGAAATTCGGATTATTTCTAATGACTAACATAGGCTTGTCACTGCGGCAAGTTCTCTTGTCAGATTCCCATTCAGTGAATCGGTAGTTATCTTCACCAGTATTTTTTTTACAAAGGACATGATTTCATATTCAATTACGATAGGTTAAGCCGAAAAGCAGCTATTGGCTGGGGAACCAGCTCTGGCGGCGTCATAATTATTTCTTAAGGACGACCAGGCTTGTTGTTCGAGAGTTTTGTGTCTCAATTTTGAACGTGTCGATGATCCATATCGACTAACTGTAAACGGTATTTTTAGTGGAATTTTCTCTTAATCGGTGCTAGTGATTTATATTGTGGAGACAAGTAATGCTTTAAGAGTGGCCGGGTACTTTTTCTTTCTAGGAAAAGGGTTTAATTAGGCATTTTATTAATGCTATCATTCCGCCAGTTCTATTGGAATTATAAAAAGTTATGAGAAGTTATTTGTCCCTGCGAATCTAATTACGCCTGTAAAGGCTGCAAGTTTTCACAGTTTTTAAAAAATGTGAAGTTATTGTGGGCTTACTCTGTAATTCGATTCAAAAGGTATTCGGATCATTATGTTACTCGCATTAAGCATTGAAATTCGAAAATATTTTCGTTCGTTTCAAATTATAATGTAAAACCAAAATCTAGATTTTATCTCGACTTTTTGACAGCTTTCCTGACTACTGATTTCATGACATCCGTATGTGTATAAAATTTGGGAACAAGACTTACGGCATTCTGAAAATGCTGACTTCATTTAAATTTCATATTTTTTAATTTCTCGATAAAATTTGGTTTAGGAAAAATCTGTAAGCCAATAACGTTATTTGTTGCAAATTTCTTTAAAATCGATTGGCTCGTTTAAGAATTTATTTGTTGAAAACTTCCGGAAAAGTTTTTCAAAATAACTCCAAAAAATAGTTCTGCAGATTCACTCACTTTCTTACACTTAAAACTGTAACAAATGTCTTAAATTTCGAGAAGAAATGTACTGTCGAAAATTTTCGACATCATTTGTTATCGAATGAAACTTCAATGTACTTTAACGTAATTTTTTAAGAAATTTCCATCGACGATTGCCGTCATGGGTTTGTTCGGTAATGTGGTACTGCGATGGCAATAGAAAGCTAACTTTCTCCGCTATAACGAATAAAATCAAATGATGCGCTTTTATTATGTGACTGTAATTAAGAACATTTTGATTGCAACGCAATACTGAATTTACTAACGTAACCATCAGAATAACCAATAAAACAAAATAAATTATTCCATGAAATCAATTTGAGAATTTTTGCAGAAATAAAAATACTGGGTCTAAATTACGGCAATTTTTATAAATGCATTGAAGTTTCGTTCAATATGAAATGATGTCAATCATTTTCCATAATATATTTCTTGAACTTATTATTCGTGACAGTATTAAAAGTGTAAGAAAGTGTGACAGAATTGAATTTTTTCGATGGTTGCGCAAATTTTAACAAAAACGGTTAAGTACGAAATTTTCTAAAATCATTTTTAATTATTCCAAAATTGTAAAAATTTTCGAGTTGATATCAATGGGGAGATCTATGGATGTCCTCTAGAGTTCAAACATATATTTTTTAATTATTTCTTAGTTTTCGTATTAGAATGCGCTTACCGGGACTAGAATGTATATATAAAACACCCAAATTATATGTTCCCTCCAATCCCGGAGGGTGCATAGGGCTTCTTTCTACAAAGCATATCCATCTTTACACGGGTTGTTGTTGCCGTTGCTTTCGCATTGTTATTGTTTGTTTTTTTGCTTTGTATTTGTTTCCGTAATCGATTCTTGTTCCAGCTAAGTAGATGATTGGTCTGCTGTGTAGCAGATCTAGGATAATGGGGCTGCCATCTGTCGTTTCCTAGAAAAACAACGCCCCCTTTGTATTTTGGTGTAGTGGTGAGGAACCTCGCTATCTTTTTTCCCCAGAAGGTGGTGGCTCTGCCTGACCTTTGTTTGTATTTTGGTGTAGTACTGAGGAACCTCGCTAATCTTTGATTCCTATTTTTTCCCCCCAGAAGGTGGTGGCTCTGCCTGACCTTTGTTTGTATTGATGTTATACTCTTTTCCAGGGAGAGGGGGTGGTCAGGGTGCTCATTGGATGGATTTTTAGGAGGGGCTCGAGCCACTTTATTTTTCAATACTTGAAAAACCATGGCGAACAATTTTTGTCCTCTGCCAGGGAGCGCACGTGGGGTACTCGGCTTTGTCGACAAGCACTTTAACCACTACTCTACGCCACCACTATAAAAGACCCAAATAATATTAAAATTCGCATTAATGAAACTGTATTATTAACTTTAAAACACTTTATTTTTTATTGATTAATGCAAATATGTTATAAATTATTAATTGAAGATTCAGTTTTCTTAATATTAAATGCAATTTTATATGTATTACATATACATATACATATATTATTACATACATATGTATGCAATTAGATGTGTAGATTGAAAAATACTGTAAAAATGTTCATAAGAGCATAAATTTATACTATAATTAAGTTGGTAGATTTGTTTGGTTAAAGTTTTAAAGGTATTTTATATACTTTACTTAATTATTTATTTGTATATATTTTTGTAGTTAAGGAGCTCGAATTGGTCATTGAAAATTATATTCATATTAATAATCATAGCTTACACGAAGCCTTTTCCTTGATATTTTGTAGTCAACTTATGTAGATCTCCTTTGCTACCCGTTGTTCTCCTTTTCCAAGTCAAGCATGAATCTTGGTATAAGTCTTGGTATAAAATTTATTATGTTGAATATGTTTTGTTTTAATTCCAAAAAAAAAAACAGTTTGTGTATTTTAAGTGTAATTTAATTGTTTAAACTTAGACTTTGATTCAAATTGTTTAAAACGTAATTTCCCTAATTTTATATCAGTGATTTATAAAAAAAAATTCGTGCAACAGCGCTTCTCTAAGGGGAAAGGCAGTATGTATCTTCATAGTATAATTGTTTTATTTATAATAAAAATATCAGGCAGTGGTGGGTTTGCTATCTTCACTTGTAGACGAGGGTCTATCACTTCTTGGACTGTGTTCTGATGCTGGATTGCGATCACGATAACGTCTCAAAGTGGATGTTGATGATGAAGGAGCCGATGTGCTTAGTGTGTAATTAGAAGGCAAGATAACATTTAGCAATTCACCAGCCATCATACTTCGTCCACTGGCAGCTCTACCCTGCAAAGTGGGATTGTTTGAAGAACTCGTTGACATTGATGAAGAAGAGGTCGAATTTGAAGTTGGTGCAGCCACTCCATTAGTTGCTAAATGATTTGTGGGAGTGGGTGAAGAACTTTTGGAATTAGAAGCATTTGCAGCATTAACTATTGATTCAGCAATGGCAGTCAGTGGAGGTCATAAATTAGTAGTCTGGACCAGACCTCGCTCCAAATTAAAGCACTCCAATACGGCTGCACCGACTGAACTACGTCTGGCTACCATTGAGTTAACTATGGTCCATTTGTTAACACGTATATCATAGCGTTCCACCGAATTAAGCGAAGAAGAACCATCATTACCTCCCAAAGCATAAAGAGCGCCATCTACTTCTACCACTTCGTGAGTCGATCTGCGTGAGTGCATAGCTGCTATGGGCTCCCAACTGTTGCGTCTGGTATTAAAACGTTCACCACTAGACATGCACATGGTACCATCATTGCCACCAATACAGTACAAGAAACCGTCACAAGAAGCGACACCGCAGCTGCTACGTCTGGCTGTCATACTGGGCACCGGATACCATCTTCCCACTCGGGGATCGAAGCGTTCCACGCTGGACTGATAATTTGTTGAATCAAAGCCACCTAAAGAATAAATGCAATTTTCCAAAACCGCCAAACGGCAGTAGCGCCTACGAGTGCTCATAGCCGGGCAAGAGCTCCACACTGATGTCAGGGGATCGTACCGTTCTGTACTGCTTAAACAAGAAGCGCCATCATAGCCACCGCACACATAAATCAAACCATCAAAGGCACAGATGCCCAAACAGGAACGCTTCGTACCCATAGGCGTTATATACGACCATTTGTTACTCAACGGACTATAACATTCTGCCGTTGCCAAGTCATTTACACCATCATAACCCCCCACCACATACAGGGTCTTGTGCAAGGCGGTGACACCAGATCTAGAACGTCGCCACAACATGGGCGCTATACTAGACCATATATTTGATCTTGGATTATACACTTCGCACTCGTTGTGTATGGCAAAGAGACTGCCGCCACCTACGGCAAATATATATGGTTTCATGCCATCCGGACGCCTCTCCATGGTCCGTTGGCTACTCATCAAACTTCTTTGCTCGGGAAGCAAGTGATATTTCATCGCTTCCAATAGAAGTTCTTTACATTGCGAATCATCTCTTATCAAAGGCTCCGTCTCCACGATGGTCATCAAAAAGTCACGGCTTACGAGCGGCAATCGTACATGGCTCATTAGCTCGGCTATGTGATTTTGTCGGTCGGCCAAATCATGTTTAATCCAATTCAAAACGGCATGGAATACTTTCTCCTCTGAGCAAATGTTGAGTAAATTATTTGATATCAAATCCTTGACCTGAAAAGAGAAGTAAAGTTTTGGAAGTTTTGAGTTTTTTTTTTATTGAATTAAAATTTTTAAATGTGAAAGCGTTTTGAAATGCTTTTGAATTATGATTAACTAAGTAATAAAATTGCACGAAAAATAAGAAATTATTTGAAGTTAAATAAAGCGGATCCCTGTCATTTAAATGCCCTTATTTGATCAGATCGAATTTTCCAAAATAACGCATGATGATTTTCAAATTTTTCTTAATTGTTGTGTTCAATTTCCTAAACGAAGAAAATCTTTGCCTAAAATCTCCCTTTGTTTTAATCTCTTCCCCGCGGTAATTTTTAAAAATTTTCAAATTATTTTCAAAAATACTATAAATTTTTGTATATTGAGTGAGTAATTGAAGAAGATCAACAGCGATATCTTTCAAACTTTTTTTATTAACCTCCCAAATTTGTTTAGATCGGCGGTAATTTTTTTCGCTTTTTAAAACTCAGTCGAAAATGCGTAAATAAATTATTTACGCATTTTCGACTGAGTTTTAAAAAGCGAAAAAAATTACCGCCGATCTAAACAAATTTGGGAGGTTAATAAAAAAAACACTTTAAAAAAATTTCGACAACGATATCTATCGAATAAATAAGTCGATTCTAAAAAAATTTGCTAGAATCGAATCGGTTTGCGAAAAATTAACGAATCTATCAATATGACAAGGTTAACATCTGATTAGATTTTGCATTCGATCTAAGTTGTATATATACATTTATTTTTAAAATAAATTTCTTCCGAAAATTTCAAGATTCATATTTACACGACATTTGAATGGGGTCATAATCGTGGGCTTTATCATATACAAATTTTTCTGGCCGATTCATACATCCATAGGGATATCATCGTAAAAATATTCGGGACAGCTTCGTAGCACATCAAAACTCAACATGTAATGAAAACTTTTTTTTCGAAAATCGAACTGAAATCAATAACTTCCCAGCCTTTGATAGCGGAATTTCAAAGAGGAATACTACAAATAAAACCATTCATAATTCATTGTGATTTGGGTAGCGAAGTAAACCCAATCGCTTCAAGCGATAGGCCTTTGTTAAGAGGTGCATTTAGCGTTAAAATCGTATTATGAGCTGGAAATAGTTCAAAGTTTAATTATTTTCATAAATCGGACGAATTTCCTCGAT
This sequence comes from Germaria angustata, assembly GCA_963681545.1. Classification (NCBI taxonomy): domain Eukaryota; kingdom Metazoa; phylum Arthropoda; class Insecta; order Diptera; family Tachinidae; genus Germaria; species Germaria angustata. Next base: position 86,483,089 of record OY813002.1, read on the forward strand.
GAAAGCTTTAAAATAAACCCCCTTATCGTGTTTGGCGATTTTCGACTGCAAATTCGACAGTTTGTAATAGACTAAAGATACCGAGCAACATTTTTCTTTAATCTAGTACAAACTGTCGAATTTGCAGTCGAAAATCGCCAAACACGATAAGGGGGAAAATAAAAATGTGAACAACTCTCGAAACTGGACAACGACAGCGCAATGCTTTTATGAGCTTTCACTGTATTTCCGCTAGTTTTATGTGATGTGGTTCTAAGATCTTGGGTTTTGAGCGAGAATTCGAAAATCTAATTTCAAAATATCAGATGAACTTTTGAACTAAACGAAAGTATTTATTCTTTCCATTTCAGATTTATTTTAATGAAGAACTGGAGACAACAAACAGCCAAAGAAGTGAGTATATTATTAACCTTTTCGTTTTTTTTTTTTCAAACACACCTCAATTTTAAATAAATTCAGAATTATTTTAAAAAGAAAGCATTTTTGTGGGCCTTCTTAAAATATGTTGACTTCAGTGATGACGAAATCGGGGTAGGATTTTTTAATATCGTTTTTTTTTTATTGAAATCCCTAGAAAAACTAAAATACAGTCTTTATTGCAAAAGGATATTAAATAATTCGAAATGTTTTGAAAAAATAACAAATCAAAAAACGACGGAAGAAAAAAAATGCCACATTTGTTGAATGGCGGACAGCCGAAATCATCATCATCGGTGTGTAAGCGAGAATGAAAAGTTAGATATTTTTTCTCATGTGAGATTTTCGATTAAGGGTACTTCGGATAAATGAAACTCGTCTCCTTTAAACGAACTCGGTGCTTTTAATTTTTTTCTACTCAAAATATTCATAATGAAAATTTTTAAAATAGATTTTTGATGATTGTTAATTCAGATTTATTTATAAACCAAGATTTTATCGGTTGCTTTAAATACGAATAATATGAGCTTTCACTGCTTGCAATGTTTGTTTCATATAATTTCACGCTTATAACAGAATATCCTTCAAACGAACTTACGGGCTTTCAGATTAATCGAAAATAAGAGATAAGAATATTTATTTTCAAGTAAGGGATTTTTTTTTTAATTTAAATGCGCGCGCTTATTATTTATATAATTTTTTTATATGTGGAAAATTCTAATTAGTAAAGCCTTGAATATTTTATTTCCAATGCGCTAGATCATCTATTGCCGACAAGGATTAACGTCGTGCTGTATATGTATGGTAATTTTACTTGGTAATTTCTCATTTCATCCCGAAGTGATCCTCATCATTACACGTACGCAATCACGAACAGTCATTGCGACAATAAAACTTTCAATTGGAGGTGATGGTGTTTTTAAATAATAAACAATATGACTACCACATATTGCTAATATTAAGCAACACTTATTTTAAACACCCTTAGAACTTTCATAAAGGACATAAATATATATTTTTTTAATGAGATTTTTACTGAAATGATTTTTTTTCAAAAACATCTCTTTTTCTTACCTCTTCAAATGGCAACAATAAAAATTCTTCGGTGCCAACAACTTGTTGGAAATTTTGTAGAGCATATTTATGAGATCTCGTGTGTAACTCCTTGCAAGAATGGGCATCTAAAAAATTTTTTTCGATTAAAAATTTCATTTATGTATAAACATTTTAACAAAAACTTTTCTGAAATGAAACTCACCAGCAAAACTTCTTATGCCTAAACAATTTGAGGGATGCAATTGGCGTAATAAGAACTTGCAACATGCTTCTCGCACCGAATGCATTTGCAAAAGACTTGATGCCGGCAACAATACTTGCACATTCTGTTCCGTTATAGTTATTTCACCCGTATAAATGTAGTCAATTAAATCCCTAATGGCAATAACATCAATGTCATGCAGTCGCACAATGCCCTGGGTACGTTCTAGCATGTCATCTAAAGCAACAACAAACAAAGGAAAAGGAAGTAGTATTTTAAATACATACATATGTACATGTCGTTGTCCTCTTGCTAAATGTTTAGCTGATGATAAGACAAACTCAAGTTGAAGGATAATTGCAGATACTTACCATTGAACATGGCATAGAAATAGGGTGATACAGAAGCTAAAACAACCTTGTGGGCATGTAGGGTTTCGCCGCCTACCTCCAAAGTCACATCACACAACTGTAAATAGAAAATTTTAAATTGCAATAGACATTTAATATGTACGAGTATGTGCAATATAATCTTAATGAGTTTTGAGCAATTCATTTAATTTTAATGGCTGATTTCTAATTTTTTACTCAATTCTATATCAAAGGAAAAATTTAATGTTTTTTTCCTATAACCCATTGAAACGTGTTTTGAAATTTGCTAAAATTATGACGAAAGTTTTCGTTCTAATGGCAACAAATTTAAAAAGAATGAAATAATATTTTTTCAGGCAATAATTACAATAATTATAATTTCTCCCGACGATGCCACTCAAATTTAAGAAAACTGAATAATGAAAACAAATACAAAATTAATTTTAAAATAGAAAAATATCGAGTTTGAATATATATATATATATATATATATATATATATATATATATATATATATATATATATATATATATATATATATATATATATATATATATATATATATATATATATATATTTATATATATATATATATATATATATATATATATATATATATATATATATATATATATATATATTATATATATATATATATATATATATATATATATATATATATATATATATATATATATATGTATGTATATATATATATATATATATATATATATATATATATATATATATATATACATAATAAAAAATGGAGCTACTGGTTCTTGCCGAAAATCGGCAAGAACCAGTAGGTTTGAGTTCGAAGAATATGGGTAATTTCAGCAGTTGTTTTGCGTTTAAGCTACATTTCATTGGACAAAATAAAACCATTTCGTTTAAACGAACTCCTCAGCACTTCAAAAACTTTTCCTTCAACCGAAAATATAATTCATACTGAAAATAAATGAATTCCGATTTGAATATTTTTGCACATAATACGACTAAAATGAGCCAACAATGCATGGTGGTGTTTCGTCAGGGGTGAACTATTTTTTTTTCCTTTAAGAGATGTTGGTTTCATATAATCGTTCACTTTTACTAAGAAAAGGTTGTTTAACTTTTAAGCGAAGAAGAATTTTTGGTTTCTTATAAGCAATTTTTCCTTTCAAACGACGTTCGATTATCCCAATTCTACTGTATATACGAGTTTGTGTTAAAGTAAAATTTTAATTTTTTTTAGCGGCTCGAAATAACACTCACGGCCTTTTTCACTTAGATGTCGTATGATTATAAATCCATACGACGTGATACATTTGTCGAAAATAAATTTTTCGGAAAAATATATTTTTTAAAATAAATTTTCGATCGAACCTAAAATCTGAAGCTAAAAAAAACAAAGGCAATTATTTCGTTTATAGAAAAAATTTTAAAGAAGTTTTTTATAACGTGTAAGATTAATTGTTATTAATTTGGTCACATAAAAACAAAAAAAATCCGTGGAACATTTTTAAATTTCTTTAAATTAGTTGGTTCGAAAACCCTTCTCAAATCGATATTAATATTAGCGGGGAGTTCCAGGGAGTAATAATTTTTTGTTGAAAACTTGTGAGAAGAACAAAAACTTTAATTAAACACCAATATTTCAAAATGTGCTTTAGAGGAAATTAAAAAATATGTTTGTACAACGCCTCAATCTAATAAATAGCATTTCCAAGTATTCCTTAGAAAATAGATTTTATTTTAAAATATAAATTCGTTTCGACCGCCAATACATATTCCTGTGTCATTTGCACGATAAAAAGGAAAGAACGGGAAATCACTTAAAGCCTTAAAATATAGTTGACTTTTTGTTACACTCTTAAGGAAATGCCCACCACTTACAAACAGGCACGATGTTGTACGTTGGAATCTCCCTCTCATAATCTGTCTACCTAAAGACTTATTCTAATGGGATTATATAATTCTTTTTCTTTAAGTTTGTTTTTAATACCACTTTTATTCCTGTTAAATTATGATTTACTTTCCACTTTTTCGTACATTTGGTAGGTGCTGAATTCAATTGATTCTTTAGAAGTAATATAATGTCCCATCACTCCTCCCTCATACACATTCGTTTGATATTTCCATATTCTACATGCAGACATGGCTGAGGGTTCCGAAGCAGCAAACAACTGCTAAAAGATGATACAAGTCAATAAACCCTACAATTTACTGCTGTTTATGTGCGACGTGACGATAAAATAAGAGGTTCTTACAAAAACATGCATTTGAAGGAAAATAAAAAACGAGAAAAAAATAGCAAAAGTTTCCTCTTTCCAACCATGCGTCACTATGTCTGGCACGTCTCGAACTAAATGTTCAAGCATTATTTTAATAAACCGTTTTGTTATAGATTACAAATACATTTTTTACTTCATTTTCATGCCCGGTCTTGTTGAACCTTCGTAGTGAACAGACGTGTTAGCGGAGTTTTTTTTCACATACTAAGCAAACAAAAATACAAACAAAAAAAATATTCGTAATAAGTACTGATTCGTAATAAGTACAGTTTTTGTTTTTGAACCTTCGTAGTGAACAGACGTGTTAGCGGAGTTTTTTTTTTCACATACTAAGCAAACAAAAATACAAACAAAAAAAAATATTCGTAATAAGTACTGATTCGTAATAAGTACAGTTTTTGTTAAATTTGCTTTACTTGCATTAATAATATTTTTCGTATAAACTGAAACAACAAAAAAACAAAAAACACAAACAAAGTGACTGAGGAATACTCTGTATGAGTACCTCAAAAACAAAAAATTGTGAAGTGAGTTCTAACGGCAGAAATGCCTATTTTACTGTGAGTTCTGAAGCTCTTAATGCAAACAATAAAAAGAAAAAATTGGATGACAGTCTTTTTCTAACGGCAAAGCCAATTTTACGTGAGCGATCAAATTCGCTTACTCCGATGCCAAGTAGTGATTCGGTAACATTACCATTGCCTAGTTCATCGTTATTTAAGTCAGCGCCATTATCCGCTCTGGGCTCGTGTTCATCACTTAACCCAGTTATCACAATGGACGATAATATTCAAAAACCTAAAGTGCCTGTCGGAATGGACAGATATATCACAGTAGTAAAGCGCGGGCGAAGCCCAAATTCATCAAAAATCTCATCTGTTCCGAAAATATCCAGAGACAACGACGCCGCCTCAGCTAATCGTCAAAACCGGTTTAAAATATTACAAGATGACAGCGATAAACCCGAAGAATCTTCGAAAAAAACTTCAAAACCACCACCAATCTATCTGAGACAAAAAAACTCGAACACACTTATTAAAAAACTAATCTCGGCCATTGGTGAAAAGTCATTTCACATTGTTCCAATAAAACGTGGTAACATTGATGAAACAAAAGTTCAAATATATGATGAAAAAGACTTCCGCAAAATGGTTAACGAATTCGAAAAAAATAAAACAAGTTTCTACACATTCCAGCTTAAGAGTGCTAAAGGCCTACAGATCGTATTGAAAGGCATAGATTCTTATGTAGTTCCTGAGGAAATTAAAGATGCTCTCACCCTCCAGGGATTTAAGGTAAAGAATGTCTCTAACATAATAAACAGGGAGAAGATCCCCCAACCCTTATTTCGCGTTGAATTGGAGCCAAATGATATAAAATTGAAGAAAAATGAGACCCATCCAATTTATAATTTAAAATATCTGTTATACCGGAAAATTACAGTCGAAGAACCACACAAGCGCTCAGGACCCGTACAGTGCCATAATTGTCAAGAATATGGCCATACGAAAACTTATTGCAAATTACCGTCTGTTTGTGTTGTGTGCGGTGAATTACACAACACTGCTATTTGCAATAAGTCGAAGGACCAGAAGGAAAAAAAGTGCAGTAATTGTGGAGGTAATCACACTGCTAACTACAGAGGATGTCCTGTATTCTCCTTTGTGAAACAAGCTATGACCCAAAAGCCTAAAGTAACTCCAGCTCAAGCAGGAAATACGTACTCCGCTACTCATCCCCTAATGGCCCAACCAATCACTTCACATGTATCGTATGCTGACGCTGTGAAGATCAACTCTATTCCCGTTCAAAAAGTGTCACCACCAAACAATACAACAAACGCAAATGCAAGCTTTAATTTCAATCGCCTTGAAGCTACTATTGATAATCTGGTGCAAACTATAAGCAACTTTACGACAAATATGACTAGCATGATGCAAGAAATGCTGCGAATGCAGAACACTCTGCTTCTAGCATTAGTTAACAAGCCATGAACACGTTAAAGTTATGTTTCTGGAACGCTAACGGCATTCGCCAACATAGAAACGAACTAGAGCACTTCCTCACGGTGAAGAATATTGATGTAATGTTGGTATCTGAGACTCATTTGACTTCGAGAAGCCTTTTTAAAATGAGTGGCTACACCTTATATGATACAAAGGACCCGAGAGGAAGAGCATGCGGAGGATCAGCAATTCTAATAAAGTCAAGACTCAAGCACTATATTCTTGAGAACACTTGTGAAGACCATCTACAAGCAACAAATATTTGCATCGAAAATTTTTGTTCAAATCTTGTGCTTTCATCAGTTTACTCCCCTCCCAGATTTTCAATCAGTGAAGATCAATACGAGGATTTTTACAAAACTCTTGGCCCTTGTTTCGTAGCAGCTGGAGACTACAATGCAAAGCATACGTTCTGGGGGTCGCGTCTTATTACTCCTAGAGGTCGAGCATTGTTCAACACAATTTCAAAAATGGATTTGGACGTCATTTCTAGTGGGGAGCCCACTTACTGGCCTACTGACATACAAAAAATTCCGGATGTTATAGATTTTGGGGTCATGAAAAATATCCCTAGGGATTTAATTCATGTTGAAGCTTCACATGATCTCTCCTCCGATCACTCTCCCACGATCGTTACAATTTGTAGCCCACTAAGAAGTGACTTACCTGACCCATATGTGAAGATGATACATCGTGTTAACTGGCTGGGGTTCAAAAAATATCTCAGTAGTCATTGTACGGAAAACATCAGGCTTAGAACTCCCGATGATATTGAACTTAACATTGCCAATCTTACCGAGAATATTAAACAGGCTGCTAAACATGCCACTACCTCCCATCCGCAGACTGGGTTTAATAGAATTTATTCTGCGGACATTGAACGTCTCGTATGTGAAAAAAGAAGAGCTAGAAGGGAATGGCAACAGCACAGATCGCCCCAACATAAAATCAGACTTAGAGAATGCACTAAACGACTCCAAGAGTTGCTTTCAGCTGAAAAATCTGCTTCTCTTAAGAACTACCTGGAAGGTCTCGATGTCACTGCAGCATCTAATTACTCCTTGTGGCGCGCTGCTAAAAAGCTTAAAACACCCGTTGAGTCTAAACCACCCCTGCGCACTTCTACCGGAGGTTGGGCAAGAACTAATACTGAAAAAGGTAACATATTAGCTGGTCATTTAAAAGACGTATTTACCCCAAACACATGTACTGGTGCTGTTGATTTGCCGAGCGTAGTAGCTCTACCCCCTCGACCCATAAAGTTTAAGATGCTTGATGTACAAAAACTAATTGCTGAAACCAATCCAAAGAAGTCCCCGGGTATTGATGGAATTAGTAACAAGATGCTGATGCAGTTGCCTCGTATTGCTATTAGAATCCTGTTATTTATTTTTAATGGCATTTTACGACTGGAGTATTACCCACACAGCTGGAAACTTGCCATGGTCAAAATGATTCCAAAGGCGGGTAAAGATCTTACTAAGGCTGAGTCATATAGGCCAATAAGTTTGCTGTCAACAATTTCGAAGCTCTTCGAAAAACTTCTCATGACAAAATTGTCCCCAATTCTAGCTGATAATGGATGCATACCGGACCATCAATTTGGTTTTAGAAGTCAGCACAGCACCATTGAACAATGTCATAGATTGGTTCATTTCATAAGAAGAACATTTGAAGAAAGAAAGTATTGTTCTTCCCTATTTATTGATGTCTCTCAGGCATTTGATAAAGTGTGGCATGAAGGCCTAATTCTAAAATTGAAGACATATCTACCAATAAACATTGTAAATCTTTTGGAAAGTTACATTATTGCCCGGAAGTTCACTGTCGTGGAAGGAGACTTCATGAGTGTGCCCGAAACCATTTCATCTGGGGTGCCTCAGGGGAGTATACTGGGGCCAGTTTTGTATTTGATTTATACCTGTGATATGCCTTTGAGCAGTAATATCCTCACCTCTACATTTGCCGATGATACAGCCTGCCTTAGTATGCATGAAAACCCTCACGAGGCATCCCGTTACCTTCAGCAACATATTAACCTGTTGGAATTGTGGTTGAACTTATGGAGAATAAAAGTAAATGAACAAAAGTGTGTTCATGTTACATTTACCCTACGAAGAGACACTTGTTCCCCCATTCAAATCAACAATCAAGTTGTTCCTCAACATTCACATGTGAAATATCTTGGTATTCACCTCGACCGACGGCTTACATGGAAACACCACATTGACTCTAAGCTGACACAAATGAAGCTTAAATTAACCCAGATACATTGGCTGATTGGTAGAAATTCTACCCTCAGTCTAGATTGTAAACTTTTAATATACAAGTCGCTTTTGAAGCCGATATGGTGTTACGGAATTCAGCTATGGGGCACTGCTTCAGCTTCCAATGTAGAGAGAATCCAACGAATGCAAAACAAAATATTAAGGTTAATAACTACGGCTCCATGGTACTTGAAAAATTCTATTTTACATCGTGATTTAAATATGCCACTTGTGACCGCTGAAATTGCAAAATATGCTGGAAAATATTTAACAAAACTCGAGTTCCATCCTAATCCCCTTGCTCGTAACATCTTGAACTTTCCTGGACACATCCGCTTAAAAAAGAGGGACACTACGGCATTAATACGCAACTCTCCAGATGAAATTCTTTGAAAATATTTTTTGTGCGTAACATGAATTTTATGTATTATTAATTATTATCACTAAGTTTATGTCCGACACTGGTTGGGCCTAATAATTATTCATATATTTAAGATTTGAACACTTATTGTTAGTTCAATTATTTGAAGATACAATAAACATATATTAGCGTGAAAAAAAAAAAAAAAAAAAAAAAATTTTCATGCCTTTAAGCATTTGTAGGGATTCTTTAGTGCCAAAACGTAATATCTACATATATGAACAAAAACATATTTACTAGCACTTTGAGCTTTTTTTAAATTGTATTTGAGTTGCATTTGGGGGGAGAATAAAAAGTAAATTTGTTGATTCACCTGTGAGTTGGTACGCATTTGATTTATGGCTGCAAATGATGCCACACAATGTCCTGGGTTCTGATGGTGGGCCTGTGGCAGGACTTCTTCGTTTGGTCCCGGTGGGCTAAGATCACTGGGCGTTTGTGTGGAATTGTTACTGGTGGTAGTGACATCTTCGCTGTTGGCAGTGTTATCGGTGGAACTGTGAAGAGAAGAAACCATTAAGGAATTAGAAAGAAGAATTTTACTATTTTCAAAAAGCAACAAATATTAATTTATGTATGCAAATGATAATTCTCTCAAGTGAGTATCTTTAGAAAGAAAAGGGACTTTTTTATTGCAAAAGTTTAAAATAAAGTAGTTTTTTAGTGATGTCTGTAATTAAATAAACTAGTCGTTGATTCGGGGGAATAGTAAGTTCGCACGTCTGTTTCATAGCAAAGTATATTTTTGAATAAAGGTTCACTTCGTAATAAAAGTATGCTTTAGATTATGAGTATGTTTTGAATGAAAGAAGCTTTTTGAATAAAAGTATTTTCGTAAATAAAAATTCGGTTTTCAAACAAAAGTATCGTCTTAAAAAAATTTTATTTACAAATAAAAATGCTTTTCTAAATTTGTTTGAATGAAACAAACACAACACTTTGCAGAAGAAGTGTTTTTATTAACGTCTTTGGCAATACGTCGTAGCGCTTTTCAGTTAATTTGATTTTGCTTTAAATTTTTAAAGAAACTTTTTACGGTTATAAAATTTTCGAATTGGATTTTAGTGATTGTAAATTATCCATCATAAGTGAAAATATAAGATTATGTTGCTTAAGCTATTTTAGCGGTACGTCCATGGTACAAATATTTAATTGGAGCAGCCTTTTAAACAGAAGTGTTTTTTTCCTAATGAAAGTACGACTTTAATAAAAAATATTTTTGTGAAGAAGACAAGGAGTTGTTTAAAATACGCTGTTTTATCAAAAAAAAAAAAATCACTATTCAAATAAAAGTTTTCCTGTTTTAAAGTACTTTTTTGAATGAAAGAATTTCTTTACTGAAAGTACTTTTCAGTAAACGTTCCCTCTCGAACAGAAGTACGTACTTTCTTTGTACGTTACATATTCATTTTTTTGGTCTACAAGTGTTTTAGTGTACCTTTTGAATTTCAACTACTCGTACCTTTCAAAATTAGAGCAACTTTTTTAAGTAAAAGTACATCAATTAGGACACCTTTTTCAATAAAAATAATTTGAAATAGTGAAATTTAATTCCATTAAATTTTTTGTAATATAAAGTCATCGCATACGATAATAAAGTGTAGTATTTGCTTATATCATATACATAATATTAATCTTGCCTGCAGACCCATTGTACTTTATAAAACCATTAATATTGTTACAAATCCCAAATGGTTGGTATCTACCATTGTGAACAACTTGCGTTTCCTTATTTTAGTCTCTTCAATTCGATTACATCATTGATGTTTTACCAACATTTAAAATTTTGTTTTGTTTACCCATCAATTAACCCCATTTCCAGACATTTCTAATATTTCTTACAGAAATTGCATAAATACCGGCGTATTCGAGGGGTTTGAAATATTTTTTCTTCATCCCCCAAAGTTTTACTTTCCACTGGCAGTCAAATTGTATCAAAATCACAGCAATAAATATTTTACAACATTCAGGCCATATTTTTTCCTTCCAACTGCAATAATAAATACTTGTGTATTTGTTTGCTTTCTGTGTGTATGTGTGAGTGTGTTCGTTTAACGATAGTAGATGATGACGGTTTTAGTTTACAATTTCGAATAATGATGACATCGAGACGCCAAAGTGTCGAGCAAATAGTCAATCTGCAGCCCCGTTAACGGTTAATGGACAGAAAGAACTTTGCAATGAAAAACGACAACAACTATAAAGTTTTCGGGGCTTACGAATATCAAATTGACGAAAAGAAACGACGAAATCAATGTGCGTGCGTCGTATGTGTATGTATGTATGTGTGTGTGTGAAATGTTTGTTAACAACAATGTTAACCACAACACAACATGATGGAAAGCAATAACAACAAAACCGGCACACATAATCAACCCTTGTTTGTGGAATGAAAATAAAAAAAGGATATAAAAAAGTTTTGGTGTGGGGAATTAAAACGCACAAACATTCGCTCTCATGTTACTGATACTGATACTGGCTCGCTGGCTGACTTACATACATTATCAATTGAAATGGAAAAAAATACAAAGTGGGGATTTAAATTTTTTTCTAGTTGATAATAAATTACTTCTATATATATTTATAACGTACATATACAACGTTCTTTCGCTACTAGGGTGGTATATTTCTATCATTAAGTTAATTTTTATTTTAAAAGCTTTTTAAGCCATCATTAGGTCTCACTATTTTTTTTTAATAATTAATGCTTGACAATTTGAACTTAGCGGTAGTTGAACTGAATTTGTTTTCAAATAATACTGAAATATGTTATAATGAAGGAACGAACCACACCCGCTGGGCTTCAACACCCCTATCCTTATAAATAAAATAAGAGGAAATATGTAAGTATGTTTGTAGATACTATTCCATTTGTGGTTTTCTGCCACCAACGCGAATACATATTAGCCTCACTATTGAAATTCTTTAAATATAGGAACATAAATATTTATCGCAAGAGAATACCCTTTTACCCGATCCTAACTATTTGATTTTCTGCCTGACAGCGCACTTCAAAAAACTTTAAGATTTGGTGTTTCTGGTCTCTAGTTTTAGAATAATTAATAATTTCCTTGTATGGGTGCTAACAGCCTCCTTCCTATACCACAATTTGAGTACGCACTTTGTTTTCAAAGATACCATCATCAAGTATTTCCACTTGTAGTTTTTCACACAACAAATCTAGTAAATGGCATTTGATCGAAATTTAATAAAAAAAACTTGAAATGTATCAAATGTCGACATTTGCTCTCTGATTTGAGTACCGAGAATTTTAATAAAATCATAAAAAAATATCTCCGCAAATCCTTGTTAAATAAGTTTTTGAATTTTACTAAGTTGTAGAACTTAATTTAAATAGGTAATTAGTTCACAGATATACATTTTAAGAGACTTTTTTGGTTTTAATTATTCTGAAAATTCTTCTCCAATAGAGCTTAATATTTATTAGCGGGTCAACTATGTAGGAGCATATTTCTATACAAACGTTTGTGGTCAATATTTTATATTTTGACCGATTTTTCATGCCATCCGAGTTTCTATTGTGTTGTTAGGACACTTTTATTTATCTTATTGACATTTGACTTTATGATGAATCAAAAATACTTTATTTATTTGTTACGAGTTATAGATTGCTTTCGTTGGTGTATACGTTTATGTAAAAATTGTCGAAAAATAAATGAGAATTTTTATTCACTGTTTATTTGAAGTTCTTCCTATGAGTTTCAAATTATTAAGCTCAGCCTGTATTTTATATGAGTTTCAAATTATTGAGCTCAGCCTGTATTTTCTATTTAAATGTGAAGTATGGAATTGTGTATTTTAAATGTGTCTGTGTTCTTTTTTTATTTTAAATTTACCATTCGTTTAAAGTTTTTTTTATCTCATTTATTTCTATATAGAAATTTTCCAATACTTACAGATTAGATTTAACAGGCAAAAACATGATGATGTGATGATGATACTCTCCAGTATCTATTGGTTTGATCCTTATTACAATGTAGTACGTGTGGTTTGGTAAAATGTAGAATAAAAAAATCCTTTTTAGTAACACATTTAAATGCTGGTGGTAGATTTCTGCTTCTAATCAGTCTTTAAAAATGTCTTAATGAAACCAAGAGCTGAAATGAAAACACACACAAAAAAGAAATTAGAAAATTAAATTTCAAATGGCTTTTTTTCTAACAATCGTGACCTTTAAGTCATCATACAATGTTTTAATAATTTTATAGCATTTATTAATATTCATTGAGAATTGCTAAATTCACTTTAGTAATTTGCTAAGCAACTGCAAGCAAATATTTTATTTTAATCGTGTAGTTCGTGTACATATTATGTTAAATTATTTTCACGCCTCACCCTTGGTTGTCGTGGAGACGCCACCGCCCCCGGCCACAATTATAAGCTTATGTTTTTTTTGTGTGTTCATATTATACTCGTATATCCATACATGTGTACATACATTCATACTGATAATTAAATTGAAAACGTTTGAATATTTTAATACAACACGCCACAATTAAAGTACAATCTTACACGCACGCAGTATTGTTTTAAAGCAAAATATTTTTAAAATATTTTCTGTCTTAAAAAAGTAGAAAGAGAACTTTCAAGTTTTCCTCGGACTAAATTAATTTCGCCTAAACGTGTCAGTAATCAGCCAACTGTATCAAGTGTTTTTTTTACCCTTTTCCGCTTGACAAAACATAACAACATAATAATTCTAAAAATAAGCTGAGCATTTGAGGACAACATGCAATATTTTTTTGTTGGTAACCAAATCAACCCTGACATTCCTTGAAACAGGTTCAATGTAAAATCTAAGATGTAGGAGGAGCATAATATTCAATTTTACTGATGTTCCCATAAAAATAATTCCCGAATTAATTTTACTGTAAACGTACATTCGCTTAGAATTTATACTTTTGAAAATAATAAAAAAATGCAGGCATATTAGACCAACTTAACCCACAATAATATGGAAACGGTATAATAAATAGGTTTGTCATTTCTTTCGTAATTTCTAGAATATTCTTTTGCGATCCAATAATAAATATTTATATAAAGGGGTTTCTCATAGTAAGAGATTAGATTACTTACAAACAAATCTAAGTATTAGACGGAATATTACAATTTGTCTGAATTTCATTGTGACTAGAAAATTGCAAAATCAGCTGATAAATAGCTGAGATATAGACAAAAAAAATCTTGAACTTCAGTTGAATCCCGGTACTTGTATGAACTCTTTGCACGTCGTTTTTATTTTTGCTGGGATGAACGAAATTAAAACTTTAAATTATTTTCTTTTCCATTTTATTTTTTACAGATTTTATACCTCAATGCGATAAAAGTCCTCGGATTTCTGTAGTCAAAATAACAAACAGTAATAAAGAAAGAGTTCGCATTTACTCCAAAAAAATTAAATATTCGACGATAGAAATTAAAACAATAAAATTATTTTTTTTATAAAAAATTTTTATTACTTTGCTGTTATACTTTTATTTGAAATAAAATACAAAATCAAAAACATTTTAAATATTTAATTTTCAAAGGAATTTTTATTAATTAACCCTTCTTATTCTCTTATTTCACACCCTCCTCTTTGGTACAAAATGGGTGTGGTGCGGCCATATAAATTTCATGTTTAATTAATTTCTCCAGACGTAACAAAATTAGTTACTTAATCAATTTCCCTTTAAACGAAAAATTTACTAAAATTTGTAAAAAGTTTATTTTAACGGAAATAAAAATGTTTTCCTGTAATATATTTATTTAGGAGTTCGTTATTCAAATTGTAATTGGAATATTTGAATGAAGTTTATAATACTACGTGATAGAGTTGAGGTGGGCTTTAATATGTCTATAAATATTTCTACCGGTTTTTAAGGCAACACAGCCAACTTAACCGTTTTAAATTTCGGGCCCACATTTGTAAATGGAAAGGGCGTGCTAACTTTATTAGTATTGCTCATACTCTTTTCTATGACTGTGATGAATTTTATTATTGCCAGACTTTCATTTAAACGTAAACTATAACAAAAAAAAAACAAAAAAACAAAAAAAAATAGAAAATGAAAAAAAAAATCAGAATTTTTGCAATTACAAATTTTTCTGGGGGAGCATAATCGCGTAGCAGATAAATTTGAGGAAATTAAAATATTGTAAGGCGTATAACTTGGTAACTTTAGCGAATATTTCAATGAAACTTTCGCCATGTGAAAGAACGGAATGTCTACTTTCAGCCACATCTATATATTTTAGCATTTCGAGTTTGCCACTTGTTTTATCGCTAAATTGATCATTCATGCTTTAAAAATTATTCAGATGTGATGCAGCATTTAATTTTCTTTAGAAAAAGTGGAGTTTTTCCACATATTCTTATTGAATTGAAAATATAGTGAAATTCGAGAGAATGAATTTTTACTTTCAAACTTTCATAAAAATTTCACAGTGTGAAAGAGTAGGAAGTCTGCTTTAATATGCACGAAAATTTTTTTCCCATTTCTACGACAACATTGCGATATCGACTATTTTTAATTTTACGCCCCTTTTTAATGTAATTGGCGTGGCTACTAGTATAAATGCTAATATTATTTTCTATGTCTGTGCCGATTTTCATTAGCTAATTTCAATTTAAACAGAAAATATAGCAAAAATTGCAGACAAAATTAATTTGACCGAAAATAAAAAATTTTTGTTCACGAATTTTTGCAATTAAAAATTTGTCTACGAGTAACAGGAGACCATGATCGAGTAGCAGATAGATTTGAGGAAATTAAAATATTGTAACGCTTATAACTCGGGAATCGTAGCGAATATTTCAATGAAACTTTCGCCATGTGAAAGAACGGAATGTCTACTTTCAGCCAAGTGTAAAAATTTTCCCCCACTACCACTCCCACATCTAAGTATATATTTTAGCATTTCAAGTCTGCCACTTGTTTTATCGCTAAACTGATCATTCATACTTTAAAATTTATTCAGATCACACGTGAAAGAGTGGAATGTCTTTTACCTCTGCCAACTGCCACGCCTGCATGTACCAATTAGGGCTATAGGTTTGATTAAAAACAATCATCATGTGAAAGAGCATTTAATTTAATTTACTTAAGTCAATTAGAACTGCGTCAGAATATTCATGATGAGTTGGCCAAAAAAAATCAAAAATTAATTTATTTTTATAAAATATAATTTGCATTGCAAATCAATTTTTATAAAAAGAAAAACACAATATATTTATATCGCAGAATGTGGTGTTTAATTATATCGTAAATTTTTATATGGTTTTTTTTCTGCAAACATCCATATTGTTTAATTCCTTTAATTGAAAAGGATGATCATGGAGGTAAAACATTTCCGCTTTAAAATATTAATTTTCTTAAATGCTTTTTTTTAGCTTCCGGGGGAAGAAATAATTAAAATATTAAAGTCAGCAAATACTTCATAATTAATATATTTCTGTATAATATGCTTTAATTTTTTGTATTTAATAAATTTGCACATTATTCATGGGCGTAGCTAGGTATGGGCCTAAAGGGCCGTGGCACCCATCTAATTCTATAATATTTTTTTTTACATGCATACAATATAATATTATTAAAAATCCACTGAAGGTACTATTTAATTGAAGGAAATATACATAGTTATTATCAAAGACTACGAAGACATTGTTTCGCTTCTAGCGTGTGACCAGGGATTATACCACAAAAACAAAAAATATTCTAATTTGAAAGAACATGTAGTTCTGTCTGTTGTTCTGTCTGTACGTGTTGTCTCTATACGTCGTCATACTCATTGGTTTTATGTCACTGGTGGGCACAACTAAAACTGTGCTTGTATTGATGCTTATTAGATTTAGTGAGATGGCAGAAGTACCCACCAAACACAAAGCCAAGCGTTTGAAATATAATGGTGCATTATATTTCCTTATTTAATATTTTACGCATTTGAAGTAAAATTATTTAGCAAATTGTGTATTACTTAACTAAGGGAATAAGAAGTGGGTAAAGACGAATTAGCCGACTTAGAGCTGGCGAGTATTTTTAAAGACGCTGGATTATTTTATCCAAATATAAGGAAGGCGTTATTAATTTCATTGTTACAGACGTGCACTACTGCAACTGCTGAGCGGTCATTTAGCACTTTAAGGCGAGTAAAAACATGGCTGCGCTCCACAATGACTGAAGCTCGTTTAAATGGTAAAATAATGTGCAATTTTACTTATTATCAAAAAATAAGTATATTGTATATTGCAGGACTATGTATGTATACTAAGCGTCCACCGAAGATTGGTAACCGAGAAGAAGGACGAATTTTTGGAAAAAATTCTAGCAAAATTTTCAGAACATCCACGCAGATTACTCCTCAAATAGATCGAAATTGTAATAATCATAAAAAATCATAATTTTTGTGGCACCACCCTATTTCATATCCTGGCTACGCCCTTGACATTATTTATAAATAATTACATGTATTTAAATATGTGTGTATGTGTATGTATATGTCGTTTGTAAATGTAAAAATAGTGTATCAATTTGTCGTTATTTTTATTCCAAACGGAAAAAAAGGTTTTGGAAGCATTTTGATAGCAATTCCAAGTATAAGGGACTGCAAATCATAAAAATGAATATTCTTGATTTATAGTTGCTTCTTTATTGAAATGTTTAAGAACAATTTCATCAAAATAGTTTAAGCTGATGTTTGTTAGTATTTGTATTTTTTTCCAAATCCATTTCTTCGCAGCATATAACCTTACATATTGAAAAGAAAATGATCTTTTAACTCAATAATTAACATAATTGTTTTTATATATCATCCATATTACGAGTTTTCACAAATCTTGGGCGAAATCGAACTTATCCATGGCATGACCATACAATTTACAAATTCTATTGATTAATTCCCACTTTAGTTTCAATTAAATGAGGTAGTTATATCAATTAATAAATTAATATTTAGGCAATTCAGCACTGTCGATGCAACTGCCCAGCTCTGCAGGAACATAGCCTTAAATATCTAAAGAATAATTTTCTTCAGGGCCTGGACTACCTCTTTAAATAAAAAGAAATCAAAACCATGAAATAAGTAATAATAATAAAATCAACAAACGTATGTACAAATAAAAAGTTTTAATTAGACCGCGTATGGAAAGTAAACAAATTTCAAAAATTAATTTTTTAACAAAAGCGATTTCTCCAAAAATGGGGGTGATAAAATATTCGAACGAAATTAACATAAAACTCCTGCTGAAGTTGAAAGTAACAATCGGTTTGTATGTCTGCTGGGAGCGAGTTGTGCTAATTTTGTCCCAGTTTCTAATTTGTATGAGCATGACATAAAACACAAACAACAGAATAGATCTATTTAATTTAATTCTTCTCTAATATACGACTATTTTGCTGTGAAGAGCAATAATCATTTGAATGTACTCGCACATAATTAGTTTTACACACATTTGTTGCTGCCGTTATTTGTTGCTCTTGTTGTTGTTGTTGTTGGCATTTATTAACCCAAAAGTCACGTTTTTAATCTGATGAATACGAGTACTTAATAATTTAAATGCAAACATTTTTACCCACTGGATACAAATGATGCATAAAGTTGTTTTTTATATTTTTAGCATGTGGCAGTTGAATGATTAGCAGTTGGGCAAACGTAAGACATTGTAAAAGAATATTAAATGGAGTAGAAGAATACGAGGGGAGAAGTCAATAAAGTGTAACATTTTGTTGATCTATTTATTTAAAATAAAAAACTTATAAAAACAGGATTGAGAGTTCTTTCCTAATAACTTCTATTGATCAAGGAACAATAAATTACCTTTTTTCTTCGAAAGTGCAAAAAATTTTACACTTTTTTTAGAAAAGAAAATATCATAAGAAAGTATAAATACATCAGGTTTCAAAAGAATTGCTACTAATATTTAAAAAAAACTTTTATTTACTTTTTACAACAACCGATTGGTTGGGAAAACTATTTATATTTGTAAAAAAAAATAATAATGCAACACAATAATATTTTTTAATCTCATAAAACACTGCGTTTATTCCAAAGAACATTCCGACTCCGATTTTTGTATAGAAAATTATCCATTCCACTGTATTCCATTCTTTCAGAAAACTTCTCCAAGTATTCAAAACAAAATTTTAGAAGTATATTTCTTTCCAAATCCTCCCAAAAATTTTTTAAAAGAAAATGTCTTTCTAGAACGCATCCTAACCGACTTGTTTCACCTCGGTTCAAGAAACAGGATTGATTTAAGCAATGGCTTCTCTCTAAATACCTCTTTATTTTTAATGCAAGATGCGGCATTTTCTTTAAAAAAAAAGTTAAAATTGTCAGCCGTTTGAAAGAGAAAATCGACAGTTGTCGACAGTTGTAGTTTATAATTTTAAAAAATAAAATAAATGGCTGAAACTTAATCTAGAAATTTTAATTATTTTTATACTGTTTTCAAATTAAAATGATACAAAATAAATTCAGATCGAATGAGCAGCATTAAAACTCCAAAATCTTGTTTTATAAAATCCCTTATAGAGTATAGAGTTAAACTAACAACTTATTGACTTGCCCTCGTATTTAATACAATTTAGAAAATGTGCAGTGTGTGCACATACAGGTGTTTCTAATTCATTCATTCTCTCTCAATTTTTTTCTTTCTTATTTAATTCATTCCGTTTTCCCATTTTTTACACTTCATTTGTAATGGCCTGGTCTATTTGCAAGCATTTCTTACTTTGCAATTGAAAAGTATGAACATGTTTACATTTAAGGGTTTTTTCTGCAACTACAGTTGAGGGCGAAAAAGGAGTAACATCATTGATTATAAACGCAAATGGGCGCACAATGCAAAATTTTGTTTTCGATTGCTCTGAAAATTTAAGACTTCGAAAGAGAACAACATACAAAACTCTTTTTTTATGCCACTAATGGACGCTAGTGTGGCAGAATTTAAGCAAAAATTATGAGAAAAAAATACTGGGCTTTAATTGTTTCACACAAGTAATTAAAATATTCGCTACAAAGTCCTGACAGTGAACTCGTCTAAAGAATTTATGCAGAAATAATTGAGAGAATTTCATTTAATTTTTTTTAGACAATTTGGCTGTCTGACTTATATAAACCACACATGCACAAAAGGCACATTAATAAGGTCCGACCGAATACGAGCAATTCTAGTACAAGTACAACAATATAAAAATGGGAAATTTGTATTCTAATTGCCAAAATTATTTGTGGAAAAAATAATAGCGGCATACAAAAATGTTCAACAAATTTAAACCAAAAAAATTTATCTCCACATAAATAAAGTTCAATAAGCATTAAAAAAAACATAAAGAAATATTAAAACAAAACTGTAATATGTAGTTTGAGTAAACAAGTATATGATTATTATATACTACCAGCAGATTCTAAAAATGTTTCAATACTTGGAATATATAGAACACCAAGATTCCTAAATTTTATTCCATGCATTGCGCCTATTTTTACATTTAAAACATTTATGTAATTTGATGTTTTTTAGAAATGCAGTGTTTCATAAAATCAAGATCCATTACAAATAATAGAATTTTTTAAACCACAATCTCAAATTTCTAGCAGCGAGCTGACTTTTTCTTAGTTCCTATCCATTTATAAATTGCACTTGCATTATTTGTATATTTTATAAATTTTCCCAGTTCGTACTTAAAATTTTTTTGATACCGATAGCATGATTCGATTTAAGAATTCTTTTTGGATTTTGATAATTAAATAAATCTAAACAAAATTTGATTTTTTGATAATTTCGTTTATTTCAGATTTTTGCTCCTAATTCAGCTTTAGATGTTTTCAAGACATTGCAAGTTATTGATTAAGGTTTCGCAATATTGTCATGAATTTGGATATTTTCTGCAGTGGACGTACACATTAAATTTTTTTCTCCTTTCGGTAAATCAAAATTTATCTGGCTACTTTAAGTGATTTTTTTTAAGACTTCGAAAAATTTGAATTTATTAAAGGAATTAAAAAAATATATTAGATATGGTTTTATTACAAAAAAAAAAAATAATAAAAAATATACACATCTACACCTTGGAAAAAAAAGGTAATAAATTTTGGTTAAATATAATCAAAACGGCAACACGGGGGCAGGATTAAATAAGATTTTAATAAAAAAGTGGGGCCTCGTCTGTGAAAACGTTGAATTCAAGAGCATTAATGATTTCAATTTAAATTGATTCTCCAGATGTAGAAGCCATCTGCTATTATTATATCGATCCGATATATTTCGTACACGATTTTTGTACGCCCTTTTTAATGTATCTATTGCCTAAAAACAGAATTAGGTGCACTTTATTGCATATTTACGTTGACTGCACTATTTAACAGTTTGTTACCACTTTAAAAACCATTTCAATTAAATTTACATATGATTTGAGTATTTCTGATATTTGTAATATTTTTTTTCAGTTGATTCAAATATTTGCTTATTTGAATGTTTAAAAGTATTTTAATATCTGTTTTTTTGGTAAATGTAATATTTATTTAATTAATAAACTCAACTAAAATTTTGTTTAAAATATATTTGTTTTCTAAGATGCTTTAAAAATACCCATTTATTTTTGAAGATTTGTTTTATTAAAATATGCGATCGAATTACGGCATACGATGTCGTTCGAAATTTCAGTAGACCGATATTGAATGCCATAATTCTGCTGATAACTTTTCCAGTTTTTCAAATAAAGATTAAATGTGAGCTGCTATACATGTAAAAAAATTTTGCACAATTTTTTTTCCGGAAACAAATTATTTCTGATAATTTCTGCGTTTCTAACGATATGCCCACCACTGTATATGAATAATATTTTGCAATTATATATATTTAAGTACAACTAGCTTTCGCTTTAATTCTAGCCAGTAACTTTGCAAATTACAAAAACAAACTACCAAACTTGCAACAATAACAAGACAACCAACATGTGGAATAAAAGTAAAATGCTTGGCCGTTTTTTTAAATTTTCATAAATATTCATAAACAGCACAACAATTCCACTTACATACACACATGCATATATACGTACATGCATATATACATACATATATACTTGTATGCCCATATTGATGAACACTGCATTGTTTTGCACAACAATACTCATTGCAACTAAATAATTTTATTATTTTACTATAACAATAGGATTTTTTATCATTTTATTATTTAAGTCTTTAGTGTTATGAAAAATTTTAAAAAGGTCATTGTGTGGTTTTTCATTTCTATATCGGAAGACTTGGACTTTGGCCAAAAATTTACTCATAAGTCCTGAGAACAAAAAAGCTAATATTTTTATTAACTTGACTAAAACCAAAACATTTTTACATTCGGAAAAAAAATAATTTTTGGCAATTTTTCTTTAATGAAGCATGGTCGTTTTTATGGATGTGCCCTGAATCCCTGGCCCTTTACAACATGGCTTAACCTTTAAGCCCTTTAAAATTTTCAGAGAAGAATAAGATCATAGCTGGATCATCAAATCAAGAATATTTGAATATTGAATCCAGAATATATGACATTTTCTAAATTTAGAGATCTTTGCACAAGAAGCTAACTAGGTTATTTAAATTAGAAGGGAAGTCCTTTCCAAGGAAACCAATTTTATTTGAATTTAATGACGCGTTCCAAAGTTATTACGTGCTCAATGTTAGGGCTTCCGTTCACTTGAGCCCATGATTTAATTCCTTTGTGATACCTGTGATAGATAGAAAATGAAAAGAGAAGAGTTAAGGAGACAGAAAGCAGAAACACCCAGAGTGTACGGTAGGAATCGAACCTGCGCTTCTCTGGCTACTAGTCTAGTAGTACACTAGTCTAGTAGTCAACTAGGGCACAAATCAACGTTAATAATTTTCTGTTTTTTTTTAATTTTTAAGCTTAAGGTCTTTTATTTTTTAAACAATTTAATTAAAAAATAACAATCAATATTTCTTTTTTAAAAAAGAGAATTGTCCTGAAGATGATACTCAATGAGTATCGAAATATTGATTGTTATTTTTTAATTAAATTGTTTAAAAAATAAAAGACCTTAAGCTTAAAAATTAAAAAAAACAAATTATTATAAAAAAGGTCAAAAAATATATATGTAGATACATTGTTAATAATTTTCCATAAAATGCCAAGTTTGTAGGCATATAACATCGGAACCATAAGTGTTATCCCACTGGTTTATGCATAATTTCTAATATTTCACCCTCATATTTCAAAGCAAAGAAAATAGAAAAAATTTATTGGGTAGGCGAAACATATATAAAAAACACTTTCATATAAAACATGAAATGAATTTATTGTTAAGTTCAAAACAAAGTATTTATAAATAACGAGCAAGTGATTTACAATCGGCAGTCGTTTAGCTAAACGATTTCAGATCACGAGATTACAAAAAAACTTTGTTTTAAGTGATTTGAAATCACTTTGATTCTGGATTCATGGACGCATTCAGGAATCTATTTTAAAATATTGACAAATTGAAGGTACGAGTACATTGAGGCATTTGCATTCGGACACACGAATTTTTTTTATTATTTATATGTGGCACGTTCTTATGGTTGGTTTAACGACTTTTTTTCATGCTTGTATAGTTTTTTTTTTTCTAAAAAATAAAATAATTGTAGTAAAACTGTTATTGTAGCGAAACAATTTCACTATTCACAACAATGACCAATCTGTCCAACCAATTCTACCATAAAATACAATAAAAATTCAATTGTAAAATTTTATGCAAAAATCATTAACAAAAAAATAAAAATAAAAACAATGGTTATAAAAGTGTCGTGCATTTAAATTTATAAAATATTATTTGCACGTGCGTAAGTATGTGTCTGCATACATATGAACGCATGATACAATTTGTTAAAAAAATGTTTATTATTTGGGCCCTTTGTTATCGGGGCATACTGATGTTGACTTCAGCAAATAATGAATGCTTTGCAATGCGTTCAACCAACAGGTTACAACAAAAACTAACTTTTGACGGGTTGACGGTGGATATTGTTTGTTCTTGGCCAGCAAATATTTACAGTTAACGTTGGCTATAATGCGGACATATTGGCTGAAAATCTTGAAAAAAAGTAATTTTAATACGCGCATTTCTACAATGTACATACTTACATTCATGCATTAATACAGGCTGCTTAATAATATTTTTATTAGATTTTATACGCAATTGTCATAGATGTGGTGCGATCGACCGACAGACCAAACGACCATTGTGTATCACAGAAATCTTAAACGTTTTGAAATATGATAATTGCCGTTCATATCATACGATATTACAAGTTTGCATTGTTTCTACTCTGAGCATGTATATACGAGGTCAGTTCAAAAAATAAGTGGATTGTTTTTTTTTTTTTTGAATTTCGCGAAATGCAGTTGACTTTTTATTTCTGTCTCTTGCTGGTAAAATCGCTCCGAACATTTGTTCACAATTTCAACAAAATTTGCTGCAGGCGTAAACAAGTGTTTGAACGATTTGTTGCTGTCGGAAAAATGTATGGAATGATTGGCTTAAATTTTTTTATTGGATTTAAGTTCCCATTTAGACGTTAGAAGTTTTCTTGTTACAATTGTTTTCCTCCTTGAACTTCCTTTACGTTCACACAAATAAATTTTTCTTGCAGTATTTGTTTACTTTTTGTTTACACATAAGAGAAGAAAATAATCACAAATAATAACAAATTTCAAATACATGCATGTATACCTTCCAGTTTCCTCCCTTGCCAATAAAGTAAGATCTGCTGCACGGTTTAAGTGCTCCAATACACTTGAAATGTTAATATTGGCAGACGGTGAGTGCACCTTGAGTAAACAAATGTGTATAAATGGTACACAGTCTTCCAAGAAGACCGAGCTGATGAAAATCGCGAAATTCGCTCTGCACGCGCCATCATATTAACAACTGGTGAGAAAATTAAAGAAGTGAAGAAAGTGTTGTTGGGAAATGTCGTAGTATCCCTATTAATGAAGCGAGTGATAACACCGCCATCTCGATTGGCCGCGTGCTCTACATTTTTTTCTTTCCATGAGACATTTCTCCGTGATTCTTGTTTCGAAACTGGTTGGTTTTGATTAAAATTTTGACAAAAAAAACTTCAAAATTATGCCTCACCGATTTTGGTCCTCTGCGAATTTTTCCTTCTAAAAATTAAAAGACTCACGTTTGAGGAAATGAAAGAACTCAAATACAAATACAAATTGTGGGCCCCCTAGAAAACTCGACAACTATGCCAATGACAACTATACCAATGATGTAAACTATATATGAGTATAAAGAAATTACTTTAAGCGGGACAATATGAATAAACGAGTATTTCTTGATAAAAATAAAAAGTCACATTGAATGCATTTTAATCGAGCCGTTAACTGAATTTGTTTTTGGTGGGCTCGAGTGCAAATCTCATCAAACCTCGTTTTATGTTTTCCATGATGAGAAAAAGAAAAAATTAAATTCGAACTCACTTTACCTTTTTTAAACACACCTCGTACATACACATGTAGTTTCATTTATGATGATGGCTGTTTGTCATTAAAGTAGGTTTTCAAGGTTCTCTTTCATAATTGTTAAATTAAATCAAAAAAATGTTCTACTGAATTAAAAGCAAACAATCGAAAAATTTAATTAAAAAAAAACGCTGCTGCTATTAAAATCTTCTAAAAGATTGCATCATGATGTCTGCGGTTTGTAACGATTGTTTTCAGTTTTGTTTTCGAAACTGTTGATATTTGACATAAAACACGATGTGCTAACATGTGTCAATTCATCGCTACCTCAGAGCAAAATGACATTTTTGATGCATTTATGACAATTATGATGAGTTAAATGGAAATATTTTGATTTATGAGTATGAAATTGATTACCAATAAATTGTGAAAACTCAAGTTTTTGGCGCGTGATGCTTAAGTTTGAATGTGCCAAGTAGAACTGAATTAACATTATATACATACAGGTTCGTATCCTGCCGCTGAACTCTGGCAGTTTGTGTTTGATAATTAAAGGGAGCGCACAACAAGCCTTCACTGGCTTAAGTGTATGTCGTACGACATGGGCTATCACACCCCTCCAATCAACCTAACCTAACCTAACCTAACCTACAATAATTTTTAATGAAATTTATTGCACGCAATTTTTTTATACACTTATGGGAGGAAACGATATTGAAGCAAACGAAATAGCAAAAATGGATGTACAAAGAAATTCATGCCATTATACTACCTGTTGCATCGCACCTTTTATTGGCCACTGAAAAATGTTTCATGCAACAAATTTCATGTAAAAGTCCAAAAATTTCTACAAGAAACTTTTTATATGGAATTAAAATATTTATTTTTAAAATTTGTTGCATGCTATAATCAATTACGCGATGAAAAATTTTGTACTTAAAACGATTAAAATTTCAATTCGAAAACTTCTCTATTGCTTTTTTCTATTTCTAATAAAAACTTTTTTAATTGCCATAAATTTCTTTTACAGAATACTTCTCAGTTGCCATAAATAAATTAATTTAGAAAATTTCTTAAAAAATAGGCTGTTATATAGAAAATTTCTCCTTTAGTAGAAAATTTTGTTATTACCGCAAATAAATTTCAATAGAAAATTTATAAATTGCGATGAAATTGTTTCTATATAAAATTCTCAATTACAACGAAACTTTTATACAAAAAAAATTTCTCATATTATTTATTCAAAAAAATTTTATAGAACATTTCTCAATTACTATAAAAAATTTCTACAGAAAATTTTTCAAACGAGATGAAAAGTTTGTCGCTTTCGAAAAAATTGTATAAAAATATTTAAATTACATAGAAATATGCGACCAAAACTTTTTATATTGCTTTAAATTTTTTTAGCGAAAATTTCTCACATGTGATAAAAGGCCTTCTATTATATGTAAATATTTTGCCTGGAGTAAAATTTTCTATGGAAAATTTCTACCATGCGATGAAAAATTAAAATTTTTACACATGCGATAAAAAGTTTTGAGTAGAAAATTTCTCAATTTTATTAAATTGGTATATACATCTTCTCGATAATGATTTAAAAAATCTTTCAGCGGAAATTGTTCAATACCGATTCATTTTCCAAAAAAATTTCACCCGTATGAGCCCTATTGTTATAAAATTTAATAAAAATTTTGGTATTTGCTATTGTTGTTTAGACCGAAATTTTCCAAGAAAATTTTCCAGATGAGATAAATAATTTTCTGAAATTATTGAAATTTCTAAATAGTGCTAAAAATTCCTACAGAAACAGTTTCCGATCCGATTAAAAATTTTCATGTGCAAGGAAATACGTTGCATAGACAGCGGAAAGCTTTCGGAAATTTCTATAACTTTGATAATTTACAAAAAAAAAAAAAAAATTAAATTAAATATTCAAATTATTGTTTTTTGTTGAGCATGTCTGAAATTACGCTGCCGCTAACCAATTCATCAATGGAATTCAACCATCATGTTTGCAAATTATTCAACCTCGTATGACTTTATACAAGTAAAATACAAAAAAATTATAAAAAATCTTTGCACATGCTTTGAAAGCATTCAACAAGAATTTTTCCTCTGCCTCAAAAATTTCGTTCAAAGAACAAACGTTTTTTGTGCATTACTTTTTTCAAATACTTGAAAGCAGCCTAAAAATTGTTTTCTTAAAAAATCTAAAAATCCTACAATAGGCTCTTTCCTCATTTTTTTTAACCACTTGGATACAAGGACGATGGTATTGTTCATTTTGCTACGAAATCCTTATAAGATGCTGCCAAAGTGGGGCATATGCTGACACAAAAAATCCACAAATAATGACGAACTATCACCAAACCAAGAACAACAAGAAATAAAAACAAAGTCCTCGTATTTTATGAACCGTATTTAAATTTAGGTTGTAACTACTACTTACTTAGAGAACTTGAGTACAAAAAAAAGACTTAAAGTACTTGACAGAAAATTTGTTTCTGAAAATCAAAAGAATAACCGCCGTATGAAAAGCTTGCCACCACACCTACATTTACGACTAAAAGCCTTTTAAACACAACAACTAAAAAAACTTTGTACACTTTAACAATGAAAAGTAGAAACTATTGTAACTAGAAACTGCTTGATAGTTTTTTTTTGCCAACAATTATCTACGAATAGTAATGAGAACTTAAAACAACATTGAAACATTAATTCCGATTGTTGATATTAAGAGGTTTTATTTAACGAAACAAACAAACAATTCTATAAATTAAACAGCTTTCATTGATAATTTGAACGGAAAATGTGAGAGTTCAAAAATAAATAAATAATAATTAATAAATGATCATTAAATTCATGCTATAAATATGTTAAATAAATATGAGTTCAAATATCTGTATACCCTCTTGTATCCATTTGTTTGTTTTTTTTTTCTTTTTTTGAACAATTCTGTTCCACAGTGCAAAACTTTTATATTTCTTTTTATAAAATTCTCACTTGATCAGAAATTGTCCGCAAAAACTGTAACTTTTCCCATAGTAAAACCGTGTTTTATATGAGAAAATATTATTTATTGGCGTTTTCTTTTCTAAAGAAAGTGTAACACTTTATGCCCTTTCAAAGAAAAAAAGGAATAATTAACAATCTTTTAAAAAGGCGATTTTTTAATAAGGCGATGAATGTTACACTTATTTTTAAAGAAAACGCCATATTTTTATCTATACACTGTTTTATTTTTCTTTTGTGAAAAAAAATATTGCCATAAAAACAACAAACATTATCTACATGTTACACCCTCGCAATTTGTCACAATAGAACAAACAGAATTGCATGAAATTTTTAATGTCCTTTTTATATTTATAAACTTTTTTTATAAGCTTTTCAAACAAAAACAAATTTGTATACCACAGAGCAGCTGATGGAGTTAAAAGTAAAACAACACCCTTATGTGCCATTGGCATAGATAGGCCCTTCTGAGGGGGACTTTGAACTCCATAGAAGATAAAAATAATAATAAAAAAAATTTAAAAAAACAGAATTTTCCTGAAGATGATACACTTTTCCAGCTCTAAAAAAATTTAAATTCTTAAATATCAATTATATTGTTATTTTTATGCAATCGCTGAATTTTTCTACAAAAAAATTCTTGTCAGATTTCCTCTAAAGAAAATATTTTTCATAATAAAAATTCCATATTAAGAACGTTTTTTTGTTGCTAAAACAAATTTTTACAAGAATTTATTACTTCTCCAGAATAGACATTAGAAAAGTTTATAGAGCAATAATATACATTAGAAAAATTTTTATACGGCAATAATTTCTCAGTATATTTATTTATTTACTGAATCCTGCACAGCAGCAACAAAATCTTATAATTATAGAGCAAGAGTGCCACAAATTATGCCAAATCGAATTTCATCAATTCTGTGCTTAAAATTCTTTAACGAAGTTATTAAACTTAATTTAGATATTGATTTCTGTGTGCTAATATTGTCGAACTTAAATTAATTCAAATTTAAAATAACTATTTACATTATTATCTACTTTAGGGATATTAAAACTGTAGAATGATAAAAAACAATGTCCATAATGTCCATTCATTATATCAATAAGTTTGATGTTTATATTTGTTTTTCTTAATAATATACCTCCAAATATATCAGCCTCTGTAATAAACCATAAAAACTTTGTGTTGTAGTATCGATATCTGAACATTAATAATTCTCCACAAAAAGCTTTTGACTATCAGGCACGTTTTGCTTATTCGTGCTTTGAAAACCCACGCGAAATGAACAGGTAATATATGTATATGAGGTTTGAAATATCCCAAACACCGGCCTACAGCTACTAACCCTTTCCCTCCAAGCACCCCCTTCATTTAACGTTTCTGTGCTTTCAGTTAAACGAAAAAGTCCGTTAGGCTTTTCTTTCATTTACGTGTACGTAGATTTAATGCAATTTAAATGTATTTACATTTCTTTGTTTGTGTGTGTGTGTGTGTGTGTAATTATTTAGAGAACAAATAATCGGTCGTCAACCTGAATAAACTGTTGTTGTGTTGCTGTTGTTGTTACTGCTGCTGCTGCTGCTGCTGTTACTGTAAGTTAACGTAAATTTTTCACCATCCGAATAAAGAATATATATGTACATACATACATACATACATACATATACGTTGATCGTTCGTTCCATTTGTTCTTTCATACAATTTCATACAAACATTCACACACACATATTTCCAAGCTCATAAGGTACGGAAGTTGACGTTAACCCAAGATGAAATATAGTTTCCGATAACTGAATATAATTCGAAGATTTTTTTCAAAATCGCTTCCTTATGATTGACTAGTAGAGACCGACAGAAACTAATCTTTTTAAGGCCGAAGCCAAACCAAAGCCAAAAATATCAATATGTTTTTCAAAGACTAATAATAATTTAGAAAGGTATTAATTTATTTGATTACAAGTATACATACATACAAAAAATAATTAAATATACAGTGGAATACGGAAAAGCCCATGACGATCAATTAAAAAAATTGTCGTTTATCAAATAAAATATTACCAAGTATTATATTTGATTAATTTCAAAATGTTTAAAAGAAAATCGGTTTCAGCGAAACCCCGTTTTAACCAAGCAAATGCCAAATTAACCGCTTGTTAAAAGAAAAAATTCTTCATTTATCATAAATATCCTTTCGAAAAAAATCGGAAGTCTGTTAATAGAAAAAGCATAGAAAGGTCTCGAAGGTAAGGCGGTTAGTCCAGACCGATTACAAAATAGTGGAAAAAAAATTTTAAATCAGAGTGAAAAAAAAAACAAATTGATAAAATAAATGAAATCGTATATTGAAAAAAAAAAAACTTTTTTAATATATGTTCTATTTTTTAGCCGTTTTTGTTTAATTAATAAACTCTATTTTATTTTTTATTAAGCTTAAGGTCTTAAATTTAAAATAAATTTAAATAAATTGTTTTATATAAAACAAACAAATAATAAATATCCTGAAGATGGTACTCGATGAGTACCGAAATATCGATAATAATTTAAAATAAAAATTTAAGACCTTAAGCTTAATAAAAAATAAAATAGAGTTTATTAATGAAAAAAAAAACTTGATATAAAAGTGAAGAATATATCTAAATTAAGCATAATCCAAAAAAGCCGTTAAATTGATCAGAAAGCGACTTCACTGAAAAACAGTCAATGGCAAAACAATTACAAGAGGAAAAAGCAACAACTTGACATGAAGCCACAGTGGGAAAAAATTTATGAATCAAGAAAGTTCGAAAGAAATAAAAATTTCTTCAGTTAAAAAAAAATAAAAAATAAAAAATAAATAAAAAAAAATTTTACTTCTGAAAACTCCAATAACTCACGATGTATTAAGTTTGAAAAAACAATATATATTTTTCAAATTTTAATTTTTAATATCGTATATAATGGTTTTTAAATCACACGAACACTAATTAATTTCCTAGTGAAAAAAAACTGAAGCCACTATAACTATAAAATTACGCCTAAATTTTTTTTTACACTTTATGTATTTCTTTGGGACAAAAATATTCGACAAATATTCGCTTAAATCCAAATGTGATGACATAGGCCAATATTTGGGAGTAAGAATATGTACAAATTCGAATATTCCTTATATATTAATTATACATTTGAATTACTTCTGTAAAGCTTTGTTCTAGATTATGAAAATATTTTTCAAAAATGTTTTGTTTGTTTTCGCTAAAATAAATCGTCAGTGAACTTTAAGCAGTTTGAAAACATTTAAAGTTCACTGACGATTTGGTTTAGCGACCAATGAAATGTCGGCATATGAACAGCTAAAGCCACAACAAACAAAATATTTTTTTTTTTAAACTGTAATTGTTTTAACAATTAGTTGGAGAGAATATCCCAAAAGAATAAATTTTCAATATTAAATATTGAAAATATTTTTCCTTAATAAAAAATTTAATTATTTCTTCAAATCTACGTGACTGTTGGCAAGTTGTACCCTTTCTAAATGAAAATCTCCTTCTTGTGGTAAATAACAAATCCTAATCTCAGCATTTTTAGGACTTTTTTGAAGCGGCTTTTCACCGGAATTTAATATTTTGCAATTATGTTCCAAATTGAACAAATAAATTTTGTAGAACAATTTGACTACCTCAGATCTGGGTGAAAGGTATATAATATTCGGCATATTCTCACTCCTGTTAATATTAAGTTCCTTAAACAAAATACTCACACACACGCATCAATACATACGTACATACACACAAAATAGAAAAGAGCAACTTAACTGCAGTTAGAAATGGAATTTAATAACAAAAATAACAAACAAACAAAAATATCTAGTGCTCTATTTATATTTGCAATAGAGAGAGAGAGAGAGCAAATGGACACACAACAGGAGCAGTTATTGAGAGGAGCTTTCCGTATACAAACATCCAAGGAAAATAGCGGTAGACGCACCACCCTTCAATATTGTACATACACACAAAAGGGATGAACATGTAGTTTCCTTATGTTTTTATTTGCACTTCCGGTATTTTTGCTTTTTTTCCCAACAATTCTTAACAACATTTTTTCACTTACTTTTTCGTATATTTTATTAATTTTTTTCAAAATCTTATTTTTAAAAAAATTTTGTTTAATTTTTCTATTATAGTTTTGTCACTTGTGTTAAAAATACAAACACTCGCTTTTATTTAACCGGCTTAAATTGAAATTATCGGAGAAATATTCTGTTCAAATAATTAAAAAAGATGGGAAAACCAACCCAATTTCATGTGATTATCAAATCTTAAATTACTTTTGTTTTGTTGGTATACCGGTATTTTCAAATGTTAATTTTATTGTTCTTTTTATCTATTACTATTTTCACTCTCCACCGTCTAAAGTTATCTATTCACCACCGCCGCCACGAAGCAACTGATTGTACGACTGCATAAATATTTATCATTATGCCAGGCATCCAGCCATTCAGTGCTTTTAGTTCAATTCTTTTGATGTTGTCTCTCGAAAATGTGTGTGTCCGAAAACTTCATTGAAGGCAAGTTTTATTGTTGTATTCGTTATTGACAGTTGTTTTTAACCGATTTGTTAAGCCAAATGTGCAGTTAAGCACGTGTATTGGAATGACAAGAGTAAAAGAGCTTTTTACTACCCAAAAAAAATTCTTTTCACTTAAAGTTTTATACACTTGTCAAATGGAACGTTATGACAATGAAATAATTGGGTGGGGGAGAGCTTTTCCGACGAACATTATTACTAAAGCCTAGAAATATAAACTTTGCAACGATTGTTGACTGTTAAATTTAAAAGAAGAAAATATGTACATTTGATTTATATTTGGAAATAAATGCCATAAAAATTTTTTCAATGATTAAAATAAGTTCAAATTACTTTTATACGTTAGAAAAAAATTAAATTTTTAAAAATATCTCTCAATTTTTTTGACCTTTTTATAACAATTTGGTTAAAATATTATTCAAGCTTTCGGTCTTATTTTGTGGTTAAACAATTTTATTTAAAATTATCGATATTTCGATACTCATTGAGTATCATCTTCAGGACAATTCTAGTGATACTTAATGAGTATCGAAATATCCATAATTTTAAATAGAATTGTTTTACCACTAAAGAAGACCTCAAGCTTGAATAATATTTTAACTAAAATTTTTAAATTTATTTGAAAAATTAATATGCACTATGGGGCAAAGTGCGGTTACATACCCCCTGTATTTGTTTCAAGCCAATATAATTATATGTATTAAAAATTATAAGGGATATTCTCCGATTGAATTGTTACAAACAAATTGTTATATGTTATGGGCTGAGCTACATGCCTATATTTCATTGCCACTAACATAACTTATAGATGGCGACAGGAGTTTCAAAAAAGAAGAACTTTGGTAAAAATCCTTAGAAAACAATACAACACACAATCTATAATCCATTCGACTTTTTTATTTTTGATTTTATAAGTCGTTGATATTTTTTATTTGCTTTTTTCGTTTATACACGGATTGAATCTATTAATCTTAGATCAAGGTTAAGCTCCGCTAAAGAGTTCCATATTTTTGCTTCAGTGCCAGTAACCGGGCTCAACTTTTCTTTTTAAATATCGTCCAGGTCCTCTAGTTTTATATTCTGGCCTGAAATGTTAGTAACACACTAAAATTTTCACAAAAATTACTTCTTGCTCGTATAACAGGCTGATATGGGTAATCACGCGTACATAGATATTATTCAAATTTTTAATAATTGGGCCTTATATCTAATGTTTTAACCAAAATTTGTTTTATTTTTAACTAATTTTCTCTCCTTGTTGCAATCGATACTACCATATTAATAACTACAACATTTTCAGTTGCCTCCTGACGGCAATTTGTCCATATTTTCTAATGTTGTCTTTTTAATGGTGTCTAGGGTTAGGTTAGGTTGATTGGAGGGGTGTGATAGCCCATGTCATACGACATACACTTAAGCCAGTGAAGGCGTGCGCTCCCTTTAATTATCAAACACAACTGCCAGAGTTCTGCGGCAGGACTCGAACATGGGTATTTCGCATTACGAGTCTAGTACAGTCAGTTTTAAATTCCTTATAATATTTATCCCTTTTGTCTCTTTTAACAGCAAAATTAACTTGCTAAAAATTGTGGTTTGTGTCCCTGCAAGTGTGTTGATAGAAATAAAAAAAAAATTTTGTCCAAACTTTTTTTGTGGCATTTTATCTGGTTTTGTACCATTTTTCCCAAAATCCTGCATAATTTTTCTTTCGTTGGTGGCAACGCTGAGTGCCACCCCAAAAATCGAGTGAAATAACGATCCATTACTAGCATTTATATATGCAATTACAGAAATGAAATAATTTCTTATATCCATTATTCAAAAGTTGTACATAAAAACTGGTGGTCTGCTAGTAGTGAATATTGTGATCTTTTCCACAAAATAGACCAGAGATATCACGACACGGGAAATATTGTAAATTCTAACCCGTCTCTTTCTTGGGCAACATAGATTTGTTTTCTTTTGATATTCATTTTCTAGCGACGTAAAAACTGTATATTCCGTAGCAAAAATTCAATGTATCTCAATGGCAAAAGGCATAATAAATCGATATATTTGTCTCCTTGAGTCTTGTTGAACCTTCATAGTGAACAGACGTGTTAGCGGAGTTATTTTTACATACTAAACAAACAAAAATACAAACAAAAAAAATATTCGTAATAAGTACTGATTCGTAATAAGTACGGGTTTTTTGTGTAATTTGCTTTATTTGCACTAATAACATTTTTCATATAATCTGAAACAACAAAAACAAAAAAAAAAAAAAACAACCGTAAACAAAGTGACTGAGGAATACTCTGCATGAGTACCTCAAAAACAAACAATTGTGAAGTGAGTTCTAACGGCAGAAATGCCTATTTTACTGTGAGTTCTGAAGCTCTTAATGCAAACAATAAAAATAAAAAAATTGATGATAGTCTTTTTCTAACGGCAAAGCCAATTTTACGTGAGCGATCAAATTCGCTTACTCCGATGCCAAGTAGTATTTCTCTAACATTACCGCTGCCTAGTACTTCTTTATTTAAATCAGCGCCATTATCCGCTCCGAGCTCGTGTTCATCACTTAACCAAGTTATCACTACAGACAACAGAGGTCAAAAACCTAAGGTGCCTGTCGGAATGGACAGATATATAACAGTGGTAAAGCGCGGGCGAAGCCCAAATTCTTCAAAGATATCATCTGTTCCCAAGATATCCAGGGATATCGACGCAGCTAACCGTCAAAACCGTTTCAAAATATTGCAAGATGACAGCGACAAACCCGAAGAATCCTTGAAAAAAACCCCGAAACCACCACCAATCTATCTTAGGCAAAAAAATTCTAACACACTTATAAAAAAACTAATCTCGGTCATTGGTGAAAAGGCATTTCACATTGTTCCAATAAAACGTGGTAACATTGACGAAACAAAAGTTCAAATATATAATGAAAAAGACTTCCGGAAAATGGTTACTGAATTTGAGAAAAATAATACAAGTTTTTACACATTCCAGCTCAAGAGCGCTAAAGGCTTACAGGTCGTACTGAAGGGCATAGATTCGTACGTTGTCCCTGCTGAAATAAAAGATGCTCTCACCCTCCAAGGATTCAAGGTAAAAAATGTATCCAACATAATAAACAGGGAGAAGATCCCCCAACCCCTATTTCGCGTTGAACTGGAGCCAAACGATGTAATATTGAAGAAAAATGAGATTCATCCAATTTATAATTTAAAATATCTGTTATACCGGAAAATTACAGTCGAAGAACCACACAAGCGCTCAGGACCCGTACAGTGCCATAATTGTCAAGAATATGGCCATACGAAAAGTTATTGTAAATTACCTACTGTTTGTGTTGTGTGTGGTGAATTACACAACACTGCTATTTGCAATAAGCCAAAGGATCAAAAGGAAAAAAAGTGCAGTAATTGTGGAGGTAATCACACTGCTAACTACAGAGGATGTCCTGTATTTTCTTTTGTTAAACAAGCTATGAACCAAAAGCCTAAAGTAACTCCAGCTCAAGCAAGAAATACGTTCTCCACTACTCATCCCCTAATGGTCCAACCAATCACTTCACATGTATCGTATGCTGACGCTGTGAAGATCAACTCTATTCCCGTTCAAAAAGTGTCACCACCAAATAATACAACAAATGCAAACCCAGGCTTTAATTTCACTCGCCTTGAAGCTACTATTGACAATTTGGTGCAAACTATAAACAACTTTACAACAAATATGACTAGCATGATGCAAGAAATGCTGCGAATGCAGAACACACTGCTTCAAGCATTAGTTAACAAGCCATGAACACGTTAAAAGTATGTTTCTGGAACGCAAACGGCATTCGCCAACACAAATATGAACTTGAGCACTTCCTCACGGTAAAAAATATTGATATAATGTTGGTATCTGAGACTCATTTGACTTCGAGAAGCCTTTTTAAAATGAGTGGCTACACCTTATATGATACAAAGGACCCGAGAGGAAGAGCATGCGGAGGATCAGCAATTCTAATAAAGTCAAGATTAAAGCACTATATTCTTGAGAACACTTGTGAAGACCATCTACAAGCAACAAATATTTGCATCGAAAATTTCTGTTCAAATCTCGTAATATCATCAGTTTACTCCCCTCCCAGATTTTCAATCACTGAGGATCAATACGAGGATTTTTACAAAACTCTTGGACCTTGTTTCGTAGCAGCTGGGGACTACAATGCAAAACATACGTTCTGGGGATCGCGTCTTATTACACCTAGAGGTCGAGCATTGTTCAACACAATTTCAAAAATGGGTTTGGATGTCATTTCTAGTGGGGAGCCCACTTACTGGCCTACTGATATACAAAAAATTCCGGATGTTATAGACTTTGGCGTCATGAAAAATATATCTAGGGATCTAATTCATGTTGAAGCTTCTCATGATCTCTCCTCTGATCACTCCCCCACGATCGTTACAATTTGTAGCCTACTAAGAAGTGACTTACCTCACCCATATGCGAAGTTGATAAATAAGGTTAATTGGCTGGGGTACAAAAAATATCTCAGTAGTCATTGTACGGAGAACATCAGGCTTAGAACTCCCGATGATATCGAATTCAACATTGCCAATCTTACCGAGAATATTAAACAGGCTGCTAAACATGCCACTACCTCCCATCCGCAGACTGGGTTTAATAGAATCTATTCTGTGGATATTGAACGTCTCGTATGTGAAAAAAGAAGAGCTAGAAGGGAATGGCAACAGCACAGATCACCACAACATAAAATCAGACTTAGAGAATGCACTAAACGACTCCAAGAGTTGCTTGCATCTGAAAAATCTGCTTCTCTTAAGAACTATCTGGAAGGTCTCGATGTCACAGCAGCATCTAATTACTCTTTGTGGCGCGCTGCTAAAAAACTTAAAACACCCGTTGAGTCTAAACCACCCTTGCGCACTTCTACCGGAGGTTGGGCAAGAACCAATAATGAAAAAGGTAAAATATTTGCTGGGCATTTAAAATACGTATTTACCCCAAACACATGTACTGGTGGTGTTGATTTGCCGAGTGTAGTTGCTCTACCCCCTCGACCCATAAAGTTTAAGATGCGTGATGTAAATAAACTAATTGCTGAAACCAACCCAAAGAAGGCCCCGGGTATTGATGGAATTAGTAACAAGATGCTGATGAAGTTGCCTCGTATTGCTATTAGAATCCTATTGTTTATTTTTAATGGCATTTTGCGACTGGAGTATTATCCACACAGCTGGAAACTTGCCATGGTCAAAATGATTCCAAAGGCGGGCAAAGATCTTACTAAGGCTGAGTCATATAGGCCAATAAGTTTGCTGTCAACAATTTCAAAACTCTTCGAAAAACTGCTCATGACAAAATTGTCCCCAATTCTAGCTGATAATGGATGCATACCGGACCATCAATTTGGTTTTAGAAGTCAGCATAGCACCATTGAACAAACTCATAGATTGGTTCATTTCATAAGAAGAACATTTGAAGAAAAGAAGTATTGTTCTTCCCTCTTTATTGATGTTTCTCAGGCATTTGATAAAGTGTGGCATGAGGGCCTGATTTTGAAATTGAAGACATATCTACCAATGAACATTGTGAATCTATTGGAAAGTTACATTCTTGCCCGGAAGTTCACTGTCGTGGAAGGAGACTTCATGAGTGTGCCCGAAACTATCTCATCTGGGGTGCCACAGGGGAGTATACTGGGGCCACTTTTGTATTTAATTTATACCTGTGATATGCCTCTGAGCAGTAATATCCTCACCTCTACATTTGCCGATGATACAGCCTGCCTTAGTATGCATGAAAACCCTCACGAGGCATCCCGGGATCTTCAGGAACATATTAAGCTGTTGGAACTGTGGTTGAACTTATGGAGAATAAAAGTAAATGAACAAAAGTGTGTTCATGTCACATTTACTCTACGAAGAGACACTTGTTCCCCCATTCGAATCAACAATCAAGTTGTTCCTCAACATTCACAGGTGAAATACCTTGGTATTCACCTCGACCGACGGCTTACATGGAAACACCACATTGACTCTAAGCTGACACAAATAAAACTTAAATTGACTCAGATACATTGGCTGATTGGTAGAAATTCTACCCTCAGTCTAGATTGTAAACTTTTAATATACAAGTCGCTTTTGAAGCCGATATGGTGTTACGGAATTCAGCTATGGGGCACTGCTTCAGCTTCCAATGTAGAGAGAATACAACGAATGCAAAACAAAATTTTAAGGTTAATAACATCGGCTCCTTGGTACTTGAAAAATTCAATTTTACATCGTGATTTAAATATGCCACTTGTGACCGCTGAAATTGCAAAATATGCAGGCAAATATTTAACGAAACTCGAGTTCCATCCTAATCCCCTTGCTCGTAACATCTTGAACTTTCCTGGACACATCCGCTTAAAAAAGAGGGATACTACGGCCTTAATACGCCACACTTCAGATTGAATTTTTTGAATATTTTTGTGCTTAACACATTTATGTATTATTAATTACTATCACTAAGTTTATGTCCGACACTGGTTGGGCCTAATTATAATATTTACACTTAAGATTTGAACACTTATTGTTAGTTCAGTTTGAAGATACAATAAATTCATACTAGCAAAAAAAAAAAAAAAAAATATTTGTCTCCTTCTGCCATGACATGGAGAGAAAATTTGAGTTTTTAATTTTTTAAATGTCAAAATCTGCACCGCTGCTCTACTTTTTGTGCATTTTCTAATGATTTAAACATTAGCGCGTCTTTGAAAGATGAGAACATCTTTTTTTTGGATCCTGTTCATTGGATCTGAAGTCATATTCAAAGTGATTTTATTCGTCTCACAGCATATTTTACATTGTACTGCATATGAAAATTATCCTTAAATTTTTGTGCACATAATTTAATTTAATTCAATTGATAATTTTACCGACCGCATTTGAGCTGTAACGTGGGAATATTATTTCATTATTCATTTCTTGCCCATGTGAGTAAATAAAACAGTAACGGCACTAAATTAATATATGGTATAAAGAGAGTAAATGTGAGAGTAAAAGTCTTCGGAGAAACATAAAAGGAGGTGTTTAAGAAGTCATGAAAATTTAAATATTTTAATGTAGAAAAATGCAAATTTAGCGGAAAAAGCTTAAGTAACATAATTTTTCAATTTCACTTTTTCATGGCAATCGATAATTTACCTTCTCTGAAATTAAATCCTAAGTGGCATTACAAATTTAGAGCCAAATCAATTTTGCGGTGGCCCCACAACTTAGTGCAAAGGCAGTTAATAAAATAAAAATAAAAACAATTCTTCTGTAAAATTTTGTGTTTGCCCCTTTTTTGGAGGTTAAGGCTCGATTCCAGGACTCAGATATCGTCCAAGTACTATGAAGAGTGCCATAAATATTTTTTTTTCTTAAAAAAAATCATATCAAATAACGAAGAAGTTGTTTTCACGAGAAATAGAAGTTTTGAAAGGATACAAACTTGCCAATTGTCATAATTTGACAGTCATAGTTTCAGATATAAATTTTTAGAAAAATACTGCAATCAAGTAAATTTAAAAAAATAAGTACCTTTTTTCAAAGATTTTCTTGTTTAATTTCTTGGGAAGTCGAAAAAATGCACTAAGAGGTACTTTGGAAGCAATGAAAATGTCATTCCTTGAGAACAACTTCCATTTGATTCACTGGGAATCAATTGAGATATTTTCACCTCCAATGAAAAAACAGCTTATTTTTAATTATATAATTTAAGCATAAAATGAACTTTCGTTGATCCCTTTTAAACCATTTCATTAACTGGTAATTAAAATAAACTTTTCATACTAGACCAAATTAAGTTGCCTAAAAAGAATTGCCATAAAATTAAAAATTTATGTAATTTATTTGTAAAGGAGCAAAGAATTTAATATTAAAAAATTACTTGCACCTGTAATTCAAATTATACAAAAGGAAAATTCGCTTTGTTGAGTCTTTCGAAAATAAAGGGTCAGCAAAAGGCGTTAGTAGATGGAAGGAGAGAGGGAGATAGTGGGAAAGTGAGCACTTTTCTGGGAAAAGTCATGAAATACTTTATCTTTCCAACACTTTATGCTTAAAAAATTTATTGTTTAACTTGTATCTAACATTCAGTCCTTGCCTAACATTTTAGCCACATTATGGGGGAACATTTGAAAGTGTGGGTGCTTCTCTTTATTTCATTTTATTTTTGTACTTTTTCTTACATTAACAATTAGATATTTCTATTAAACACCCTTTTGCGAGTAAAATTCTTAACTTAATATTCAATTTACGTTAAATCAACTCTCATTATTTTACAATATTATTCTTACGAGGTCGGTAGGAGAAGTAACCGAAAACTTTTTAACAAACAACGATTTCGACTTGTTTTTCGCAACAATTTATATTTCCAAATGAAACATCAACTTGCGACAGATTATTTCTTACTTTAAATAATTTATTCGCAACATTCACTCTTTAGATAGTGTTATATTTTTTTTAACAATAAAAAAACCAAGAGTTATTTATGAATTCAATTCTGCGATGTAATGGAATCGCAGAGAAGAATACAAAATTTAATTGTGTTTTCTTTTCTTTAAAAAAAGTGTAAAAAAAGTGTAACATTTCTTGCTCTTTCGATTCGTGTTGAACCTTCGTAGTGAAAGGACGTGTTAGCGGCGTTTTTTTTTTACATACTAAACAAACAAAAATACAAAAAAATATATTCGTAATAAGTACTGATATTGTTAAATTTGCATTAATAACATTTTTCATATAATCTGGAAAAAACAAAAACAAAAAAAACCGCAAACAAAGTGACTGAGGAATACTCTGCATGAGTACCTCAAAAACAAACAACTGTGAAGTGAGTTCTAACGGCAGAAATGCCTATTTTACTGTGAGTGCTGATGCTCTTAATGCCCACAAAAAAATAAAAAATCGGATGATAGTCTTTTTCTAATGGCAAAGCCCATTTTACGCGAGCGATCAACTTCGCTTAATCCAATGCCAAATAGTGATTCGGTAACATTACCATTGTCTAGTTCATCTTTATTTAAGTCAGCGCTATTATCCGCTCCGGTCTCGTGTTCATCACTTAACCAAGTTATCACTACAGACAACAGTAGTCAAAAACCTAAGGTGCCTGTCGGAATGGACAGATATATCACAGTGGTAAAGCGCGGACGAAGCCCAAATTCTTCAAAGATCTCATCTGTTCCCAAGATATCCAGGGATATCGACGCAGCTAACCGTCAAAACCGTTTCAAAATATTGCAAGATGACAGTGACCAACCCGAAGAATCCTCGAAAAAAAACCTCGAAACCACCACCCATCTATCTTAGGCAAAAAAATTCTAACGCACTTATCAACAAACTAATCTCGGTCATTGGTGAAAAGGCATTTCACATTGTTCCAATAAAACGTGGTAACATTGACGAAACAAAAGTTCAAATATATAATGAAAAAGACTTCCGCAAAATGGTTACTGAATTTGAGAAAAATTAAACAAGTTTCTACACTTTCCAGCTTAAGAGTGCTAAAGGCCTACAGGTCGTATTGAAGGGCATAGATTCTTACGTTGTTCCTGAGGAAATAAAAGATGCTCTCACCCTGAAAGGATTCAAGGTAAATAATGTATCCAACATAATAAATAGGGAGAAGATCACCCAACCTCTATTTCGCGTTGAACTAGAGCCATTTCAAGGAGAAATAGCGCAAATTTATTTGGAGGAGCACACACTCTTGTTAAATTTAGTCCCACAGTTTATTTTTATATTATTCCGCTCGATTTAAAAATTCCAGTTTTCATCACATCCTGGCGTTTTGAGATCTTTGGAAGCTATTCTCAATATTTGTGTATCGATGTCATGTGAACATGAATCAATGAAGGTGTAGTTCAGACATTTTGGAAAATTTTTAAATTCTAAGAAATTCACCTTTGGATTATATTTTTTATCTATCTATCGAACCCTAAGTCGGAAATCGAAATTAGTTTTCATTTTCAAATTGAAATAGAGTGTAAGTTTATAGTCCTATTCGTAAGCTGTATAAAATCTTGCCTTTATACCAATTTTTATAGATTCCTAATTCATAAAAAAAACTAACTGAAATGCCTATCTATGAAAATTGAACATCCAGATTGCACCATCTACGGCGGCCACTTGGGCGAAATCATATTTCAAACATTAATGGATTAAAATTATCTTTCAAAAAAAAAAAAAACTTTCGAATTGTGAAGGCACTTAATCACTCGATTAAGAGTATCGAAGTTAACGAGTAAAACTCTCTTCTAGCCAAAGAAATTCAAGAGAATTACATTTTCCTCAAATTGCTTTTTGCTTTGTTTGCTGGATCGTGTAATTCTAGAACCAACCTCATATTTTTATCCTTCGAACAGTAATTGAAATCAATGGCACCATGATGGGGAGTAGTTTGCCCGGTAACTTACAAACGTAGTTCTTGGCCAAAGCACAAAAGCGCACAAAGTTAATTTCATTT
Organism: Germaria angustata; assembly: GCA_963681545.1. Classification (NCBI taxonomy): domain Eukaryota; kingdom Metazoa; phylum Arthropoda; class Insecta; order Diptera; family Tachinidae; genus Germaria; species Germaria angustata. The sequence continues at coordinate 86,526,637 of OY813002.1, forward strand.
GTAACCTTTTTCACATTGTTTAGGCCATTCAGCCGCTTTATTGTCAGCTTTTTTCTTTTCGCTTTTAGAGAAAAAGTGTTATTTTGCTTTCTCAAACACCTTCGGAAGCCTCTTCCATGTAAGTATGTGTTTGTGTGAGTATGTTCTGCAACAAAGGTAATTTTTTCTTCTGTCCTCCATATTCAATTAAGTTGTACGTGTAGTGTTGTATGTTGTATGTGATGTGTGGCGAAGAAAGACGTAACAAAAAACCTGCTGCATTAAAACTAAAATTTATGATCTTCCTTTTTTATGAAGTTACGATTTTTTTTCATCTTTTGTACTCATTTTTATTTAGTTTTACTGGTGTCGTACACAATAAATGTGATTTTAAAGAATTATTTTACATCTGTTATCTATTTTGCTGGTTACGTATGATCATTCTAAATTCATATTTAATATCAAGGATCCAGTGAATACATGTTGGCATAAGAAATGACTCTAGGGAATACTTCTTGAAGAAACTACAGTGCGTTACTGTAATAATATTTTGAAAGTAAAAGATGATACGGCTAAAGAGTACTGATGACTTGGCTAACGACTTTTTTTGGAAGCACTTTAACGTTACTAGTCACCATCTGAACTTTAAGATCAAAAGAAAATATATGCTTCTTATATCTTTATTAAAAAGCTAATAAAGCATACACATGAGAAATAAGTTTATGTATTAGAAAAGTGTGAAAATTTTTCATAAGAAAGACTAGAAGATGTACCCAGTGTTGTTGCTCCTTTCGCCTTGATTGTTATGAAAGCCAATGTACAGGTGCGCTTCTTTGCCGGCGCGCCGTGTCGTCTGGTATAAATGCATTTGGATGATCTCAAAAGGCACTGATTTTTAAATTAATAATTTTTTGAGCAAAAAAAATCTTGCATTATTAAAAAAAAATTTAAATTTCGTAATTTTCATTAAAAGAAATAAATAAATAAAAAAATACACACACAAATAAAATTTCTACTCTAACAATGCTGAGCATCATCCCATTGGTTTGCATCATCAGAAGTTGGAAATTTCATTTTACACCTGAACCTGAGTTGGAATGGCAAATAAACAACAGAATTTAAAACACGCTTCCAGCAGCAAAATGTTTACATATCGTTACCTTAATGTGGAAAGGCTCTAACTGCCGCTTCTCCTACTTTTAAGTTTTTTTTCAATTTCGTTTTTTTTAACTTTTTATAAAATTGGCTTTTTGCGAGTTATATTTTTAAAAATTATTACAGCTTTTATTATGAGTTTAAAAGAAAATATATTGATGAAGTCTTTCAATTTAAATTTCCTTTTTGAAATCTATTACACAGTTTTTCTTGAATTTCACATGTAGAATTTTCATTTATTTCTACACGGAAAAATAGTCTTGTAGACATGTAAAAAGGTCTCCTCTAATAGTTATAACATATCTGTAATAGGTAATAAATGTCAAAAGTTCCACGAACTGCGTACTATCAAACTGAAAATAGGTTGAGAATTCCCGTAAGCTTATTTTACACACAGTTCTTATGGGCATATGAAAGTCAGGCAGAACTACGTACTGGGTTTGAAACTTAAAACAATTCGAAAAAGGATAAATGAAAAAAATATAGTGGAATAAAATATTACGAGTCGGAAGTTGAATTTTCATACAAATTATGGCAATCGGAAAGAATACACGAGTGTTCCATTTCTTTTATATTTTTTATTCTTCAAGAAATTCGTATTCTCCATTTTATAATACAATAACTCAGACGGACAACATTTTTATAGTAGGATCGTCACTGCTTTTGCCCACATTAAGGATAATTACACTTACCACTGGTCGAGAATTGATGATTATCGCTTTTCAATATGTTCGTAGTCTAGAAAATAGTCGCAACTTAATTGTTTGGCTTGAAGAGGAGATGGAACCTCTCGCGCCTTCCTAAAGAGCTGGGCACATTGTGAAGGTAAATTGATTTATTTTTAGCATATTTTTTCGTTCTATAAAGGAAAAAGCTGAATCACATTCAATTTGCCTACATCCAAGCGAGTATCTGTGCGATATGCATGCACAAGGTGGCGCAAAAGTAATGCCGTAATTTGAACTGGCCATTCAAAAAAGAAGCTCTCTTTTCATAAAAAGTTTATTTGAAAGTGTAAAATTGGTGAATGGCTCCAAAATGGCGATTTCTTCTTTAATTGTTGGCTTTCAAGACTTGCAGGGTTCGTGGTATATTGTGGTAAATGCGAGAAGAGAAGAAGTCTGATGGTGTTAGACTAGGCGATCTGGAAAGCCAGTTTAAATCATATAAACGGAAAATCAATCGACCTGGAAATTGGTGTCCCGAAATCTCCATCATTTCCTGAATTGTGTGAGTGGTTGCTACGTCCTGTTGGAATCAGGACGTAGCATCAGAATCAGCCATGATTGGGACCGAAAGATGTATTTTAGCATCTATCTCTGACGCTTATATTTTACGGTTACGACGGTGCCATTGGCGACTTAAAAGAAAAGTAAGGGCCCAGCAAATGCAGCTGGAGATAAGTGGAGATATAATGGCACTTCAGACATTTCATGTGGATCCTCTTCGCAAACGCAAATTTTGTTTGTTAATGCAACAATTTAAATGGAAATAAGCTTCATCGCTCATTATGATTTTTGATACCAAATCATACTTTTCTTGCGCCAAGTTTGACAGAGCACCAGGCTGCATTTCTTGAATAGTTTGCACTGTGTAGAGCGATATTTTCAAATCCTTCATCAAAAGTCGTTGTATACAACTTCGTCTCGTTAAGGTTTATGGATTATCTTTATCGTCGTCGGCATCAGCAGTAATGTTCTCGGTCGAACGAGCACTACGAGTTGGGGTAGTTCCTTCAACATCTGCAGTGAACCCAGTTTGCACGAGGTACTCAGCCAAATGCTTAATTGTTCGTTCACGTCGCTTTAAAACAACAGACTGCAAGTTTGTCAAATGATCAGTAACAATAATTCCACGTATCTATATACTCGTATCTATTTTCATCATAAATGTCAAAGCACAGCGACATTTGGCGCCATTTGCAAAAGTGGCAGCCAATTCAAATTATAGCATTACTTTTGCGCCGCCTTGTACTTTGTTAATTATACATTCGGTCATACCAGGCAGCGAGTTAATGTCTTTTTCCACACAGAAAAATACTAAAATAGTTTAGCGATCTGTTGCAAGTGTTTGTATTTGTATTATTTTCAGCCGGAGCACACTAATTTCTTCAATGTAGTATTACGAGGACTCTCTATTGAAGCATGCAAGAACAAAACTATGTTTTGAAAGAAATGAGTTAGGCCCTTTTATAATAAAGGAACGATATGCACCAGGGATAAAAGTATTCTAACTGTGGACAATAGATAAGAAGATTTTGTACGAAAAAAACTGCATTATGTTGCATTTGATTAATTTAAGAATTAGAAAACGTATTATGCACGAGTAGGCGGCACGAGTTAAACAAGATACAATAATAAATGGATTTAAATCACAAAGAAAGTTATATAAAAGATACAACTTTCTTACCACCAATCAAAAGCAAAACGATACAAGTCCAATTTCTTAACACTGTTGATTGCCTTGCGCATGACTGCTGAACATGCAACAGAATTCAAATTTTTGCTGATACTTGTTGCATTTAAAGTTCCTTCTGGTTCGAGGGCGTGTGTCTTTGTATGCGTGCGTGTGTGTGTGTGTTGATTTTTGGCCAAAATATTCAACAGATATTTAAACTCTACGCCATGAAATAAATATAAACAGTTTCCCATACCAGACGCAGTCTACTCTCGCATAAATTCTAATTTCACACATTTTCATTGTATTGAACATAAATTATGTTATGTTGGCTGTGTACATTTGTATGTGTATGTGTATGTGTGTGAATGTGTGCATGTGAACTCACATTTCGGTTATAAAAGCCGTTGTTTTGTATCAAAATTCTGCAGTCGAATTCGGACTTTTAATCGTCAACAACGTGTCCTTTGGCCGCTGCAAGTGTTTTAATTCCAAAAGAAAAGTTTTCAACAATAATAATAAAAGTTTGTTTCTTACAAAATGTGCTGCATTTAACAGTTAATCGAAGAAAAATTAAAAAAAATAATTAAGTTTTAGTTCTAGATCCATTTAATTTTTAATGGGTCATTTAAGAACATGAATGATATAAAAAGCTTACGAAATTTTGCAACGATTTATTTATGGATATTCGCGGTAAAAGGTAAAAATAAATTTCAATATAAAATTAAATGAAAAACAATAAAAGATGCCCGAGAATTTTTTAAATAATTCTAAGCAGAGCCCAACGAATTCTATTTCAGTTACAGACAGCGAAAGGAAAAGTTTAGGCAAAGAAATATTTGGGCTTATAACGTCATGGGAAATTAATTAGTCAATCAAAACTCAATGAAAGAAATTCTAAAGGAAACAAATCCTGTATGATACACATTTATATTTTCTCAGTCTTAAATGACCTCTATTTGAAAGAAAAATTTAATTTGATTAGTTCCACATGTCCGCTATTACAGCAAAGTTTTGCGGCCATTAAAATTTAAAGGCCTTTTTTGAATTCCAAGGAAAGATGCTGCGAAAAATATTCATCAAAAACTCTCGAAGTAAACCTTCAAATTTGGAAACAAATTTTAGGAGTTTTTCAGTTTTTAGTAATTTATTTCTTATAAAATTTTTTGAGTTTTGTAAATCACGTCAACCAAACGAAGTTTATGTAAATAAATATTTGAAATTATAATTTTTATAATTTGTTTTTGTGAGTTTAAAATTTTTTGGGGGATTTTCTAGTATTTTTCACAGATTTTCTTTCTAACTACGGATTTATTTTTCAAAATTTTAAATTTTTGGCATTTTATATTTTATTAGTTTTAATTTTTTTAATTAAATAATTGAAATATTTATTAAATTTGTTGACATATTTAATTTTTATTAATTAATTGAATTAATTTTTGAGTTTGAGGTCTTTTTTAGAACAATATATTTATTTTTGATAGTTCGATATTTCTACACCCTGTGGGTGTCTTCATCAGGAAATTAAAAACATTTAATAATTTTTTTTTTCTTTTGATTTTGTTTGAAATTTTATTAAATATTTTTAATTTCTTGATGAAATATCGAACAATTTAAAATAAATATATTGTATTGAAAAAATGTTTGTTGTGGCTTTAGCTCTTCATATGCCGACATTTCATTGGTTGCTAAAACCAAATCGTCAGTGAAGTTTAAGCAGTTTGATAACATTCAACCTCGTATCTTTATGCCATACAAAACAAATACAATATGAGAATTTCAATATTGCATATGAATTATAACAAATACATAATCATAGTAGGCTTAGAATGTTTTTATACAAACAACACAACAAACAATTATACTCAAAATGACTCTATTTTATTTTTCTCTCAACACCTATACAATTAAACGCCCGTTGGTCAATGCATTTTGCAAAAAAACTGATTGTTTCTAACGATTGGTCGGGATATTCTCCCGAATAATAAATTTCAATATTAAGTATAAATATATTGTTTTAAACAAAGACCTCAAAAAAAAAATCCTTTAATTAATCAAATTAAAATTCGAATAAAATCATCAATTTAAATTTTTTTGTACTTTTTATTTGATACCTGATTTTTCGGGATTTTATTGCGATTTGAATTTTTATAAAATTAAACTTTTTAAAGAATTTAAAATTTTTTATAAAATTTTAAATTTTTTATGAACTTTTCATATATTTGTTTTTGCTGGAAATTTGGTTATTTATGATTTTGGTTTTTTATAAAATCTATAGACCAGCATAAAACCCACAACAAAGAAAGAAACTTAAAATAATTCTAGCAAAAGACCACGCGTGCAATTATGAAAATCTTCTTCTTCTTAGATGGCTATAAACAAGCGTTTAGGTCAGTAGCCTGATTCAGAATAGTTTTCCATGCGCGTCGATCTAATGCGCTTCGCTTCCAATTTCTAGCACCAAGTTTTGCGACATCTTCCTCAGCTTGATCCTTCCAGCCCAGTTTGGGTCTTCCCCTTCTACGTCTACTTTCGGTATCAAATTCGAATGATTTTCTCGCCGGAGCATTCTAATTTCTAACGACATTTGAATATTCACATCAAGTTGTCGGTAAAGAGCTTTTCGAAATGTGTGATCTTTTAATAAACTAAATGGAAGAGTTATGAGATGATCAATATTTCGGGAGAGAAAATAATTTTGACAACTTTCGTCTTTTTTGAAGTCGGTTTAAAAGACGAAGAGTATCTTAAGCAATTTTCAAAAATAATGAATGAATTTTTCAATTGGCAAGAAGGGATGTGACATTAAACAAAGTTTCACGTTTTTATATCTCATGGTTTAGTTGTGTCCTCCCTCAACTGGCAACAAAAAATAGAAAAATGCCAAAAAGGAGCATATTATGCGACAACTGATATTGACACCTGTCCATTGCAATTCGCCATTTGTAACACAATTTTCAGCAACTGGCAAACAAATTGAGCTTTTAGTTGCTTTTCATAACATTATATCATTATTCCATAACATTAATGGAATTTTTTCGCAAGAAATTCGTAATAACTGTCAAAAAAGTTAAACAAAATCAAGAGAAGCATAAATAAAATGTATATTGTGTCATATGAGTCGTATGGCATGAACCATTTTATGCTGCATAATGGATTGCGTATGTAAAAAGGGAATTTTTTCTTGTAAAACGCTTGAGATACAAAGATTTGAAACGTCCATAAAGAATACGCCATGATATAATCATCCTGTTAATCTGTTTGATTCCTTCAATATTTAATTTTTTTGAATTTATTTTATTAATT